>OW026368.1:22816711-24016711 GCA_932273885.2 Leucozona laternaria | reverse complement strand
AAGTTTATTTGCTTCCATTAAGTCCATTCACAGGACTTATGATGACTACTTTCCTATATAGTTTTTGTATATCTTCCAACTGGGGGATCGGCGTGCGGCGCAATCCGGAATGAAGTCTTCCAGGATTTTTGTTTTTAGGTACATTCGGTGTTCACCCCCGCAATTTTCAAAGACAAGAAAATAACACACATTCATCCCCTGGCATGTGGCATTCCATGGGCATTACCTGATGAATGAGGAGGAGGACAATAGGAGAGAAGTGCTTTTGTATTTTATAACATTTCAATGTGACTTAATAGGCCAACGATCTCGAATTTACTGCTTCATTAAATGAATAGTCAAGTCTTCAATGGAAGGCAGAAGCATGATATATTAAAAGTTTTTGCTTTATTGAAAAAGAATTACAAAAAAGCTCAAAGGATTCCAAAAAGAAAAGAAACTTTTCTCTCTGATGGGCATCATGTTGTGTTTTGAAGAACAACTATTTTTGGGCGAAACTAAATTCCTTATCCTAATTGCGTTCCAGGTATAGGTTGTCGCAAGCTATTTCAAATCTCTATAGGCAAAACAATTATCGTATGGTAAGATCTTATCTGGCCTATTGTTGAGGTCGTTTAGTGTGGTTTTATTAGTTTTAGTTTGATTGTGCGGTTTCAGTTTATTATCCATGTTAATTGGATGTTTTGAAAGGGGAAGACTTTATATATAAATATATACGTATATATACACCACCAACCGACCGACAGGTTTAAGGGTTGATAAATATGATTGTGTTTGATTAAATCGATTTAGAATGATAATGCAATTTTTATAGAGTCCATAACAAAAGCTATAAAGAATAGGTTAAGGGTGAATAAGTTTATGTATACAGTGGGGTTTAAAGAAGTGCTAAAAGTCATTTCTTTTATGATTATAACTTTTGGTATGTAAGAGGGCGCAATATGCCGCTGAAGCAGATGAAATAAAGAGACAATACTTTTACAAAGCCCTATTAATAAGAAAAAAAAAACAACAGTATCCGCTCCTTGATACATGTGTTAGCTCATTAGCTGGCAGACATGATATAGACTGATAGAGAACTTGTCCGCTTGATAAATTATTAAAAAACATATTTTTGCTATATGACATCCTTGTAGCCTTTAAAACTGTTATAACGGCAACACTTCATCAAAATGTAGCAACATTCTAAGACGTGTGTTATACATTCATATACATGCATTGATTAATGAGTACTTTGATTGTAGTAGTAAACGGTTCTATGAAATGTATACATGTGTATGCTAAGAAGTTATCCGTCCTTTAAACACCAAATTTGTTGAGTTAATCCTCTACTGCATGAATTATAAAGGGTTTTCCAATAAGAGGTGTTATTTTAATATTCAACGAAAAATGGCATTTTTTGAGATAAATGATGGATGATGGATGTTTATTTCATTATAAAGAAGAAGGTATGCTGTTAATAATGAAACACAACATCAGCCAAATGGCCGCCACGACCACGCTTACAGGACCATATATCCTTTTCATGAAATTTTCCATAACCAAATCGCAAAGTGGCTGCCCTATGTCCTCGATAGCCTCACGAATTCCATCTTTGAGGTCTTGAATCGACGCTGGGCTGTTGGCGTAGACTTATCTTTCACGTAGCTCCAAAGGAAGAAGTCGCAAGGTGTTAAATCACAAGATCTCGGTGGCCAATTGTGATCACCTCTTAGAGAGATAACACGGTCCGGAAACTTTTCCCGTAAAAGATCGATGGTTTCATTGCTTGTGTGGCACGTAGCGCCGTCTTGTTGAAAGTAAACGTTGTCCAGATCAATACCATCCATTTCCGGCCATAAAAAATCATTAATCATCTCTCGATAGCGCAATTCATTGACCGTAACTGTTGCTCCAGCCTCATTTTCGAAAAAGTAAGGTCCAATGACCCCGCCGGAGCATAAACCGCACCAAACAGTCACGCGTTGATGATGGAGAGGCTTTTCAACAATAACTCTTGGGTTTTCCGAGCCCCAGATGCGACAGTTTTGCTTGTTGACGTAGCCTCCGAGGTGGAAATGGGCCTCATCAGTCAAGATGATTTTTCGATGAAATTCCGGATCATTTTCATGCATTTCAAGGACCCAATCAGCAAAGACACGACGTTGTTGATGATCAGCCGGCTTGAGTTCTTGTGTTAACTGAGCTTTATAAGCCTTAAGACCCAAGTCTTTATGCAAAATACGGTGTAATGACGTTTGTGGAATGCCTAATTCCAAAGAACGACGAGGAATGGACAAACCTGGGTTTTCTTCAACACTTTGGGCTACAACAGCAATATTCTCAGTTGTTCTTGAGCGTGCACGGGTTTTATTCTTCACATCACTAACTTGTCCCAACAGCTCGAATCTGTCCACCAGTTTCTGTTTTGCGGTCCGACAAGGTGCTTCACGACGAGCCAAAAATGTTTTAGTTTTACGAACCGTCTCTGCCAAATTTTCACCATTTTTATAGTGAATTTTAATAATTTCAATGCGTTGTTGAAGCGTGTATTGTTCCATTTTTATTAATGGCGTAGTTTCTACTTGTCAAATGTCAAAAAATGACAGCTTCAAAAGTGACAGCTACCGAAATAGCGGGCTATTCAAAATAACACCTAGTTAAGTTTAGTATAGAGGTTAAAGATATCCGCTCGCTATCACATGGTTATTCCACATTTATTAATATGAACTACAAGTTGACAGATGCATAAGTTCTAACACGTCATTGTCCACCGTTTATTAACAGAGCTTAAGAGTATACCTTTAGCGGATATAAAGCTCAGAAAGAATGTACACATTTCAAGACCCATAAAAATTCAACCGATTTAGCTACCTGAAAAGGTTGTCCAGGCACAGATACCTACAGAATTTTGTTTAGGGGTTTGGGGCAATTTTTGTATAAAATTTCGAAGCGGTCTTGAGAAAGGACATTACACTTTTGTCAATTTTATCAGATAAAATTTTTAACAACATTTTCGGGAATGAAAAGTGATAGCTGGAAAAGACCAAGCAAATAGTGGGTATACAGGGTTGATACAGGGCTTATACAAGGTTTATACAGTGTGTATACAGAATTTCCCCAAATTCGTCAAGTATAAGTTGCCATCATTTATCGAGGATTTAAGAAAATGCTCACCTACTTTGAAGTACCCTGACCCATGGTAACCTCTACCTCTAAACAAAGTATATATTTTATTTGAGTCTTCAGATAGGTATCCAATTTCATAATGTTTTACTATTTTCTCTTATAAACGTAACAATAATAAGAATACAAATCAGTATAATATGTTTGCGGAAAAACCCATAGATTATGTGATACTTAGGAAAACCTGCAGCAGGTGAAACAAAGGAAATTATTATTTTTTGCAAGCGTTTCTAACGTAACAGTTGACAAAAAGATTGGTTTCCAAGAATTAATATTTTTTAAGCGTGCACATTTTTTGCCTACCTGTCAAAGTCCACATTTCCTTAACTTGTTCCATAAAAGCTCTCAGAAAGAGTTAGGTTAGGGGTATGAAGTAAAGGCGTACGCATCAGGAATTCGATCATAGGGAGGGCGGGATAAGTTAAGTTGGTCCAATAATCTTAGAAGTAATCCAGATGGATGGGGAGTTTTCAATTACCACAAATATTCAAAAGAAACGACATTTCAAAATTTGATGGCATTCCTATAGTTAATCAAGAAGTAAGGGTGATTCAAAAAAAAAATTAAAAATTAAGTTTATTTATCTGTGCATAATGAATAAATCCCCGGGAACATTGTCCACTAAGGCTTGTCTATTCTCACAAAGTAAGCAAAAAAGCACTTTAGCTGAAGAAGACTAAGCTTCCATGCAAGATTTTTGTAGGATTAGGTGGGGCAAGCGCCCATACCTATAGTTTCAAATAAACGACCTAACGCGGAACCACACAAGTAAGAAGAATTTTGGCTGGTGAAAAAATACTGGAAGCTGTCTGTTACAACTGATCCATCAGCCTGAGGTTTGCAATTCAATGTTTCCAGACATAACATTTCTAACGTACCACATGGAGAAAAGCCACCATTTTCTAATTGGTTGCTGGAGCGGATCTTGGATGCGGATGAGGGGGATCACAAATTTTTAAAATCTTCATACATGGTCTGCCAAGAATCCACACAGAAAGAGACAGTCATCATCATTATACAACAGGTGTTATTGGAAACAATTTAATCTGCTTCTTCAAACAAAATATCCGGAGTTTCTTTCACTATAATTCAATAAGCTTCATCATATATTTCCCACAAGATGGTTCTCCAGCCCACTATGGTTGAGGGGTTAAGAATTTGCTACATGAAGAGTACGGTAGTCGTAGAAATGGACAAGTTCACAGGACTGTAAGATCTCCTGGACTTTACAGCATTTGGATTTTTGTGTACGCGGGAAAGAATGAAAAGAACTTCATTCAACTGAAATAGCAATAGTGTAAGAGCTGACAGTACCTTCATTTTAAGTGTGTAAGTGAAACCAAAATATCAGCATACATGAATTTTAAGATGTTTGGTTCGTGATATCGAAAACAGAGGTCTGGAAGTCTTTTTTTTTTGGCACCAGTGTGGTAGGGAGGGTGTTGAAAATAATGATTTTTTAAAAAATTGTTTCAGAGGAGAATCATCGCTTAAATTAATTTTTTTTTAAATATAAATTAATACGCTGTCATTTTCCATAACTCCATCAGTAAAGGTAACACTTATCATTTTACTATAAAATGACACTGCTCAAAAAGCGACAGTCGCTTCAAGAAAATCCCTGTCGTTTTACTCTAATTTCTTCAAACGGCCGGCGCGGCGTAAGTCATGCCGTTTGTAACTTTTCAAAGAATTTTTTTTTTAGAGCGTGAATACGGAAACATAGGAAACATATAGTTAAGGTACATACATAACTTGTCAAGGAATATTCCTGCATACCTGTTCTTTCTCTAACAGAACGGGTGTTTTTTTTTTTTTAGAGGTATAGAACTTTATGATGGCAACACTATTTTAACTGGCGGCCATTTTGTGATTTATTTTTAGTTTGGTTTGGCATTACAAGAATTGACGCTAGAGGATCATCTAGCAAGACGTAAATTCGGTGAACGGCCCCAAAACAAGATTGCCGTTGATCCCAATTTTCAGAAGCGAATTTTGTTTAGCGATGAAGCTCACTTTTGGTTGAATGGATACGTCAAAAAAACGAAACTGCAGTTACATCCACAAAAACTGGTTTAATGGAATAATTGGTCCGTTCTTCTTTAAACAAAACGACGCTGCCCAGAACGTTATAGTTAATGGTGACCGCTATGGAGCCATGATTACTGACTTTTTCGTTCATCAATTGAACAACTATAATGTGCAGGAGCTGTGGTTTCAACAAGACGGAGCAAAATGTTACACAGCTCGTGCCATAATTGATTTATTGAAGGAAACGTTTGGTAACCGCATAGTTTCGCTTTACGGACCCGTGAATTGGCCTCCAAGATCGTGCGATTTAACGCCGCTTGACTATTTTCTATGGGGATATGTGAAGTCACTTGTCTATGCCCCATAAGCCCGAAACGATTGACCACTTAGAGGACAACATTCGCCGCGTTATTGCCGAAATACGGCCACAAATGTTGGAAAAAGTAATCGAAAATTGGACCTACAGTGGGTCATATGCCAGAAATCATATTCAAATTATAATGCCAGAAGAACATCGTTCGAATAAAGTAAATTTCATGTCAATTTAAAAATATCATCTTTGTTTTATTCCATTTCAAAGTTTTATACCTCTAAAAAGAACACCCTTTATAATTTTCATCACAAATTGCTTGGCAACATCTTCTTTTTGATTTCTTAGAATTTCAAACCTTTCTAAGCCAATAAAAAATCTTCTTAAAAAAAAATACCTACACATTCAGCATAAACCCCTATCTACACGACATACATATACAAATTCCATGCATATGTAGGAGAGAAAATATTCCTAAAAGGCTTTATCTTTGCACAAAAAAAAAAGGTGAAATCCTTTAGTAGGTATAGTTGAGTTCATCCAATAAATCTTTGATGCGCACACGTAGTGAAAAATCAATCAACGAGGATTTCCAAAAATAGCACAAAATGAAATATACGAGTGAGCTCCTGTTTTTATGATGAAGTATAAAAAAAAAAAAACAAAACCTAGAGAGTGATGGGGCTGGTTTCCAAGACAAACAACAGCAGAATAATAAATGTTAACCCTTTAAGGATTCTTCCTTTTATGTTGGCGACATAACTTTGTTTAGCTCGCACTCACACTCCTACATATACCTACTGTTTTATATCACAAAAACATATACAAAAGTACGCTATATATTGTTCTCTATATTTGACCAGTTAAATATTTAATGGCAAAATGTGTTTCTGGTAAAGTTTTCCTCTCAAAAACATGACTTATCGATTAGAAATATGCCAGTTGCCGAAAACCACAAAATTTTCAATTTTCAAATTACCGCAATTGAAATCCATACCATCCGCAATAGCATTCAGAAACATCATTAGAATTGAACATTTCAAATCCTCTATCATCACATCTAAATGATGCGTGTTAAGCCTCCGATGTACAAGAGTTAACAGATGGAATGTGGTCAGGACTGAGGACATGATGGCTATGGCTGATGGATATTCTATGGATTTGAATGTAGTACATAGTAGAGGTAAGTTTATTCAACAGTTTAACCATAATGATAGATATTTTTGTGTTTCAATGGCTTTCATGGGGGTATATATACATTTATATAGAATTATAATAGTGATTAAATGTTAACAAAAATTGTTTTAATTCCGCCTGTTGGTTTTAATGGAGTTTCAATCAATTTTTTTTTGTTAAACTTTTAATTCACTTACCTGAACTCGTGATTCGGTTAATCCAATACGCATTGCTATTTCTTCCCGCATGAAAATATCCGGATAATGGGTTTTGGAGAAGCATCGTTCTAACTCGTTCAGTTGGGCTGGAGTGAAACGTGTCCGGTGGCGTTTTTGTTTATTTGATTTGTCAGAATTCTATAAAAAAAATAATAATATTTTCGTATTAAAATAATTGGAATGAGGGATTTATTTTATATAGACCGGAAAACACATATGTATATCTAGGAATTGGGCTTAATCTAACTTGAATTGTTTTTGTAGGCAGAAAACTTTATTTTGGGTTACATGAGCTTTCGAGTTCTATAGTGTTTGATATTCAATTACCATCAATAGCGAAAATTCTTTTAAACCGTCTATATGTTAGGTTAGGTTAGGAGGGGCGTGCACAGCCCTGAGGCTGTTGCCTACACGGGGGACGAGTGGTCCATTGTGATCCCCTTAATAAAGAAAGCAGAGATGCTCCTAAATTAATGACTGGCATAGAATTGGTACATTTTCGAACCAGACTGTGCTCTCTGTATACTTTCTCATGTTTGCCATTGAGACCAGCGCTAGATCGTCCAGTTCTCCAAAAAATCTGTTTCCAAAATATCGGAGTTGATGTGTTTGAAGGTTTGGGCAATCGCAGAGCAGGTGGTTAATGGTTTCAATTTCTTAATGGTTTCGTCCTGACAGCTCCTTCAAAAATCGGGTGCTAATACACCCATTCTAGTGGCCATTGTGCCCTTTATAGTACACCTATCAAGGTTCTAATATTCTTTTTACTCAGCGATTGGAATATACTGAGTTTTATTTTCATGAATTCTAGGCCATACGCTTCTAGAGATAACGCAATCGTTCCTGGACATCCAGGAGTTATTGATTTCCTCTTTTGTTGTTATGTCTATCTTCCTTTTAATCATGCCAATCGGGACGTCTGGTCCCATATCTTCTTGGCTACTATTTTCCCTATTTGATACTGATCCCTTCCCTGCCAATTAATCTACTTTATCATTTCTTTCTATATTGCTATGTCCAGGAACCCAGCAGAGTTTGACTTGGTTGGTGTTGCAAATATTGTTTAGCATGCCTCGGCATTTTGCTACTGTCTTGGATCTTATAGTCTCACTGGATAATGCTTTGATCGAAGCTTGGCTATCCACGAAAAATGTGATTTCCGAGGAGTTCAGTTTTTTCTTGTGAGCTGTTTCAGCTGCTTTTTCAATAGCGTAAATCTCAGCTTGAAAGAGACTACACTCATCTGGGAGTTTATAATATTAAGAGCTTCACAGAACACCCCAGCTCCTGTTCCTTCTTTCATTTTTGACCCATCAGTGAAGATGGGGATACCTTGTTCACTGATTAATAAGCTGGGTTCCCATCCATTCCTTTCAGGTATAAAAATAGAAAAGTTTTTGTTAAAACCGTCTAAGTATTATTTGGTGGCTCAGCAGCTCGTGGAAAACGCTTTCAACAATTTTTGTGTGAGTGTTGATGAATCAGCTGATGAAATAGATTGTACCTTTACAATTTTCCGGCAAATCAGAACGGATTAAATGAGAAGCACTTTATCATCACAGGAGGTATCTTCTCATGGTGGATTTGTCACTTCCTCGCTAGAGGCAATTATCCTGACAAAATTGTTACTTATAAGTGGAATAGAATGGTTTTATATTATATCCAAGACTTTTCTTTTTCGCTTGATCGTGAACCACTGAACCGATACTTCTATGCCCAGAGGATACTAGTTTTAAAGCATCTGCTTTTGGTTACGTGCACATGGAAAATATGATGATAGCGGACAGTTTTATCAGTTTGAATATATTAAACTACAGAAAATTTAGTTTTATATGAATTGCTTCCATGTGTGTTCATGGTCCGGAAATCAATTTCACTCTTGACATTTCATACATTTTCGATCAAATAAAAATAAATGACTTATGAATAAACGAGTTAGTTGAACAATCACCCAAAAGTCACTTTTTGAACGGCAAAGACAAGCCCGTGTGTCAATTTCATCGATAGATTCAACACAAATTCACCGGGTGTAGCCTTGATAAAAAAGTTGGTGATTCCTCTGTGAATTTAAGGAAATTTCCTACTGATCTCCTGTAGACTAGGAATAGACACACACTGGTTCTCCACAACCTGTCGCACTATTAATTAATTTTGTAAAGGGTTTTTGAAACTCGTAGATTTTGGCAGCCTGTGGCACCCATGTTGTTCTTGTGATATCTGTCAAATCTGTTACTGCTGCCAAATCACAGCACATCCAAATGATAAAAACTTATTTTCAAAACCTCTTGTGCCAGCGATGCGTGCGTTGAGCCCATTTTACGGTTTGTATGGTTGGCCTTCTCAGACGACTATTCAACGTTTGGCGGACAAAATTGATTCGACCGATTTAGTGAACAATCAGCAAATACTCGTAAACGTCAACGAAACGCAAGATCTATACCGAAAACATTGTCGAAGTCCGTGAGAGTCCAAAACGATGATGGTATTTGCCATCACCATCAACGGAGAACACCAACGATCGATGATAAACAATTTATTTTAGACCAAATTGGATGAAATGCATGTGAACGACATGTGGTTCCAACGGAACGGTGCTACGTGTCACACATCAAATGGTACAATGGATATTCTGTATGAACAATTTGAGGGTAAGGCTATATCTCGCGGGGTTGACGTGAATTGGCCACCAAGATCGTGCGATTTGACCCCGTTAGACTTTTTATTGTATGGAGTTTCCTGAAGTCGCAGGTCTTTGCGAAAAAACCACAAACAACCGATGCCCTTTAGGTGAACATAACACAGGCCATCGCTCAAATTCAGCCGGATTTATGCGGAAGAGTCATTGAAAATTCGACCACTCGGATTTGTATGTCATCGTAAGAAGCAGAGGCGGGCATTTGAACGATGTCACATTCCAAACATATAATGGCATACACGGGTTTTCCAAATAAAAATCGAATTTTGTTAACACACATCTTGTTTTATTCATTTATTTAAACATTTAGCCGCCCATATTGAAAAACCCTTTATTTCAAAGCAGAAAGGGACAGTAAAAAAATATACTTTAATGACGTTTAACAACTTTAAAGTAATGGAACAAATTAGTTGTGTTCCGCCAGATTTAGTCATTTTTAGTCCGAAGCCGTTCCACACATCACAAAACTGTGCTATTTCTTGCTAAAGAGAGCGCTAAAATGAGAGGAAAACATTGCTCTTGTTTACCAGTTTGTCCGAGAAATTTCTTCTGGCTATTTCTTGCTGATTGTCAAATGCCCGATTGACGTATGTCAGATGACAGCATTTGTCGGTTGGATTGAAAGATAACATAAATATATTTTAGTTTTAGTTTTGGTAGAAGTTTTGTTTTTTTATTTTATTAATCTTTTAACTAACCAAATAATTTTTATAAAATGTAAATCATTTAGCAAAACTGTTTCTGAGAAATATAAAATATTTAATTAAATATTACGTATTTCTTGTAATATTTTAGTGTTTTTTGAAGAAAAAAACACACTGATGAGCCTTATAATTTAATGCATAATTAAAGAATTTTCGTTTTGTTCTTGCACTAATAGACTTGGGATAAGTCCGTTTAATTTTTGTTAGCATTTACTTTCTTGAGTTGTGATTCTTGAAAATGTTCACCAAGATTTATCATTGTTCTGCAGCAACCCTAATCGAGTATAATTGTGACGTTTGGTCCGAATTATTGCAAAGTAGTGCACAAACCGTTCCGACATTTTGACAGTTTTACTTGTCTCTGAGAGCATTTCATCCCCACTCCTCAAAATTTGACATTTAGCCAGATTTAGTGCGAAAAATCTCGGGAATGGACCTATTTTTTAATAATACATTTCTAGTTTTTGTAAAAATATGTTTTCTGCGTCATTAAGATTTTGTGTTTGGTTTTACTAGGTCAACAATTGAGCCGTCTATTTTTAAATTGGTCTAGTCCATTTTAGCACTTTTTTCAAAACAAAAAACAGATAAAGTATTACCGTGTGGTAAGTCCGAAAAATACTTTATCTCTAAAACAAAAATACAAGTTGATGATAACATGATTATAATTTAATGATATGTAGGGGAGAGTGGGGCTAAAAGTAACACTTTTTGCTAAAACTGATGCTCCTTCTTATATGTTTGAAATTAATCGACCAAACCTTTTTTCACAAAAGTTAAGTAAAGTCTACTTCCAAAATGTCAATATATAGCATTCAAAAAAAAAAAAAACCACCCGGTATTCGGGGCTAGTTGTAACATAGGTCGGGGTAGGTTGTAACAAGTATTGCAAACACAAGAAATCTATTTTTTAAGAATTTAACCATCGTTTTATTAACAGATAAAGAAAACACATAATTCTTAGCTTAAAAAAAAACCATTAGTTTTGAAAAAAAAATTAACGGGTTTAGTTTTTTAATGGTACAATTTACCCCGGAAAAATGTTACAACGAACCCCACCATTAAATTTGAGACAAAAAACACAATATAAAAGAGAAGGATATTCACACATATATTACATAAGCAAATATATTTAACTAAAACACAAATGCATGTTTAAAAAAAACAATCAGCACTGTATCTCTTCCGACTAAAGAGGACTACCAAAAAAAAAATAAAAAGTTACTACCATGATAATTTTTGGCACTACCCGCACAACTTCTTTTATTGATTTCCAATTAACAATTGAAGTAGATATGCCGGTAGCTAGGGAAAAGATGCAAATTTTTCTCTTTCACGGGATTCTTAATTTTAATGGGAACACTGTTTTTTTTAGCTGTTACTTCTTACCCCTGTTACTTTGAACCCCAGTCTCCTCTACATACCTCATTTTTTAAATGAAACTTGCTTACAATTTTTTCTCCAAAGAAATAATCATTGTTTTTAATGGGACTTATAGACCACTTTCAAAATTGAGGGCTCAAATTTTGTTTTTATTATTAGGTATTAAATGAATCATACGACTTACCTGATCTTGATGCATACTATGTGGTTCGCACAACGCTCCCGAAACATGCAGTCTTCCACCAGATCCACCATTCGAGTCGGAATTTTGTGAATTTTGCACTTGGCCAAAATTATTTACACCATGAAGTGCAGTTAAAGCAGCCTTCGGCAGATCACAATCTTTTGGACCTATTAACGTTAATATAATTTAAATGATTTTATAAAATAAGTTTAAAATAATTTATTTAAATCAACAAAAATTCGCTCAATAACAACCGTTAAACCACAATTTCAAAGTGTATCTGATTTCATATATTCTCCCGCCATAAACGTATCTTTGAATAATAATTATATGTGTTCGACTTGGATATACAGGTTATATATAGGATAGAGACGCAAAGCACTGAGGACAGACAACAACAACAAAATAATAAGAAAATATGAATTTTAACACGTACTTGCGATACTTGATTTTGACTCTTTAACACAAATATCTATATACCTACAGAAAATATTTCACAAAAATAGAAGATACAATCCATCAACGGAAATGTACATATATCTGCTTATGTGACCTCCGTTGACTAACTTCTGCCTGACTGACGGGTTTGTCTAAGTCAAACATTTGCTCTTACCGAAAAGAAAAACAACAAAAAAAAAAAAACAACAAATATTGACAGCGAAAAAGAGTTAAGTTAAGTCACATCTTTTTGGAGCGCTCTTGCACTCGCATCATAACCCATCAGTTCTGATGATCTGAACACTTTTCTACGAACACAACTAAAATAGGAACTGTTTGATCCCACGCGTCAAACAACGAATTCCTAGTTACATATACCTATAGACAGTCAGAAAAGTTGCTGAGAATTCGAAAGGATTTTCAATTTTTTTTTCAATCACAAACTAGTGAGAAAAGACAGGTAGAACTATGAAAGATTTTTTTTAGAACGAACGTTCAACAAAAACAAGTTACATCAAAATCGCGCCTTCCATCTGGGGGGTCATGGTGTTTTTATGACTATTCAATGCGGTGCAAGTTTACTGTTTGAACAGTAGCTCGCATGTTCTTAACATCTAGCGAATATCTTATCTGTAAGATGGTCTCTATACGTTACGCACCTTGCGGGCACCATCGAGATGAGATATCCTTTTAACGTCTACGGTCTATCTATATAGGTAAAGCGAATGCAATTGAGAATCGTTTTTCACAAATAAACAGATCATAAAATTAATCGTTAGGTTTATTACCCGTGTTTTTTTCGAAGAAGTGGTATTTATAAGAAGCTGCAGTGTTGCCGCAAGGAAATCGTTTGACTTTTATTTTGTAGATACATTGATATACGAATAAGGCATAAATGGGATATTAAGTGATGGTTTAGGCTTATAGAATTATTAAAGGAGGAAAGAAGAGGAGAAAGAAGATACCAAGTGGCCAAGAGAGACAATCTTTTGTATAGGCTTAAAAGATTACTAGGTTATTTTTAAGGTTTTATTTGTTTAAATAAAATAAGTTTCCAGTTTAATATATTAGACTATAGCATTCCCAGCCCTTGAAATTCGAGTGACAATTAATTATGGACGAGACTAGAGATATGCCAATTTATAACAATTATTACAGTTCTTCGCCATCAAAAGTGGGCGTATTTTAACGCGCTTTGCGCGACTTAAAAAAAAACTCTGGCTGCCTGAATTAATTATAAAAATAATTATAAAATTTTTCTTTTTCAATTAATTTCGAAACATTTTGTATTTTATTGGTTTTGTCAAATTTTATAATGTTTTAGAATATAGGGAGATTATTCACAAAATGTCAGCCCCCTACAGTTCTTTTAAATAGGTATACCTAAGTATACAACTTAAGTTCAAGAAAAGTGGGATCTAGTGAATGAGCTTATCTATATACAAAAGTTAAGCTTAACTTAAAAGAAGCACTAATTTTGCAAAATTTTTGATATATCAACAAGTTAAAAAAATAGAACAATAATAAAATAAAAGATAATGACTGAAAAAATGCTTCTGACATTTCACGTTCCTTCCAATTCCAAACTATTTTTCCATTCAGCTCTGGAAAATTGGTCAATGTTATTTTCGAATTGTAAATTTTTGTTTAATAAAAGTTCGTTGTGTGAGTTTCGGGTGAAATTTTGTATATGGCAGGTAGTTTTATAATTGGTATCTACTCAAAAAATCAAATCAATTTTACAGGGCCTATAAAGGGTGTCGTTCAGTTACGGCGACAGACGAAAACCTGAGGTCATTTTAAGTCCAAAAGCTAAAGAGTTATTCTTCTTTTAAATGTATGGCTTTAACAATATGTCTTTGTCAAGCTATTAATTATTAAATTTTCATTAAGGACATCGACAAAAAAATAGTTTGGAATTTTCTTTCTTGTGGCATTAATGAATTGGACAATAATGAAAGAGGTTATTATTCTCTATTAATCAACGTCAGTCAAACATGAATAGTTATGATCAGTGAGTTAAGTTTGAAATGTGTGAAAACAAAAGGTATGTTCGTTGGTGGGTCCTGAAGTCACCCTGGGGTCGCCCCAATTTGTTTTTTTGAAAAACCTGAAGTCACCCTGGTGACAAAATTCCGTGTTTTTTTGAGACCTGAGGTCGCCCTGAACTCGCCCTGAAGTAGCACTAGGTATTTTGCTGTGTCGAGATGAGGTAAAGAATAAACTGCCAAAGTGACATGAGTTATTAAGCATATGTTTAGTTGTGGATTCACGTGCTGCAGGTTATTGTTTATTTTTGAAAAATAAATTGAAAGAATATACAAATTCAATTTAATGCTAATAAAAAGAAAAAGAAAATGTAATCTAAATGTAATGTTAGACATATTTGTAACAAGTTTTAAGTTTTAATTATCTAAGCACTGACCCTATCTTCTTGTTTTAAATGTCAACAGCCCTTGAGCGTTTTTTGAGAACCGGAAAGCCCAGGTTTTCTTGGGGTTGTCAAGAAAACCTGGCTCAACTCTGGATAAAGTTAAATGAACGAAGCTAAAATTAGAGTTCATTGCTGTTAAATTTTAATCCGTGAATTAACTTTTGATCAACGTATTGTTGAATTTGTGGAAAAAGCCAGAACCGCATTTGTGTCATGTAGTGTTTTGTCGACAGCTCAATCGGCGACACAACACGTCACTCCAAACCACACTACACGAGACATGTGTCGTAGGCTCTGAAGAGGCTCTAAAAATCACACAAGCTAACCTGAAGTTGTACAAGTTTTTATATAGTTTTTAACCTATATCCAATTCATATTCCATCAGAAATGTCTGATGCATTCATAAATTATGAAAATCAAAAGTCTTCTCATTTGTTTACCTATACCTATAGAAAAATGAATCACACTGAATTTTTGGTTTATAATTCTAACGAACTTCATTAAAACAGAAATAAAGTGCTGATGATAAATTCCCCTCAACATTAAAAAAAAAAAACAGAGATTTTATTATACTGCGCCTCGATGCTGCTATTGCGCCGCTGCTGCTGGCTGCGCTGTTCATTTCAAAGTAAGCTCGCAAAGAAAATGTGCTAATTTTGACACGTTCATTCGTTACTAGCTACTGTTCAGGCTCACAAACGTCAGAACCACAGAAAAACGTCTAAGAAGAAGAAGTTGTTTCTAATGACTGCTGTGCATCAGTGTCACCAAAAACATGACGTACAAATGATGCTTCATCATCTTTGGAACAGAAAGAGCCAAATCCAATACTCTAACTCCATCCAAAATCAATAGGTTTCTTCATTTTTGTATTTTTGTATAAAGTACATAAATGTTGATACTGGTACAATGTACATAGTATATGTATATGAGTTTATGAAGTCATGCGTTGTAAATGCATTTGTGTATGTTTATCCACGAATTTGTATCTGGTATACTGGCACCATCACCGCGCGTTTTCTTTCCAATGTCGTGATTTACGAATTAAAGGTGCGGTGTTAGGTGTGAGATTTCAGATTCGAGTTCTACCGTAACCGATTTCACATTGTGCCGCTGCTGATGGTGGAAATATATATTTTTTTTTTATTATTTATTTATATTTTGTGTGTTTTCTCATGTCTGGTTGATAAACTTAGAATAGGATGTCGAACATGAGGTATCATGTATCAAAAAAAATATGCACGACTTGATCGCACGAACTTGCTCTTGTGGTAAACAACTGTTTGTAACCACACATTGAAGATAGATGATTTGTATAGTTACCGAGAAAATATTAAAACAGTCAAAAGTACTAAATAATTGATTTTTTGTTTGATTTATATTTTTGTTTATTAAATTTTTTTTCTTAAATTTTTAAATGCAATATTGTTAAAATTATTGTGAAGCATCAGATTGCAAAATTATTACAAAATCGGCCAAGCCATGGCAAAGACATACGCGGATGACAAAAAAATAAGACCATTTTACGTGAATTTTTGAGAAAAACCTGAAATGCAGTTTTTTTATAATTGACTTGGTTATTGCAGGTACAGAATTTAATGAAAATCGTTGGAGTTGTTTTCGAGAAAATATATGAAAAAAGCTAAATATTTGTATGGCAGCTACCAATTCTGGTTGAGCTAAAACAAAAATTCGAATTTTGCTTCAATGGAATCACATACAAATTCTCTGTACCAAATTTGATGAAATTCGGTCCACCCGTCTAGGCACAGAGGCGCAGACCGACGGACGGCATGACGAAACCCACTTTTTCTAACTTCTCGATTATCGTAGTGTTAGTTTTGATTACCATGTCAACATTTTTTTTTACACGAAACCAATACTTGCCCTATGGAGCAAGTAAAAAAAATACAGTGGTTGTTGTACTGTATCGGCTCTTGTTCTTTTACGAGTTGTTCCTGAATTTAGAGATGTGATGACTGATGGGGAGATTTTGTTTAAAAAAAATATAATTTAAAATTGCGATGTGATTTCGCACTACTCTTCTAAATTTCGCTGTTTTTATTTGTTAAAAAAAAAAAAAATCACCATGACAAAGTGTTAGGGTCATATACGTATAGGTATACTTACCTCTAGGTACTTGTATATTTCTAAAGGGTATTTTTTTAAGGTGTGGTTTTCAAGTACCTAGAAACAAAACGCATATAATTTAATGTTATGGCCGAGAATTTACCTTATACCTAATTATAAAGATAAGGGTTTGCCATTATGTTTTAAAAATAAATTGCGGCAAGTGGCTGCCGCGGCTGGCTCGAAGAAATTCCAGCCGAGAGGCCCAATTTTCGACAGCTCCAATTATTACGCGCGATGGCGGATGGACTCATTCGGGTCTTCTTCGATACTTTGCTCCACAGCAGCAATAGCGTCTTCGGTCCGCACAGTACAGCGGCGTCTCTGAAGATGCACATTATCCACCAGAGTAAACGTGGTGCGAAACCGATCCATGGTTGCTCGAATTTATGCGATTTTGCGATTATGTCGACCGAATATAGGACGCAGCACGCGATGTGTCACGCGAACCGAACCATTATCTTGGTAAGAAATTTGCATGATTTGCAAACGATGTTCAGGAGTAAGTCTATTAATTATATGAAATGGCAAACCAAACTGAGAATAAATCAAATGACAGCTGTCAAAAAGACCAACTCAGAAAAAAGTTTTGCTAGATTGAAAACCACACGTCTAAAAAAAAACACCCTTTACAAACATCTTCAGAAATCAGTTTTATATGGGTCTTATTTTTCTACCTAAACCTGAATCAAATACATTATGGATATAATGATCATTGATTTACTGTTGCGAAAGAAATCAGATAATCACCCATTTTAAAGCATATACTTACTTGATATACTGAACAGTATTTCAGATATAAGATCCAGAATTCAAAACTTACAATGTAAAGTATGAATAAAACAGATCATCTACTCAAAACTCAACTTTTTGGAGCAGCTGCTTGTTTTAGTACGATAATAAATACTCGAGGAGGTGCTCAACTGTTCAATAACTGAGCATCTATACAACATCCGTTGAGCATCTCTTCAATGTAAATACAAAGTACCTACTTCATTGTAAGGTTTGAATAAGCTAAAGTACGTGCTCAATTTTAGAGTGGAGTACTTGCTTCTCATTTGTGAGTAAACTCTGTTGGTTGCTCAATGATGAAGTAAAAAAAGGTTTTATAGTTTTCTTTTTAAATGATGATAATTCATGTAAATCCTTCATTGTAAGGTTGCATTTTATAAGCAAAGAAGAGAAAGATTTAAAGGATATTGTTGTGTAAAGTAAATGTGGATTTCTTATAGAAAATCAATTTCTTGATAATTAAAACAAAATGAGTGAAGGGATCCGTGATTTATAGCCGTTTTTGGAATTGTGGAATTAAAAAAAACTCCAAATATATATTTAAACTATTTGAAAGGTCACAAAATAGTCAAAAAAGGTCAATTTCTTTTATGAATTTTTACAAAATGGTAAAAGTAATGAAATAGGTCCGAACACGAGACAAGACGAGACTTTTGTAGTTGTATAAATATAAATATCGAATATAAAAGTCTGGGATGTTTTATTCTATAGATACGCCTTTGGCGGGGATAGGCATTATGATTAAAAATAGTGATTTTTTAAAAATTTAATTCAGCAGTTTTATCACATAAATTAATTTTTTCAAAAGTAAAGTCCGGAGATTTAATTTTGGCGAACCGATTAATAGAACTCTAAGATATGAGTTACATCTAATACTCGATATAATATTGGAAATCATCGCTATTTTGAAAATCCTACCTTCACCAAAGGCGTAGAAAAAACCCTGCCAGACTGAAAGACACTTTAGCTGTTGATATACCTGCCTGCAAAAATGGCAAAGGACTAGAGTCCGTTTAAAACCTTTTTTGTATAAATAATTCAACAAGTCCAATTAAATACTGCCAAGGGTTCTACAAGGCTGATATATAAATATCAGTATTGTATTATAAAAAACAAAGTTTGGTCAAGGCCCTGGAAAACTTTCTGTAGCGAATATCTAGACAAAGAAATCATGTTAAATACTTACTGGTGAGGTCTTTGATAGTCAAACCTTGTTGAGCAAAACTTGCGAGGGCCCTAGCCATAATTTCGATAGTCACCCTTGCTAGCCCCTTTTCAGTATTTTAAGTAAAACTCTTAAGGTCGTCATTTAAAACTCAATTGTTTTTCCAGGCGGGTAGCAATGGGTGATATAATAAAACGAAGCACATACTCAGAGAAGGTGCTCCATAAGAATCAGAGAAGCTGCTCAAAAAAGAAGTACCTGCTACCGTTTCGTTTGAATAAAATTATACTCCAACCAGTGAGCACCTCTTCCTTCACACGGAGTAGGTGCTTTCATACCCTGCGTCAAATTCAATTTTTTTTTTGTATTTGATAATCATTTCTATGATTTATAAAAAAAAGCCAACGTGTAGGCTTTTACATCATATCATTCATTGTTTTTGATTGAAAATCAATTTTTCTTTCGTCGAACTTTTTCTGTTTTGACTCGGATTTCATTATGAAGGATGGGAAAACGTTGCTTTAGTTGTCCAAACCATCGTTCAATTAAAACTCGTTCGCGAGTTAGGCACTTTATATTTTTTTCAGGAGTTTCTGGATTTTGATATGTACAATTATGTACATATGTACGTAGTTAAAAGTCAGGGAATGAGTCCGTATCCTGAATCACTAAGTAAAATGGCACTAGTTTCATTGCATGGCATGATTTTAAATGTGCAAGAATTTTGGCCATGAAAGGTCAACGCACTCGTAAATTCATCTCTGGAATTGCATGTTGCCTGATCATTAATGCTGTGGAATCCTTTTCTGTTAACGCACTCGTCCCCATGAACAACTGCTTTCATGATAGGAACATGAGTGCAATCAATTGCATCTATCGCTGAAGATAAGTTGTATTTTTCTTGCCATTCGCGTTTTGCATTCTGCAGTTCTTCAGCATAGTTGTATTGAATTTTATCCAATTGACTTCTGGAGTATTTGCCGCACTTTCAAGTTAAACATCAGTTTAAGAGACGGTGTACTCCAATGTCTTTTCGGACTCCAGTTTGAAAACTTGGATCACCTACATAATGTAGATATATCTATCGAAGGAAAATTCGCATTTTTTCAATGCTAGTTAAGGCACTTCCCACTCTTTTTGAACTATTCCCAAGAAAATGATTCGCCAAGATGGCCATATTTTCATTGTTGAATCTGTAAAGAACGCCAAAATCATTTGAAAATCCTACTCTTCTTATTTTATAAAATTTCTCCATTTATGAAAAAAAAAATATAAAGAGCTATTTACTTCAACGTTGAGCAACCAAATGAGCTAACTCACAAATCGGAGCAGGTGCTGCTCTCGATGGAGTACGTGCTTTGCTTTATTCATACCTTTTAATGGCACATCAGGTGCTTATTTTGAGGAGGTGCTCATCAAACACGTAAATGATCAATCCTTGAGCACCTTCTCAAGTGTTTTATTCATACCAAATGGAGCAACTACTCTAAAAAGTTGAGTTTTGAGCAGGCGCTCCTTTCTATTTATACCACCCAATAAGTCATTAGTGCGTTAAACTTTAGTTTTTATTTTAACTTTAAATAAAAAAGTAAATTTAATTATTCTATAGGTATATGTACCTGCCTGTAAATTAATACAATTTATCAATTTATGTGTCAGCACTTTAAATAAATGTATAGATACGTTCAACTAAACCTATTGCCATTTAAAAAATAAATAAATTAAATTTATTTTCACTTCAATAAAAATTGAATATTCATTTAAATATAAATTTAATATTTTTAATTTGTGCAATTATGGTTTGATAGTGCTACATGTACACTCACTGACACTTTATGCTCATAAATTAACTCTACCTATATATACTCCGCTATTTATTTATGCTCTGCATATACCTCCAATAAATTGACTCTCAGTAGGTATAGTCGATTGCAGGAAATTATGTCCTGGAGGGCGAATAGTTACAGTATAGGTACCGCTATTTCGATAACATCCGCATTCGGCCCATAAATCAATGATCCGCTGATGCAGAGTTTATGCAACAAGCGAAGCAAAATGGTTCAATTGCCATGCCGGCCGCGCCATTGCAATTGCCATCGCCAGACTCATACAATGTCCTGCTGATGGCGGATATAGGTACATATTGACCACTTAGTGTTATCCTTATGGTTAACTTTAATGTGTTTACTCGTTGCCAGTTGCAGACTAGCACCACCTACTCCTGAAACTTATCTACATTAAATTAACTCAAGTATAGTTAATGAGTGCGTTTAATTTGTATGTTCAGCTCTACGCATCCAATTGAAGGTAATTCTCGACGAAATACACGTTTTCCAAATATTCCAACCGCAAATGGCAATTTATTAATTAATGACTGTAAGTTGGGGGGTTTTGGTTAAAAATATGAAATTAATTCGCGGCTAGGCGGTACGAATATGAATCCACTTGACTCAAATGCAAATTTTTTCCATTTCTCCGCCAGAACCGTGCCATTTCGAGTCCTCCAAGACCTATACTTAACCCAAAACTGGCAAACTCTTTTTCAACGCACATCAGAACATTTATTACACTGTGCGACAATTATAAATTCGTTTGTTAAATTAAATAAATTAATCCGAGTTAGAGGTGAACTTTGTGCTCGACTGCTCGAAATGCCGAATGGGGAACTCTGTGAAAGGATTAACATAATGTTTTCTATTCATATTACAGTTACAGAGTTTTATTTGGTTTCGTAAGTCCTCTAGATGTGTCTGGGTCTGTGAAATGGAGACATAGACACAAGGTAACAAAAGAGGGAAGGTCTAGGCCTGATGATATGGTGACGACAAACACTATAAAAGAACTTTAATTGTTCCATTGGTGCCTAGGTGTGCCTGCCACCGCACCAGCCGTGCCGGTAGCCGGCACCGCCGCGCCGGAAGCGAACATAAAAGCTTAGCGAAAAGGATTAGTATAAACGTATTCTGTATACAAAAAAGAAAACCAATGAAATCTCTGCTGTGGAGAATGTGAGTGTGTGTCCCTGTTTTTGTGTTCTATAGTATATGATTTTGTGGCTAAAGCCTAAAAGGGTTTTACGTATTCTATAGTAATAAATTTACTGTTTAGGCTTAGAGCTACGCGTTCCCCAGTTCAAAACAATAATTGGAGAATGCTTATTCTTAAAAATTGGAAAATTTATGAGAAAACTTTATAAGCCACTGGATTTTGCTAAATATTTATACAGATGTTTTTAGTTCTATATATCTTATATCTACATACACATAAATATAGGTATGTATAGTTAGCGGGAGGACTTTGATATTCAATGGGAATTTGATATTGGAGTACCTTTTTTGATTTAGATTAAAAGCGGTGGGTTGTATACTGACGTGACTATATCTGAAAACTATGTGTCGTAATGCTCATAAAAAGGTATACGATTCAGTTTCGTGTGCTAAACCTAACTTAAAAACTTGGTGTATCGATTATGGGTTTTTATTTTGACCCAATATACTTCAGACAGTTCTATCTGTCAAACTACGATTGTCAAATTGCAAACATTTGTATACAAAATGATGGTTCTGTGCGCAAAATTTATAGATCTGTTTTATCAAAGAAGAAAAAAATAGGGTCAGCGATGAGACTCATTTTTAACTCAATGGGTATAGGTACGGAAATAAGCTAAATTGTAGTATTTGGAGCGATGGAAATTCCCTTCATACTCTCGGAACGCCGCGCCGCGCCCTTATACACCGAAAAATTCAGTTTGATGCATCAGTCTGTGGAGTGATCGGACAATATTTTTTTTTTCAATAATGTGGCTTATCTGCATGTTAGGGTCAACGGTATTCATTATAGAGGCAATATTATTTGTGAGTTCCGAAATAAAAGTTCAAAAATCCAAAAATTATTTTTTTAGAAAATTTTGCTACGCACTTTTATTTATATAAGTTACAAGCTTCTGTGTAAAAAATGTAATTTTATTCGGTTGATCAGATATTGAGATAGTCGAAAATCAATGAAACCGTTCTATGAAAGGTACTGTTAATAAACTTAAAATAACGGGTTTTCCAATAAGAGGTGTTATTTTGATTAGCCCGCTATTTCGGTAGTTGTCACTTTTGAAGCTGTCATTTTTTGACATTTGACATAAGTAGAAACTACGCCATTAATAAAAATGGAACGATACACGCTTCAACAACGCATTGAAATTATTAAAATTCACTATAAAAATGGTGAAAATTTGGCAGAGACGGTTCGTAAGACTAAAACATTTTTGGCTCGTCGTGAAGCACCTTGTCGGACCGCAATACAGAAATTGGTGGACAAATTCGAGCTGTTGGGACAAGTTAGTGATGTGAAGAATAAAAGCCGTGCACGTCGCTCAAGAACAACTGAGAATATTGCTGTTGTAGCCCAAAGTGTTGAAGAAAACCCAGGTTTGTCCATTCCTCGTCGTTTTTTGGAATTAGGCATTCCACAAACGTCATTACACCGTATTTTGCATAAAGACTTGGGTCTTAAGGCTTATAAAGTTCAGTTAACACAAGAACTCAAGCCGGCTGATCATCAACAACGTCGTGTCTTTGCTGATTGGGTCCTTGAAATGCATGAAAATGATCCGGAATTTCATTGAAAAATCATCTTGACTGATGAGGCCCATTTCCACCTCGGAGGCTACGTCAACAAGCAAAACTGTCGCATCTGGGGCTCGGAAAACCCAAGAGTTATTGTTGAAAAGCCTCTCCATCCTCAACGCGTGACTGTTTGGTGCGGTTTATGGTCCGGCGGGGTCATTGATGGACCTTACTTTTTCGAAAATGAGGCTGGAGCAACAGTTACGGTCAATGTATTGCGCTATCGAGAGATGATTAATGATTTTTTATGGCCGGAATTGGATGGTATTGATCTGGACAACGTTTACTTTCAACAAGACGGCGGTTAGTGCCACACAAGCAATGAAACCATCGATCTTTTACGGGAAAAGTTTCCGGACCGTGTTATCTCTCGAAGAGGTGATCACAATTGGCCACCGAGATCTTGTGATTTAACACCTTGCGACTTCTTCCTTTGGGGCCACGTGAAAGATAAGGTCTACGCCAACAGCCCAGCGTCGATTCAAGACCTCAAAGATGGAATTCGTGAGGCTATCGAGGACATAGGGCAGCCACTTTGCGATTTGGTTATGGAAAATTTCATGAAAAGGACATGGTCCTGTAAGCGTGGTCGTGGCGGCCATTTGGCTGATGTTGTGTTCCATTATTGACGGCATACCTTCCTCTTTATAATGAAATAAACATCCGATCATTTATCTCAAAAAATGCCATTTTTCTTTGAATATCAAAATAACACCTCTTATTGGAAAACCCTTTATAAAATTTAAAAATTTTAAATGGTAGATCGTACTAATTGTAACACACAAAAAAACTTTTATCAAAATCGTAGGAGTTGTTTTTGAGAAAAAAATATTTTTCTTAACGGATTTTAAACATTTGTTTGAGAGGCACCGTTATTTTTGGGTATTAGAATTATTTTTGTCAAAAATCTTCTAGATAAAGTTAAAAAACTGCTATTTACCATGTTTAATAAAAATCGACGGAGTCGTTTTTGAAGTATTGAGTTTTCAAAAAAAAAATGTCAAACTTTTTTTTAAAAACCTAAACAATTTTTTTTGAAAATTTTGGTACACAATATTATTAAGAATGTGCCAATAATTCTTCATAAGAAAATTGATCAGAATCAGTTTAACCGTTTTCGAGAAAAGCGAAAATCAAAAAAATGGTTCTTTGGGAGGTACCATTAATAACCATTTTTCGGAACCATTTTTTTTAGTAAACGGCTACTCATAACTATTTAAATTTATTGAGTTAAAAACAAATTCGGTAGCGCTGGATTTGAGAAAAATAAGTTTTTCCTTTTTGGCCAAGAAATTTTGTATGACAGCTACTGTTAATTTTGGTCCTAAAAAAAAGAAGACAAAAATGGGTGGGGGGAATGTCCAAAAAACGCTAGGTACCAAGTTTAAAGAAAATCGACCCATCCGTTTAGGCTGTAGTCCAACCGATAGACAGACAGACGGACGTTTTTGCGAGACCCACTTTTTCGTCTTCGCTATCATCGTAATGTCAAGTTTGGTCAAAATCTCGAGTTCGAGATCGCAGTTACATTAAATGAGAATAAACTTCGTTCGGCAGAAAATCGTAGGTCTCTAAGCCCTGATGGTTCTCTACGAGTTGTCATGGTAATTAAGGCCAAGGGACGAGACTTTTGTAAGCCGAGCTTTGGCTTTGATAATTGAAATATTTCATTTGTATCTTTCTATCGATATCTCGTCTATAAAAAAAAGAGAGGCTGCTAAATATTTGTAGAGAAATATTCAGTGTTGATTAGTATTAGTTAAAAGTTTAATTTTTCTACCAATATCAAGACGAGACCACCTTCTGAAAAAAAAAGGTCTCATCCTTGCATATCATAGTAGGTATTTCTACCTTCGCGGCGAGACTGATACTCTTATCGTCTCGTGGCCAGCTCTAGATAGGTATTTCCAAACACAAAACGTAATAACATGCCTCATTGTTGTAGTGAGTAAACAGTCGCAATCAAACAAAAAAAAAATTAGGAGTACATCACAATAATTTAAAACAATTTGGACCTTGTATATTTGTCCCTCAAAGTAAATTTTGTCCTATTTCCCCTTCCTCCCTATTTATATTGATTCCTTTTGATCGGAGAGATAAAGGGTAAGAAATATTCAGCTTGCAATTTTGAACATTTATGTGCCCCTTAATATGAGGAGAGTACAGAATATAGGCACGACTGGTTCACATAAATTTGTTACAATTATTTTGTTAATTAAAGGTACAAAGTTTAATCAAAATCTTTAGGTACATCCGTTTTTAAGAAAAATTGAAAAAAAAAACAAAATTATTGCATGGCAGCTACCCATTCTATAGAAGAGCTTAAACAAAAGTTCGAATACCTCCTCTAAGAAATTACATAAAAATGCTCTGTACCAAATTTGAAGAAAATCGGCTCACTTCACCGGTTTAGGTTCTAGCTCAAATTACAGTGAATACAGACGCGCACAGATTCAAGGACAAACAGACAGACGCTACTCTGGCCGACTTTCGAAATTCTTGATAATCGTAATAGGTATGTTAGTTTTGATTACAATCTCGAAATTTTTTCTACACGAAACCAATACTTGCCTTAGAGCTAAGTTAAAGAAAGAAATATGGTAGCATATGAAATACATATAAAAAGTTTATAAAGGGTGTTTTTTTTTTAGACGTGTGCTTTTCAATCTGGCAATACTTTTTTCGGAGTTGGTTTTTTTGACAGCTGTCACTTAATTTATGCTCAGTTTGGTTTGCCATTTAAAAATTTAGAAAAATTGTCGTATTTGGAGTGACCATAATCCAAAAGCCATTGTTGATACATTCTCAAAAAGTCACTGTTTGGTGTGCTCTATGGGCAGAGGGAATCATTGGTCCATATTTCTTCAAAAATGAAGCTTGCCATAATGTTACAGTCAATGGGGAACACTAAAGAGCCATGACTAATGACTTTTTCGTCCCTGAATTGGAGGATGTTGATGTGGACGACCTTTGGTTCCAACAAGACGGCGCTATATGCCATACAGCCAACGAAACAATTAATTTATTGAAGGAAACTTTTGGTGAGCGCATTATCTCGCGTCGTGGGCCTGTGTCGTGGCCTCCAAGATCGTGCGATTTAACACCGCTGGACTATTTTTTGTGGAGTTATGTGAAGTCGCTTATCTACGCAGACGATTGATGCCTTGGAAGAGAATATTCGTCACGTGATTGCTGACATACGGCCCCAATTGCTCCAAAAAGTGGTTGAAAATTGGGCCTCTCGGCTGGAATTTTTTCGAGCCAGCTGCGGCGGCCATTTGCCCGAAATCATTTTTAAAACATAATTGCAAACTCTTATCTTTATAATAAAGCTTAATTCTTTGCCATAACTTTAAATTATGTGCGTTTTATTTCTGTTTGAAAACTACACATCTAAAAAAACAACCTTTATAATTATTGTAAACGCGGGGAATAATTTGTATGAGAAAATTTTGGAAAAATGTATCCCCTTACTATGCATGCCAAGCCAATTCTTCCTCAGATATTACAAATAATTTTTTTGATGTTTTTAAAATCAGATAATATACTTAAAAATGAGATACCTAAAATTGTTATTTAAAAATATAACTGCTTGAATAATAAGTCACTCACTCAAATTTTCCATTTAATTATTGCCTCCCGTAAGAACGTACCAAAATATCAAATACCATCCAAAATGGACACATTCGCAACAACAAATTATTTTTTAATAAATAAATTATTATGATTTTTTAAACTCCAATCTCAACCACAAGTAGGGCAAACAAAGGACGGGTAATTAAAGTCCTATTTTTCAAATGGAAAGACGTGACATATTATAATGTTTGTTCCCTTTTTTCGCGTGATTATACTTTGAGGCTTGGTTTTTCAATGGTGAGTTAAAACAGAGTTAACTAACTCTAGAAGTCAAATAACCCACAGTTAACTGATGAAGCAGTTTTTCGTCGGAGAATGCATGCCTGAACGTCTAAATAAACTTGGTGGATAAAATATTAAGAGCATCTGTTGAGTTAACCCGGAGTTAACTCACTAAATTTGATGAGTTAACTCGAGTTTAACTTTAACCTCGTACTAAAAAACTGGACCTAAGAATCACATGTTTTTATTCAAAGGATAATTGTGTCGTGTTATGATTATTCCTAGATTGGTTTTTGGAATATTGAATTCTTTTTATTAAAGTTTAGGTGTAAGAGTTAAAGTTATTTCAGAAATTAGCATTTTTCTTAGCAGATTAAAAATTTGGGTTATATAAAGGTCTAAATACGGCAGTATAACATTATCATATAATAGGTATTGGTAAGTTTTCCAACAAAATATGGCTTTAAAGTGTCATATAGGTGTCATAGTCCAATTTATATGACAAAATATACTTACATGGAGCTTGAAACAACATTGTCATACAACATACAACAAATATTATGGCATACAGTAGACGCTCAATATAGTGAAGTAATTAAAACCAGGCTTATTCACTATATCGAGATTATTCACTATTTCGAGAGAGAGCCTTAAAAGGTTTTTCAAAGTAGAATTTGATTCAAAATGAAAATTTTGCACATCTTCTTCACCATTTTCATTTTCGGTTTCTCCAATTTCGGACAAGACTCTATTTTCGTTCCATTCACCTCTGTTCACTCTACCGAGATTCACTATATCGAGCGTCTACTGTATTTTATATGGCATAATGGGACATATGTAATATGTAAAGGTTGTTTTTTGGTGGTTTTTAAGAAGAAATAAAACGCATATAATTTAATGTTATGGCCAAGAATTTAAATTTATTATAAAAATAAGGGTTTGCCATTATGTTTTAAAAATGATTTCGGGCAAATGGCCGCCGCTGCTGGCTCGAATAAATTCCAGCCCAGAGGCTCCAATTGCTGCGCGCGATGGCGGATGGACTCATTCTGCTCCACAGCAGCAATAGCGTCTTCGGTGCGCACTGTACGGTGTCTCTGAGGATGCGCATTATCCACTAGAGTAAACGTGGTGCGAAAGCGATCCATGGTTGCTCGAATTTATGCGATTTTGAGATTATATGGACCGCATATAGGTCGCGCGAACCGAACCATTATTTTGGTAATAAATTTGCACGATTTTCAAACGTTGTTCAGGAGTAAGTCTATTAATTATGAAATGGCAAACCAAACTGAGCATAAATCAAGTGACAACTGTCAAAAAGACCAACTCCGAATAAAAAATTGCCAGATTGAAAACCACACATTTAAAAAAAACACCCTTTATATGACAATGTAAATGTCAGTACCGTAGATGCCAGTACCGTGGTGTCTATTTTAATTTATATTGAACCTAAATTATATGATTTCACGCAATAGTGTACTAACAATCTTGATAATTTTGTATAGAATTACCAATACTCAGACAAATCAAATACAAACCAATTAAATCCTTAATAAGTAAAATAATAAAAGCTAAGTAAAATCCACCATACAAATAAAGACTGCATTGTTAAAAATTTTTCTCGGTTATTTTATTAGGTATCTCTTTCTATCAGAAAATTGAAAAAAAAAAATGTCTGCATAGATGATTAAAGTTGTATAAAATAAAATTTGCAAAAACTTTTTTATTAACTATACAATTTTAGTCGAGCGAGTTCTTTAGTAAAAATCAATTTTCCTAAAAGTCACGATGGATGGCGCCCAACGAAAATAAACAATAAGTAATACCGAAAAGTTTAATTTAGATTCCGTATGACCCCCTCTCTAAACAAATAATGGTCAAAAGTGATTCCCTTTTTAATATTTGTTATTTCAAATTTACATTTCGCCTGGGCTATTTGAGATGATTTTGAAACTGATTCCGCAGTGTTTTTGAACGAAATCATTGAAATAAATTTAGGTATGTAGTTTTTTTTTTTAATTTTATTGAAATCATAAAGTTGATACATACATTCGTACTTACCAGGCAGTCCGGATGCACCAAGATTATTCAGCATATTTGCCGAAAAATTTCTTACTGATATCGCAGACAGTTTGAAAATTCTCTTTCACCGTTGTCTCAAAAATTGTTACAAAATTAAAGTTTTCAGAGAAAAACTAAATAAATACTTCCATTTTTTAATCGATTCCATTTTGTATAAGTAGTTCAATTTTTAGTGTGTTTTAGTTGAGAGTTTATGGTTTGTTTCACGTTTTATATTTACACTCGAATTAACAACATTCTATACCTAATAATAAAAATATTTTAAAAGTAAAAACAAAAATGTAGAACCAAATCAATTACATAGGTACGATTCAATTATGTCGGTTAAAGTTGGAATGTATGCTAATTTGTATACGATTGGAAGGTTTGTTCGTTTTTGTTTGCATGTAAATTGATGTAAATTAAAGGACGATGACATATGTTGGTCACATAAAGGTATAAGAGCGAAGGTGGAATAGTAATGTGTAAATTTAATACATATGTATATGTGTGTATAGGTAAATTAAAATAGAAAAACTATTTAAAAACACGTGGATTTGAAGCAAGAATTATCCCACTTAAGCTTCAAAGAATTTTTGGGTTTTGATAATAGGTACCTATGTATACATATTTATGAAAATAGTATTTAAATAGGGATAAATGAAAGTGGAAATTATATACATATCTAAATATGATTGTATAATAGACAGCTCTAATATGGAACTCATAAAATCTTTGAAACTATAGGCAAATGTTTTAAAAGTTATGGTTTTTAAAATTAGCATTTAAAGGGTCCGCCATCTAACGTTTTTTTTCAACTAGTGCTGATTTCGTGAATGGTAACACTTAGCTCATGTCTGATTTGACAGATAATTAGTTTTATCTTTCCGCTGAACGAATATGGTTGTGTATACGCTTCGCCAAGTGGGCCTGCGATCGACTTAGAGAAGATGCCGATTTTGCCAAAAAAATCATCTTTTCAGATGAAGCTCATTTTGATCTTGGCGGGTAGTAAACAAGCAAAATTGTCGCATTTGGGGCAAAAAAAACCCGCACGCATACATTGAAAAGCCGATACACCCAAAACGAGTCACTGTTTGGTGCGGATTTTGGTCCAGAGGCATAATTGGGGCATTTTTCGAAAATGAGCAAGGAGTGGCCGTTACAGTCAATGGCGATCGTTATCGGGCCATGTTGAACGAATTTTTGTTCACAAAAAATGAAGAAGAGGATATTGGCAACATTTGGTTTCAACAGGATGGCGCTACGTGCCACACAGCCGAAGCTACACTCGAAGTTTTGCACCATTTAAAAAAAAAAGAAAGAAGTTATTTGGCGGACCCGTTATTAATATTTTTTTTCTATTAAATGTATAAAAATTAGAAAAAGCACCTTTTTGTGACATTTGAAACTAAAACCCGTTTTCAACCTTCCTATACCTACTTATGCTTTCGGAAGTTGATATTTTTGGGTTGTTAAGCTTAGATCACACGATTTGTGTATACACAAATATTTGTGTATAAATTTGTGTATTATTAACAAAAAAATACACAAATCGTCTGAACCACAAATTTGATGTACACAAATGACGTACACAAACGATTTATCAAATGGTTTTGAAAATTCAACTGAATATTTAATATCAGTCGAGTCAATTAAGGTTTTTTCTTCGAATTTTAATGTGCAACTATCATTTTAATGATTTGTTTTGTAAAATGGCACCATACGGACATGCAGGTTGATTTGTATTAGATGAAATAAACACATTTACGTTAAGCCAAAAATCGTATTGGAGTGGTATTCGATTTGTTGGCGTCCAAATTGAGCGGCTCACTGAGACAAAACTCCTATTGGGTTCCCTTCGTTTAGGCAGGAGGTGAATTTCTCTATAAAAGTAGAAAACAAAGAATTGAAAAACGACGGGAAGTTGTACAAAACAAAGCTTCTCTTACGCTAGAAACCCATTCTTATTTTGTTTTTAAATAAAGTTGTTTCCAACTCACTTTCTCACCTTCAGAAAATCGTCTACAAGAACTTTGTAGATTGCATCCAGCACTTCTGGAATAATGGTGAAAATTGTATTCTGTTGAATGTGGAAAAGATACTGGAGCAAGCGAAAACTGTCGCCAGATGCCAGAAAGCGCAACTTCAAGACTAGCCGCACAGATGGCGGAATACTGGGGCGCATAACTGTTGCGGCCTTCTCAATATATGGCGTTACCAAAGCCAGCAAATGATCGAACTGAGCGGCCGACATTCGTACGAAATTTCGATACAATTGCGGCTCTTTGGGACGTAGTTCCACAAGTAATTTTGCGCAAAAGCCCTCCGTCTCACGGTGGCCAAGCCAATTTTTTCTCCAACAAGTTCGCCGCTTGCGTACCATTTCTCAACCTGTTGTTGGCTTTAGTCTTCTTCTTCACTTTCGAGTAAATACTCGGCTGCTCCAATTTGTGTAGAATTTGTGTATAACATACACAAATGAAATTTGTGTATATACACAAACCGTCTGATCTTAGCTTTACTGTTGGCTTCATGCTCAAATGTTCAAGAGCAAATTAACGTAATCAACAAAAATCAATAAAGGAAAATCTAAAAAATGCGATGAAAAACATTTGACAATATAGTTACTGAAAAAGGTCAGTATGAATTAAATAAAATAACACAAATTTAGTGATGAAATTAAATATTGGTTATTCCACACTTATTTTATTTAATTTTATTTATATTTATAAAATGGATCTAAGTTATAAAAAAATAACAAAATTTAAATTAAAAAAAGGAATAAATTATTATAAATTTATTTAAAAAAGAAAATCATTCTCAAAGGAGAAATCATTATTCTAATTTGTATAATATAGTTCACAGTTAAACAAAATTTGCAGTTTATTAATCCAAAAATGTATTTTTTGTATTTTATTGCTTGGGAATTTGAGAGGTGTTTTGTTATTTTTCAATTTTTCTCAGAGCACGTTTTGATAAAATTTGGTTATTCAACATCGATTAAGGTACCTACTACAAAAACAAAAATTTTATCAAACTGAAAATTTGGGGAAGTATGCAAATTTAGGAAAATATTGGAATCTACCGTCAGATAAAATTTCATTGTATTTGACATGTACCTATGCACTGGATATGAATTTATAGTTTAAATGTTGTGTCAAACGATCACATCCGTAACATTTCAAAACTTACTGGCTGAACGCAATAGACGCGCGTTCGAATGCGCGTGACTATTAAAACTTATTTAACTCCCAAAGTCGCATTTGCGTCTGTGTCTCCATTGTATCCATACTTTAACGAGTTTGTATGTATTTTAACTTTGTCAAGTGCGAAAGCGCGTTAGAACGCACTTCGATTGTGTTCAGCAAGTTAATCTTTTTGAGCTGATATATAAAATATTCCACATTTGAGTAGGCGGAAAAAAAAATAATTTCTGTACTTGAAAGTAGGTATGTCCGAATTTTGGCTAAAGGGTAACTAATATGATCACTCCTAAGATCGCAAGTAGTCCGGTTAAGTTTTTCGAGTTGTGGAATTCAAACATTATAGGGAGAAAGGTTTATTATAAAATTGTAAGAGCCGTTTTCGATTAAATTTAAACAACCAGATGGCAGCTAAAACAAAGATTCGAATTTATATTCTATAGGAAATTACATAAAAATTCTATGAAGAATGTATAGATATCAAATTTGAAGCAAATCGGTCTGCCCGATTAAGGACGTACAGATGCGAAAAGAAAGTGACTCTAGAAATGCCAATTTATAACAGTTTAGTTTATAAAGTAGTTCAGGGTCCTCCTCCGCTGGGCATATACTTCGGACACTCTGAGTTTTTTTTTGATGTGTAAATGCTATGCTGGCCGTAGAGTGAAAAGAAAACGTGAACGTTTGTGTGCAATGTTACGTCGTGCAACGTTACGGTGTGCAACGTTACGATCTGCATACTAGGATGGGTGCGTTCAGTGAAAAAAATCTTAAGAACCCTTTGAAGCAAAAACAAGTCCGTTTTGGATCCGCGCACGTTGATGTTTACACATATTAACCGTGAGTCCCGGCACTAACACAATTTTTTAAGCCTCGCGAATCCCCGTTGAATATTTTGCACTATTAATGCAAAAAACTGTTATAACTGTTATAATTTGGAATTTCTCTAGTCTCGTTTATTAATGTTACATCCAGATAAGAAGGAAGCACACATTTCTTTCATCTTCGAAGAAAATCTAAACAGTTCGTAAAGGGTTTTTGGAAACGTGGCCTTTACAGAAGATTATCATTTATTTTATACACATTATGATAATGGAAAGTTTCCTCAATGCAAGTAATAGCCATCTTATGATGCACTGCGGCATTGTTGGAGAATGCTGTACAGTTTCTGAACTTAATGATGCCATTTTGATTTCACATCCGAATAACATATACGGCAGGCAAAAGATTGTTGATGAATACAAGAAAGTGAATCGATGGCAAAACAGAACCTTGCGGAACATCAGTATTTTTTTTTGGGTTTGTTAGAAACCAATCAAAAACAAACTCGAATTGAATAATCTTTTGAACGGTTTTGAAATATCAAACGCAATACATTTTTTTTTCTCCAAAACGATATTTAAAGATTTATTTCACTGTTTGGGATTGTTGCTATAAGAAAAACGTATTGCTCGTCATTAAGAAGTTTTCAGAAGTAATCAGAGTTAACATGACGATAGTAAGAAGAGTAAGGAAATTGACCTTTTTTAGCGTCGGACTGGACAAATATATTGATTTCCATTGACTTTAAAAGAGATCAGGGCCCTTGCACCAACAAGTTATCACTATTCACATATCAAATATTATGAATCTTGATACGATTTTCTTGCGTCAGGATGCCATAATTTCCCCGGACATAATGTGCATGGATCGTATATGTCCGACTTAAGGCCCATCGACATTATATCCCCTGACATTATGTCATCCCACCACAAGAAAATCGTATCAAGATTCATGATATTTTCTTATAGTGATTATAGCGATAAGTTGTTGGTGCAGTAGGGCCCAGTAATAAGTATAGAAGGATAAAAAGTAAGAATCCGCCGGTAGATACTTTTAAATCTAAGCTTTTGTTTAACTCTTATAAATTGGCACGTCTTTTTAGGTAATATAATAGGTCTGTTCGTTTACTTATTCCTAAATCTAAACCAATTTTATGAATATAAACTTTGACAGATCTTTGGACAGTAAAATTAGTAGAAATTTGCACTTTTTTGAGGTAAACGAACAGAAGTAATATGTTTTTGCATTTTGCATTTTGCCACCTCCTTAGATGACAGAAAAGGATTAAAAAAAAAAAGAAGATAGCTCTAAGCATAAGTATTGAAATTCTAAAAAAAATAAAATGGGACGCAAAATAGAGCCAAAGGGTTTCACATTTGAGTGGTACGAAACGAAACAGTTTAGGTTATACCTAGGTACGCCCAAAGTTGTCCTCAAAGAAAATTGGTGTGCATTCATTTCTATACACTTATACACTTGTAAGCAGAAGTTTTTACATAATGAATGCAACTGATGGTATTAGCCCGTGGTGTAGTAGTTATTGGGTATAGTACCTACCTACTGTCACTCCAAAGGCCTCTGCCGCCTATAAAAAACTGACAAATCCTCAAAGTGAAAGCTTTTCGTGATAAATTTCCTCTCACCTTACCCGAGATCGGATAAGGCAGAAAATATTCGATGTCACGCACATATAGAAATGCTTGAGAGTTGTTTTAGTAATTACATCATGGTTTTCCACGAGCTGTCAGGCAACCAAAATTATTTGTTTAATACATCGAATGGCTATTTCACTTGAAAACTAGGTATATGCTTACAAAAATAACTACAAAATAATGAGAGACTAAGAAACATAATTGCGTCGGCTTGGCAGAGAGTCAAATGTGTCCGTTGTAGATTGCACCTATAAGTAAATTGTTCTATTAACATCTTATATTTTTAAAGTTTTATTTTCAATTATTCCATATCCAAGAGTGTGAGTAAGTTATAAATAAGCAAACAATGGAGATCGAGCGCCATTTAGCTAGCATTTTAAGTTAGCATAAATCTTTAGAAGAAACGTCAGAATTTCACTTCACTAATCATTCCCACAAAGTATTAGGTAGGTATGTACCTAGGTATCTAAAAAGATTATAAGTGTTTTTTTGAAAACAATGAAACAAACGAATTTATTTGATTAAAAAATGCACTGAAATTTTTCCCCACGGGAACTAAGTCCATATTGTATCTACCTATAATCTCTAAAGACAGAGGTATGTCGTATCGATTATTCGTTAGCTTAACACTTTATTTGGTAAAAACATATATTTAGCACATTCCAACTTTAAACGACACAAAATCACCATCAACACAAATTAATAATTTACATCTCAGATGGAGACTCGCTTAATGATGTCCTTTATAAATTAAACAAACAAAAAAAATACTTTCTTACAATTATATCCATTAAAATCCATCGATTGTTATATTTTTCATCTCCTCTCGCACTCCTTTTATTTTCAGAGGTGTGATATATCCTTTGATTACTGTCGATTTAATTAAATAACAAAAAAAAAAAAAAAAAAAACAAACAACCCGACAAAATAAAAATCGATTTTTATCTAAAAGCACAATTAAAAACAGTTACGTCAGGATATTCGTGCAGACAGGTGAACAAGGACACGAGGGGGTGTCTCTTGCTGCTGCGGTAGATATATAGGTATATAGTTGAAGATAGGTGTCTCACTTTCACCAAACTCCTGTTTTTGTAAATATATAGACAGGCAGGTAGGTATAGAGACCTTTAGATAGGTAAATTCACAGGTTGTGTGAGTTAATTAACACAATTAATTCAAATTAATTGAAAACAACATCCTTTTTTGTGGGTGGCAGCTGGCAGAATATAATGTGGATTATAAAGGACGATGGACGAATGAATAAAGTTTAACGGAATTGTTTTCACGGCTATGCACAATAATTCAACTGACTGAATCAGTTTTTTTTGGGTTATACACGAACACAACTTCTCGAGGTCAACCAATTGTCTGCTTTATAGTCACAATATTGGTTTTCAGAAGAAAGTTAATTGCAAAATTTGGGACAAAGGAACCGACACAATAACTAACCACAACTAGAAAATAATTAATTTCGAATCAAAATATTCGATCCGTACGTAGGTATAAGCACCGTAAACACCGTTTGAATGCACTAAACGGATTGAAATTCCGTAAACTCAGCCTCTTCCGAAGAAGTTACAACAACAGATAAAGGCGATGCGATGCGATGATTGTATCTATCGGATTCGAATATACAAGTGGATCTGAGATACTTTGGTTGTCTTGTCACTCAACTCGTTGTTGTTTCAACAGGCGGACTATGGTCCCTGTATTGGATGAGCATCCGACTCTTTTTGACGCACGAGTTGCAGGTGGCTGCGTGACAAAGATGGTGACCAAATGGTTTTCGTCTGCCATTTGCTGTGCTATGATGGCGTTGGCCATTTTTCCCATTGCCGCCGTCGGTGTCGTCGTCTCCGCCGTGTATGTCGTGTCCGTCACACACCATCGCCATGAGAGAAAACCTGTCTTGCTCTCTGAGTAGGGGGTGGGCTTCCAATTGGATTTGAATTGTGACCCATTCACGGTGAGTGCTGGTTAGAACCTGATGCATGGAGAGGGCGTGGTTAAAAATAAATGGATTTCATTTCTCTTTTTGATACAGTAGTTGTGCTTGTGTGGTGATGACGTTGGGGGTGGTAGTGGTGTTGTTGTGTTTTTTTTTTTTATTGTTAGTTTGTAAGCTGGCCAGCCATTGCAATTGCGCAATGTTTTTTGTTTGAAGTTTTGGAATGTGTGCGCTGGTCGATGGTGGAGCGGCGCGTTTGTTTCCAGCTGTTTTGAATCTGCTTCGGAATTGGTTTTTGAAATTTGCTCACTGTTCTGTTCTTTTTTTGTTTGCATTTTGGTAGAGAGTGACGTTTTTTTTGTTTTCGTTGAATTTATCTCATAGTTTTTCGATGTTAGAGAATTTTGTAGATGGTACCTACTGGGAATTTGCTCTTGCGTTGGGTTGTTTGTTGTTGTTGGTCAAAGAAATTCTATTGGAGTGGGCAAAAAAAATCAATTTGATCCGAAATTGCGGTAGGTGAAATACCTAGGTAGGTACTTTGAGAGTATAAAGGTAGACAATTTAGGTAAGTATAGGTATAGGTGTTTAGGTAGGCATACGAAGGTAGGTAGGTATACCTATATACCTTACTATTTCAATGCTCTTAAGTACAAACTGCCTAGGTAGGTATAGTTAAAGTCAAACGATATCAATGTTTATTTTTTGAAGCTGAAAATATTGTATAAACGGTTTGTAGGTAGGTGGTTTAATTGTAGGTACATATAAACCTATACTGTATAAGCTGTATAAAGGCCACGTGCTTTCTGTCGGGTTTTAATAATGGCTAAATTAAAAATGCTTACACTAGAGTACTAGACCATAATTAAATTAATCATCTATGGTTACAAAAACAATTGGAACACATGTAGATTGGCATCTGTAAGGTAGGTTTAGGATTTAGGTAGGTATACGGTAAACCTAAGTACTAACTTACCTAAACATATATACATAGGTAGGTACTCAGGTATTAAAGTGGCAAACCTAAGCTTTTTAAGGTTAAGGTAGATATTTATAATAAGATTTTCTAAAAATATAAATAAGCATGTAAGTAGGTATAAAGAATTTGTTGTGAGCTTATACCCTACAATGAGCAAGCACGTAGCCAGGGGGGGTATTAAAGGGGCTGAAGCCCCTCCCGAAATGATTCGTTTCTAAACAAATTTAGTAAAAACTAATTATTTTTAATATAAATTCAAATTTATAAAAATAAGAAGACTATCTAGGTATAATTTATTTGATTTGGGATCAGTTTAAGGAAGAAGAAGAAGAAGAAGAAGCCAAAATATTTCAAAATAAAAATAACAAAAATTATATGATCTCAGAATAATAAAACCACAAATGAGTAGAAATAATGATATGGGTGCTGCTACACAATGCAAAGGCATCAATACCTAAAAATAGAGCTGTACTTACCCCTATTATTCAGACTATTTTATTTTGTGCAGAACAAGAGGTGGCGAAGATAGAGTATATCTTAGCAGTTCAGAAATGAATCTGGGGCAACAATTTAAAGAATCACGTCATTACCGGCTCTTAAAACACAGGCTATCTGAGCTCAGATACACAAAATGAAATTCTGAAGACATGTTCTGATATTGTCACAACCGAAATATGCAAGTAGTTTCAACGTCCTCGATGACGAAATAATGGATGTTTCTGATGGAACTGAACAACTTTCCATATGCCTTCGATATGTCAACTGTTTATTGCTTAACAGACCCAAAAAGTTATGTTCTTCGGGAAGTTTTAAAGGTTTTGTCCTCGTTGATGACGAAACTTCTAGAAACTGACCAAAGAAAAAAAACTCTTGATATATGAGCAATTGTATTGGCCAAGGCAATGACGAAGCCACAAATTCGGCAGGTCACATAAGTGGAGTACACAAAAGGATTAGAAAATAGTATCCAGAATTGCGAATTCCACAATCGGCATGATTAACTTCTTGCTGACGGTTTTGGGCACACTTCCAGTGACAACAGCGTCTTGAAAGAACCTTTTCAACGATGAAAATGATTAAAACAGTGACGCAAAGCGATATTAGCTTAATGCAAGACTTAACGCGCTTGCATTGATATCTATCCATTCGGATATTGATGACGATCCAATTGAGGTGATAGGTCTCATATAAAAAATATGCACGACTGGGTCGCACGAACTTGCTCATATATGCGATCACATTGTGGTTCTATAGTCTGAAATAATTTAGCTATGGGATCTATATTTTATCCATTTGCTAAAACTTAATTTAGTTGCAGGTGGTATAATGTGAGTACACAAAAATTAACAATATAGCCTAGTGTTGCACATATGCAATATGCATAAAAAGAAATTATACTATTTAAACTGGTAAATTGTTTTAAATCAACAAAATTAGAAAGAAATTGATTAAAATACTTTGAATCCGTTTTAACCCAACGCGATGTACACCATCTAATTTCTTATATAAATCTTTATTTATGAGAAAAAAATTTTGAAAATCGTAGGAGCGGTTTTAAAAATAATTCATTTTTCATATATAAAATTTCTTTAACATTTTTGAGAAAAATAATTGGTACGCCAATTTAAAGCATTTATTAATGTTGTGTTAAAAATTAAACTTCACAAAAAAATCTGCTAACAGTTTTCGAAATATCGAATTTTCAAAAAATAATTTTGATTTTTTTTTAACAAATCCAAAAATCATTTTTTAGAAAATTTTGATACGCACTTTTTATTTATATTTGTTACAAGCTTCAGTTTAAAAAATCTAATTTTATTCGGTTGATCAGATGTTGAGATAGTCGAAAATCAAAGAAACCGTTCTGTGAGAGGTACTGTTAATAAACGTAAAATATAAACTTTAAAAATTTTAAATGGTAGATCGTACTAATTTTAGAACACAAAAAACTTTTATGAAAATCGTAGGAGTCGTTTTTGAGAAACAAAATATTTTTCTTAACGGTTTTTTAACATTTGTATGGGAGGCACCGTTATTTTTGGGTATTAGAATAATTTTTGTCAAAAATCTTCTAGATAAAGTTAAAAAACTGCTATTTACCAAGTTTAATAAAAACTTTTTTTAAAAATCTAAAAAATATTTTTTTTGATGATTTTGGTACACAATATTATTAAGAATGTGTCAATACTTCTTCATAAAAAAATTGATCAGAATCAGTTTAACCGTTTTCGAGAAAAGCGAAAATCAAAAAAATGGTTCTTTGGGAGGTACCATTAATAACCATTTTTCGTAACCATTTTTTTTTTTTAATAAGCGGCTACTTATAACTATTTAAATTTATTTAGTTCTTAAAAACAAATTCGGTAGCGCTGGATGTGAGAAAAAATAAGTTTTTCCTTTTTGGCCAAGAAATATTGTATGACAGCTACTGTTAATTTTGGTCCTAAAAAAAAGAGAAAAAAACGGGTGGGGAGAATGTCCAAAAACCGCTAGGTACCAAGTTTAAAGAAAATCGACCATTCCGTTTAGGCTGTAGTCGAACCGACAGACAGACAGACAGACAGACGGACGTTTTTGCGAGACCCACTTTTTTTGACTTCCCTATCATCGTAATGTACAGTTTGATCAAAATCTCGAGTTCGATTTTTTGTACGAATCCATAACTTCCCATATAGTACCTACATATATCGCAAGTAAAAAAAATCAAAACAAAAATAATTGTAATAGGTATGTACACCTACAGGTAATAGGTATGTACACCTACAGGTACACCTACGATATGTGCCTACTAAACATAGGTACATTTATTTAAAAAAACTTATAAAAAACTATGAATTTGATTATGTTATAGTTTTTTAAATTTTGATCAAAGAATTGTTCGTAAGACTTGGAAGCAAGCCCCCTCCGAAACAAAATCCAGACTCCGATCCTGACAATGAGGACTCTATATACTAAATACGCTAATGAGTAAATTATACCTACCTGCCTTTAGACACCTCACCTGTAGACATTCCTTAGAGTGTATAGGTATAGATGCTTAAAGGCCAGTTTCACAGTCGAGACTTACCGGAATAAGTGGCACTTGAGTTTCCCATATTAGGACTTAAAGCTAAGTTTCATAGCCAGAGTAAGTGGAACTTAAGTCACCAACATCATCAGAGACTTAAGTGCCACTTATTCAGTTTAAGTCTGCACTGTAATATTGCGCTTTAATCTTTCACATTTTCCACCTATAAGTACAACTTTTCTCACTGTGAAATTGGCCCTAAATGTCTTTTAGTTTTTTGAATAAATTTAAAATAACGGAAATAAATGTTCCTTAATTTGATTTCAATCCGTTGTTTAAGCCTAATACGCTGCTGATCCACAAGTTCTGCTGATCGTCCTAAAATCGACAATTTTTTTCGTTGACGTACCAACCCATTCATCTAGAAATGGGCCTCATCGCTGAAGATGACCGTAAATGGGCGAACCGCGCGGAACATTGCCCGAACAAAACACCAATTTTAATACAACCATTTTATCATTTGCACAATGTTGTTGAACAATTGTTGTCGGTCCATAGTGATTTGGTTAAACAGACTCAATAAATGACAGCTAATTTGACAGATGTACCTATAGCTTCAACAATATGGCCGCTATCAACTGTCAAAGTTCAGGAGTCACTATTCGAATACCCTTTACCCACAAGCATTTTTTTTACAATGGAAGGGGGGTCTATCTCGCCCCATTTTTACTTGAGTTTTGTTCTAAAACGCCTACTCAATTGCTAAATAGGTACTTAAAAAAAACCTTGAAAACAAAATGACGGGTTGTAGCTACATTGAAGAACTGTTTAAAATGAGTTACTCAGCTCGTGTGGTTGAGAAGGATTTTCGACAACTGATCACCTACAGACTGTTAATCAACTTATAGAAAAATTTAACGAATATAAAAAACCGCTCTATCTTTTATTCATTGAATTCAGTAAAGCTTTTGACACTGTTGAACATAAAAGCATATGGACAGCACTGACAAATCAAAATATCAATCCGATATTCATACAGACCCTGAAAAACATTTACCACAATAACACCGCTAAGGTAAAAACGGATAAAATCGGACGAGAATTCAAGTTAAAAAGAGGAGTACGACAGGGAGATCCCCTATCTCCGCCGCTATTCTCAGCAGTACTGGAAGAGATCTTTCGAAAAACTAACTTGACAAACAGATTCGGAATTAAGATATGGGGAGAGAAATTGAGCAATCTTAGATTTGCAGATGATATAATTTTGCTTTCGGATACACCGGAAGAGATAGAACAAATGCTAAACGAACTTTCAACGGAATGCAAAATACATGGACTCACACTTAACTTGAACAAAACTAAAGTAATGACGAACCACATACAGAAAGACATCTTACTTGGAAATGAAAAAATTGACTACACTGATAACTACATTTACCTAGGACAGCTAAAATCCTTCAAAAACCAAGAAGAAAAGGAAATAAACAGACGAATAACAAATAGCTGGAAGCAATTTTGGAACACCAAACTGATTTTGGACTCAAAACTCAGTAAAGAAACACAAAAATACATCTTGGACTCCACAATACTCCCGGTGATGACATATGGACTACAAACAATGGGGCTTACATCAAATTCACTCGAAAGGCTCAGAATATGTCAAGTCAAAATAGAAAGAAGATTATTAAATATAAAGACTATTCAAAGAATTCAAAACAAGGACATAAGAAGAAGAACAAACATAGTAGACGGAATCGAAAGAATTAAACAACTAAAATGGAGCTGGGCTGGTCACATCTCAAGAATAGGAGACAACCGATGGACAAAAATAGTGACAAAATGGATCCCACCCGACGAAAGGAGACAAAGAGGACGACCAAAGAAAAGATGGATAGATGATCTAAAACAATTCAACAGCAACTGGTACAATGACGCAAAAACAGAGATCTATGGGCAGCAATGGGGGAGGCTTATGCCAGAATGACTTAATTTGACAACAATTATATTACATTTTTAACTTTTAATAAATTAATAAAAAATAACGATCAAAAGGAACAAAAAATTCTGTATTTAAAAATATTTATATAAATGTAAGTTATAACAGAAAATGAATGTATGTAACTAAATATGTAGGTTAATAAAGCTTTAAATAATAAATAATAATAAGTCAGCTCGTGTGGTGATACCATATACATAGTACTTAATTACGTAAAATTTAGAAAAAAATTAGTTTGATTTTTTTTTTTACAAAATTTTAAGTTCGAAAATTTATTTTTCAAAAACTATTCTTTAAAATAACTTTATTTAAAAACATAATAAAAGAAAAGATTTCTGGCTTTACAAAAAGCTATATCATGGCATTGCAAGAATAACCGTTGTTTTTTAATATTTTTTTTTTCTATTTTAAGTCAATTTTTTTAGAAAATGGACCCTCCTGGCTAAACGGGGGGCATAGAACCCCCTTCCTATACGATTTTTGTTTGTCTCAACCAAACCTGCACACTTTAGCTTCATACATAGATACATCAGAATTTACTACACTGTGACTGTCAAAAAATGTTCGTGCAAGCAGTATAGGTACCTCATTCTTTTTTCTTCACCCACAGAATAGGTTAAGCAATTTGTTTTTCTAAATTATTTTATAATTACATTTTTATAAATAAGAAAATTCATAAATGGTGTTATTGACAAATTCTTAGTTCAGAAGAAAAAATATGACCGATTTGTTTAGATCCATATATGTATAAATATTGAAATTGGTTGCCTAATTAAGGAAGAATGTTTTGAAAATGATCCGTTGGTATATAATTGGAAATTAATTAGGGAAGAATGCTGCCAGTGCCACATTGAGTGGAATTCCATTTGAAATTTGTCCATACAGAGGTAGATACCTACTATATTCCGAGAAGCAGTCATTCTCAGTTTCGACAAAATATTGGTTCTCGCTCTGATGATGATTAAATTCCACATATTCACGATGCCAACCCTCAACACACAGCGAAAATAGAAAACAGATTGTTTTCGATCAAAGAGAAACACCAACAATCTGGCGCTTGGTATTCAAAAATTCAATCGCTGTCGCCGTGACAACACCTGAAGCATCCGCAGGAATATAATCAAACGAACCGACCGACACGGTGATGGCAACGGCGAACGCTCGCTCGACCACCTCCCCAACAGTAATCCTTTTTGAAGGATGTGCATGTGACCACATATAGGTACAGATGCAATTGGAATTGTACTTACGTCCACGATTCTGCTCATTTCCAGGAGATTTCTATACCCACACCTACCTCGGGTTACGAAATTAAACAAAAACTAACAGATAAATATACCCAGAAACATAGATAGATACACATAAATAGATGCAATTCATTCGAAAAGAATATTTTAATATTGTTTTTCAGTTGATATGCACCCATCAACTCCATTTGATATTGTTGTTGTGACGCAGGATGACAGCACCTTCAGCAGAGATATAGGTAGGTATATTAATGTTGAACCGCTGGCACTGCCAACTGCCATACTGGGAGGCACGTGCCAGCTTCACCCTCTACGTGTCGTCGTCGTCGTATCGTGCACTTCAAATGGTATCTATGTTGTGGAGAGTGGAGGTAAAGGTACATTCCTGGATGCCCCCGTGTTTACCTGGGACTGGGAGTCCTAGAACACACAACTCAGCATCCGTAAGTATTCAAGTGTGACAGAGTAAACGACTCGTTGTAGTCGCTCGCTCCGTTCGGCGTCAGCCAAAAGAGTGGGCGGAATTATGCAGGCTTTTATATAGTAGAGACCTATAATCTATCTGTATGTGAAGATGGGTGTAGGTTGCTAGGATGATGGAACCTGTGAGCTCGGAACTCAATAGCATATTGGCAAGTAGAGAAGAGGATAGAGAGTAAGCGGGCTGTGTAGGTATAGGTATAGAAGGTGCACTTCAAAAAGTTAATATTGAAATAAAAGAAATTCCTCGTTTTCATATTTAATTATGTTGCTTTGCTGGGTTCTCCCTTTTAAGCTTATATTGTGTTGCTATAGCTAAAAGGATCTATACGAACGAGGATCGCACGTTTTTTCAATTTAAGTAGTGTAATATTAAATATTTCTTATACATTTTGTTCGTTTGTTTAACTGTTATGAGAAATATGAAGAAAATATTACGCATGCAGAAAAGGACAAAGATAAGAATTCCTTCGTTTCGATGTAATCAGCACTAGGAAAATCGAAAATTTTCAACGAATGGAGAAAAATTTACCAGAAAATCTACTATTGGAACTTCGAAATTCGTGGAATTTATGATATCACTGAATCCGAATGAAACAAAAAAATATACTCAACTTTCTCTTAATTAAATTTTTAATTTTAAAGTGCATACTCCTCCTCCAAACATATTTGTATGCTGTTTTATACTATATATCTGTCAAATTACATTAATATTGTATGAAGTTGTTGTAAAGGGTGTATTTTTAGAGGTATAGAACTTTAAAGATGGCAACACTATTTTATCTGGCGGCCATTTTGTCAGCTGTCAAGTGATGATTTATTTTTAGTTTGGTTTGGCATTTCAACATGAATAGACCGTTGATCCCCATTTTCTTAAGCGAATTTTGTTTAGCGATGAAACCCACTTTTGGTTGAATGGATACGTCAATAAACAGAATTGTTGTATTTGGAGTGATCATAATCCACAAACCGTAAGTGAGACGCCGTTATATCCTCAAAAAGTCACTGTTTGGTGTGCTCTATAGGCAGAGGGAATCATTGGTCCATATTTCTTCAAAAATGAAGCCGGCCATAATCTTACAATCAATGGGGAAAGTTATAGAACCATGAATAATGACTTTTTGGTGCCTGAATTGGAGGATGTTGATGTGCACGACCTTTGGTTCCAACAAGATGGCGCTATATGCCATACAGCCAACGAAACAATCAATTTATTGAAGGAAACTTTTGGTGAGCGCATTATCTCGCGTCGGTCGTGGGCCTATGGCGTGGCTTCCAAGATCGTGCGATTTAACACCGCTGGACTATTTTTTGTGGGGTTATGTGAAGTCGCTTGTCTACTCAGATAATCCCGAGACAATTGACGCTTTGGAAGAATATTTGGTGCGTTATTGCTGACATACGGCCCCAATTGCTGCAAAAAGTGGTCGAAAACTGGGCCTCTCGGCTGGAATTTATTCGATCCAGCCGCGGCGGCCACTTGCCCGAATTCATTTTTAAAACATAATGGCAAATCCTTATCTTTATAATAAATTCAAATTTTAGGCCATAACATTAAATCATATTTGTTTTATTTCTTCTTGAAAACTACACGTATAAAAAAAACACCCTTTATATAATTGTATGTGACTGGAAACGTCAATGTGTAAAAATTAAGGCAACATTTTGAATTTTCGGGGGATTTATAATTTAAAATTTACCATGAGTAGACATAATAAGACGTTTTATCTTAGACGTTCGGACCTTCATTTTGAGGGTATAACTTTGCCGATAAAAAAAAAAGTTTGGAGTGTTATAATTTGCATATTGAATCTAACAAAAACAAATTAAAGCTACATATATTTTAAAGCGAATTTTCGGGGCTTAACTCTTATTCCCCAAAAAAATCTTTGCTATCGGTGAGAATTAACTCTTTGCTATCGATAATTTGTATATGGAAACGTCTCTGCTCTAAAAGACTCCATATGGTCGGGATAGCAAAGATTCGCAAAGGAATTAACCCAAGATTTGAATTTGCCACCATTTGCACAACTAAGCATTGACAACTCTAAAAAAAAAAAACAATTTGACTGCAGCTGACAGCTTAGGGTTGGTAAAAATGGAGCATTACACGAGAGCATAACGCGTTATCATTGGGTCGTATGCAAAAAAATAAGTTCGCTCTCAACAGCTCTGACGTTCGTTCATTGCCTTAAATGGTGTCATCAACCAAGGAGTGATGCCATACCCTTCATCGCCCAGTAAAATGGCTGTGGAGTTATTACTCACTCCAGAGTCGTGAACGGATCCTGGTGAGCAAACTTCAACACTTGTAAATTTTTCATCTGCGTTGCATGTAGCTTGAACGTTTACTGAGTAGAATCCTTTGCGGTTAACTAAAAAAATCTTAATTTTTCAAAATTTGTTAAAGAACCACCGCGTGTTTCTAGGGTCGGCCTCAAAAAACAATTGGAATTACAATTACAATTACACTTGCACACCCTCTTCACTTAATCGGTACAACTGTCGAAAATCCTCACCAACTGGACATTTTCTATCTTTATAAATTGTATTCGAAATTAAAAATTGGTGAAATTCGGCCATCTTTACGGTTTTTTATAAACTGGGTAAAGAAATGCCATGCTTTATAATTTGTGAGATCAATCTCTAACCGAGTTCAATCTCATAAAAGCTTTCAAAATGAGATTGATATCATCACTGCGAGATCGAGCTCATCACATGAGGTTTAACGCGATCAGTAAATTTTTGCATACTAGCTAGGAAAAATTCTTAAATAATTGATAAACAGTTTCAACTCATCTTTTTGCATATGACCCATTGTTGAACAATAATGATTCAATACAAAATAACTAAAGAAAAAAAAAATGTGTTTTCTATTTAATTCATATCTTGTGTAAATTTTGGGACATTCTTTGAAGGAGGTATACTTCATCATTTATGTATCACGAGAAAAATCTAAATTTTGTTTCTAATAACAGAAAGTAAAGAACATCTTTGTCAATGAAATTTTATATTTTGTTAAAAACTGCAAAGTCTTTGCTAATTACAGGAAGTTTGCTTTTTTATTTTCCTTCGAATATTTTCTCCTCTTTTAAGAAAATTATTTTAAAAAAGGTAACTTTTTGATTCGTAAAACTCAGGTTCTGATGGTTACCTGTTATATTTCACAAATACCTATCACAAAGAATGTCTGATTTTACTTACCAAATTTAGCTTTAACTGGTAATTTTGAACTTCAACCTCGAGATACTAACAATATATGTACCTACTTACTTGTTAACCAAAAGATGATTAGCTTTAATACGTTGATTCGCGTCTTCATTCCCATCCATATAAGCATACTATATCCAAATACAGAGGCCCGCAAAAGTCGATATGACAATGTTCAAAACAATTTGTGTTGCCACTGCACGTTCACTTAAGTTGTTTTATTGGTTTGCTTAGGTTCATCCGTCGATAATCCCATTCGCAGCAGGATTTCAAAATCTTTGTCATATCCCATTTCACATAGTCATAGTCAGAGTCGCATATACGAGTATAGAATCTGCAAGGAATATCGGCCCAAGTTGATTTATGGGAGAGATTTCGCGCATTTCGCTTTTGAGGCGAAAGGATTTGCCAAACCACATTATCAAGGAGCCAAAACCAGTGCACGTTCTCAATGATTCTCCCTTGAATTTCGGTGGGTTATATATGCGGACGAGCGCTGTCAGGAGTATGAGTATACAGTATAGATATATTCCTAGGCTAGGCCGGATGAACTTTGAGCGCGTTTTTTGGGTAAGTCACAATATTGCAGCCACTTCAACCGCAACAGGGGCAAAATGTTTCATGTATGCTGGTGGTGTTCTTCGATGGGCCTTAAATCAGAAGTCGCAGTATAATATAGAGGTGGGTGATGGTGGGCTCGGCGCCTTGGCAGAATTCCAAACAACCCGTCCAGTACATTGGAAATATATATATATCTATTCTATATAGATCTTTTTGGTTGGTGAAATTATACCTTCTTTCTAACGTTTTGTTTTTTTTTTTTTCAAAAAAAAAAGAATGAGATGATAATTCCCGACACTTAATCCTTACAAATTTGTGAAAAGTGATTTATGTGGCACTTTTATAAAGTTATGGCCTTAAATGATAAGCAATAAGAAGGACAGTCGAATTGAATTGACTATAACTTTAAATACATATTTTCTTGTTTTTCCAGTGCATTTGAAATCATAAACAGGTAAAGGGTTCTCCAATAAGAGGTGTTATTTTGATATTCAAAGAAAAATGGCATTTTTTGAGATAAATGATCGGATGTTTATTTCATTATAAAGAGGAAGGTATGCCGTTAATAATGGAATACAACATCAGCCAAATGGCCGCCACAACCACGCTTACAGGACCATATCCTTTTCATGAAATTTTCCATAACCAAATCGCAAAGTGGCTGCCCTATGTCCTCGATAGCCTCACGAATTCCATCTTTGAGGTCTTGAATCGACGCTGGGTTGTTGGCGTAGACCTTATCTTTCAGGTGGCTCCAAAGGAAGAAGTCGCAAGGTGTTAAATCACAAGATCTCGGTGGCCAATTGTGATCACCTCTTCGAGAGATAACACGGTCCGGAAACTTTTCCCGTAAAAGATCGATGGTTTCATTGCTTGTGTGGCACGTAGCGCCGTCTTGTTGAAAGTAAACGTTGTCCAGATCAATACCATCCAATTGCGGCCATAAAAAATCATTAATCATCTCTCAAAGCGCAATCCATTGACCGTAACTGTTGCTCCAGCCTCATTTTCGAAAAAGTAAGGTCCAATGACCCCGCCGGACCATAAACCGCACCAAACAGTCACGCGTTGAGGATGGAGAGGCTTTTCAACAATAACTCTTGGGTTTTCCGAGCCCCAGATGCGACAGTTTTGCTTGTTGACGTAGCCTCCGAGGTGGAAATGGGCCTCATCAGTCAAGATGATTTTTCGATGAAATTCCGGATCATTTTCATGCATTTCAAGTACCCAATCAGCAAAGACACGACGTTGTTGATGATCAGTTCTTGTGTTAACTGAACTTTATAGGCCTTAAGACCCAAGTCTTTATGCGAAATACGGTGTAATGACGTTTGTGGAATGCCTAATTCCAAAGAACGACGAGGAATGGACAAACCTGGGTTTTCTTCAACACTTTGGGCTACAACAGCAATATTCTCAGTTGTTCTTGAGCGACGTTCACGGGTTTTATTCTTCACATCACTAACTTGTCCCAACAGCTCGAATTTGTCCACCAATTTCTGTATTGCGGTCCGACAAGGTGCTTTACGACGAGCCAAAAATGTTTTAGTTTTACGAACCGTCTCTAATTTAAATGCGTTGTTGAAGCGTGTATCATTCCATTTTTATTAATGGAGTAGTTTCTACTTGTCAAGTGTCAAAAAATGACAGCTTCAAAAGTGACAGCTACCGAAATAGCGGGCTATTCAAAATAACACCTCTTGTTGGAAAACCCTTTACTTACTGCTATTTGCTGGTTTTATCACTTTTTTATCAATTAAATGTGCAAATAAAACTGTCCACCTTATCGTTAGCCAACGACAAGCATCAGTGAAGAAATCTCGTTATTTATATGCAAAATCTACGAAAAGCAATCGATTTGGTTGCCTTACGAAGCCTAAAACTTTAGTCATGTCTGTCAGATCTCTTAGGTCAAGGACTTAAAATGAAGGTCAAATGCTATGTAAAATTAAAAAAATATGCACGACTTGATCGCACGAACTTGATCTTGTGGTTAAATATTGTTTGTAACCCCACATTGAAGATGCATCATGTAGGTATATATTTAACGAGAAAATATTAAAAGAGTAAAAAGTAGGTACTTAAAAATTGATTTTCAGTTTGATTTTTTTTGTTTATAAAAAAATGTTTTTAAAAATATTTAAATGCAATATTGTTTAAACTGTTGAGAAGCTTCAGATTGCAAAATTATAACAAAATCGGTATAACCATGACAAAGATATACGCGAATAACCCAAAAATAAGACCATTTTCCCAAAAAAACCTGGAATACCTAATTCCGTTATGTGAATTTTTTTGAGAAAAACCTGAAAAGCAGTTTTGACTTGGTAATTGTAGCTACCAAATTTAAGTAAAATCGTTAGAGCCGTTTTGGAGAAAATTTGAAAAAAAAAATAAAATATTTGTATGACAGCTACCCGTTCTAGATAAGCTAAAACAAAAATTCTAATTTATCCTCTAGGAAATCACATAAAAATGCTTTGTATCAAATTTGAGGCAAATCGGTCCACCCGTTTAGGCTCTAGCTCAAATTACAGTGGACGGTGAACGCACAGACGCAAAGACGCACAGACGCACATACATACAAACGACGGACGATATGACGAAAAACAATTTTTTGGACTTCTCGATTATTATAGTGTTAGTTTTGATTGCAACCTCTAAATTTTCTCCATGAAACCAATACTAAAGGGTGTTTTTTTTAGACGTGTGGTTTTCAAGAAAAAATAAAACGCATATAATTTAATGTAGTGGCCAAGAATTAAGATTTATTATAAAGATAAAGATTTGCCATTATATTTTAAAAATTATTTCGGGCAAGTGGCCGCCACGGCTGGCTCGAATAAATTCCAGCCAAGAGGCCCAATTTTAAACCACTTTTTGCAGAAATTGGGGCCGTATGTCAGCAATAACGCTCCGAATATTCTTTTCTAATGCTTCAATCGTCTGGGGCTTATCTGCGTAGACAAGCGATTTTACATAACCCCACAAAAAATAGTCCAGAGGTGTTAAATCGCACGATCTTGAAGGGCATGCCACAGGCCCACGACGCGAGATAATGCGCTCACCAAAAGTTTCCTTCAATAAATTGATTGTTTCGTTGGCTGTATGGCATATAGCGCCGTCTTGTTGGAACCAGAGGTCGTCCACATCAACATCATCCAAAGTCATCAATCATGGCTCTATAGCGTTCCCCATTGACTGTAACATTATGGCCAGTGTGGATTATGATCACTCCAAATACAATTAGGCTTATTAACGTACCCATTCAACCAAAAATGATCTTCATTGCTGAACAAAATTTTCTTGTGAAAATCGGGATCGGTGGCCATCTCGTTTTGGGTCCATTCACCGAACGTGCGACGCGTTTGATGGTCTTAAGTCTATTTATTATAAAATGGCAAACCAAACTGGACATAAATCAAGTAACAGCTGTCAAAAAGACCAACTCCGAAAAAAGTATTGCCTGATTGAAAACTATACACGTCTAAAAAAAAAACACCCGTTATATGGAGCAAGTACAAAAAAATAGATATGTTTGTTAATAGTTGCAAAAATATCATCCCTATCGGTGCTGTTATCTCTCAGACCGGAATTTCGATTTTTGTTTTTCGTGTCTTCTCGTTGACAAATAAATAATAGCTTACATGAAAGTAATGTGAGTTGAGAGTACCTACCTTAAGTAAGGCCACATTATTCCTCTGGAATGATTATAAGGATATTCATTTGTGTCCCACAGTGATTAAGTCCACTATCTTCTATACTGAAACTTTTCTTTCTCTAAAACATGAAGTAGTTTTTTTTTGTCCAAAGAATTAGGTATATCGAAGCAATTTTGACAAAAAAAAGGAAACGCCAAAAAGAAAAATGTTTAAAACGGCAAAATCCTTCACCGAAAATCTAAAACTTTGTAACCAAGAGTAATGTCTACATGAAAGTGCACTATATGAATGTGAGCACCACCATCAGAGCACCGCATATAGACCAACAAAGGCAGGCAACCTAGTTTTTGTTTTGAGCATCAGGCACCAGGAAGAAAAATTACCTCAGAGATTGTCCTTTTCGCATACAAACATTCCACAAACATTTTCCGAAAAGAAAACATTCAAGTGGTTGAAAAATTAAGAAAAACCATAAACACAAACATCTACACAGCGGCATTTGATGATAAATTTGACTCTTTGTATTTATGTATCTTCGCAGAGCTTCCAGATCCAGATGGAGAGTATCTCTTAGATATCTTGTTTCCTTAATGACCAGGATATTTCAAATGCTTTGCGAGGAGGTGGAATATGGATGCGGAGGAATTTTATGTTGTTGCATAACGAGAAGATTTCCATTACATGACTGTACTTTGTATACTTGCCATCGTATCGGGAATCGGGTCGGGCCACATAACCACTCGAGACCTAAACAATGTCCTGTTAATTAGCTCTTGGAGCTCATGCGACCGCCGCACCACCATGGTCGCCTCCTTAGCTGCGCTGATGATGATAGCGAATGTACCCATGTATAGCAATGTCGTCGAACGTCGACATTTTGTGGATACCCCGTCAAAGCTCTCATTCGCTGCTCTGCGCCTCAATTAGACATTAAGTTGACTCTCTGGTTTGTTGTCATAAATTTTGACTGATTACGATTCAAGATTCGGGGCAATCTATCATTTAATTAAAAATGGAATTTCGAATAACTCTCACAGCACTGCAGGACTGTGAGTTATGATGTTGTGCGACATTTATGCGGGTATATATTAGACGGATGTGCTAGCGATTTTAACTGGTGTGTCAGTGTGTGTTTGATTGGTTCAACAAAAAAATAAAATAAAATGGAAATGCAAATGTTCGTCGCTTTGGGAGTTTATGTAAAAATTCTCAAATCGCATGTGGGTAAAGTTCGACCTCGGAAAAAATGGGTTCTGTTTAAAATTGAATGTATTTATACCTTAATTTTGTATGCATTACAGATTGATTTAAGTAAAGAAGTCTTAATTTTTTATTTGAGCAAACAGAAAAACTTCAAAGAGATTTTTTTTGTAATTAACTTTGAAAATTCCTGTTTTATAGAGGTAGGTGCATGCATAAGATAAACAAATCAAAACTTTTTATTGATTTGTAGTCTTTAGTCTATCCAATATACTTAGGTGAACGAGGAACAAACGTTTATCTTTACCTAATGATTTGTATTGAACTTCAAGATATAAGACTACAATATATCTAAAGCTTAAAACTTACGTCTTTTATCTGGTGGACAAATGTGTGTGAAACGATTCAGAGAAAAATACTTTTGAACAAACCATTGTCATCTTCTATATATCTACAAATAAACATCTTCTAGATAGAAGCACGACATTGAAAAATATAACAGCAAGTTTGAAATTTCGGACACTAATTAATAAATCAAACAAATTTAAATTTAAAAAATTAATATTTATTTTACGGAAAAATAAACAAATACAAAAATTGTCAAAATTTCCAAAACATCTCACTTCTGTGTTACACGTTTATTTTGTTCATCTTTTTTTGTACATCTTTTAAAAAAATTCAAACGAATTTTTGTGTTAATTGGTTAGACTCGTCGATGCTTCCAACGGTGTTGATGGGGTTAAATTAAAATCAAATAAAGAAATATAAAATACATGCACGTAGAGGTATGGGTATTATTTTATGCTTGGACCTTTTTAACTAACCTCAAAAACAAAGTCAATCTTTATACGAGTTGGTGACGATTGTTTACACGTTTGTGAAAAGTTAATCTAAACAAAAGGAGAAAAGTCATAGCAAACCAAGTATGAAGGAGTATTTTTATGAAAACATATAGTCGTTCTTTAAAAAACAAAATTTAAAAAGCTCTTCTCGATCCAGGTTCCCTAGTTATCGTAAGGGGTTGGCCAGAGTATCCATCAAACAACTTTTTTTGAAGATCCGACCGATCTGTAGCACCTTTTTGAACCTAATTATATCTAAGAACGAAGACGAATGCTAACATCTGCTTTAAAGAATATCATACGAGAAATAAATCATTCCACAAAAATTTATAACATATACGAGAAAAATATAATGCGAGAAATATATCATGCGAAAAATATATCATGGATAAAACTATAGTGCGAGAAAGCTATCATGTGAGAAATGCATCATGCTTGATATAATATATTTATCGTATGATATTTTTTTGCTCACATGATACTTTTCTCGCATGAGAGTTTTCTCGCATGATATATTTGTCACATGACATATTTCTTAAGAATCAAACAAAGAAGTACCTAGATCTACTAACTTTAATTGAAGTAAAGTGGTACCACTGGACAGCAGGACGGTGAAAGAGGTTATTTAATACGCATTGTTTTCAAAAAGTTGGTTTATTTCAACATTTTGATTTGGAAACAAATGTGGAAGGATGAAACTGAAATAACTATAGCTAAAGTAAGTGAACCAAATAAGGCCCGGAACCTAATAAGGCCCGCAGTGCACCGAAAACGGGAAAGATGTTTAGCAACGGGATATGTAGGTATTTGTCCCCGCCTATTTCTAATCAAGAAACAGAAAAAATTTTCAGCTGACGCAATTGTGTTGAATTTTAGAGCCGAAACAAGATACTGAAAAGGGAGGAAATGTGTTTTTATAAAAAAGTGGTTTAAAAATTGTTCATTCTTCACATAATTATTTGAGTAAGTATGGTTTTTAACTTTGTTCTAAATACATACTCAATCAAACTTTATTATTGCTTAGTTTCAATTTGATACCTTAAGCACATTATATGGTTTAAAGTTTTATAAACAAAATTCTTTCACGCTCACCGGAAGTATTATGGGGCCTTATTAAGGATATGAAAAAGTTAATTTAATTTTTATTTTTGCTTTTAGATAAAATGTAAAAAACTAACAAATCTATCAAAAGAAAGCTGACACAATGATACGGAAGTGAAATATAACTACCGATGTGTTTTTACATAATAAAGTACAATACGAGGCTTCAAGCTATAGGAAACCAGCTACAAGGAAATTGGAGACCTGAACTAAATAGGATCTGTCGAAAAGAAGTGGGCATGCTACTTTTTTTAATAATAGTAGATATTTACTAATTTGTACGTTATTTACTGAAGTCAAATTTTAACTATTTTAGTTTACCTATTGTACAATGTTTTTTAATCAAGAATGCTGTTTGTTTTTTTTTTTGTTAAAAATAATTGTTTTATTCATTTTTTGATAAAATACACTTTTTCTATCAGGAAAACCAAAGTAATTGAAGAAAATAGTATGTAGGCCTTATAAGGATCACGTGTTCTTAATAAGGCCCAAGGCAAGGTTTTTCAAAATTCTCAAAAAATGTGTTTTCTATTGGATTAAAAAAAAAAACAACTAAATATTATATTTTATATACCTATTCAATATAACAAATGTTAATAATATTGCCAGTTCACTATACATTGTTTCAATAACCGTGAAAGTTATTGAAGAATCAATCTGATTTTTTGCAAGAAAAAAGGAAAATGGGTTTCACTTGTTCTCAAAATTTTATTAAGTAGGTACTTAAATTTGTTATTTCAAAATAAAAATATCAACAAATATTAAAAACGGATTTCTATATGCAAAGAAAAAATATGAATGAAATTAATTTTAAAAATAGAGATTTTTTTGTATTTTCCTTTTGTCGTTTTCTTATTAAGATTTTACTTCTTATTCATATAATATGGTTAGTAATAAGCAGGACTATCATTTTTGTGCTAGTTTTAGTGATACCTTAAAAAAATTTCCTACCAACATTGAGACTCTGCCACCCCCCTGCCCCTCAAAAAAAACAATCCTCCGTACTCTGCTGTAAGACACACATGATAATTTTAATTAAATTAACTCTTAAATATCAAAATTGAGAACAAAAATAAACAAAGTTCTTTTATTTCAGCTTCTGTCAGTTGAAAAATCATCCCTTTATGTGCATCCATTTCCATATAAAGTCCCATTCAGCTTTAACAGTGCATTATGTATTCCTATACGAATCATTAATTTAAGCGTTCACCTTAAAAAAATGGATAGTAATTCTACCTTCAGAATTCAGATTAATTTGTAGGTAAATTTTGGAGATGCGGAAATAATTATATTCTAATAAAATTCCTTAAAATATAGCCAATTTTCAAATAAAATATAAAGCTTATCACCGGAAGTCTTTCCCATTTTATTTGAAAAATTTTATTTCCGCAAAAAGCCATCTGTATTTTAAATATGGAATCAATACAAATTGGACATAAACCGGATATCTAGAATTCAAACAAACGATAAGGTTTGTGTATCCGGTATTTCGAAAAAAAAAAAAAATATTATAAATATTTGTTTGTTATAGAAAGAGGGCATAGATGGCGGTAAATACATATAAGAGAGATAAATGGCGGTTGAAGTTTTGAGCTGTTTAAATTTCAACTGGAATGTATTTTAAATTAGCTTTAAGTTTTAAGACCACCTATAAATTGGTAGAAGTAGTGGATTCGTTAAGAAAATTAGAGAATGAGATTTCAAGCAAACGTGAAATTATGTTTTTGAAATGCCTTGAAAATTCTTTTTGCTTTTGTAATTCCATTCGTGTTTTGTGTATGTATGTCTAAACAGCCGCCAAAGTTTTCTTCGCAAAATACCTACTGCTAGTAGAGTGTTTTAAATTAAATTGAAATTTCATTAAAATAGAAAAATAAAAAAATGGCATTGGATTGCTCAAATTTGTAATCATTATTTATTGTTAAGAATAGCCCCAAGACCCGTAAAAAGTGTGTGATTTTGGGAAAGAGACAATAAAAGAGTATTTCAAATAAAAAGAGTAACCGCTGAAAACGACCCCAAAATAAAAAAAATGCCAAAATATAATCCACTGAGAGCCGTTTGCTGATACGAAACATAAATATTTATGTTCTACTTAAACGCTTATGTTCTACTTTTTATAGATAGATATTTATATATTTGAAAAATTAACAAAAACTTAAATACAAAATAAATACAGAACAGACAAGAGCTGAAACATTTGAAAATTAAATCCAAAATATGGCACACTATATTCATCTCATTCTTTCTCATTGCTACGTTCAGGAAATATTAAGGCGAAAAGCTTAGAGGATATAATATTATGGAGTGCTCGTTTCTATCCCTAATGCATTGTAGTGCCTTCTTTTTTAGTTTTTTTTTTTTACAATGTGCAGAAAACTCAGACCGAAACTTGAACAGCGATCCCTATGAAAAGTACGCATTCGAATAAAAGCAAGTACTCCATATTTAAATCCTCTAAGGCGAAAAGTTAAGAAATTAATGATTTTTTAATGAAAATGAACGCGTTCAGTTTTCAAGGAATTTTTACTCAGAGGAAAAATTTCAAACAATTTTGTACTCAAAGGAAAGTTTCAAAGAATTTTTTTTTTTTTAGAGGTAAATTGAAAAAAAAAAAAAATATGAAAAACACAAATATTACTGTGAAAAAGAGTGAAATGAGCCACGAAAATCTCAAACAGATCTAATTTTGGATGATTTTAGAAAAGTGGATCCAAAGAGATACACACCTAAAAAAATAGCCAATGTGGCTCTTTAGAGCCACGAAGGTTGCCCTGCCTAAACCTATGTTCAGAGCGCCATTATATGAATTATCCTGTATTTAAGTGCATATAAGTACAGGGTGGCACACAAATCGTGCTACAAAAACAAAACGTAATTACATTTTTTCGCTGTGAGTAATCGGCTTATTTTTTTTTTTTTTGTAGGTTACTATTATTTAGATTTATTAAAATGAATACTTGGGATAACGAAACGAGGATTTGGATAGTGCAGCGGTTCCATGCTTTGCAGTCCGTCACTTTCGTCAATAGGGACTTTGGCGGCACTCCCCCGAGTAAATGGACCATTATCCAGGCTGGTAAACATGTTTGCCGAATCTGGAAGCATCGGAACATGGAACATCCAGTTTCATCAAGATTCATTGTCGGGCCATATTGCTTTGAAGAAAACGGTTTAACAGTAACTGTTACTGGGGACGATTATTTAAGATGCTGAACTGCGCCGAAGACGTATCCCTTTGAGCAGAATTTGGTTCCGGCAAGATCTAGCAACTCCAGACATAGGTAGACCGGCTATGGCGGAGCTGCAACGAAAATTCCGAAACAAATTAATATCCAGAAACTCAACTGTTCGTTGGTGCCAAAGGTCACCTGACCTGACTGCAGCAGATTCTTTTTGTATAGGGTTATGTCAAGCAAGAGGTGTACAAAACTAAACCAAGGAATTTAACTGAATTGAAGCAGTCGATTAAAACGATAATTTAGGCGCTCCCGACTTCAACCTTTCAGGCTGCAATGAAAAATTTTCTGGACAGGTGTCGCCTATGCGTGAATGAGCGTGAAGGTTATTTACGGTCTATCATCTTCAAAAACAATTACATATATGAAATTAAATTTAATTTTCTATACAATAAAACAAAATAAAATGGTTAAAAAAAAAGTAATTTGAATTTCTTAATGTAGCACGATTCGTGCGCCACCCTGTATGTCATTATAAATGGAATCTTTTTTATTATTTTGTCACAATTTTTCAGTCGTGTAAATCCACCATTAAACACGCAGTTCTTTGGGAAAATTCTTTAAAAATGCTCAACCAAATGAGCAAGTAATGTTGGGAATTTGCTGAGAAATCGTGTTAAAATGTCTTACATTTCAGGGATTGCTGCCTCACATCTCAGGAATCTAAACATTTAAAAAGCTTTTGATTTTCATGGTTACTTTACACGAAGCATTTTCGTAAAATTTCAAACAACCTGATGGTGTAAGGTGTCAGCATAATACACTAGTTAACAGTTAACTAGAAGTAAATGAACCCACAGTTAACTGAGGAAACCGTTTTTTGGTTGAGAATGCATGCGAAACGTCAAACAAACTTGGTGGATGGTGGACGTCAAAAGCATCCTATCAGATAATCCTGAGTTAACTCACCAGATATAATGAGTCAACTCGAGTTTAACTTTAATTTCGCACTGAAAAACTGGCTCTTAGCCTGTTTTCTTGCTAAGCTCCAGTTGAACACACCTGAAACAGTGACATTTCGTGCAAAAAAGTAAACAAACATTCCCATTTCACATTTGTAATTATTGTCAAAGTGACATAAGGAGTTTGAATGATAGGTACCCACTAATAAGATAAAATAGGTAGGTATTTGGTTATTTTAAATTTAATAAAATATTAAAAATATACCTAGTATAATATGCTTTATTTAAAATATGTAAAATCGTCTTTTTAACCTAGCATCCTACTAAAAACGCTGTAACATTGTACTAAATCGTTTAAAATTTTGCACCATTCTGTTTGTCTATTTAAGTGTTCTTTTTTGTTGTATTTTTAGGTCAACATAAAACCATAAATCCCTGATGGTTATAAGTAAGACCCCATGCGCAATGCCTGAATTCATTCATTCATTCAAAGGAAGAAGGTATATCCACAAACAAACATATGTACGTACAGAAAAAAAAATCTCATTTTCAATAAGCGCACATAAAAAACATAACTGGTAATTATTTTGCAACCTTATATAATATTTTAAAGTATCTAAACACATAATTGTGTTTTATATTTTTGACATAAAGGCCAACAACCAAGTCGTGTAAATTTGAATTCTTTCGGTTACAAACAAGCATCCCTCTTGACAAAATGTATGTATTCATTATACCTATAAGTATGTATAACAAACCAATTTATGGAATTAAACCTATAATTTGTGATTTCCTTTTCTTCTGTCGTGCAGTCGATGATGCGCGTATACCTACCTTACCTACCTATATTTCGTTACATTTTGTCATTGTAACGACGACACGCTGTGAAAATAATCGAGGGTCGATTTAGTAACTCAATTGAAAAAAAAAATCTTTAAAATTGAAAAATACTTTTTATTTACCATCACTCGCAGGATATCCTGATGATGGGTGCAGTTATACAAGCTGAAAACCAAGGGTGATATTTAACAACCATTATATAGGTGGTGGTGGTTGCTTTTGCGTTTGGGAAAATTCAGTTCCTTTGCATTTTTGTTCTTCTTATATTGAAAATCCTTTTTTTTATTCAGTAAAATTTCCAAAGAATGTTATCTGATCATGAGTCGTTATACCAAGCTCTTGATATGGTTTTTCAAACGCCTTCACATTCATTTTTCCAAAAGCATGTGTGATCAACAAAAAAAAAAAAAAACATATAAGTAACAATGCAAGGATTACTGGCTTTTTGCTTCAAAGATATGTAGTAGCAAACAAGGACACTTTTATACTTTCTTTGTTGTGTATAGAGGATGTTTTCTATTTTCTTCTATACGCGCATATGTAGCAATGGATTTGTCTCACATACTTAGACGTCTTGAAATCGGATGTTTGGCAGAAACAATCTGCTTTACCCATAGAACCAGGATTAGGCGGATTAACGATTGTTAAATGAACAACGAGCCTCAATCAAAACTATGGTGAAGTAGTTGTGAAAACGACTGACGTGAAATATAGGCTTATATCCACTTTATTGTCACAGGCGTTACCATCTTGTGGTGATCCTTGTGAAATAAGATCGCTTATCACAGCATGAGACCATTATGTGGCAGTGTATTTTTTTTTAGGAGGAGGATATACTGTTTAAATGCATGTACGTATGGCACAGTTTAGATTGGAGCTATCAAATTTGACAAATAATAAATAACGGTAATGCATAGAAAGTTTTTTTTTTATAAAAATTGTTGAAACTGTTTTTAAAAAAAAAATTCTTAACATAGAGAATTATTCCAGCTCGACCCAATCACATGACGATCTAGATTTTTATCATAACTTATGTGAACCACCCCCGTCGAGTGCTTAAATCCAAATTTTCAACCGCATTTCTTCTTGACACTCATTTCTCGCACAGAAAGGATTTTTTCAATAATGAACAATATTTGGACTAGCGAAAAATCCTAGCTAAGTGTAAAAACCAAGCCAAGTTAATTGTAATTTCAATATAATATATAATATATAATATAATTTCAATTTAAGCTGACATGAACTTAAAAATTATTTAAAAGAAAACTACAAAATTGTAAAATTTCTGGCAAGAAGAATTAAAGGAAAAGAAAAAAAAATTAACGTTGAAAAATTGAACGTTAAAATTTGAAAAAAAACGTTGAAAATTGAACGGTAAGTGTGCATTTTGAAATGTTAGGTTTTTTGTAGCTTTACATAATGTATGTACATTTAACTTATATTATTTAAAGGCGTATTTGCTTTCTTAAAGAAGACTGGATTATTTTAATAATCAAATTCAAACTGTTAAGTTATAAGTTTTTTTTTTAGTTTTAATATTGTTATGTTACATTATAATCTATTGATCTATTCCTTAATGAAACGGCTAGTGTTTTTCACATTTTAAAAACTTTCACTTTTTGTCCCGGGTTTTGCTCCGAGAAATATGGTCACCGTATTCATATATCACAGGCAGCTTTCAATATTCTGGTAGGTACTTCACAACGATTGAATAAGAGGCGAATCTTATTGAACTTGAAGTAATCGAGGAAAAGACCATATATGGACATGATGCTGCCAATAATCAAAGAAGGTAGATCACCGTGCTGTAGTCTAAAAAATCTTAAGCCTGAAAAAAGCGATGTTAAGGAGAGTGATGCCTCTATAATTGGGGTAGTTCAAAAGAGTCTCCTTTTTTCTAGTATCGGGTCAAAACTCCTAACCTGTCGCCAGATCAGCAGCAAGACCGCCACCAACAGCTTTATAGTAATTAAGTTATAATAAAGGGTGTTCTTTTTTAAAAGGCATAGAACTTTGAAATGGAATAAAACAAAGATGATTTTTTTTAAATTGACATAAAATTTGCTTTATTCGAAAGATAATTTTCTTACATTATAATTTAAATATGATTTCTGGCAAATGACCGCCACGGCTGGCTCAGACGTAGTCTAATCTGGAGGTCCAATTTTCGATGAATTTTTCCAACATTTGTGGCCGTATATCGGCAATAACGCGGTGAATGTTGTCCTCCAAGTGGTCAATCGTTTCGGGCTTATCGACAAGCGGCGTTAAATCGCACGATCTTGGAGGCCAATTCACGGGTCCGTAATGTGAAATTATGCGGTTAAACCAAATGTTTCCTTCAATAAATCAATTGTGGCACGAGCTGTGTGATATGTTGCGCCGTCTTGTTGAAACCACAGCTCCTGCACATCATTGTTGTTCAATTGATGAACGAAAAAGTCAGTAATGATGGCTCTATAGCGGTCACCATTGAATGTAACGTTCGCATCGTTTTTAAAGAAGTAGGAACCAATTATTCCACCAAACCATAAAGCACACCAAACAGTCAATTTTTGTGGATGTAACCGTGTCTCAACATACACTTGAGGATTATCATCACTCCAAATACAGCAGATTTGTTTATTGACGTAGCCATTCAACCAAAAGTGAGCTTCATCGTTAAACAAAATTCGCTTATGAAAATTGGGATCAACGGCAATCTTGTATTTGGCCAATTTGGAAGCGTTGTTCAGTCGTCAGTCTATTCATGTTAAAATGCCAAACCAAACTAAAAATAAATCACTTGACAGCTGACAAAATGGCCACCAGTTAAAACAGAGTTGCCAACTTAAAATTCTATACCTCTAAAAAAAAAACACAAATATTTTAACATCGTTTGAATTGGTTAGACGGAATTGTTGGCCTACGTACGTCTTGGAATTTGATTTATCATATAGGTTGTAGAAATATTGGTTTTATATCATCAGCAATGCAATTTTACTATGATGTTTCTTTGATCATCTTTGATTCAGGCCTTTTTACCTTGAGAGGTTCTTTTTACTTTTTCGTAAAACTTCAAAACTGCATTCCTGCTATGACTTCCCTCTATTTCCTCAATCGCATGCCTACCTTCATGATCTCTTTTTTTTATTTCTGAGAAGGCGGTGCTCCTCTCAATGTTCCCTTTTGGATGTTGAGATGTTATACAACTGCCCTCGGAAAGTCGAGCATTGCTGCCGAGATAATCATGAGATATTGTAGGTTAGGTTAGGTTAGGTATTAAGGGGTGTGCACAGCATGAAGCCGTTGCGTACACGGGGGCCTACTGGTCCATTGTGATCCCCTCTAAAAGTAAAAATTTAGCATCGATGCCCCTCAATTCTGTTGATTAGCGTAGACTGGCTCGTTAACGAACCAGCCTGTGCTATCTATAAATTTCCTCATGCTTGCCATTGAGACCTGTGCTAGATCATCCAGTTCTCCAACGAACCTGTTTCCGAAATGACGGAGTCGGCTGGTTTGGAGGTTCGGACAGTCGCAGAGCAGGTGTTTAATGGTCTCCATTTCCTCCTCATCCTGACAGCTCCTACAAAAATCGGGTGCAAATGCCCCTATTCTGTTAGCCATTATGCCAATGGCGCAATGACCTGTTAGTACACCTATCAAGATTTTAATGTTCTTTTTACTCAGCGATAAGATATACCGAGTTTCCTTTTCATTTGTGTTAGGCCATAAACTTCTAGAGATTACACAATCGTTCCTGGATTTCCAGGAGATATTGATTTTCTCTTTTAGTTTAAGGTCTATCTTCCTCTTGAGTACCCCAATCGGGACGAGTGGTCCCCTAACTGAATGGTCGCTACTACTTGTGTCTGCCTCTGACCCTTTCCTGGCTAGTTCATCTACTATATCATTCCCTTCTATATTGCTATGTCCGGGAACCCAGCAGAGCTTTACCTGGTTAGTGTGGCAGATCTTGTTTAATTCCTTTCTACAGTTTAAAACTGCTTTTGATCTTATGGTCTCACTGGCTAAGGCTTTGATAGCAGCCTGGCTGTCCACGAAAAAAGTAATCTCCGAAGAGCTTAGCTTTTCGTGATGTGCCAATTCAGCTGCTTTTCCAATGGCAAAAATCTCGGCCTGAAAGACACTACAGTCAGCCGGGAGTGTATATGACGCTCTGATGTTGAGAGATTGGCAAAACACTCCAGCACCTGTTCCCGATTCCATTTTTGAACCATCAGTGTAGAAAGGGATACCCTGTTTACTTATAAGTGAATTGGGATCCCAACCCTGTCTTTCTGGTATGAAAATAGAAAATTTCCTATCGAAATCTAGTAAAGGGGGGATGTAATCGGTGGTCTCCCTCAGTCCTGGAATCGTGTCATATCTTTGTAAGATTGACCCGTGGCCATAAGTGCTGTGCCTCCAAAAACTCAGTTCTCTTAAGCGAATTGCAGTTTTGGCTGCCGTGCACTTTATGAACTCTTCCAGAGCCGGGAGGTCCAAGATCATTTCCAATCCAGCTTGTGGTGTGGTTCTTTGAGCCCCTGTTATTCCTACACAGGCTAGTCTCTGTACCTTATTCAGGTTCTTGAGATAGCTTGATTTTTCCACCGCCTTCCACCATACAATAGAGCCATAGGTAAGAATGGGTCTGACAATCGCTGTGTACATCCATTGGATGACTTGCGGTCGCATACCCCAACGTACACCGAAGGTCTTTTTGCATGTGTAGAATGCACATAGTGCTTTTTTCATTCTTTCCTCAGTATTACGCTTCCATGTAAGCTTGGAGTCAAGGATTACTCCTAGAAATTTAGCTTCCTTAGAAGGTATTAGAGGAATGCCATTTAGTTTGGGAGGGTTGAAGCCCTCCAGTTTCCTTTTCTTCGTGAACAGAACTAGCTCTGTCTTGGTGGGGTTGACCCCGAGACCATTCTTAGTTGCCCAAGAAGATAAATCCTTTAATGCATTTTCCATAATGCTTTCGATGATGGTAAGAAACTTGCCCGATACCAAAACCACTATGTCATCTGCATATGCTACTATTTTAATGCCCTGATCTTTGAGCTTTGTGAGAATTTTGTTGACTACGAGGATCCAGAGCAGGGGTGAGATGACTCCTCCCTGTGGTGTGCCTCTTGTAACTGTTTTCTCAATAGTGCTAACTCCTATTTGAGAGTTGATAATTCTGCCATTTAACATGGTGAAGATCCAATCGACCATGACAGATTCAACCCCAACTTCAACTAAGGCAGTCTTGATCGATTCCGTTTTAACATTATTAAACGCACCCTCGATATCAAGAAATGCTGCCAGGGTATATTCTTTATGTTCAAGACTTTTCTCTATATGTGAAACTACTTCGTGCAAAGCAGTCTCCACTGATTTACCTTTAAGGTAAGCGTGTTGGTAGTTGCACAAATTGTTTTCGTTGAGAAGTTCTCTTACATGTAGATCAATTATCCTCTCTAGTGTCTTAAGGAGAAACGAAGAGAGACTTATTGGTCTATAATCCTGAGCGGTCGAGTGAGTCGGTTTCCCTGCTTTTGGGATAAAGACTACCTTGACCTTTTTCCAGTTATTAGGGACGTATCTAAGTTTGATACAACTTATGAAGATTACCCTAAGCCACGGAGTTATTACTTTGAGAGCATTTTGAAGAAGAGCTGGAAAAATCTCGTCTGGTCCCGCTGATTTATAGGGTTTGAACGAGTTTATTGCCCAGATAATCTTCTGCTCTGTAATAACCTGATTTAGTTCTAAATTTGATTCTGTGTGAGTAAAATCCAGCGTGCTCGATTGCAAGCAATCAGAGCTTTCTGGGTTTTTACAACCGGGGAAATGAGTTTCCATGAAGAGTTCAAGCGTTTCTAGGCTCGAGTTCGACCATGATCCATCAGGGTGTTTTATGTACCCCGGGATCGTGGGATTAAGGGCCAGGGTTCTACGGAGCCTTGCCGCCTCGCTTGTTTTTTCAATGGATTCACAATGTTTAGCCCACGAATCCTTTTTGGCCTTTCTTAACTCTTTGGTGTAAGTGTTAAGTGCGGCTCTATAAGACTTTAAGTCCTCTTCTAATTTACTCAGTTTAGCTTTATTGAAAAGTTTTCTAACCTCTGTTCTACGTTTCTTTAGTACACCACTCCACCAGGGTGGTTTATTGGAGTTATTGGAACGAGATAAAGGGCAGTGTTTTTCAAAAGACATTCTCATTTTGCTGGACAAGTTTTGGACAACAGTGTCAATGGTTGAAATACTTAGACTTGTATTGTCCTCTGGTGGATCAATACAGTCTTTCAGCCATTTTTCGTACTCTGTCCAATTCGTCCTAGTTGGGTTCCTGTAAGGTTTCTTTTCGGTAAAGTTCCTGTCTATAGAGAAGAGTATCCTAAAGTGATCCGAAAAAGATTCTTTAGGTGAGACTCTCCAGTCTTCAACTGAAATTTTACTATTATTGTTAATAAGAGTTAAATCTATGATTTCCTCCCTGTTTTTGTTTCGAAAGGTAGGGTGATTGCCCCTATTACATAACGATAAATTAGAACAGAGAATATATTCAAAAATTGACTCACCCCTTTTATTGATATCCTTTGAGCCCCATTGGGTGTGGTGAGCGTTGGCATCACATCCTACCACCAAAGGTGTATCGCTTGCTTTGGCATGGACCACAAGATCGCGGACAGTTTTTGATGGTGGGCTCTCCTCCTCGTACGGCATGTACGTCGACGCTAAAATGAAGTTTCCTTCATTCGATTCGACGCTGATTGCCGTGTTGTCCTTGTTGCTGTACCTAGATAGGAAGAAAGCGTTAATTGATTTTTTCACTAGGATACAACTTCTAATATCACCTTCATCTGACGTGGAATGAAAAAGGTTGTAGTGTTTTGACCTCAACCCACGGATTCGGTTTTTGCCTAACCATGGTTCCTGGATCAAGGCCACATCCACGTTCTCGTGAGACATGTAGAGCGTAAGGTCGTACGTTGCTGCTTTAGCGTGGTGCAGGTTTATTTGCACCACTTGCAGCTTTTGACTCCCCTTTGCCTTCATGCCTCTTAACCTTTACGGTTCCGAGACCATACCTCAACACGTCTTTCCTTTCTCTCAGCAGAAGGTCAGATTTCTTGTCTGCCACAAACAAGAGGTCCTTCCCTTCGCCTCCATGACTCTTTCTTGAGTGTTGAAGCTTCCATTCCAAAATGGGAAGCTCTTTGTTCTGCTTCGCCAACAGCTTAAGAATGGCTGCGTCCTCATGTTCTGCAGGAGGGGGGATCCATATGCTAAACTGCTGGCGGAGTGGTAGAGCTGCGGCGGGTAGAACCTCAAGGGAGGAACCTTCCCATAGTTCGCCAATGTTGGCGATTGTACGATTCAGGAACTCCCGTGATTTCTGGTCACCGCAGCAGACCACTTTAACTCCTCGCCGCCATCCGGCACCATCAAAGATATAGTCTTCAGAACTATCGTTCTCTGATGCTGCCATCATAGCTTTGAGGATCTCATTTTCCACAAGAAGCCAGTTTTTTGCCGAGATTTTCCCATCTGGGTCGTCACGGCTTATGATGGCAATTTGTAGGTCAATCGGGGTGGTGTCGAAGCTGTTGGTTTTTTGTTTCTTGGCACCGTCTTGCTTGACTGTCTCCTCCGATCTTTGTCTCTTGGACGTTCCTGGTTTCCTTCCAGAAGAGGTGCTTGCCGGTGCTTGGTCTTTCCTAGCGTTGGCTAGCTGTTTCTTGCTGGAAGTCGCCTGAACTTTTCCCTTGTCGTTCCGAGCGGTCGAGTTATTGCCAGCCTGTTCACGGTTTGCCTTTTTAGGGACAGACCTAGATTTGGCAGCATCTACTCCTTTGCTCTCCGACTCTTCGGCATTCACTTGCCCTGTTGTTCCCCTGGGTCCAGTGGCAGTCTCTGCCAGCTGCCGCTCAAAGTTCCTAACTAGCTTCCTATGCTTTTTTAGGAGAGCTTTATCTCTCGAACTGAGCGTCGCAGGGTCTTTCAACTCGGTCTTTTCCACGAATCTTTTAGAGGATCTGTAGTTGCTGCGTTGCCTCGAAGCTTTGAGGGGTGCAGCAGACTTCAGCATAGTCTCTTCTTGACTCGGTTCCATCAGTAGCTCGTCCTCGGTTTGACTACCTATGGAAGGAGGTCTGTCCGAGGTCTCCGTACCTTTGATAGTTAAACTATCTAAGTCGGGAAGGAGATCTACTGAGAGAATGACCGGTTGTCTTTTTAGCTCTGGTTTTTCTTCTCTGAAGTTTACTTTTGTCACTGGCGACTTAGCCTCTTGCGAAGCCAAGCCCTCGCCGGCAGCCGTGACTTCTGCCGACTCTTGAACGTATATCCCCGTTCGATTTTTTTCTTTTCGTAAACTTTGGTCCATTATTTTAGATTAACATCTCTGCTTTTGTTGGTTTTCTTAGTTGTCTTACTCCGCAGCTGGATTGCTGGAGAGTTAGACGTAAGCCCCCTCGCCACAACAAGGCGAAAACCGTGAGGGGGATGAGATATTGTAACATTATATAGTTTAACATCCACAAAACATGGTTTGAGTCCAAAAATTAATAAAAGACCCTGAAGTATTATAAATTCAAAAAAGCCTTTTTAATGGCGTTTAGTGTTTCTGAATTATAGCTCAACTGCATAACAATTGCATCGATACAAAGTTTCAGACAAAATATCGTTAATAAATCTTTGAAAAAGAATCGGAGCCAAATAGAATAGTCCCGCTGCCTTGTATTTTTTTATAATTTCAGACTTGCAGCCAACTAATTCAAGTCTTCTTAAGATGTTCGAAAGGCTTTTTCTAATCTAAAGATACTGTAGTAGTTGTCTCATATTGATTTTTTCACCTCTCCTCTACAGCGGTAACTCCAAGAAATTATCCGGAAACGTTCAAACTTTGTACTTAAAATACTACTAAATCTTGATGGTCGTCTGGCTGGCAATAATCTTCAAAAATAGCTATTTTCCAGCGGCTTTTAAAACGACAACAATCTTTCCGGAATTCCAGCGAGGCTTTCGGAATAGGCATTAAACTATACATTTACTGCAGGGACTTCACATTCAGCAAAAATAAGAAAAGACTAATATTCAAACAGTCATACTTAAACTACTTAAGGTGCCACTGTGCTAGTTACAGCTTTCATTGAAATTCATCATTGAAAATTTTAATTGTTTAATTTGAGACGTTTAAAAATTAAAATCAGTGATTATTTTGATGCAAATATAAAGCCTACTCAGGAATAAACTTCGCCAAAATGGTACTGCCTACAGCCAAAGGCAGAACATTGAGTCCCTGATGTTGTTGAGAGCCGACATGATGTCGAAAAAGATTTCTTGAAAACTAACCATATTTCATCAGTAAACTATCGCAGATTTCTTTCAATAAAATATGTTAGGCAAACAGATTCTATTGACTGCACTGGATAAATCCTTCGAATCAAACTTATTTCAACCTACATATGTACATATATGTAGATACCTACAGATACACCACTAAAATTGTATTTTGCTTTAAGTAAATAAAATCCCAAACCAATTTGCGGACAAAACCAAAACATTATTGAGTAGGTATACCCACTTGCGTCAGCATCATCAGCAATTTGTAGAATACAGCCTATGCAAGACCCATATACTGTCCATTATCCATTATAGATTATAGAGGTATATATACATCACGGGCACAGATACAGAAGACCATCAGGAACAGGACCATGATGTCCAATGACATAGAATTTATTCGTTGATCTCAATTTTCAAATCCAGAATAGACAATTACAGTTTCCAATTAAAGTTCCAATCGAACTATAACAATGGCCAACTGTGCTGATTGGAGAATCTATACCCAGAAAGCCACATTTTGACCGATGTCCAACGCTCAAATGATGAATGCAGCAAATTAGTATGCGAGTATAAGTATATTTGTGCATCTCTATTTCTATAGATACAAATCGACGTATACTAATATATTTAGATTGTGACTAGATTGATGAGGTATCTGCAGTACTGCGTGCAGCATCAGGTCCAAAGTGCAGTTGGAAATCGAATGTATACAAGAGGATAGCTTTTTTGCAAATCATTCTTCAATAACTGCCCGTAATTTGTGTGCACTCTCTCTCTCTCTCTGCGGTGCACATCACAATCACTATATGTCCCATTCCGACGACATATACATAAACACAACTACCACTCTCGGCCACGATTATAAAATGCAATTGCAAATTAATTTGCAGATTAATTCTGATTCAATTGTGGGAAATCGCTTGTCCGAGTTTGAAGAGGCTCAGCCTCATCTCCTTGTTTAAAATTAACAAGGAAAAACTGTTACGTTTGGTTTCGAAATTCGAGATAACACAGCGGAGTGAGAATTTGGAATATTGCAAGTAGATTTTACGAACCATGAACATGATTTCCTAGATACCAAAAAAAAATCAATATAATCTTGACTGCTTTAGTACATTTCTATAAAAAAAAAACTATTTTGACTTCAAAGACTTAAAGGAAACTTACTGCTGTACATACGTTACAATTGCTTCACAAGAAAAATGCCATCATCAATATTCGGAATCGCATATAAAAATGTTTGTTTTGTCTAGAAATTGGCAATTTGTGCACTTTTAATCCTTACTTCCAAGGCCAAGGCAGCTCCTGGTAAATTTTAGTCAAAAAATTAAGGTTAAGGTTTTATCCTCGGGAAAGTATAGAGCTATTAAGATAAAATTATCGAATATTTAATCAAAATCTCATGTTTTAACTTGCTGTGTGTATTTCGCAGTCTACCTACTTGAAGATATATTTATATCACCTGGAAATTGTATTAAAACCTTAAAAATCTATTTGGTATCGCTGTACAAAAAACACGTCCGTTTCATTTAGGTTCATAAAGTTAGGAGGAAACTTTTCAGAACAATACTAAAAAGTATGTAGTAACTTTTAGTGTTATTTAGTTGCTAATTCATCATCATCATCGTCGGCTCGACAACCGGGGTCCGGTCCTGGCCTCCTTCAACAAGTCTCTCCACCCATCCCGGTCTCGAGCCGCCGCCATCCAGTTGCGCACCCCAAGGCTCCGGGCGTCCTGGTCTACGCCATCTCTCCAGCGCAAGCATGGTCTACCACGCTGTCATCTACCATAGAATGTACCACAAAGAACTTTCCGAGCAGGTTCCTCTTCGCTCATGCGAGCTAGGTGCCCTGCCCACCGGAGTCTACCAAGGTAGATTGCGTACAATTCATGATTGTACCGTCTCCGGAATCGTCCTTCCTCACATATGGGGCCAACAATTCTCCTTAAGACTTTTCTCTCGAACGCGGCTAAGAGGTCGGAGTGCCTTTTGCTAAGCACCCAAGTCTCGGATCCATATGTGAGTACTGGCAGGACCTTGGTTCTGTACAGCAGCAGTTTTGAAGTTATGGTGAGATTTCTGGATTTGAAGAGCTTTGACAGACTATAGTAGGCTCTGTTGGATTTGAGAAGCCGCCCGCGTATTTCTTCTTCTATATTGTTATCGGCTGCTACTATTGACCCAAGGTATTTAAAGGATTTCACCACTTCAAATTCGTGCTCCGCTACCTTGATTGTTTGACCAACTGTTCCTCTCGCATTCGACGCCACCATGTACTTTGTTTTACCTTCACTAATGTGCAGCCCCAGATTTTGTGCCGCCTGCTCGATCTCGATGAAGGAATCATGTACAGCTTGCTCGGTTCTTCCGATGATGTCGATGTCGTCTGCGTAAGCCAGTATCTGGCTGGACCTGTTGACGATGGTCCCTCTTGTTGCCGTGCCAGAGTCACGGATTGCTTTCTCCAACGCCAGGTTGAAGAGGAGGCAGGCCAAACCATCCCCTTGTCGGAGTCCAGTTGGTTTGGATAGCAATCCGGCTATTTTTACTTGGCTTGTTACGTTGGTCATGGTCAACCTACATAGTCGTGTCAATTTATTTGGGATGCCGAATTCTCTCATGGCTTTGTAAAGTTCTACCCTGGCTATGCTATCGTAGGCGGCCTTAAAGTCTATAAACAGGTGGTATGTTGGGATGTTAAATTCTAGACATTTTTCCATCGCCTGCCTAAGGGTAAAGATCTGATCAGTTGTTGATTTGCCTGGAATGAAACCACACTGATATTGTCCGATGATGGTTTTAGCGTATGGGGTTATCCGGTCTTGTAGGATAGAGGAGTTGCTAATTAGTTACGCAAAAAAAAAATCATCGCTCTGTTGGATTCCGAAAAAATTGGGTAATCTGCTTGACGTTAAGTTACGGTCGCCAAACTTGTCCTGCCGAGAGGACTATTCACAGTGTGGCGGATAAATTTGAGTCCACCGGTTCAGTAAACGATCAATTAACACCCGTACGTCGGCGAAACGTAAGGTTTGCCGAAAACATCCCGCTGTCCGTGAGAGTATGCATGCAGTCGATTTCGCGTCGCTCACAAAAACTCGGCCTTTCGCCGACCACAACTTGGCAAATTTCGAGTCGTGACTTGGGCCTGAATCCCTACAAAATTCAACTGACCCAGAAGCTGAAGGTATAAACGACCATATTAGACAACGACGTGTGTTCACTGAATGGCCTCTGCAGCAGTTTGAAACTGACCCTAATTTTCATCGAAAAATCATCTTCAGCGATGAGGGCCATTTCTGGATGAATGGGTAGGGTATGTCAACAAACAAAACTGTCGGATTTGGGAAGATACCAATCGACATAAGATCCAAGAGCGTCCAATGAATCCTGAAAAAGTCACTGTTTGGCGTGGATTTTGGGCTGGCAGCTCTATCGGTCCATATTTCTTTCAGAACAGCGATGGTTGGCCAGGCCGTTATCGTCAACGGCGAGCGCTATAGGTCGATGGTTACCAACTTCTTTTGGCCTGAATTGGATGATATAGACACCTCAACGACATGTGATGGTTTCAACAGGACGGCTCTATATACGAGCGACACAGCTCAAGCAACATTGGAAATTTTGCAGGAACGATTCATGGTCATCTTACGTGGAGTTGATGTTCCTCATAGTATACCTATAACTTAGGTAAAATCATATGCTGGACAAAAATCACTCAGATTTGTAACAGGCATGATTTTTAATTTTATTGTTGTTTTATGTCTAGGTACCTATATCCGTGCGAAATAAAATCGAAATTTTTATAACAATTTTCCACCTATTCGTATGTTGAAAACTTGAAAACGGCTTGACTAAATTGGATACCTCCTTCTACGGGTTTGTTTCTAATTAGGTACTACGCGGAGGTTTAGAAAAAAAAAAGAAAAGCCAGAAAATTTTCAACAGACGGCGCTGTAGGTGGTGAGGAAATGGCTTTTGGGATACCTACCTATTCTTTTTCAACTTTTGTTATTTTTAGGGTGAAATGGGGTCAAAAAAAAAATAATTCTTTTGGTATTTGAAAGATTTTTTTTTAGTCCATGGCCTTAGAGATTTTTTTCAGAAAATTGACATTTATGGGGTAAAATGGGGTAAAAACGAAAAGTTGCATTCGATTTCAAAAATTCTTCTTGTGTTTGCAAGGTTATTTAAAAAAAAAAAACTTTCTATTGAGGTACCTACTTATAGAGTGAAATGGGATAAAAACAAAAAAGTTGTGTTTAATTACAAAAATTCTTACTGTGTTGGGAAATTAATAAAGGTAGGAGGTTACATATTAAGCTATTCACAACGTGAAGTATAGGTTAAAACCTTTCGGTTACAAAAATTAGCTTATACCTATATTTATTTATATTTTCTTTTGTAATTTTCATGTGAAGCTTAGGTTTTTCTACCTTATCTGAAGACCGAACTATAATGCAATGCGCATTAGCTGGCTTTTGCGCGCCTAATTAAAAGACTGAATATATATACAAAATAGGTAGGTATCTATGTACGTTCATATAAAAATTGATATGATTGAAGCATTATTAATATTTAAAAAAAGGAGCAATGAATTTAAGGAAAAAAGTATTTAGTCATTTAAAATGTATCTACATATGATGTCTCAAACTCCTAAGCGTGGCAAAAAATATTTTTGTATTTACCTGAATAACTTTGAGATGCAAACATTTTGGCTTGAACTTTTTTTCTTACACTTGAGCTGTAAACAAGGCTTGAAATCTTCAGTATACAAAAAGGGTGTATTTGCCCATATTTGTCAAAATAGGTATGTATCTACAACATAAACTGAACTACCTACATGCATGCATACCTTTTTCAAGTCAGCTGTCTGATTTATTCAAATTTAAAAACTAATTATATCGTTAAGAGCAATTTCGCACCCTATACCACTTCCACTGTGAGCTCAAAAACGCAATCAACCGCAAAATCCTTCCAACAATATTGTTCCATTATTTGTTCATCTGATCATCAGCATCATCATCTGTATCTACTTACATACACAATACACTTCGAGTCTATCTCGTTCACATAAACAAAACACAAAAAATCTAAATAAAAAACAACAATCTGTTTGCATCAAACAAACACCAACACTAAGCATATTGCAATGCCTCATATCTTTATCTCCCTTTGCCATAACAAAATCACCGCATCCTGCAGGACTATCTATCTATTAAAGGAGAATTCTCAAACACATCACACTACTCGTGTCACATTTTGTATTATTTCTTTGCACTAAAGGTCGTCCTCAAGTGTAAACATCATTATGCGCATCGGTCGAGTGTTTTATTTATATCTATACAGAGGTGTCAATGGGTATCCTTTTTTTTCCTAAAAAATAATGACTTAAATGTGCGTTAGATTACACACCTATTCAAAAAAAAAAAAAAAAAACCGGGAACTTCATGCATAACATGTCCTAAGTACTTAAATCCAAATTGTTCACAAAATGAGACTAACACAATAACGTGTGTTCGCAAACTTAAATCCACACTAACACATCTTTATATATTTTCACATTGCAAAAAAAAAGAAGGACTTTAACAAGAACGACCAATAAGGCATTTAAGGACTCACACTCTAATTCACTTGGAGAGGTTATTTTTTTTTGTGTGTGAGGCCTTTATTTGTCGGTGCGTGAAATGTGATCAGGATTGCGTGTCTGATGGGAAACAAGAATGATCCTTAAAGGATCTTGTTTGTTGAAAAAATATTTGTTTCTTTATACTCATACTTATAGGTATAAATAGCGATAGGAAAGAAACATAATCAAGGTTTTTTTTATCAAGAAAAACAAATTAAACATTGCAAAATAATTTCCCCCTGAAGGATATTATATTTTTGTATATAATCAACATAATGCAATAGCAACAGGATATTGTTTTCTATTTTCAAACTGATGACGGTGGTGGGCGCCAAATTGTTTTCTGTGAATTTCAAATATCCTTTTCTTGGTAGGTAATTATGTACCTATAGCTGAGTTCGGCAAAAACAAAAAAGAAAAAAACAAAAAACAACAACAAAATAGAATAAAATGGAATTGCAAATCATAAATTTATATATAGGTGTATACAAATTAAGGAAGGATATTTCGAAAAAAAGGAGAAATCGTCGTATATATTCAAGTTGAAAATAAATTAGCGAGAAAATAATAACTATAAGGAAAAAAAGTGTTAAATAAGATTAGAGTTAACTTTTTAGTCAAGATCCTGATGAGCATCAGATTTGGGCAAAAGAAAAGAAGAAAAAGAAAGAAGAAAAGTTTATTACATATATTATATCGTAATTAAAAATACAAAAAGGACTTTTTGACAGACAGTTCTTTTTGTATTTTCATTTTTTAATCAGTACTAATATTTTTATGAATCGCATAGAACATTTTATGAGAGAACTTATGGAACTGTCAAAGCTAGTTTACTTTTCACCTATACCTAACATGTACCTAATTGACCCCCTATATTGAAAAAAAAATATCTGAAACCCCGCAGTGCTTTTTGCAGCTATTGTGGCCGTATGTCAGCAATAATGCGCCGAATATTCTCTTCCAAGGCGTCAATCGTCTTGGGCTTATCTGAGTAGACAAGCTATTTCTCATAACCCCACAAAAAATAGTCCAGCGGTGTTAAATCGCACGATCTTGGAGGCCACGTTCAAGGCCCACGACGCGAGATAATGCGCTCACCAAAAGTTTCCTTCAATAAATTGATTGTTTCGTTGACTGTATGGCATGTAGAGCCGTCTTGTTGGGACCAAAGGTCGTCCACATCAACATCCTCCAATTCAGGCATGAAAAAGTCATAAATCATGGCTCTATAGCGTTCTCCATTGACTGTAACATTATGGTCGGCTTCATTTTTGAAGAAATATGGACCAATGATTCCCTCTCTGCCCATATAGAGCACGCCAAACAGTGACTTTTTGAGGATGTAACGGCGAGCGTGGCGTCTCAACAATAGCTTATGGATTATGATCACTCCAAATATGACAATTTTGCTTATTAACGCCAAAATGAGCTTAATCGCTAAACAAAATTCGCTTATGAAAATTGGGATCAACGGCAATCTTGTTTTGGGCCCATTTGGGCACGATTTACAAACGTTATTCAGGAGTAAATCTATTCATTATAAAATGGCAAACAAAATTGAGCATAAATCAAGTGACAGCTGTCAAAAATACAAACTCCGAAAAAAGTATTGCCAGATTGAAAATCACACATCTAAAAAAAAACACCTTGTACATACCCACCTCTTCCTACTCTCCATACCTGTACCGTTTTACGAAATCCAAAGGTATAGGTATCTTGAAAGTTGCGGGTAAAATATTTGCATCCCATATAAGAAAAAAAATCGTCTAAGACAAAAGTCGGAAATTTACATCTCGTTCACCTACTCGTGACGCCCTTTAACGTGTCACGCTCAAACTCATCCTCACTGATTCTGATGCGTCATCCTTTATTCAAAAGTGATTTTTTGCCAAATATACACTTCATTTAGCCTGCGGCTAAAGGGTATAGGTTATTCACATTGTGGGGGGTGTTTTGATAAAAACAAATTTGAAATTACATTTCAATTTGCGACAACCCTTGTTGGCTGCAGGCCAAACGCAAATACAGTGTCGCATATTATACTTGGGCTTTATCCACGCGAGTTTTTTTTCTTCTTTTTTTTTCTTTTGTCAAAAGGATATTATGGATGTTCGATATGATGAAACGAAAAACCATCGAATAAATCACACGGAAGGGGATGTTAGAATATATGTAGAATGTATATCTCTTTGGATTAGAAGTAAACCTTGTTCCGGTCCACACACACACACACACATACACACAAGCATTCTCAACCAAGGGTTGTCCTGATACGTCAATCTGCTAGCCAGTAATTTGAGACTCACCACGGCGCGGCGGCGATTGCAGAGCTCTACATAAACGACCATATACGCTCTACGTTGTTATAGATTTAATCTTGGTCTGTGATTTTGACAGGGACATTCAGCTTCTTATATTATATCCTGATGATTTTATGTACAAAGTTCCTTTTCCTTTTGCTTAACATGCCGCTCCCATTAATTAAGTCAAGTTTTGTGTGTCTTAGATTGTGTGTTGGAAATGAGATGTGTTTTGTTTTTGTCACATCGAGAGTCCATCAAAAACATACAAACATTACTCCTCCTCCAGAGCTTGTCCTTATGATCTTTAAATTGTTTATGCCTTTGGTCTAGGTCCAGGATCATTTTCTTCAAGTGGATAATTAATTCACACAGCAGGAGTGGCCTAATTGCCAGATTATGAAATGTCATTCAGCTGTAATGAGGTTTCAAATTATATATAAGGACCGCATCACAGAGATCCTTTTAGGATTGTTCCTTTTCTCAAGTTTTTTTCTCTTTTTTTTTTGTTTTTTCTTTCGTTTTACTATGTCCTTTTTCCTATTAGGTATCCCATCGCACAGCCACAGCCATAATAAGGTTTTATGAAGGAGGAAAGTTTCTACATCACTTTTAAAAAATTATTTTCTTTTCTTTTCTGGGATGACCGGCCGGCGCGTATAGCGTTTTGTGTGGACACGTGGAATGGGTTTTCTAGTTTCCTGATGGACTTTAATTGTGATGAAAGTAATTAAACTGACTTATTTCTTGATCTCCGCCTGGATATTAATTTAAATTGCCTTTAATCACAGTTTGTGAATGTTAGAATCAATTTGTATATAGTTATAGCTTAATGGTGTTCGGAAGACTCAACCTCTTATGAGGTTTAATTGCGGATATAACGTTATCCAAAGACTTTTTTAGGGTTTTGAACAGATATTCAGTATAAAATCGTGAAATCACTTTGGATGAAAATATTTCGAGAATAAGACCTCCTAGAAGATTTTGGTAAATATGTGCGAATAGAATTTGAAATGACCTTTCTTTTGATATATAGCTCGATGAGTTTCAGAGACATTTTTAAAAAGAAAAAGTTGAAAAACATATTCCAAGTTATGTAGACTATATATTTTTCAAAAATCAATACAAATTTTCCTGTCGAAATTTGTCATAATTTTTACATTGCCGGAAAGAGGTCTGTTCATTTTCTATCTCGATTAAGGAAATATCGCTATTCCAAACACTTTTGTAGGGTTTTGGACAGAATATAAGTAAAATCACTTTGGATTTGAATATTTCGAGAATCGAACCTCGAAGAATATTTTGGTTTTCAGATTTAGAAAGGTCTTGAAAATATAATTTTGAAAACCCTAGCCAAACACTAAAATCACTCATTTTAGAAAAGTTAAGCTTGACATACATAGACCATAGTTGGTCCATTGTCATACCACAAGAACTACACTTGGAGCTCCGTACGAAGCGTGCGAGATTACATTTGTCAGATCACTGTAGGATCGATTGTAGTCGTGATAATCTCTGATATGGAGCTTACGTCATTGGAAGAGAGAGGGACAAGTAATTGAGGTGGGGGCAAAACCCCCATTTATTCGGCTTAGTTCAAGCTTAATCTAACTTAAAAACTACGAAGCTTAAAGCTAAGATATAGCGATGTATTGGGGGAAGGATTGAGTTAAGACTGGAGTTGCTTAGGTTAAAGTCGAAAAAGTTTGCGTTCAAATTAACACTTCGCAACATTCGAGTTAAAGGCTTGTGGGATCCATATGAGGTGCGGTGGGTATTCAAGATGATTTTATTGACCAATTTGTTATTAACTTTATGTGGTGCAAGAGATTCTTCCGTCGGCTTTTTTGGTCGCTTTAATTTTTGCAATGAAACAATAATGTTATACATTAACTTTCCCGACGTTTTGGGAGGGGTTGCTGCCTTCTTCAGGGGAATTTTAAATAATATTATTTTAATTTGAATTATTGGAGGGTAGAAAATGACACTTCAGATGAAGTTTAGTCTATATTTACATTGAAACAAAGAAACAGAAAAATTCGATTACTGAGAGACCAGAGAGCAAAAGACTGCGGATATGTTTTGTGATTTTTGCGATGGGTAGGCAAGTAGAAGAGGCGAGGGTTTCTTAAATTTCGGAGAATAGTGTTGAAAAAGATAGAATTGTAAAGAGTTTGGCAGTCGACAGAACCAGAAAGGAGACGGCGAATGAATAGAATGTCAGCTATTTCTGTTCGTTTCTCTAGTGAAATCAGGTTAATTCGTTTAGGATCGTTCCAAGGAAGGCAAATCGAAAGAATCGGCGTTGAATGCTCTCAATTCTAGATATATGAATAAGATATATCGAGAAGGTGTCGAACCTTGTCACATATAGGAGTTGGAGAATTCTTTTGACCACCTTTTGACAAAGCCAAAGAGCTGAGTTGGCTTTCACAATTATGTCATCTATATGTGCAAGGAAATTAAGTTCCTGGTCACATAGGAGGCCAAGATCGCGAATGGACTCTACGATTGAGATGGGTTGGTTATGAAGGAAGTAGATAAGAGTAGGAGATTTGATGCGTTTAAGTGAAAAGATAATTGATTGGCATTTATTAATATTAAACTCCAAGCAATTTTTGAGACACCCAGACTGAAAAATTATCGAGGTCTTGTTGTATAAGCGCAGTGTCGCGTGACGACGAAATGGTCTTGAAAAAAGGAATGTTTGATTACCATTTCGATATCGTTAATAGTAAGAATAAAAAGAAGGGGACCCAAATGGCTGCCTTGGGGAACGCCGGAGGTTGCAAGGAAAGGATTCGAAAGGGCCGATCTGAAGCGCACGCTGTAGCAATGGTTCTCTAAGTAAGAAGATATCCAATTCAATAATAAAGGTTCAAAGCCGAGAGAGGACAATTTGAAGAGTATAAGTCTATGCGAAATTTTATCAAAGGCCTTACTGAAATCTGTATAAATATCGTCGACTTCATTTCCATTCTCTAAAGCGGAGAGGGCAAGAGATACGAATTCGTCAAAGTTAGTGGTTGTGGATCTACATTTAAGGAAACCGTGTTGTCTGCGGGAAATGAGAGACTTAAAGCGAAAGCTTATAAGTTCGTATAAAATACTTTCAAAAATTTTAGGAATATATGAAAGTTTAGCGATGGGGCGATAGTTTTTGACATAAAATCTTGGACCTTTTTTGTGAATTGGGGTTACAAAAGAGGCTTTCCATACCTATCTTAGGGAATTTTTCTTGAGATAAATATAAACTAAAGATTTTTGAAAGGGATTGAGAAAGTGTTGAGGAGCATTTTTTTTAAAATATGGCAGGGATACCGTCAGGGCCAGGAAGAAATTCATCGTTAAGTTGAGATAACTTATTTTGGATGAGATTATGGTCGATATAATCAGGAAGAAATCGACCGAGAGTAAAGTTCGGCAAATAATCAAAATACGTAGAATAAGGTACAAAAGAGTCGTCGGTAAAAGATTGCTTGAAAAAATTGGGAAAGAAATTGGCAATATTTCGAGGTTCGTTTGAGGTTTCATTATTAAAGGAGAGGGAGGTAGGGTAGCTATCGGATTTTTTTTTATATAGTTGACAAACTGATAAAGGATTAATAAGTACAGAGGAGATGAGGAATCGATTCTTCCTCTTCTTCATCCATACACTTTCTGCAGAAATCATTTGAAAATACACCGGCGAGCCTCGTTGCGTTGCGGTTGCCTATAAAGCAGTGCCCGGTAATGACACCTATTACGGAGCCAATGTGCAGTCTGCTTAGAGGTATTAAACTCTTAGAGTGCTTTAGATCTAGCTACATAGTATACATATCTGTTTTGTCGCCACGCAGGTGATGATGTTGTTCCACCTTAGATTTGTTTTCTTAAAACTGCTATATCCCATTATCTTCGCAAAACAATCAAAATGCAGCAAATTTGTTGTTCTACACTCAGGAAATGGCAAAATGTGCGTCAAGTCTTTTATGAAGCGATACAAAGCTACTACCCGTCCACCGAAGAAAATGCACTACGAGTCGAAGTATAAGAAGAGACTTTTGGAAGTCTCGTCTTGGTGTCTGTTTGGCGTTGAAAACAGCCAACATCATACTCCAAAACTAGCTTTAAAAAACTTCCAAAAAATTCTGAAATAAACCACATCCAATACTTTCAATATATAAATTTCTAGTGAATCACTTTATTGCCCTTCATATAACCCTTTATGATATTTTGACATATTTTAATGTTAATTTGTTAATATGAGTACTAATATTTCGGTGGGTGTTCTTAATGCTTCATAGTGGGCTTGTTCAGTGTGGGTGGATGACGTAGATGGAGAAGCAGCATTCAACAGTGTCAATAAAAGTGAAAAATTTCAGTATCACCTCGGTTGCTCTTGAATGACTAAGCCTCGCCTCTGTCTTTTATTTTTTGTGTGTGTTTCTTAGGGAGTAATATTGAAGACGAGACTGAATCTAGAAGCTTATCTGTTAAATATTTGCTTTGCAAAATTCGATTTTATAATTTTGAGACGAATTTCTTTAATTTCTATGTTAAGACGTCCTGGTCGAATTTCAGTCTTAAAAATAAGGTCTCATCTCGATAGCCTTGGAATAATAGTCTCGATATATTTCTGGTCTCGTCCGGTCAGTTCTAAGGTTCCTATTTAATGTATTTCGTTCCACGAAAGAGTCTGATGTATTTTCCGTACTCCGGGATACTACATATAAGTTTTCATGAAATGCTACCCTTCCCCTCTTAAAATACATAAATTGCAATTTATTAAAGTTCTACATACAATTTAAATAAAAAGGATAAGCCTTATTAGCACCGAAATACAATTCAATTCAATTCTAACCATACCGGAGGGGTGTAAATTCGACTTTAAGGACAATAGTAATACCTTTTCATCAATATTAGCATATAAATATGAAATTCCAAAAAAAAAAAAATAAAATATCCTCCCACAAAATGCCTACTAAATTGTATCTATTGAATTCACAAATGTTGCCAAACATTATTTCACCGCACGTCAAATTGGTCCGTAGGCATAGAGTAGTGTATAGGTAAGTATATGTATACATAGGTACTCATATAAAAAGTCAAACCAAAAGTATATAAGGGTAAAGTGATTGTAATAATGACATTTTATTTCTATGATGTCATAACGTGGGCGTAGCTGTCCCTTCCCTGCGGCATTGGCAAACGGAGAATATCAAATTTCCCACCAGTTCATTATGCTATTCAATTTCCCTTTACTTTGTTTATTCGTCAAAATAAGGCTTAAAAATTGCTTTCCAGATAAGTTGGGATAATTTTTGAAAATAGAAACAAGAATTTATTTTAAGACAAAAACTAAATAATAATAAAATATCAACATTTTTCGGAAAAACTAATTTTATAGATCTAGGATCATATCTTCACTTAATTCTATATGATATCTGATTTAATAATAACCCTGGACCTATATGAACCAATTAAACGATAGCGGTAGGTTTAACTCAATTTTACTCAATGAAAACCACTAAAGCCATCGTCTAAGGTCCAGTTTTTTTTCGCGAGATTCAAGTTAAACCCGAGTTAACTCATCAAATTTGGTGAGATAACTCAGGATTGAAAGAGCAGATGCTCTTGATGTTTGAACCACCGAGTTTGTTTAGTCGTTCCCACATATTCTTTCACCACTGAAAAAACTGCTTCCTCTGGTTTAACTCACCTCTGGGAAAACTGCGCCTGAGTCATTCTTCTCGATTGTATAGATACTCCGAAAAAAGTATTGCCAGATTGAAAACCACACGTCTAAAAAAAACACCCTGTACTTAAAAATTGTGAAATTTTGTAATGAATCCGTTGGAGGGATTTCAGAGTCCAAAGAATACTTAAAAAGATAAATACCTAACCTATACATTATACAATTAAATGAATTAACCTATTGCCAGATGGGTAAAGTATGTCTTTATGTGATAAAGAAGCGTTTTGCTGATTTTAAAGTTAAACGATTGCTTGACCCTTAAGTATATACGTTACCTACTTACGTCCCTTAAAATTACCAAAGAGTTGACTTTCGCTTTAAAAATAGTTTTTGACTCCGATTTTAAAAGTGACTTAAGGCCGGTTTGAAATATTTAAAATTTAGGTGTAGGTGTGAAGTTAGCATCGCCATTTTAGATTTTCAAAAAAAAAAAGTTGTGCTCTGTAATATGCGCAACTTGTGGGGAACCGTGAGTGACCGATGTTATGCCAACAATCCGGGAACGATTCAAGCACTTAAGGTCAATATCATCCAAGCAATCCGTGAGCTACAGCCCGAAACCTTCATCAAGATTTTGGAGAATTGGAGTGACAGAATGCGCTACTGCGAAGCCATCAGCCGGGGCAGCCACTTGAACGGCTGGCGTTGTGTTCCATAGTTAATGGGAATATTTACCGTTACCTACAAATAAAGTCATAATACATGGAAAAAAAATTTATTTTGTTTATTTTTAAAAAGAAACTTGTATTTGGCCCACCCTGTGTATATATACCTATTGTAAATTTTTGCAAAGAACCTAAGGTCCAACCCTCTCTTTTACATTTGCAATTATTTTATTTTATTCTTTTTATTGTGTTGTTATGTTTAAAGTATGTAATTTTATTTGTCTTGTCAATTTAATAACGCTCTATAATAATAATAATGTAAAACGCTGATGAATCTCAGGACTCCTCTCCTCGGATTCACACAGACCGAAGCAAACCATTTTTCCACTAAGGTATAATACAAAAGAGCCCCCTCCACTCTTGGATTTATTTATTTAATATTTTTGTTTTTTGCGTTGCTTGCCCATCAGGACACCATCCAGAGCCATCAGAACTATAGTAAGGATTTTCTCCCATACAAATACAACGCGCGATGAAATTCAATTTAAAAGTCATTTAACGGAGCGAAAGCTTTAAAGGTATTATCCTGCATTGTTTATCAATTTATTTCTCCATTAAAAAATCTGCACTGTGCGCGTGTGGAAAATGGGGTGGATGGCGGAGGATGGCGGATGATGAAGATGATGATGATGATGGTTATCCTTAGGATACTTTTTTTTGTATGTTGTCACAGTATAGGATGGGCGATGATCATATACAGACGAACTCCTAACAGGATGAGATTGATTTTCTGTTTAAATAATTACAACACCATAACTCTCATAACTGACATTATGTTGTCGACGACAAAAATACCCTAAGGCAATTTGTCCTTAATAAACATCGCATTCACCGTGTCGGTCGTATGGCAGTCTGTATACATATTTATAGACAACAATACAACAACTGTTATTCGCTTCATCAAAAAGATATAAGTACTTGTACGCTCAATTTGATTTAGAGTAATCTTATAAACTAATTCGACATTTTTTTTTAAACATTCAATCACCACAGGACACCGTGTTATCGAATAATCGACTAACAAAGGAATAAATCGATGCAAAACTTACGAGTCCTTATAATGTTATTGTTACAAAGAAAAAAACATGAATGTATAGAAGGACACTCATGCTGATACCAGCATGCGACTGATGTTGGACCGCCCAACATCTGTCTAATTTTTCAGCAGTAATTACAGGTCTCTTGATGTTTTTTTTTTTTTTTTTTTTTTTAGTTATTAAAGTTGATACAGACAAAACGGCACATTAGCGGGTTAGTGAATGTGTCAGTCGAGTGCAGTTATGACAAGTTTTGCGATATTACATTATTTCGTTCTGAATTTTAGAACGGGGATTATTGCCGGAGGACACATATGTGCTAATGTTATAAAGTTGAGATTTTAATTATTTAAATTATATGGTGGATGTTGTATTTCCGTGGGCATAATATGTCAGTAACGTGGAAAAGATGAACGTGTGTAAAGTTGATTTTTACAAACACAAACAGGTGTGTTGTAAGCAAAATAAGATTAATATTCAAAACCTACCCTAACCCTCAATATCTGATCGATTGCTTAACATAAGCAGGATTCAATGTTAAAATTCAGAACACAAGCCCTATACCGGGTTCAGTTCTGAGCAGAAATACAAAACTTCTAAAGCCGACCAAAGACCAAGTGATTTAGGTTAGGTAGAAGGGCTTACAGTTGATATTGTTTCCGTCACACTTAGATCTATGTAGATCCGTTGTGATACCCTAGGAAATTGTATCCCATTAAATGTAAAAACCTATGTGTTCTGTTAGCAGTCAAGCCATTTAGAGGCGTTGACGAAGTTCAAAAGGCTGTTCGCTGAAATTCTAGAAAGATCCTATAACGGCCAATTTCTTCACAGAGTCCTAACGCTAGTACCAGTACTAGTCCTAAAATTAGTTCTCAAATCGGTATCAACTCATTTCTTCACACAAGTTCTAGTCCCTGGTCCTTTCAATTTGGTACCGAGTATTAGTTAGGTCTCGGTACTAGCTGACTCCTCAAAATCAGCTAGTACCTGGTTATTATACCAGTCGTTAGTACTCAAATCGGTACCGAATGATTTCTTCACATAAGTACTAAGCCCTAGTTCTGTCAAGTTGGTACCGAGTACTCCTTAGGACTCGGTATTAGCTGGGACTTTAAAATCGGCAGTCTAGTGGCGCTAATACCTGAATCAGAGTAATTTCTTTCATTTTTTCAATGAATTCGTTGCTGATTTTCGATAGTTTTTTGGTTGTAGTTTATTAAATAGGCAATAAATTCGGATTTTATTGGTTTTGTGGATTTTTCATTTTCTTATGGTACCTAGGTACATATATAATGTATGTATTTTGTAATGACCTTATAAGTGTAGGGACTGAATCTAATTTTTGTTGGTCGCAATTTAAAATTTTTGTTTTGCAAGCTGACTTTGAACTGACCACACCTTTATTTTAGTACTTTTTAATCCACACCAACTGCAACTTTACGTCCCACTGCACAGTGAAGAATAAGTATTCCATTTACATATATACGTGGGATGATATAATGAGAACGAATATATGTATTGTATTGCGTGGACGTTAATGCAGTCGTAAAAGTACATATTGCCACGGTTTATAGACATTATATCGAGAAGCAACGTCATATCTTAAACGATTAATAGTGTTGTAGACAGTTTCGACAAGCTATTAAAAAGACAAACACAAAACCTATCCTGATAGCTCTGGATATTTCCCCGAACACGACCAATGCATTGCATGAACCGAACATGAAATGGATACAATAAAGGACATTACTCCAAGCCTGTCACACACATACGTACACAGAAAATTATCAAAAACTCCACGCAAAAACTAACACACATCATCATCAAGTGCTTCATCTGGAAGCTGATTCACCACTGATCACTCCTGTAAATGCTGGCAGGATTTCATTGCAATTCTGCATTTTCCCAATCTCTATAATACTATAAAATTGACACAATTCATTCGAAAATAATTTAAAATTAAAATCGCTTAGTCAAAATAAACATCAAAATAATATTTGAAATGCCAAAATATTGTCAAAATCAGAATTAGACCAGTTTTAGACGTATTAAGTCCTAGTACCGCTTGGTGAATTTAGATCCGGTACTAGTGATGTGAAGAAATGCTGAGGTACTAACTTTTCGTTAGGACCGAGTACCAGAGCTAGTACCTGGTCTAGCTGGACTGGGTACTAGGCTGGCTTAGTACTTCTGTGAAGAAATTGGGCGTAAGTCATCAAAGAAATGATTTCCTAGGTGTTTCTTTCTTAAGTGACAGAGTGCTGGGCAGTGACAAGGGAAGTGTAAGGTATCCTCATGTGCTTCTTCATCGCTGCACCCTCTGCAAAGGTCGTCAGTACTGAGCCCCATTTTCTTTTTGTGGTATCCCAGTAGGATGTGTCCGGTGATTATGCTGACAAGGGAACGAAGATGTTTTTTTTGTCCATTAGTATAATTTTGTCTGTCGTCTGCTTATTGAAATTTGGCCATAATTTTCTAGTTGTGGCGCATGTTTCAAGCAGGTTCCATTTTTCATTGGTTTTTTTCTGAAAATTTGTTACCAATGTTCTGTTTGATGTTATAGTTTGGTACTTTAATATGTCGTTCTGCTTGAGTTGAATCAAGCGACGATCCCGTGTGACCAGGAACCCAGCAGAGTCTTATGTTATGCTGCATACCAAGAAGTTACAAGCTTCGAATGTATCTCGGTGGCAGAAATTGCTTTGATTGCTGCTTCGCTATCAATAAAGAGGGTGATGTCAGCTCTTGGTATCGCTATCATTGATATTTGCGTAGCTGATGCTTTGGTCACTGCCAAGACCTCAGCTTGGAAGACGCTGCAAAAGTCCGGAAGTCTGAAGGAGCTAGCTAGTCCCAGAGTTTCCGAGAAAATTCCTGCACCAATTCCAGTGTCCGTCTTAGAACCATCAGTGAAGACAGTTATCGTAGATTCGTTACTGAGAGGTTGGTTGTTTTTCCACTCCTCTCTATTAGAAATGAGGTAGTGAATGGTCTATTGAAGTTTAAATGGGGTATTGTGTTGTCTGTATGCAAACAATATTTCCCACATATCTCTGAAGAATCTGAGTATGACCCGTTGTGCTTTGTTTCCTGCAGTAAGTCTGGCTTAGTCGCAGGGCACTGTATGCTGCTAATTCTTGCACGAACAGATCTAGGGGTTTCAAGTTGAGTATCGCTTCCAGCCCCGCTGTGGGGGTGGTTTTCAACGCCCCTGTTATACCTACGCATGCTAATCTTTGAACTTTTGTTAAAGTTTTCAGGGTTGTTGTTTTCTCAGTCGCATTCCACCAAACTAGATTACCGTAGGTTAGTATCGGTCTAACTATTACCGTGTACATCCACTTGATAATTTTTGGGTTGGGTCCCAAGGATTTTCCAAAAATCCTGTAGCAGGAATAGAATGCGTCCATAGCTTTCTTTGATCTTTCTTTAGTGTTGAGACACCAGTTCAGTTTCTTGTCTAGGATCACACCAAGGTATCTGGCCTGATCTGAGATTTTTAGTGGTGTCCCTTCTTTTGATGGTAGTCTAAACATTGGTAATTTTCTTCTGTGAGTGAAGAGAACCAATTCTGTTTTCAATGGATTAACCATTAGGCCACAGTTCTTTGTCCAGTGATTTAAGCTGCGATTAGAGGGTCAAAATGACGCCAAATTTCGTACCAAAGTTATGTCTTGTCGTGTGATCGTCAACGCAGAATATTGTCCATGCGTTGACGGCTGCGTTGACACCGACGCGACGTTGAAATTGTTTTTCCCTGCAACGCATTGACTTTTTTCGTTGAATAACTAATTTAAAAACTTTAATATTAAAAAAACTGTTAGAGCTACAAATTTTGGACAAATGCTCTATTTCTGATATTTTGTATTTTATTCTTACTTGCTCTTTAGGGCAAAAAAAAAAATCAAAACTAACACTACGAAAATCGAGAAGTCCAAAAAAGTGGGTTTGGTCATGCGGTCCGTCGGTCGGTCTGTGCTTCCACTGTAATTTGAGCTAGAGCCTAAACGGGTACTTCAAACTAATCTTTTTCAAAATTTTACGTAATTAAGTACTGATTTTGTTTTAAAATTACAAAGCGTTTATTAGTTTTTAGTCAAAAACAGAAAACCAAATTTTTAAATGTCTTGTATTTTTTTGAGAAAATTGAAAATATCTAAATCTACTTTACTATAGTAACGTAGTGGAAATAGGATCTTTAGAACAATTTAAGCAACAGATTGGAGTAAAATTAAGGGAATCTTATTTCTGTTATTTTCAATTTTCTAAAGAACTACAAGAGATTTTAGAATCAGGTTTTTGGTGTTTGACTTAAAATTAATAAAAAACATTGAATATTAAAAACAAAAATACTTTTTATTAACGTAAAATCCTGAACAAAACAAGTTTGAACAAAATTTTTTTCAATTTTTTTTCAAAATTTTGAGTTTGCAAATTAATTTTTCAAAAACTATTTTCTAAAACAACTTTATTTAAAAACACAATAACAGAAGAAATATTTGGATTTACAAAAGGGTGTATCATGGCATTCTATGTGTAGATAACTGTTATTTTTTAATTTTTTTATTCTGTTTTAAGTAATTTTTTTAGAAAATTGCCTCTCTTGGCTAAGCGGGAGGGATTACACTCCCCACCTCTACGATTTTTTTCTTGTCTCAACCCAACCTACACCCTCTGCGAATCACCCTGTTTATACGATAGTACCTGCCTTCCTATATGGGTGTGCTAAGATCCTGGAGCCCAAAATTATAATTTCAACTAAATAAATCTTTTATTTCAAATTCAAATCTTACTTCTTAATTTCATAGAATTCCTTTTAACAAATTCCACTTCAACTTAATTCATTTATCCTATTAAGTAAAATTGTACCCTAGAGACATTCTCAACTAACAAGAATAAGAGATTTATTAGTCAATTTACAACTCAAGCTGAAGAAGTTGTATAGATGCAGCCAAACATATACACAATTAGGGTGTCCCGTCGATGTATGAGAAAAATTTTTTTTCGAGCTACACTATCAAAAGGGGTATCAAAATTTGCGTAATTTTACACAGATAAAGAAAACGTCAAAAAAACTGAAAGAACATGTTATCTTGGGGGTAGTACCGGGCTTTGAAGATTTTTAAATTTCATGTTTTTACATACTTTAACCGTTTGAATAAAACTATAAAAAAAATTAAGTTTTAAACGTATTTTATTATTAATATTATTTAAACAAATCACATAAAAACAAAATAAGCAAGAAATAATTTTTAATTAATGACATAACCTTAGAATTTAAACTTATTTTTGTGTCCAAAATTTGGCATTTCTGCACGAGATTTCAACTTGTTTTTAATAAAGCCATCTCTAGAAGTAGGGTCAGTTACACTCTGTGATGCCTCTGTTACTTCGATCGGTGGATCTTATTTTTGTCTATAACAAGAGTTGAATCTTTGGAAGAAACCAAGCCGACATCAGCCAAAACAGCAGAAGCGACAGCAGCAGCAGATCGCGTCGATAAACCGTATCGATCACATACCTTGGCAACTGTTGGCAACATCAATCTATTGCGATAAGCTCTTGAAGTCGATGATGCCTCTGTCAAAGGGGGACTTGTTGGGGATGCCTCTGTTACCGAATGTGTTTCTGGGGAAGATTCACGCACCAACTCTTCATTGCAGTTTCCTGAGACAATATCCGTTTCCTGCGTAGACCATTTTTTTGCTTCCCTCTTTGACTCTTCAATTTGCCTCTGCTGTCGTTTCTTCAAGATATTTGTTTCTTTCTTGTCAACCCCGCTTATAACCATTTTCCTTTCATTTCTTTGATCCAACAAAAAACTTCTCTCATGGATGGGAACTTTCTTTGGTTTTAAACACGAACAAGTTTCAAATGAAGTGCATTTACAAGCAGCAACGTCGAAAAGCTTCTCAGATGACTCTAAAAAACACTTCAGTTTGATTTCGAAACTAGCATTTTGTTTGCTTTTGGGGTATCGCTTCACAATATTGTACCTTTCGAAACAGGATTTAAGTAATTGAATAACTCTTTCCTTAGTTACAATTGGAATCGAAGCTTTAGCCCAAATATTGTCGATTTCTTCAAAAACAATCGCATATATTTCTGAATGGGAAGGATCCTTTCCGTTGAATTTAAGTTTTAGTTCGTTCCTTACAAACAAAATGAATTTAATGACATCTGTTGTAGTTGGTAGCTGCCGATCGTCAAGTTTTTTGTATGATCCCAATATAGCACAAGTAGTCCCACTACGTCTTGAACTCATTATTTTAAAAAAATCACAAAAATTGCTTTTAAAACTGTTACAACGCACTTTACACAACCCGTTGAGGATCTCTAATGAATACTAAGGACTTCGAAGTGTGGCTTTTTTATAAGATCAGGTCTACAAATTATGGAGTTCAACAACTCATTTAGTCATAAACAAATGGTGAATGAAAAACCTCTACGTTTCCTCAATAAACCACATATGTCGTTTTTCCCATATTTGTCCACAAAACGCCCACTTTTCAAATCCTTGCGCTTTAAATCCGACTTTATTACCGGATTGAATTGTGTAGATATTTGTCAGGTAGAAAACAGCCTTCAGTTTTAAATCCGACTTTATTACCGGATTGAGTTGTGTATTTTACAGGTAGGAAACAGGTAAAAACCCATATCCTTAAAGGACATCAATAAATTAAGTCATTTGTGCAGGTAGGCCTCAAATTTATACACAAATTTTTCTTCAAAATCGGATAGGTATAGAAACTTTAATTCAAATTGTGTCAGATTTATAGAGCAGTGGTTTTAAGTTCCAGGAAAATGATGATAAAAAATTAAAAAAAATCAATATTGGTCACCTATTGGGGGTATTTTAAGCTTAAAGCCTTATAAATTTGAAACCGCTGGAAACGTATTGTTGCATGCAAATCAAAACTTCAAATATGTTCTAAACCTAATAAGATCAAAAAGTTAATATTTTATAATAAATAGTAGCTCAGGAACCGAAATTAAGGAAGGGAAAAAAAGCATAAAAATATCAATTTGTCAAAATTTTAAGGGTCGGTACAACCCCCTAGACAAATTTTAATATTTTTTTTTTATATATTTTTGTAATCTAAGTCCAATTACGCAAGTTTTGAGAGGTCTTTTGTTCGGAAAATCCAAAAAAAAATTTGTCGGGACACCCTAATACACATATAAGTATACTAAAAGCGTTATCCTACTCCAATGAATTCCTCCGAACATCCTCTTGTGCATAATGTTTGTGAATGAAAATTCTAAATGGGTATTCGCCAACACATACGAGTACCTTCATGTAAATGAATTGGATCCTTCGTCTAAATCCTTTACATTTCGGAAGCAAAGAATATAATATAAAAAGAAAAACAAGTAAAAGGAACCACAAAATTCAGCAATTCAGAAAAGGTTCGGTTAGGTATCTACCTATTTAAATGAAGATACTTATAATACAGAAACATGTATTTTTTGTGGATAAACTTGTTCATAAACATACAAGGTGGCGCAAAAGGTCACCCGGCGCAAAATTTGAACACCATACCCACGAATTAGTACGCAAAAATACAAAAACAATTATTCCGCGTTCTTTGCGAGTAATTTAGTGATTTATGTCTTGTTAACGTATATCTTGTGTATCTAAAGCAAGCAGAATACAGTTGACTCCGCTTACTTGCAACACAAAAATGTAGAAAACTTGTTGCAACTAAGCGGAATTTTCATATCTTTTATATTTGGATATATACAACTTTGTTGCACTTTACCAATCTTCGTATAACTGCAATTTTATTTCCCCATTAAACGATGTGATGTGAATTGTGAAATATATCCAAAGATAGAAAAATAAAACATAACTATTAATAACCTCGAAAAACATACAAAACAACTTTAATATTTGTGACAGTTGAAAGGATTGGAACGTTGAGAATGGAATGAAACTTAAAATGTTATTTTTTAGGTGTGTTCAAACTTCAAAAACGTATGAATACGTTCAGTGTTTCTCTTAAGCGGAGTTGTTTCAGAACAAAATATCTATATTTGAGGTAAAGAAAATTGTTTCAATTAAAGGGAGTTTTCAAATAAGAGGAGTGTAGTTATCCGTACTAAATTGTGTGAAAAAGCCCCTGAAAAAAAACCGTTATAAATTTCTTGATGCATATAAAGGGTCCGCCAAATAACTTCTTTTTTTTTTTTGAAAATGGCGCAAAACATCGAGTGTAGCTTCGGCTGTGTGGGACGTAGGGCCGTCCTGTTGAAACCAAATGTTTCCAATATCCTCCTCTTCAATTTTTGTGAACAAAAATTCGTTCAACATGGCCCGATAACGATCGCCATTGACTGTAACGGCAACTCGTTTTTCATTTTCGAAAAATGGCCTAATTATGCCTCTGGACCAAAATCCGCACCAAACAGTGACTCGTTTTGGGTGTATCGGCTTTTCAATGTATGCGTGCGGGTTTTCTGTGCCCCAAATGCGACAATTTTGCTTGTTTACTACCCACCAAGATCAAAATGAGCTTCATTTGAAAAGATGATTTTTTTTGGCAAAATCGGCATCTTCTCTAAGTCGATCGCAGGTCCACTTAGCGAAGCGTATACACAACCATATTCGTTCAGCGGAAGGATAAAACTAATTATCTGTCAAATCAGACATGAGCTAAGTGTTACCATTCACGAAATAAGCACTAGTTGGAAAAAAAAAATGTTAGATGGCTGACCCTTTATAACCGAAAGTTTCATTTAAGCGGAGTGCATATAGGCGGAGTCGACTGCAATTGTTTCGATTTTTTCGGGGGTGTTCAAAATTTGTGCCGGGTGACAACTTTTGCGCTACCTTGTACAAAGGTGTTTATACATATATTCAGTTTAAATTTAAACACATTCAAAATGCAAAGTTATAAATGTACCTAGTTTCGATCTTCAATATATAAACGACGACAATTTCATCCCATAGAGATGTGTGTATTTGTATATTTTTGCATCCTCGTTTTATATGCATACAAATTTTATGTGTGCTAAGGTTTATATTTGCAGATGTGAACGAGCTGTGGTTTAATTTGCAAATTTAATTAAAATCTGCACTTCTAACAGGATAATAGTTTGAAGGGAGCTTAATTGATGAAATTTCAAATGAATAAACAAAATCATTATAAATTTTATGCACAACTATACCTACATAGGAAGGTACCTACTTTAGTTATACTATACCTACATTTTGAGGAGAGGAAGGATGCTTGATTTCGTGGTGTTAGTAGTATCATGGATGCCAGAGTAGCGGTGGTGGATGTTTGGAATGACAATTTTTTTTTTCAAATCGCATGCTTCCCATCAGATGATGTTTTTGTGTTAAATTAATCAATCTTTTTGATTATAATTGGCGACGGTGATTATGTTGAGTACGAGTAGTATCTACCTATAAATAAATTTAATCTGGTGGGAAGTGACAGCTCGTGCAAAACCAGGTTGTTGGCAGCAATGTAGGGAACCAACAAATTTCTACCAATATAAGAAAGACACTGTTTCATTACAAGAGATAGTTTGAGAAGATTTGTCTATTCCTCGCCAGAGATAAGTATAGCTAACCGTTACAAATATTTTTGTTTTTAGGTGCTATAGGTATTCCCATCCCTAGACCTTTCGTTGAAAAGCTTTATGTACCCAAAATTGTATAGCTATATTCTCAAATGCTTTTTTGTTGCGCAAGAATAAAAGTAGTAGCTTATGAACAAATTCAAACTGAAAAGGGTGCCTCTCAAAATTGGTCCCTCTTTGAAGCTCACAAAGGTTTTCCTTATTTTGCATCATAAATCGCCGCAAACAGTGGAGATTTCTCAAGAGCTTTAAAAAGGAATAAAATCCGAAAGCTCTTTGACAAAAACCATTGAAAAAGCCCTATATTCTGTTCAATTTATATTGGAGTATAGGCACAATATACTGCTGCTTGCACGGCACCGTAACTTAAGAAATTGGCCCTGAAATAAGAAACAGAATCACTGAGTTACATTTAAATTTATTGCTTGTGTAATCTTCTTTGAGCTCACGTAAAGGAGACTGATCATTGATCGCCAATTTGCATCCAACCCTTAGGCCAGGCGCGCACATGCAACCTAACAGTTTGGTTTCGATTTTGAGCACTCGGGATTATATGAGAGTCCGCCGGTTTATGTGCGCGGACTCTCATATAATCCCATAGTGCTCAAAATCGCAACCAAACTGTTTAGTTGCATGTGCGCGGCTGGCCTTATTGGAATTGTGTTGAATCAGAGTTACCATTGCCCAGTTGATTGAAATTCATATGGAATTTTCTTTGGTTTTTGCTTATGTAACTTTTTGAATTTAAGCTTTTTTAAAGCTTTCGATAGCAATATTTTTGTGGGATTTGCGGCAGTTTTAGATGCTCACTACTGCAGCCCTGTAAGAGCTTTAAAATAAAGATAGCTTATAGAAATCCATAATAATCAGACTGAAAGGCAAATATCCTATCTTCATGCACTATACCTACTCTATCCAACAAAAATTGGCAGTTGAGGCAAGATAGGACGTTTGCCTATCATTCTGGCTACAGTGGATTGCATAAATCTTTCCGTCATTAAAGCTTTCACAGGGTTGTCGTAGTGTACACGATAACACTCATCATTAAAAGCTTTTTCTTAAAGCTCTAAAATCAAAAGCACCTTAACAGAAGCTCAAGGAAAAAAAAGCTGAACGAATTACCAAATGGACAAGGATAACTCTGAATGCACATCAAGCAACAGCCAATCGCCATTGGCCACAGCAATTCAGTGCACACTCCACACTCAGATGTGCTTTGAATAGGACGTTGGGTCTGTGTCAGATGCTATTGAAAATCCACGGGCGGGCAACAACTTTTTGTGGCGGAGTTAGTTCAATTTAATATGGTGCAAAATTATGGCGCGCTACTGATTTTGAAAAAGCTTTCCCATAAGACGTGTACTGACTACTTTTGTTAGACAGAGTATAGTGCAAAAATTGAACAGAGTAGGTATATAGCAATTGACAATGGTAACTCGATCATTCTGGCATCGGCTGTGCGCGGCAAAAAGGATCAACAAAAAAGCTGCTTTGGAGGTAAGTCAGGAACAGTGTTTTGTTATTTTTGTCAGTGGCAGTTTTTTTTTGATTCATTATTAGTCTCGTGGAAGGCTCCATTAGTTTCAAAAAAGCTCCTCCATAACCCATATAACTGACAATTTTTTGTTGAACGCATGCAGGTAAGTATTTCACTAGGTACCCGAAGACTTCAAAAAAAATGTCCCACTTTCATTTCCAAGTTAAGTAGGAAAACATAGGTAGGTATACCTCTATCCAATCCAAAGCCAAAAGGTACCTTCACGCTATACAAACCTAAGTATAGGTAGATACTACCTACTTACTAAAGGTCTATAGATAAAAATTACAAACCGCCCTCGCAGGCAAACAAAAATTACTATCAATTTATCTGAGATATACATATCTCATTAAGTAAAATTAAAATCAAACAATGTTCACCCCGAAGGTAATGACAAAATATAAAAAAAGTATTTACCATCCTCCGAGAATCTCTACATCCATCCATCTGGTCTGCCATCTCCATTAACATTCACTATACCTATCTACTGCCCTGCCGGTCCAGGTCCAGTGTATATTTTCATCCCCGCATGACACATATAGAGTTGCATCATCATCAATTTAGCATGCCAAGAGCCCCAAACCCAAACCAAAGATGGGTGGAAACGAAATCAAAATTAAAAATAAACTCTCCACACAGCGAGGCGAGGAGCGAGGACCGAGGACCATCAGAGCGCGCAGCATTCTTCAATTCATCCTCTCGAACCATGCTGCTGATAGCTGATGGAATAAAGCCAGTCACCCGCCCGCCGCCGGCCGGTCGCACTACCAAATCATATAGACTCCTCATCCACCCGAAACGGTCGCATGTACCCATGTAGTGTAGGTATACATACCTATCTATCGCAAAATTAAATTAGAAGACCAGAAAATTAAATAATCAAAGCATGACAGCGAGCGCATTAAAAATGGAAGACTCGTCCTACCACACAAGCACACGAGTAGGTGCTTCGACCTCATACCGTATCCTGGGGGATAGAATTCGCCCCCTTTGAAACAACAAGGCTTTCGTCCTAGGTGGCCGAGGATGCGAAGACGGCTGGCGCTGCCGGTGAAGTTTTTGGTACAGGGCGATATGCCACACCATATATAGGTAGATATGTAGGTATATCTACGTATGTAGGTGACTAAACGAAAACGTCATTTCAGAACAGCGGTAGCAAAAGAAGCTCAAGACCGTCAGTCTGAATGGTTTTCTTTTTGTTGTTGGTTTGGTTTTAACACTCCCCGCTCGTTATGGCAACCATTGTGTAAAGTGTAAACATAAACAATAATGGTGCATGGCAACGCGGGATGGCTATATTTTCGCCAAGCGAGACAAAGCTATCTCACACACAGGTAAGTAGCGAACCCATCCCAAGGTGCCTCTGAAGAGTCCAGCTTAACGGTGATACGTTCTTATCTCTGATAAGCCACGCCTCTGTTGTCAGAAAGAAAGGGGAAATACACTAACCCGTTCTCTCTCTCCCTCTCCAGGAACCAACGCATGCGTTTTATTTTTCAGAGAAGATAAATTCGCCCCAAAAACTAAAATATTGGTAAGCGTAGATAGATAATGTTTCTGTTTATAAAGTCGAATAGGTACTGTAACTGTATGGAGTAACAAGCGGATAAAAGGTAACGCACGAATTTAAATTTCTCAATTTCATTTTCATCTTGCCCGTGGCCGTCGGCGAAACAATCATGGCGGTGCGCTGGCTGAGAACAAAAATGGGGCGAAAATATCTAACAGTGATGATGGATCTGGTTCTGCTGGATTACGGTAAAGACTTACCTGAGACCCTGAGAGTATTTTTGCTGCGTGCCGTGCATCTCACTTCGGCAAATAGCGGCTGTGTGTTTGTTTGAGAACTTTAGAGAGAAAAGGCAGGGTGTTTCGTAATTTTTTTTCGCCCGTCCTCATCTTATCCTCTATACCTACGTTCTACTTACCTACCATCTACCAAGTCCTAGAATATAAACTTGTTTCCGTAGATTAATTCGGTTGTGTTTCCATTTATTTAGGGTGACTAATGGCTTTTTATAGGTGTATCTTTCCTACTTTATGTGTATCTTTGAGAGTTTTTTTTTATTTTTTGTTGCTGTTCGTTTATGATGGGTGATTTTGCTACTGTTGTAGCGTTGTAAGTAGATATAGGTACCTACCTAGATAGAGTTTGGAAGAAAATAATAATTTGGCCAGTTAATGAGGATTTAATGTAAGTTGATTTATATTTGAGAGAGTGTGTGTGGTGAGTTAACAATTTCTTATAGCCAGATACTACTTAGATACAGCTACTTTATGTAGTTAGGTATTTATACAACACTTTAGCGTTTACGTGGTTTCTGCAGCTTGTGTTGGATAAGTCGAGTCGGTTGGTTCGGTTTGTGCGCGTTAAATTGGGCTCTTAATCTTAATTAATGGCATTAGTTAGGTATAGCCGTAGCCTGAAAAGCTCACTTTATGTATATCTATCGTCATCTCTCTGTCTGTCTCTGTCACTCCATTTAAAATGGGGGAATGGTTAAATGATATAGCAAAAAAGATACCTATCCACCTACCTACCTATACCTTGATATATCTACCTATTTATCTATCTATAGCTATACGCCCGTTGGGGATTTGGTAAATTGGAGCTCTACATCAGACACTCAATATTTGGTTAGCATTAAATTATAGCGAATTATGAGTTCCCCGCTCCCTCAATGTATTTCTAATTACAGCTGATTATGTACCTTTAGATAGCTAGGTACCAACCTGGCTTGTGAGTTATGAGTGTACAAAATTATTATTATAGAGCCAAATCAGGCTATAGGAAGGGAGGTACCTTTATATGTATGTACTTTCTTAGGTATAGGTAGGTGCAGATCTACTCATATAAGCCTAGGTATACCTATACGTAATGTAGATACTTTTAAGCCAGTGAATTATGTGTGGCTATGTGTATAGGTACATGTGAGTATACTTACCTACAGGTTAAATTTTTAATTGAGTGCCATACAAATGCGTTTTTGTTGGGGAAGCAATTTTAATTATGTTTAATTCACTAATGGAGGGTAATGAAAACGATTGAAATATTGTTATTTTTTTTGCGTTGGATCCGCACTTCAAATAATTAGTTTAATTAAATGTTGTGTTATTTATTGTTATGGTTTTTTTTTATGTTTTTGTTTTAAATTTTAATTTAAATGACGTGATTTTAAGCTATACACGTATAGTTAAGGTATACACGTCTACCCAATTTAAGTGCATCAATGCGAGTGCAAAAATCAGATTTTTAATTAAAATGATTCACAGATAATTTCATTAAAAATATGGAATTAATAAGTGCACGTTTCTACTTATACATATATCTAGTTATATCTCTGTCTATGTATTGTTTACTGCTTAATGCATGTATAGATGTAAACCTTTATGCAGACCCGCGCCGCGCCGGCAGATCATCGTCAGCCCGCGAGTGGGTATAAGTAACTAGGTATAGATACCTATAAAAGAAGTGACTCGAATAGACCATAATTTATAACTTTTTTGTTTTATAATAGTATACTTACCTTTACTGTTAATGCAACCCCAGATGTCAAGGGCCCTCCGCCGGCCAGCGGTCAGTTGGCATAGGTATACCTACTTCAGGAGCACAGTGGAAATGCGTTTTTTTAAAACTTGAAATTTTGAGATTTTGGAATCTCGATTTTTGAAACCCTTAAGTGGGTTTCGTCATGCCGTGTCCGACGGTCTGTGCGGCTGTGCGTCCACTGTAATTTGAGCTAAAGCCTAAACGGGTGGACTTAAGATTTTCTTCAAATTTGGTACAGATCATTTTTATGTGATTCCCTAGAGGAGAAATTCGAACGTGAAAATGGTCTTATTTTTGGGTTATTCGTTATTGATATTTGGGTTATTGCCATGGTTCGACTGATTTTGTTATAATTCTATAATCTGATGCTTTTCAATAGTTTAAACAATAATGCATTTAAAAATTTTGAAAAAAATATTTTTATTTAAACAACGCAGTTGTTTTGACTATAGTCTTCCGGTATTTCGGATGATGACAAGTTGTTGATCTCCACTCTACAATGGGGTTTTTCATTGGTAATCAATTTGCTTGTGATTTAGATCTGTCAAAAAGCCGATTTTACCCATGTTTATGCGTTTCATTGCAAAATAAATTGATTTGTTTTTATTTAAAATCAATTTTGAAGACCTAAATTTTTTGTTCCTCCCGCCCACACCAATAACATTGCTGCAATTGTGTTACTAAGGTCATGCGATTTGACCCGCTAGACTTTTTCTTGTGGGGTTTCCTGAAGTCACATCAAGTCTATGCGAATAAACCACAATCGACCGATGCCCTTATGGTGAACATAACATCGCTCAAATTCAGCCAGATCTATGCGGAAGAGTAATTGAAATTGGACCACTCGGATCCTTGCCAGCGTATAAGAAGCCGGGCGGGCATTTGAACGAAGTCATATTCCATATATAATGGCATACATATGGGCCTTTCGCCTTTCAAATAAAAAAAAGAATTTTGTTTAAACCTCACACACAACTTGTTTCGCTTTCTTTTGGGACAGCCTTTAATCTATGAATAAGAAAATACCTTTTTCCGTGTTCATTATAGTTCACTTCGCTTCGATGTAATTAAAATCTTAAATGTACATTTGAGCTCAAAGTTCAAACTTCAAAGTGACACATAATTTGACATTGAAGACTACGTCTGCTATACAATTTGTTTCATTTACTACGTTAACTACATACATCTAACTGCATAAACTACGTAGCAGATGTAACAAAGGTATTTTTTTTTGTTTCGAAAAAGTGACAGTTCAGCCAACCCTGCGGTAGCCGCAGTATTTTTTGTAGGTAAGTACTTACCTATTGCATTTAGAAAAAGAATAAAAACATTTTATTACATTTAAGATAAGATTCATGACAGATCAGGCAAATGTTAAAATATCAGGATAATTTGAATAATGACTTAAAAAAAATATTAAGGAATGTCTCGCCGGATAACCGATTTTCGTGATACAAATAAGTGTTTTTGATGTGTAAACATCTATGCTGGCGGTAGAGTGAAACAAAAACGTGAACGTTCGTGTGCAACGTTACGTCGTGCAACGTTACGGTGTGCAACCTTACGATCTACATACTAGGATGAGTGCGTTCAGTGAAAAAAATCTTAAGATCCCCGTCAAGCAAAAATAAGTCCGTTTTGGATCCGCGCAGGTTGATGTTTACACATATTAACCGTGAGTCCCGGCACTCACACAATTTTTTTTAAAATTACCCTTGATAAAATTATCCCCCTTAATCCTATATTAAAGGGCCCTCCAATAGGAACTTCCGAACTTTGACAGTTTATAGCGACCATATTGTTGAAGCTACATCTTTTAAATTGGCCATCATTTTTTCAGTCTGTTTTGCCAAATCATCATCATGGACGGATATAGCGTTCAACAACACGTGCAAATGATTAAATTGTTTTATCAAAATTGCTGTTCTGGGCCCCTATTCTGGTTCTATGATAAAATGGATTGATTAAATTTTTATCACGAGAGTTTTCATGTGACTTTTTCATTTAATCGTTTCATTTATCATTAAAATTCGATTCTGATGCTTCCATCCATGGTAAAATCAGCTGATTTTGTGCTCAATGTGTGCTGAATCAAAAAAAAAAATATAAATTGACAGAATATTATATCTTCTGATTATTTGTCTACAATTTCTTTTGAAATCCAAAGGAAAACAAAATCTAAAAAGAATTCAATTTTATAATGACTTCTTTGTAATCCACATTTTATTGGATGAAGAGCGCAGAAACTCTGAAAATCCTGCCAAAACTTTTTCCATTTTTTGCCATCGTTCCTTGCTTAACCTGAGGCGTTTAACTCCTCGGCCAAGGACCGCCACATAATGCATCCCTGGTTCTTCCACCATCAACGCACTCCAATCTTTAACAAATTCAATACATTTAAATTGTGGTTAAAAAAGAAAATTGAAATAGGTACTTATATGTACTTACCTTTGGTGGGCTAAATCCAAATGGTTTTCTAAGAAAACGAACTAATAACTTTTCTAAAATTGAACGTAATAGACTAAGCACCACTTAAAGGAGTCTGATGATCGGTCTGGCAGCCGTGAAATAGCTATAGCTCCAACCTATAATGACTTGGTGGTAGCTCACTCAAGTGGTTGTTGTTTCATTCAAATTTCAAACCTTCAATAATAACATTTCTGTTCTTAGAGCTCTTTTATCACAGCTAATTTTTGTATTTTCCATTTTGTTTGTGGTTTCCCAAAAGTTTTGAAGGCATTTATCAGCGAAAATCACGCGATGATTTAAATAATTTTTCATCTGATAAATTTTTGACAGAATTTTAAATGTTTACTCGGAACCAGAATCGCAAAATCATATTTTTCGATGAAATAATCGAGTTTATCATAGAACCCGAATAGCCAACCGGAATAGCGCCAACGGTCCATGTTTCTTTGAGAACGAAGTTGACCAGGCCATCACCGTCAACGGCGAGCGCTATATATGTAGTTCGATGATTAGCAAATCCTGAATTGGATATGAGATGCACACCAACGACATGTGGTTTCAGCAGGACGTCGCTACTACGTGCCACATAGCTCACGCCAAATTGGAAATTCTGCACGAGCGATTCGAGGGCATCATGGTCATCTCACGTGGAGGTGATGTAAAGCGGCCCTCAAAGCCAACATAATCCATGCCATCGGTCAAATTCAGTCTGATTTATGCGCCAGAGTCATGGAAAATTGGACATTTCGGATGCGCGCCACTCAGAAAAGCCACGGCGGACATTTGAACGATGTCATATTCCATGTATGATGGCATCATAGGTCCTTTCAAGCAAATAAATAACTTCGATGATATCTCACACACACTTTGTTTTATTTAAATTTAAAGATTGGAAGCGCTGAATGAAAGACCCTGTATATGCAACATGCGATTGTTATAAGTTCCCACTATTCCCAAATTAAAACAAAAAACTAATTCTTCCTCTGCCACTCTCTGTGTAGGTAGGTATATACATTTAAGGTTTTAATAGGTATATTTATATTGAGATAGGTATACTCATTGACGCCATCTGGATATAGGTATAGGCATACAAAACTACTAACCTTTCTAACTAAGTAGGTAGCTCCCTATACCGTAAAATATGTCAGATTAACATCACTAATTTTCAATAGGTAGGTACCGCAACTATTAATAGGAATGAAGATAAGTATCTACCTATTAGGCACCTATTGGGTATACCTATATGTATAGCTAAGTTTTCTACCAATAACTATCTGCCTTCTGTGGTAGCAATTAACAATACATCCTGATTCATTATCAGAATTTTCGAATCACAAAATTACAAGAAGCATGATGGCTGATTAAATCTTTAAACACACAAAAAAAAATATACAAAATGAAATTACCAAAACACATTCAATTAGCCAATATCCCATTCCCAGCCATTGATATCCTATCTTCCTCTTCCCCACACAACAGAGGAGCATCAAACACGTGTGTGTCTGTATACCATCATCAGTATAGATAGGATAACATCAGCTTGTATCTATCTAAAGTGATCTAGATATACAAAAATTGATTAAGGTATAGGAGTCCTTCCATTTACACACATACTACACACATTATACATACACATATGCTGATGGGAAACACAAAATGGAAGAGCAAATCCATTCAGAAGCACACAAGCAGCATTCAGCATCCGCAGCCGTGACTGCTCCGTGCTCCTGCCGCCTAGTCATCCTTCCATTTTTCATCCTGTCATCCACCTAACCGAGCAGAGATAAACCTCTTCATACTTCGTACTTCGTCCTTCGCAAATTTATCCCCAGATCCCGAACCCGAACCTGAACCCGATCCCGCTTCCGAACCCATCACATTCTTAAATACATCTCAATTATTGTTTCCAAGTCTCTCGTTCGTTACACAATAACAGAATTAAGTGCTTTTTAAACCGCAGGACTATTAGCAAAAATCAGAAACAAAAACTATTCACACTCACACCGATTTGCACACAACACACAAGCCGATGGAGACGGAGAAGGAGCAGAGTAGAGGTGCTGCTATACTTTGGCTGACTCTGGCTCTGATGGCTATATCCTTATCCTTGTTATGTACTCTGCTTTGGGTTACCCCTCAAGGACTCTATACTAACTCGCACGCACACACACGACACACGGCATTGACACAAGCTCATCATACACGCACTATATTAAGATTGTTATTCCATTATCCTTGGGATACAAAATTTAAAGGGAAGGTAGGTATAGTAGCTCTATAGTTGGTAAGGCACGTGCCAGAACAGCTACAACCACCCCAGTAACTCCGCCATCAGCTATATAACCATCTCTTTCGGAGCTATTAATCCTGTTTGTTTGTATTGGAGTAAGTATACTATGGCTGTCAGTTTTACGTCATTAATCTTCAGGGAGGGGTTGTTGTTTGGGTTATTGTGTTGCGCATTACGGACCGCCTTCTCGAAATCCAGTTTGCACGTCAAAATCAGTCGAACGTGGCTAATGAGACTACGGAGCTCACCTTGCCGCAATAGATGTCGGTCTGCCTTGTTCGCGTCAAGTTGCTTACACGGATTTTGTGTTGTTCTTCGGGTAAATTTTTGTGTAGATACTTACAGCGAAGCGAGTTTACCGTTATCGCACGCGATTTGACGTTTTATTGTTTTTATATCCATAATCGCCCGTTATACGAGAATACGAGCTTTCATACTCTACCTATAGGTACCTGTTCTTTGGTGAAGGTACCCTCTTTGAGCAATCGACGACAAATGGGATTAATTAGCTTTTAATAAGCTTTCATTATTTTTTATCAAAATAATAAAAAAAAAATATAAAAAATATTCACTTGTGTATATGTGTGTAACGTTATAATATTTGTGATACCGCTTTCTATACATTGTGCAAGGATAAATTAAATGAATTTCGTTTCGTGATGCATCGCACATTCCGTGTTTGAAAATATTTACCAAAAGAAAAAAAAAATTATAGCTATTAAGTGCTTTTTACTGTGAGTGCACATTTGACAGTCAACCAATTTTATAATCGACGGTCCATTTTCTTTGAATATAGGTACTACAAAAAATGCCTGTAGTGACCAAGTGACAGCTGTCAAATAGATTATTAATTAGATTATTTATAAATATTAACAGACTTATCACAAGTTTGATTAACGGTTAACATATTTGCCCAACAAAATGGACGTCAAGCCACCAATGACAGAACTTCAGAAACAAACATTTCAGCATATTTTTGAAAAAATCGTCGCTAATAATAGTAAATTCCCACCAAAGGAAATTGAGAATTTTCGCAATTTATTGGAGAATGTTCGCGATACTAAGCATTTTCAGCTGATTGTGGAGAAATTTAAGGCGCTCGAGCAATTTGAGAATAATATTCTTGGGAGTAATAATTCAATTGGAGGTGGGTAACTATATACCTACTTACAACTTTATATCTATTTTATAAAAAAGGGTTAATTTTTTGAAAAAAAAAGTAAAACTAAATCATTCAATAATAAGGACTATTTAATATACCTTTTTATGAACATAAAACCCCTTTTGTAAACTGTAAATACCCGCCGGCTTTTTTTTTTCTTTTCGAGTAAAAGGTAAATTCTCTACGTGGTGGGTATATTGTAACCTACAAAATCACCGTTATTATCTCAATCCCTTGATTCAGAAGATTTTCTTGAAGATGGAAGCTAATGCAACATTTAGTAGTGAGTGATTCTTCAAGTAGAAGAACCAATCTACTGGCTCTACGCTTGGTACACTGACTAGGACTTCATACTTCATCCTCCCATGTTTATACCTACATAAATATTTCTTTTTTAAAGAATCAAGTTAATAGGATCATATGATGAATTTTACTGATCGCCGTACAGTGGGGTCAGAAGTGAATCTGGCGGGTCAAATATGAGTATCGAAATATTTTATAGGTACCTTCCCACATGTTATAAAGCTTAGTATCTAAAAGTTCCAAATAAAGAGAGAGAAAACAAACCTATTCATTATTAGGGTTTTCTACAGTACCTAGAATGTCAAATTTTTAACAAGTTTTTTTATTTTATTTATTTCTCTGTTTGGAACACATTTTATAATCAATTTTTAACCATCTTCCCGATAAGCTATATAGACTTGAAGATTTAAACATAGCTCAGAACACAATATAGTTGTTCAAAGTCTTAAGTTTAAGTTTAAATATCACATTTTTTTCTGGACGTAAACTTAGCACATTTCTAAGATTTTGAAAATAAAGAACACTTGATTTATCGACGGTTAAAGTGCAGGACCTCGTAAGTCGAAAAACTCACGAAAATTCTAAATGAAAAAAAAAAAACATAATAATCAGAGCCACCTTTTGGCCTTTCAGAGCCACCTTTTGGCATTTTCAGCGAAAAAATATTGTTCAGATTAATAGATAGCTCAGATCAATTTATTTGTTATTTTTTTAATTTTTATTAATTGATTTAAAAGTTTTTTTTTTATATTTCTGAAAAACGACTTGCGAGGTTCTGCACTTTAACCGTCGTTATGCTACTTAACATTATCTTTTCCACAGTTTTTTTTTTTTAATATTTAGTAGGTAACCCTTTATTTTGTTAAACGGTGGCGGTGATTCTTCTCGGTAAACTTTCCACTTAAGCCTCACTACGTTGCTTCGATATTGCATTATTACATACCCACAATTTGATTGAATTCTTTGGCTTTTTTCTTTCAATGTGATGTTCAATATTGTTCCATAAATCGCCTTTTCACACCAAACACAAAACCTGGTTTTGGCGTAAAACTTACATCGAAAACACAAGTTTTCCCATACATTTTTGTTAAGCACAAGTTTTCATAAACTACAGGTTTATATACCTAAAACCTGTCGAAAACCAATTGGGATTTAGAGATGAACTAAACAAACACACCTTTCGATACATTCAGCACTCAATCAAACGTCAAAACGAAAGCCGACGGGATGCTGTCACAAGAAATTAAATTAAACACATTAGACGCGATGAGACGCGCGTCCTATAAATAATAAACGAAATGTATGGCTTCTGACGGCAGTGAAACACGAGGCGAGGCTGTAGTTGCTTACACGCTTTCGTTTGATTGATGATGTCTTTTTTTTTGCATTTTTGCATATATTTATGAAGGTTTTTATAATACAAATTCTATAGGTCTACTACTGAAATACATCAGCCAAGTAGAAGACTTTAGCACTATTTAATTGAACTTGTTGAGTTATTGATATTGATTCAAAATAGCTTTTAACAGTCTTTAGAACTCTTCCGATTTTGTATGATTTACTTTGTTTTTCTTTATAATGGATTTAGCGTCACAGCTTTACGCTGCTTTAGCTGAAATTTATTCACTCAAACCACACTTAAACGAGTTTGTTTATCTAGTTTATTTTATTTTAACTTTCAATACCTTTCAAAGTTTCGCCATTCGCGGCCTTGTCGCGTCCATTGTGTTCAAAAAATCATATATAGCAGCTAATTTAAAAACAATTGAAAAATATCAAACGAAAACGGGTAATTGTCCGGCGTGAACGCTATATGAATTTTCGTAAACTTTTTGCCGAAAACCTCGGTTTTTGGGTTTGGTGTGAAAAGGCTTAGAGTCATGCATGAAACGCCATAAGACCAGCAAATTGTCTTCGGCAAATATTATCGTATTGTCCACAAGAATACCGTTTAGTATCAATTTTAATTATGCGCTTACACTCTTAAAAGTTTTTTTTATAACCCAAGAAATTGGGTCAAACACAGCTTTCCGAAAACCTATTATATTTTTTTAAACAAAATTTTGAGATTTTTACGCCGATAATCATAGAAAATATTCATAAAAAAAATAATAATTCTTTGATTTTAAAAATAAGGAAACTTTGACTACCTGTATCAGTCGAACGTTTCGATCGATTTTAAAATTTCTTTCAGTGTATGAAGCCTCCAATATTTCCTGATTCATAGTAAATAATTAAGTTTTGCATTTTAAGCACACGCGAAAATGATTTTTGCAACGGATTTTTAAAAAATTAGTTTATAGTGCGCCGCCGCGCCGTCCACGCTGGCCAGCAAATATTTTTGAAACACATTGCCACCAGCACCAGCCACCAGAAATGCATGGAGTTTATAATTTTTTGTAGTGTGGTGCCTCTTAATACCACAGTATTAATGGTGTCAGTAATGGACCAGCAACAGCAAATTTAGAACTTTGGCCAAACGGTGCTGTTGACGTTGCTGGTGCTGGTTCAATCTTCTCGCGCATATAACACTTCGACCACTGTGCTTGACTCTTTTAATGGTGGATCTATGATCGTTTTGTAGGTTTTGAGGATGCCACACTTATTTTTTACAATCACAGAACTTGGACTCATCACTCCAAAACATCCATTTTTCCTAAAAGCAACTGGTTTGTTCAGATGAGATTTAGCAAACTCTGGCTTTCAATTTTTTTTCAAAATGAGTGGTTTACGTTGACTGCAACACATCCACACAGATTTCTTTAATTCATGCGACTTCTTACCGCCTTTGAGTAAAATTTTAATTATTTCATAATTCGCAGTTAATTTTTTTTTAATGGCACTGGAACTCGTAAAGGGATCCTTATGATTGACAACCGATAAATACATTTGTCTTCTTTCCGAGTTTTCTTTCGTCTGCGTCGAGCTTGTTTGAAGTTTTCAGTTCAGTCACTCCTAAGTTTTCAAAATGTCGAAGTGCGTTGTGCACCATCTTCCTGCAGCCTGGAACACTCTAACAGCTCTGAAATTTCAGAAACTGTCCATCAACCTTTTCAAATTTAGCACAATTTTTAATAGGTTCCGAAAAATGATTATGAATTGGCTACTCTCAAAGTATCATTTTTTTATGTTTGCTTTTCTCGATTTCGATCAATTTTTTATGAAGAATTGTTAATATGTTTGAAATAATATAGACCAAGATTTTTGAAAAAAAGTTGGAATTTTTTTTTTTATTTCAAAAACGACTTAGTTGATTTTAATTTAAAATGGCAAAAAGCTGGTTTACACCATTGTACAGAAGATTTTGAAGAAAAATTAATCTTATAACCGAAAATAATATAAGAGGTACCTACCTATCTACCTGATAGGTAGGACTGTTGACGAAAATCTTATTTTTCTCAAAAACGACACTTACGATTTCTATGTCAAATTTACTATGTTCTACTATTTAAAGTTATTGAATTATTATTTTAAATATTTTTTACATTATACAAACCTATACCTTTCGTAGAACGTTTTTTTTTTATTTTCGGCTATCTAATTATTGGATTTACTGATTAAAATCAAATTTTTTATATAGAAGCTTGCAATAAGCTTAAATAATTTTTCATATCAAAATTGAAAAAAATTATTTTGGATTAAAAAAAAAAATCAAGAACTATTTTCAGACTTTTTCAAAGTGCCTTCAACTGTGATACTAAAGGGACCGCCATCTAACGTTTTTTTTTTTGTTCAACTAGTGCTTATTTCGTGAATGGTAACACTTAGCTCATGTCTGATTTGACAGATAATTTGTTTTATCTTTCCGCTCAACGAATATGGTTGTGTATACGCTTCGCTAAGTGGGCCTACGATCGACTTAGAGAAGATGCCGATTTTGCCAACAAAATCATCTTTTCACATGAAGCTCATTTTGATCTTGGCGGGTAGTAAACAAGCAAAATTGTCGCATTTGTGGCACAGAAAACCCGCACGCATACATTGAAAAGCCGATACAGCCAAAACGAGTCACTGTTTGGTGCGGATTTTGGTCCAGAGGCATAATTGGGCCATTTTTCGAAAATGAGCAAGGAGTGGCCGTTACAGTCAATGGCGATCGTTATCGGGCCATGTTGAACGAATTTTTGTTCACAAAAATTGAAGAGGAGGATATTGGCAACATTTGGTTTCAACAGGACGGCGCTACGTGCCACACAGCCGAAGCTACACTCGATGTTTTGCGCCATTTTCAAAAAAAAAAAAAGTTATTTGGCGGACCCTTTAAAATTTGTGATAATTTAAGCTGTGATACTTCGAACTGTGATATATTTGACGAAAATAGTCAAATGTTTGGGTTTTTGAAACCTTTTTCTTACTTGACTGATATAAACTTTAATATTAACCCTGATTACATTTCTATGTTTATATCTAATCTTGACGAGAATTGTATACCAGGGCCAGATGGTATACCTTCTAATTATAATTTAAAAAAAAAACTGTGTAAATAATTTGCTTCTACCACTGTCCACTCTCTTTAAATGTGCTTTGTTTTTTTGTCAATTTCCTTGCGTTTGGAAAAAGTCTTTAATAATCCCTCTGCTAAACTAAAGGCCTATAGCTAGATTATCGGTTATTCGGAAGCTTTTCGGGGCTATTATTTGTGAATCTCTCTTTCCTTCTATGTTAAATCAGTCATTGTCCCGAATAAACAAGGTTTTTCGAACCCAAGTTTGCATTGAGGCATTTAAGGAAAGGAAAGAATTTTTTTTTTTTTTTGATAAACTCTCGTATAATATCATGCTAAAAAATTAAGTAGTCTGGGGTTAAACGAAAACTTTATTTTGTGGCTTCAATCTTATTTCTTAAATAGATCTTACTCATTGTCAGTGTTATTTAATGGTTGTCCATCAAACTATTTTACTGTAAATTCTGGAATACCACAAGGCAGCCATTTAGGTCCTCTTTTATTTATATTAATGACCTACCATCTGTCCTAAAGCATTCTACTTGTCTCAATTATGCGGACGATGTTACAATTTTTAAAACTATTTCCAGTAGGTATTCGTGAATGTGAAATGTTACAATGTGAACTTAACTCATTTCTTGATTTGTGTGTATACGTAACAGTTTGTCTCTTAATATCAGTAAATGTAATTTTATGAGCTTTTCAAGAAAACTATATTAGTCACTCTTTTTAATTATTTTTTAAATGGAGCTTCCTTGCCCTCTGTGGAAAACGTATCTGTTCTTGGCATCTTATTTGATCGTAAGCTTAAATTCGTTCAACAATCAACACATCAACTCAATATCAAATAGAGCTAATTCACTTATTGCATGGATTGATTAAGAGAGAGTCACGGCAAATTTCAGACCCCTATGTTACAAAACAGCTTTTTATAACATTTGTTCGACCTATATTCTTGAATAGACTTATGACATGTTTGGTCACTTTATTATGAGTGCCATATAATAAGACAAGAACGTGTCCAAAGAAGATTTTTGCGGGTTACCTCAGGCTGGCGTTATCCCTACGAACTTACCTAGTCTTGAGAATAGATGCCCTTAATTAAGTTTCGTTTTTATTGTTAAATTTATTAATGGAAATATTGACTCTTTTTAAACTTTCGTCCCGAATAAATTTTAATATTCCTCAAATAAACTTGAGAAATATGTTGTTTTATATCTTAGAATTCATCACTCAGACAGATTTAACCTTATTGTATAGCCTCTTCTTAAACAAATATCGAGATTTGTAGTATTAACACATTTGTACACGTAATTCTTCAATTAAAAAAAAAAGCGGAGACATCTACCTACTTACCTATATTCAACTGCTAATTGCAGCATTTTGAAAATCCTTAATTGCCTGGCTAGTTATGCCTTTATCCTTCGACTTCTAATTAGCACACTATTTACCTTGATCCAGATTCATATACCTATACTCTATACTAAACCATTTTTCAACAATAATCACATTAAGATCCTGTCCTTTCAGTTGCGCCCTAATATAGCTGCACCTTATAATTAAAAGTAATTTAATTTCTCTGTAATAAATATTCATAACTATAATTTCGATTCAGATTTCATTTCCATATAAATGCAAGCAATTGCGTGTGACCGACCACATCCACCTCTCTTTCACATGTTTGACACATAAAATCGTTTTAAACTCCAAACAAATTACAGACTCTAATTGCACCAATATACCATGACAAATTGTCATTAAATGCTTTCTCTTAAGTAAAAATTGCACACAAAACGCCCGCTGCGCTGCGCTGGGCTACGACTCGGCCGACAATTTAATGCAATTCTGAAAGGACCAACCTTCTCCGCCCCCAAAACTGAATGGAGCTGAAAGATATGCATACTACATACATTGGTGTAGTATAATTATTCTGTTTACCTAGTTAATGCAGGTAAATGTATTTTTTTTAATCTCCTATACACACACGATAAAATTCCAATTCCAGAAACATGCGACCAAGACCGACATTTATCTATAGGTGCATTCAGACTTTTAAATGTGACAATAATTGCACAGCAAGTTTGATAATTCGTATCTTTTTATTCTATTTGCATTATAGATGCTGACATCAAGGACACTAGCAGGAAATTAGGATCCGCCGGACAAACTCTCACTCCACGTCACACGATCGACGCCATTTTGGGATTAAAAAATCGTGCCGAAAACGGTTTAAATGGTGAGTTATTTATATCCTTGATTATTTGTTGTTTTATTTTGCTTAAAGACAGTGTGTGCTTATATGAAAGAAATAAAGGGTGTCAATTCTGGCAGGCGTTTATTTTGTTATCCTTATCTGGCATCTTGTTTCACACAAAAAAAGGCACAAACAGAACAAAGAAAGTGTAAAAACAAATGTTTTGCCTCGAGACAAAATATATACAGTACCTATCGTTTATATCGGACACCTTTTTGTAGTGGTCTCGGTGTGTGACAATCTGCCATAAGGATCTGTCAGGACAAAGGAAATGAAACTAAGACACAACTTTCGAAAAACGCCCATTTTTTGCCCGACATCGACATCGGTACATGATGGTACCCACGACTAGAAGCCCTCAGAAACGGATATCTAACACAAACCCCATCACCGAAAGGACATTAAGGATACCCTCTCTCTCTTAGTGTAATCCTTTGCATGTTCTCTCCACCAAAAACAAAACAAAAAAAAACAAATCTAACTAACAAAACAAAAAAAAAAAAACAGAATCAAATTATCTTAACCACATCTTAAAACGGGATATAGCTTCTGCTAATCCAAGTGTCTACACAAAGTTGTTCATCAACCCGCGCGTTATCCTTGAGAAAGCAGCATTGCAAGACGAATTTTCCGGTTCCCCCCGAAAACAAAAACGGATTAAAGGATGGCAATTGCCAAACATACTTTCTTTCTCGCTGTTGAATTTGAATTTGTGTCCCGTTTATTTGTATAACTGTGTTGTAACGATTCGGGGGCTTATAAGAGAATCTTATCAAATAGCGTGCATCTAAGAATACGGAAATGAGCGGTGCTATTTGTATACTGTTGCTGCTGCTCTGCTTCTGCTTAATAATAAAGCTTAGGGTTCTACCTACCTTTGGTTTAGTTTTCCTTGAAGGTATTCTACATTTATCCCCATTACTTAATGTAGAACTTGGTGTTGTTGCTGTAATGCCTATACGATGGGGCCTTTAACATTATACCCTATACTCCTGCAAGCTGCAAAGTAATTGTGATTGTGTTGCGCGATTCGACATTTATTACAAATTTGAAATTATTTAGCAAGTCGTGCCGACTGTAATTGAAATCGATTACGTGATTTTGAGCCTATTACTCATTGTTTGGTAAGAAATGGAAAATTATGGTAAAGTCAGTTTATAGCCAGATTATTGATACGTTAACTTATAAGAGGGTTTTCTTTAAAGCTTTTAATCGGTCAAATAATTCTACAATCAAATCGATTTAAATTAAGGAAATTTTTCAACAAGAAATAAATGTTTAAAGGGAGATGTATAGAGAAGCATACCTATATGTCAAAGTACAAAAGTAGGTTCTAAGAAAAAGATATAACGGGTTTATCATATAAATATCTGCGATTTTTAATTCGTTTGTAAATCAGTGTTTTTTTTAAACAATTTTTTAAGTTTTAAGTTGTAGGTGAGCCACTTTTGAGCCGTTTTATCAAAAGGATAATGAAAATGGTTGGATTCCGTGCCATCTAAAAACTAAACTCTTTTTTCACGAGTACGTGATGCCAATTCCTAGCAAGAGCTTGCAGACAGAGCTTGCAGACAGAGTTTCTCTTATTGTCATAAAAAAGTGCCTCTCAGGTCAGCTTTCTCGATGTGCTGCTTTGTGCTCACTTTTTGGTCATAAAAGCCGAAAATGTAAACAAAATAATTCGCATATTTGCGAAACTAAATTTTGCGAAGCGTTAAGTTAGCGCTGCCATTTTCGAAAAAAAAATAAACTTTGTCCTGCAATGTGCTCAATTTTTGCTACCATGCACCGAAAAGATAAATTAAAAATTCGCATTTTTGCAACTTTTCAACTTTGAAAAATTTATTTTCGCCAAAAAAAGTTGCAAATATGTGAATTTATTTATCTCTACGGCTCTAAGGACCAAGAACTGAGCAACAAATCAGAACAATTTTGATTTTTTTCAAAAAATCGTAACTTTGTTAAAAATTTTATCCGTAAAATTTGCAAATGTGCAAAAAAAATGTTTTCAGACAAGTGGCTGCCGCGTTTGGCTCGAATAAATTCCAGCTAAAATTGTTGCACGCGATGGCGGATGGACTCATTCGGGTCTTCTTCGATAATCTGCTCCACAGCAGCAATAGAGTCTTCGGTGCTTACTGTACGGTGTCTCTGAGGATGCGCATTATCCACTAGAGTAATCGTGTTGCGAAATTGATCCATGGTTGCTCGAATTTATTCGATTATGTCAGCCGATGCGTCGCGCGAACCGAACCATTATTTTGGTAATAAATTTGTAGGATTTGAAAAACTTTTGTTCAGGAGTAAGTCTATTAATTATGAAATGGCAAACCAAACTGAGCATAAACCAAGTGACAGCTGTCAAAAAAACCAACTCCGAAAAAAGAATTTCCAGATTGAAAACCACACGTCTAAAATAAACACCCTTTATTATTAAAGAAGTAATGTTTTAAAAATTGGCGAAAAAGGAACACGTATGGAGGTTTGGTGCTCCTTGTTGTCTAAAACTGGGGCCTTACGGATTCTTAGAAGACTTGTTGTCTTTTATCTCAATGTGGCGGTGGCCTTGTTGAGTTTTTGGTATACCTACTTACTTCCATTGAGTTCGCTATTGTGTTTTCTCCTCCATTCGACTTCCTTGCACACGGGGCCAAATATAGCTCTCCCTTTCTGATTATCAGATCAGGATTGGCATTTTGATGATTTTGTAGAGCGAGTTCACTTTGTCTTATACGCATAGTGATTTTTGAAGATTCGAACGCATTTATTTCGCCAAAATAAAATAGCAACGGTTTCTATATCTATAAAATGTAACGTTTTGTCCTATAGGAGGTGGTGCTTGTTACTTTATTCATAGGTGTTTTGGCCCCCATTTCTTTACGCAACCCAGCATGTCGGTCGGTATTTCTAATGGCAGCCGCCATAGCGCCGCTCGAAAATTCTTTACCGACGCTTTTATGTTCCGACTGTCGTATACCTATATAATTATAAAGGTACCATTTGACTCCAATTGGAATTTATCCAATTTATCCAATTCTTATGGTATTCTTTATTTTCGACTGACACCACCAAAATCAACCAAACCCGTTCCAGTGATCGTTTGAATCCTAAAATGTTTTTTTTTGAAATTCGTACCAGACATGGCCCCATATTATAGTATTATAATCCCATTCAAATATAGAGAACTGCAAAGCTTTATTATGCTGATTGTAACAAATAATTAACTCAAGTCACTTCACCTTGTAGAAATTAGCGACTTCCCTATCAAAAGACCATTAGCGATTCAAAATCGTGCAACTTGTTTAATTCAATTATGATAAAATGTCAGTCAAACGAGAGAATTGGCAGCAAATTGATGTTTGCAGTAGCGCAGCAGTCAAAAGTCCATTAAGGCGTTAAAACTGACAATCATTGCTATAGATGTATACTATTTTCACGTAAGATGTCAAATACTCTAATCGTCTTGGCCAATCGAGCGTGTAAGGCTTTGACAATGCCAGTCAATAATTCAAAACTGAAAATCCATTAACATTCGAGTATTTTTCCATATACTGGATCCCTCTTTCCCCTTGAGTTTTGTATACAATTTAATTTCATTAATAATCCACGCCAGACACGTGAAGGAACAACAAAGTGGTTATAAGTAGTAGGTACTGTCTTCCTGTCTTGATTTTGGTTCTTGAGTATTTTATATCTTTATAAAATTCACAGCCAACCAACCAACAAGTGCGTAAAATAATTATTATTCAAATCAATTGATTTGTGGCTGCTCTCTGAAGTCTGAGGTCTGGATGGAGCCTGGACCGAAGTGAATTCATTTATATAGGAGCCTTTTCAATGGGCCATGAAGCGAGGGTAAATCCCCGTCGTGATTGGCAGGTTGATGTCTTGATCTTTTATTCACCACCGAGGCGAATTCATCTTTTCAAAGGGCGATGTTACAAATTAGGTGACTGCTTTCAGATGGAGTTTTTTTTCTCTTTTTTTTTCTGTTGTTGTATAAGTAGGTAGATGAATTCAGCTGGAGCTGTCATTTGATGGTGCATCTGTTTAATTATATGCTGCTTGCTGTTTAAGCGTAGAATTAAATTCGTCCTGAGCATATAAGGAATTAATTGAGATCTTTGAGTTAATGGAAAATATATAAACAGATACGGACGGATAATATTAGTGTGGTAGGTATTTTAATTGTTTATAGTGGAGATTTGATTTTGTAGAGTATAGCTATTAATCATTGAATTTTAAGGTTAATCAATAGAAACACTACGCATCACTAGAGTGAGGTCTGATTTTAGCCAAGTTAAACAAGGCAGTTTTCTATAGAAGGTGCATATGTTGTCCTAAATTTCTTTATATACATATATATATAATAACTATATAGTGCATCAAGTTGTAATTGAAAGTTCAATGCGCATATGAAGAACCTCTTTATATGCAAGGGTGCTACAGTGTTTGAAAATTTGACACACACAGTGTAAAGTCTTGAGTTTTCTCACCTCTGAAGGGGAGATGACACTTGCCCTGCCACAGTATCATTATCATTGCATTGTTAAATTTTTCCACAGGCTAAGGAAAGTTAGGAAATTGATACCTCGTGTGTTCAAGTAACTTTAAAATTATTAATATATAAATGTATTTGAATTCATTAAGAAAAAATATGCACGACTGGGTCGCACGAACTTGCTCTTATGTGCGATCACATTGTGGTTCTATAGTCTGAAATAAATTAAATATGGCAGTCTATATTTTATCCATTTGCTAAAACTATGTAAGTATACAAAAATTAACAATATAGCCCAGTGTTGCACATATGCAACATGCAGGCAAGGAAATTATATTATTTAAACTGGAAAATTGTTTTAAATCAACCAAACTAGAAAAAAATTGATTAAAACACTTCTGAAACTGTTTTGAATGTTTCAAAAATAATTAATTTTGTATTTATAAAATTTTGTAAACATGTGTAAAACAAAAAATTGATACGCCAATTTTAAGTATTTATTAATGTGGAGTTAAGAATTGAATTTAAAAAAAATCATTCACCCGTTTTTGAAATATCGAATTTCCAAAAAATAATATTGAATTCTTTTTTAAAATTTTAAAATTTTGATATACAATATTACTTTAACTGATTACAAGCTTCTATATATAAAATTTTATTTTAATCGTTGAACCCGATAGTGAGATAGTCGAAAATCAAAACTACCGTTCTATGAGAGGTACTGTTAAAAAATCTAAAATGTTAAATTTAATATTTTAAAAAAGTAGTTCGTACTATTATCAAAACACAAAAGAAATGTTATCAAAATCGTAGGAGTAGTTTTTGAGAAAAAAAAAATTTTTTCCTCAACGGTTTTTGAACATTTGTATGGGAAGTACCGTTATTTTTGGATATAAGCACAACTTTCGCTAATAATATGTTAGACCATTTAAAAAAACTTTTTGATCCCAAGTTTTATAAAAATCGATTGAGTCATTTTTGAAATATTGAATTTAAAAAAAAAAAAATTTCAAACGTTTTTCAAAAATCGAAAAATATTTTTTTTGAAAATTTTGGTATACCATACTATTTAGAATACAACAATCCTTCTTCACAAAAAAATTTGTCAAAATCAATTGAACAGTTTTAGAGAAAATCGAAATTCAAAAAAATGGTTCCTTAGGAGGTACCATTAATAACCATTTTTCAGAACTTTTTTTTCATTTAACGGCCTTATAACTATTTAAATTTTTTGAGTTTAAAAAAAAAAAATCTGTGGAGCCGATTCTGAGAAAAATAAAATTTTCTTTTTTGACCAAAAAATATTGTACGACAGGTACCGTCGGGGGAATGACCAAAAAACGCTAAGTACTGAGTTTGAAGAAAATCGACCCATCCGTTTAAGCTGTAGTCGAACAGACAGACAGACAGACAGACGGACGTCGCTAATGGTTTAAGTCGCCTGAATCACAGCACTAAAGAAAGAATACGGCTTTTTTTGAGTTTACATTTAACCTATATCGAACATATTCGTTTGTAGTTCTTACATCAGAATATGCCATTTTATTGTTAACTTCATACCGCACAATATGGCTTCTCAAAAAATTGACCATGGTAATTTAAAATTAAAGCAATATCATGGAATATATCTTATTTAAGTGTTCGGATTGGGAGAAGTCAGAAAATGCACTTTTTAATTTCCCTTTTTAATTCGCCTGAATCCCTTTACACTCTTTAAAAGCCCTATTTAATATTGAATAGTTGTTATTCTCAACCCAATAATAGAAAATAATACCTACTAATTTTATAGTATGATATGATTGGCTTCCGAATTTGAATCATTTTAAATACGAATGTGTTTCGAAAACCTCGATTTTGGTAGTCAAACATTTTACTTGCGATATATATACATATATATAAATGAATGTTATCAAAAATCGGCTCCACAGATTACAAAAAAAAATCTGTAAGTTTTATTAAGTAGCTATAGCTATAAACTGCCTTTCAACAAAAAAAATGGTTCCGAAAAATGGTTACTAATGGCACCCCCCAAAGAACCAATATTTGATTTTGATCACTTTTTTTATCAAGAATGATTGATACATTCTTAATAATATTCTGTATCTACCAAAATTTTCAAAAATTTTTCTTTGGATTTTTAAAAAGTATGATCATTTTTTTTTTTGAAAATTCAATGTTTTTAAAACTATTCAGTCGAATTTTATTAAAGTGTTCAAAAGGCTATTTTCCACCATTATATAGGTACCTACAAGATTTTGAACAAACATTATTCTTATAACCAAAAATAACGGTACCTGCTCCCATACAAATTTTTAAAAACTGTTGAGGAAAATTTTATTTTGCTCAAAAACGACTCATACAAATTTGATAAAAAGTTTTTCGGTTGCCAAATATACATACTAAGTACGATCTACTAAAATTACTTAATTTAACTTTTCACTATAATTGACAGTATACCTCTCATAGAACGGTTTTTTTTTATGTGTATACATCTATGCCGGCGCGCTGCAGAGTGAAAAAAAAACGTGGAATTTCCGCTGTGCGTCGTTACCAGGTCACACTTACTAACGATGTAGAGAGTTACGTTACGAAAATGTGCATAGTAGGATATTGGGTACGTTTAAGTTCATTGACGAAAATCTGAAGATCCCCTTAAAGCAAACTAGTCCGTTTTGGATCCTTGCACGTAGTCAAGAACGTATGGACAACTTCGCATACGGATCCAAATATGGATCCTCCAAACTGCACTTGGACAAACGTTGATTTATGTTAATACCTATTCTACTAACCGTTAGTCCCGACACCCCAATTTTTTTTTTTTTTTGAATACCTATATAAGGTTTAAGCAAGGTTACAGATATTTTTTTGAATCCACATTTTTTAAAAGTAAACTGATTTTTAGGGATCAAAGCTTTTCTCCAGTGTAGTTTTATGTATGCGGGATATTGTCATATTTGATTTTTTTGATTATAGAAATATCAGTAAGATTTTTCTTATCAATGTAAAACTTGCCCCTAACCTTATTGTAGATAGTTTATCCCGCAAGTAAAATTAATTAGGTTATATAGGTGTAACTGGCTTTTAATTTATTTTGATTCTTTATTGATGCTTCATAAAAGAATAGTCTATTGCCCCCAGGCATGATTAAATTCATAAAATCAAGAAATCAATAATGTGGGGGCGTCAATAAAATCACTCGTCTACCACTGACGCCGTTGCCGCTGCCGTTCCCGTTGCCGCTGCCGCGCCGTTGTTCTGACAAATTGAAGGCATTGCCAAGCAAACAGCATTAACCATCACTGCTAATGATGTTAAAATCGATCCAACAAGACAAAGACAAAAAAGTATAAAAACCAAATCATATAAATCGACGCGTAATCCTCTTAATTTGGACAACATTCTTCAGATTCGGTCCTATTATCTTCTCCTCTCGCTGTCCAAAGTGTCCTAATGTGTCTGACAAATTTCGAGTGGCGGCACGAGTTCACATACAAATATTCATTTTAACTTTTGTTCGATAAATCCGAGAGTCCCGCTTGTGTTGTTGTTGTTGGTTGCATCGCATCAGATCGATGGGATGATGAAGATGTGATTCCGGACTCAGGATGTACCTGTGCCCATCTCAGACAAGGGCGATCGATAAGATCATTCACAGAATGACATGAGGGTTTTTACTTGAGCGTCATATATCTACCTATATACAACTTCAACCCGAGAGACTGACGAGTATAGTGGTGGCTTGGCATCGGTACGGCGGCAAAACGTTAAACACGGTGTCGGTTCTTGCCACAAAACAAGAATTACTGTCACTTTTCAACATCGTAATGGATTTCAAAATGAAAACATAACCATTACACTAACAACTTATAACAACATGAACTGCATTAGATGAAATGTCAAATTTGTTAAGTGACTTAAAAGCAAGATGCAATGGGGCTATATCTTCATAAAAAAACAAGCAGCCTCAATTAGCCACATGACTCGATAAGGGTCGATTTACAGGATAAGACGACTGACTGAATCCGTCACGGAAAACAGACGCGACGCGACGCGACGATTAAGATCAATGGTTTTTAAAGGGCGGATTTATTTGTGTTTTGAGATCTGATTTGCTATTCGGCCACATTAATTGTGGCTTACACGCACAAATTAAGGGCTTTTGCTATAATGATATTGTATTGCACTTCGACATGAAATCAATTTCATAACTTTGATTCCATCGACTGATACAAGAATGTCTAAGTAGTACCTCTACCATTGTTTTTGGCAGGAAAATAAATCAAAGAAAAAATTATTACTACTCTTTATACGCCTACATTATATTTAATTGGTCTTATTAAACGTAATTAATGATCGAGTTGTTCGTATAGGTATATTAAATTACATTTATATGCTGTGTATGGGTTTTTTGTCTTCAAATGTATATTTACACTTCGGCAAGTTAACCAAAATTAAGTGGTTTTGTTTATTCGAATATTAAATGATTGATTTACACAACTAGGTGTATGTACAAGTTAACCCATTAGAGAACGCCAACTGCGTAATTATTTGATTCCCAAGCGAGATAAACTTTATTGATACGAATTTTATTAATTATATTTGATTTTCTATATGCGAGTCAAAATGTGCTCATTGCGCCCACTGCTCACTGCCCACCATCATTTAAGGGGTGGACGCATTTTGAAAAATTCAATTGAACATACCATTTAATTGAACGTTGAGTTTGATAGCAATTTATTGTTTTGTTTATATTAGATACACATACTGATGGTTGTATAGGTAGGTTGGTATATATTTGGTAAATTGTAAATGAAGTTTATTAAAAAAAGAATGACCTCAATATTTAATAAATACCTTAATAAAAATACTCAATATCTGTTCCCTTTTTAAAGTCGAGTAGTTCCGAATTTTTAATTAGTTAGTCAGTAATTTAATACAAAAATTAATAGCCAGTATACTTCCTCATATACCAGCTTCACTTATTTTATTTTATTAAAAAGTCACAACAAACTAGGTTCCCAGTTAAGCCCCCCCCCCCCCAGATTTAGGGGCTTTTTGTCGTTGGGGGAAAATCTGGGGGGAGTATTTTAGAGCTAAAAGGCTGAGGAATCGTATATGGGTGTTGAAACAGCTGTTAGATATTTCACACAATTTTACAATAAACAGAAGAAATGCTGAAAACTTTCACAAGTGGAGAAGATGTATATGTATAGGTATCAAACCGACAGCCAAAACGAAGAAGACAATGACATCTTTTTTTATAAATTGTATTTATTGCTCGTATATATATATTAAATTAAGGCCCAGTGAGTTAAGCCACAGAGTTAGCTAACTCGACAAGTAAATTAACCCTTCGCACAGTTAACTGAGGAAGTATCAGTTTTTGGTGGAGAATGCATGCGGAACGACTAAGAAAACTCGGTTGATAAATCATCAAAAGCATCTGTTCAGTTAATCTTGAGTTAACTCATCAAATTCGATGTTTTAACTTGGATTTAACTTTAATATCGAAATGAAAAACTGGACCTAAGACTTGGAACTTATTAGTCAATTATCAACATCACATACGTTTCACAATATCGGAATAGTCTAACTTACCTATGTATAACTTATGTATAATCAAAGTTCATAGTATTTTAATGGCCAGATGAAGTGTCGATTCGCAAATTTACTTGGCAATTAAAATATTTATAATTTTTTGCAATTTTTCATCAGTCAAAACTATTTTGTCTGGAAAACTGTAACAACTAATAACTGGCATATGCATTTATTATTTCGAAAAATTGTGAACCGCCGAGTTTTTTACTGGGAGAATTTAATTTGAGGATAATTTAAATGTCGAGTAAGTAATCAGAACTTTATTCAGACATTGTGAAACAAACCCTAAGCAAATTTTCGTTAGAAATTTTTTTCACAAATATTTGTTTGTATTGTAGCTATTACTCAACTACTTTGAATTCATTGGGCCTTACTAAAGGGTGATTTTTTAGCTGGTTTGGTTTTGGCAACACTGGTTTTGACAGCTGACGTGTGTTTAGTACCTTGTGTCACTGTCAAACAGCTTCAGTTTGGTTTGCAATTTAACCATGGATCGTCTTACAAATGAACAACGCTTGCAAATTATTGAATTTTACTATCAAAATTCGTGCTCGGTTCGAAATGTTCATCGCGCGCTGCTTGTGTTCAGCGATGAGGCTCATTTTCGGTGAAGATCAGCCAGAAGCATTGCAACAGCTACCAATGCATCCCGAAAAAGCCACTGTTTGGTGCGGTTTATGGGCCGGCGGCATTATTGGGCCTATTTCTTCAAAGATGATGCGAATCGCAGCGTTACTGTCAATGGTGAACGCTACCGAGCGATGATAACAAACTTTTTTTTGCCCGAAATGAAAGTTCTTGACTTGCATGATATGTGGTTTCAACAAGACGGTGCCACATGCCACACAGCACGCGAAACAATGGCGCAATTGCGAGGTGAGTTTGGTGAACAGTTAATTTCACGTTTCGGGCCGGTCAATTGGCCGCCTAGATCGTGCGATTTGACACCATTAGATTATTTTTTGTGGGGGTATGTCAAGGCTAATGTCTATAGGGACAAGCCCGCTTCGATTGACGCACTGGAAGCCAACATCCATGCATTCATTCGTGAGATACCGGCCGATATGTGTGAAAGAGTATGCCAAAATTGGACTCAGCGGATGGGCTACCTGAGACGCAGCCGCGGTCAACATTTGCATGAAATTATCTCTAAACATTAAATTGCAATGTTCAAACTATCGATTCAAATAAATATTTCATTAATTTTTTCGATTTTTTTGTGTTTTTTTTTTAAAAAAAGTTCTAAACCTCTTAAAAAATCACCCATTAATAATCAAACGCTAATGTCGACTATTAGTTAACCGGAAGGTTAAAACAAAGTGCTAACCTTTAAAAAAATGTTACCATACTAAACAATTTAACCCTTTCACTAACTAGTCTCCAGACTTTCCTTGATTCTATTACAAAATCTATTACAAATGAGAAAATAAATTGAATGAACTGTCAGAATTTCCACGAAAGTCTGTCAAAGTTCCAACCGGAGGCAACCAACTAATTAAGTCGTTTGCTGAAGGAACAATAAAATCCCAAGTTGGTTTTATATTATTTCTATCAGCAGGTGCAGTAATTTTAAATTAAAATTAAAAAACAATATTTTATAAACGATATTTTAATATTGTAGTCAGATTTTCTTATTTTTTGTTTTGGGGGGTAGGTAAAACAAGTAATTAGGTACAATATTTTATAAAGAAGGCGAAGTTTTACTCCTCGGGAACGCTCTTGCCAGGTACCGAAAAAAACATCGTAAGTCCATCGCTCTGCTTAGTTGCGTCCTCTCTTGTCGCCACATTCACACCTCAGATGCCCGCTCTTGCCACAGCTGTAGCAAGTCTTGGTTACTTGGAAATGTGACTGGCTCTGTTGCACTTGTAACACGATAAAATGAAGTTGGACGAGTTACGGCTATCGTTCATCTGTTCGGGACAGTTGCGGGCCCAGTGGTCGAGATTGTTGCATTTGTAGCATGTTGGGTGACCAGTTCCATTGCAACGACTCCTCGGGGCATGCATAAGTGTAATGCCCGGTTTGGTTGCATTTGTAGCATTTCTCCGGGTTGCCTCCACTTCCTCCGCTACCGCCATCTCGTCACTTGCGTTAATCCCGGAGCCCGGAATTACAGTCACGGTCATAATGGCCGGGACGATTGCATTTGTAGCAAGCGATGATGAAATTGTTGATTGATGTTTTGTTTGTTAAGTTTTTTTTTGGATAACTTTATTTTCTGCAACACAGACACAACATAAATAAAAAAAAACAACAAAGCAGGAACTGTCATAATTTGCTCTATTCCTTCAAAGTTAACTATTGCCATATTATTTTTTTACAGAAAGTATTAAAGTACTAATAGTACGTCAATTGGTTTAAGTATTGGAGCAATTTTTTTTTTTAAATTTATTGCACCATATTTTTAAACAAGGAAATATATTTCTTATACTTTATTTTAATATTTTTCATTCGAAGAAAATCTTAAACTTAAAAACATTTTCAAATAAAAATAAGTAAACTGGCATATTTTGTCTGAGTATTTAATTGTTTTTTTTTTAGTTAAACAGTAATGGCCAGTTTTTTTCACTTGACCTATTGTGAACAAACTGGCTCAAAGGGTATTCACGCAATGTCGATAAGTCGTCGTAAAATTCGTAAAAGTCGTCAAATGCGTTATAAGTCTATCAAAATTTGTATGGAAAACTTGAAAGATTTACAAAGCTTACGACTGTTTATGAACGTTTACTATGACTTTTATGCCTTTGTACTTTTTAAATTTAAATTATTATCGAAATTCTGATTTCCACAAGTGCACACTGTATGAACAAATAAAACAATCAATTTATGTTGAACATAACTACCTAAACACACAAACAATAAATAAAGTACTTCTAAATGAAACACTTCTTTTTCGCTTTGAAGAAAAATCTGAAGATTAAAAACAACCCATGAATATAGCTATACCTATTGAAATCGACCTGATAACATGGGAGTAGAATTAAGTATTAAATACAAATTTCGGTACCATAAAACAGCACTAGGGCAGCACTTTTCATTTAGTGTTCGACTTTAAACATGGATTTCCGTGTATTAAATTTTGACATATTGCTAACGAATAAACTGGAGATTAAAATCGTTATTGGTATATGCGGATTTTCTAAAATCTGGAGATTTTCTTTTAACCTCCACACTTAATTTGATTATTAGTAAGGCCCATTAAATTTAAAATTAAAAACATACATTTATGAGCTGTGAATAAAAATAAAGAGTTAAAAAATGTAGTTTTTTTTTTTTTGTTAAAATGTGGTAATCTGGTAGTTTCTAAATTTTTCAGGGGGGAGAATGTTTTTTCTTCTGGCAGCACTGCAACAAATTGAAATTTTCCAACATTTTCCCTAAAACCTCTTCGCGATTCTTACAAAAAAAAAAAAATATAGTTCCTGTTTCTAACCGCGGTAATATTCACGCCGTTTAAAACTCGGTTTAAAAGTCCTTAAACCGACTACATTTAACCGAAGTAAACCGATAGAATTTAAACGACAAAATCTCGTTTCAATTGGTAATATTCACCCCGTTTAAGCAAAAAATGACATTCGGTTTACGTCGGTTTAAATTTGTGATTTAAATCGAACGTCGTCGCTGAGCATCGCAAGTATGAAAAAACTAAAAAAATGTTTTTTTTTGGCTTTTGAGCACCTGTTTGCTTATTTACTTATTAATTTTTTGAAGTTTATTGAAGTCTTTGTTATGTTGCAGTGTTGAATCAAAATGAACACAAAATCTAAAATTTTGCAAGGACAGAAAGTGCCACCAAAAAAATAAAAAGAGAATTCAACTCAACTCGGGCCAAACGCCTTACTCAATTTGAAACTGATTAGTTTTGTGACCTTATAGTGGCCAGTGACGTCAAGATTATAACACCGTACGTTCGTATACGTGGGGTGGGACGAAATCGCCCGAATTTTCATAGCTCGAAGTTTAAAAATTTTAAACCGACTACTGAACTTAAACCGATGTTAAACGCCATAAATATCAATTATATAGAGACTTAAACTTATATAGAGAAAACAAGTAAAATACCAATTTTATGAATAGCATAAAAAGACTACAGTTCAACATATCAAAACATAAGTCTACCACGGAAACAGTGAGAGTTGTATGTAATTATAAAGAAGATGTTAAACTCCAGGAAGACATATTTCCTCAAATTTTCAAGTAAAATTACTATCCATACTAAATGTATGAATGTACCTACTTATTTTACACGAGTATATCATAATACCCTCTGTACAAATAATAAGCATATACCCTATACTTTTATTCTGAAATCTTAACAAATCAATACTTCTCAAAGTATTTCTATAGACCACACACATTTCGTGTAAGCACTAAAAAAAAAACCACTTCTCACTTTCTAATGCTATACGACCTAGCTTACATCATCATCCAACATCCATCAAGTCAAAGTCATTCCTCTTACATTGCACAACCCATTGAATTAGTTTGATTAATTGAAATACTCTCTCGCTGATCGATCGAAAGTGTAAGGATATAATATAACATAGCACATATAATTATAGCTTTATCAAAATTTTCCCACTATCAAAACCTATACCAGCAACCAGCCTGCCACCATAAAACTTTTCTTTTCCAATTCAATTAAATTTTCCGAAATCAATTTGTCTATTTAATTACCTATGGTAATTCTATAGCTCCTGTGGAATGCAATCAAAACGCCCACCTAAGTGTTGAGAATATAATAGTTTTAACAATAATTGCTTTTGGGTGGAATAAGCCCCCAACCTGCAACCACACAACCATCACATAGCCACACCCACACAAACCAATCATTCGCTTCACACACAATTGCACATTTCTTAAGTCGTCGAAAATGCGATGCCTATACCTATTATAGAGCCGGTGCGACATGAAATTGAAAGGGACTCTGAAATTATACCATGAAACTTTATCGTGCCAATGATTGACTATTTCTCTACTACCAATATAAAGTAATACGTGTATGATAACAAGGACGAAAAACAATTGAAATTTCTTATTGAAATAAAAGTCACCGTGTATTAACGGTATACCACCATTATACCTATGCCTATACACTTTACTTGCTAAAAGTGAGCTCCTAATGACTTTCTTGCATGTCAAATGATCATCACTCTCCATACCTCTCTCCCCCGCCGTTTCGGATAATGCATAGAACTAGAAGAGTACCCTTCCTTCCACCTATACACCTTTTAGCTTTGCTATATTAGGCATAGTGCCCCATGGTTTCGATAGATCCTGCGAGGGAAAAGAAAAACAATCATAAGGAAGTATTTAAAGCTAATGTTTCATTTAATTATATGCAATCGAATTGGGTCCTTTTTGTTTCATCGATGTAATAAACGAAATCAAACTTAAATGTAACACATAATTCGGTTACGTAAAGGACACCTAGTTAAAATGTAATTAGAGGTGGTTTTTTTTTTTGTATTTTCCTGTGGATACAAATGTGTGTGGTTTTGGTTGGTTTTGATGCATATGATGCGGGGAGAGTGTTTTTGTCAACTTGACTTGAGCTGCAGATGGAATGATGGCATTTCGGAGAAGGGGGATATAATAATGGAAGTTAACTTAATGATGAAAATGTAGTTGAATTTACATTTTTAGTTAAAGTTGTATTTTTTTTAAGTGTTATTACTTTTTAAAGGAAATTAAAAGGAGCATGAGAAAATACAAGATCATATAGCAGAAATGAAGTTCGAAAGTTCAAAGGAACGGCAGGCGATGACCTGTTTAGGAATATGCTCCAGCTCATCTGTTAAATATGCCCCGGTATATGAAACTTCAATATCTACTTCCCGATCCTCAAGAACTAACCTCTGCAAACCACGCCAATCTATAAATGTCTCCAAAAAATCGTCTTAATTAGTATGGTTTAAGGCCAGAAAAGTCTATCATCGACAAATATTCATATCTAAACGGTGTTTTTTTTTTTAAGGTAAAGAACTTTGAAATCGAATGAAACAAAGACGATTGTTTTAAATTGACACGAAATTTACTTTATTCGAAAAATAATCTTCTGGCATTATAATTTAAATATTATTTCTGGCATAATCTGGAGGTCCAATTTGCGATGACTTTTTCCAACATTTGTGGCCGTATATCGGCAATAACGTGGCGAATGTTTTCCTCCAAGTGGTCAATAGTTTCGGGCTTATTTCCACAGAAAATAGTCAAGCGGCGTTAAATCGCACGATCTTGGAGGCCAATTCACGGGTCCGTAACGTGAAACTATGCGCTTACCAAACTTTTCCTTCAATAAATCAAATGTGGCACGGGCTATGTGACATGTTGCGCCATATTGTTGAAACCACAGTTCCTGCACATCATGGTTGTTCAATTGATGAACGAAAAAGTCAGGAATTATGGCTCTAAAGCGGTCACCATTGACTGTAACGTTCTGGCCAGAATCGTTTTTAAAGAAGTACAGACCAATTATTCCACCAAACCATTGAGGATTATCATCACTCTAAATACGGCAGTTTTGTTTATTGACGTATCTATTCAACCAAAAGTGAGCTTCATCACTAAACAAAATTCGCTTATGAAAATTGGGATCAACGGCAATTTTGTTTTAGGCCCATTTGAGCACAATTTGGAAGCGTTGTTCAGGCGGCAGTCTATTCATGTTGAAATGCCAAAGCAAACTTAAAATAAATCACTTGACAGCTGACAAAATGGCCACCAATTAAAATAGTGTTGCCAACTTAAAGTTCTATACCTCTAAAAAAAAAACCCTTTACTATTCTGGGTTTATACCCACTTCACGTTATGAAAGGCTAAATTTGTAAAAATATGATCCTCTAAGTCCAATATTTATTGCTTTCCCAACACAGAAAGATTTTTGTGTTCGAAAACTACTGCTTTATTTTCATCTCGCATTTCTTCACTCTATAAATAGCTTTTTTTTTAAAATAACCTTTCAAATAAACATAATTTTTGAAATCGGGTACCACTTTTCGTTTTCACCCCGTCTCACCCGATAAATACCGAATTTTTGAAAAACATTCCCAAGCCCATCCACTCAATATAACCTTTCAAATACAAAAAATAATAAAATTTTGAAAAAGAATACCGCTAAAGCAATTTCCGTAGGAATGCCCTTTCAAATAGCAAAAGAATTTTTTAAATCGGATAAATTTTTTTCATTTTATCCCATTTCACCGTGCAAATAACAAAATTAAAAAAAAAAAAACATCCCTAAAAGCATTTTCTAATAAAATTCCTTTCAAACAAAAAATGAATTTCTTAAATCGTACAATTTGTTTTTATTTTTACCCCATTTCACCCTAGAAATAGCAAAATTATAAAAAAAAATATCATTAAAGCCATTTGCTAAGAATAACCTTTTAAATGCAAGTAAGTACCTATTTTGCAATCGGATAGGTCTTTTTAATTTTACCCCATTTCACCCTACAAATTGAATTTTTCCGATATTTTAACAGTTTTTCTGCTATTTGGTGAGGAGATGAATCCAACAAATCAGAAATCATTAAAACATGCGGTGTTACATTGTTTTATATACCTACATATATTAAAATTGTAAAATAAAAAAAAATCAATTTTAAATACCCAACACATCTTTATTTTTCATGAAACTTACGTGTCCTTTTTTTTCCAATTTCAGGTGATCTGACTGATGATGCCACTGACTTACGCTACGGCTTGCCCTTGGCCCATATTCGTGGGATTGACAATCAACTGCTGTCTTTAAACAACTCCCCCCAACTGCAGTCACAAAAAGGCTGTGCCGGTGTTAATACCAGTGGCGCCTATGGCATTCATCACCATCAACAGTCTCATCATCAGCCGCATAATCATCATTCCCATCATCACCATTTGCATGGTAATCACCTCAGTTACTCGGCACATTTCCGAAGTTCAGTAGACAATGGATCACCTAATTCCTTGTCCCAGCAACAGCAGCAATACCTTTCGGTCCATCAGGAACACCAACAGCAGCAGCAATCGATGATGGTGGGACACATTCTGCATCGCCAACAGCAGCTGCCCAGCCCTTCGGATCGGGATTACACGAGTCCGTCAATTGTGGCCAGCATGGCCCTAATTCAGCAGCACCATCACGAGGCTAATAATGCTTCATCTGGAGCTGGCGGAATTGGTAGTAATGTCGGCTTCAATCAGAACCACATTTTGCATGAGAAAACCTCGAAATCATCTAATCACTACTTCGAGGATAATGCGGGCCTTGGAGAGGCGGCAGCCGGAGGATCGGGCGAAACGACTGAAGGTGATTACGACGAATCGATGTCGGCGAATGGTGATAACAAGGAGAACGGCTCTTCGGCAGCCATTGATGTGACAACACCTTCTCCTCCGTTAAGTATTGGCGGAGGTGGTAGTGGTGGTGGTAGTGGCGGTGGCGGTGGAGAAACAGGATTAAAAAGAAAATCTTCATCTTCGCCAGCGTCCTTCGATGATTTGGATGAGAATAATGAGACGATGGCTCACAGCAGTAAACTGTTGAATGGCAATGATGATCAGGTAGCTAATGACCCGTCCGCAATGTCAGATTGCTCCAAACTTGGTCCCAATTACGGCGAATACATACGAGCGCGAAGTTTCGATGAGATGCAACAGCAGCAACATCAGATGCACCATAATAGCGCCGCCGCCGATCCCCACCAATCTTCACCGCCGCTCATGCATCAGCATCACCTGCAACACCAGCAACAGCAACAGCAGCAACAACAACAGCGACAATTGGACGAATTCCGTTCGGCGGGAATCATACCAGAACAACAGGATAGACTGAATGACAACGATAGTGTTGTCAATGGCAGTTGTGCTTCTAGCGAGGACCTAAACCAAACTAATTCTAGTGAGCAGGGTGAGAAGATCACCTCGGGCAGTGATGATGAGGGTGAGTTAATAATCTATTAATCAGTGGAGTCAATCCATCCAAGAACCTATACTGCCTATGCCTCCTACCTCTATATGAGCACATAAATCTAAAAATGTTCATGTGGACAAAAATTTGTCTTGTTTTGTTTTGTTTTTTTTTTCCCCCAAGCTCAAGATGACTCCTGTTCGAAGAAGAAACACCGCAGAAATCGAACGACCTTTACCACCTACCAACTGCACGAGTTGGAACGAGCGTTTGAGAAGTCCCACTACCCCGACGTGTACTCCCGCGAAGAATTAGCTATGAAAGTGAATCTACCAGAAGTTCGAGTGCAGGTGAGTTATCCTTTGATTATTTTGTATGGGTGGTGCCAGTGCCAGTGCCAGTGCCAGCCACCCCTTGCCATCATAAGCCATTTATATGACTTGTAATAAAAACCTATATATCGTGGCTCCAAACCACATATATGAATACCAAACAATGTTATCGGTAAATATTTGAATTTGAACAAAGGATAATCGCGTTTAAGGACATATCAACATTTTTATCGGAACATTCATGAACATGTTCGATTTTATTTTTGTTCTCCTTTAGTTTTGGGCTGCCACTATGCTATAATAATAAAATGTACCTTCTTTAGGACCAAAACAATAAAAAGTGTCATACTTATTCACATGCGACACATCAGTTCAGTACTGTGAGCAGTGAGTAAGAAGGTTTTTTGGTTTTTATATCGAATCAATTTTATTATGGATAAAGTTCTATTTTTGCTGTGGATGAATTTAGTAGGTCTTTTCTTGATGGTAATATTTAGTGTGTATACATTATATTGTAGAGTATGTACACAAGACTAAATGTGGTGTATTATGTGCATGTTTATGCATTGCGAGAGGTTTAATAAATGAAATTTATTTGATGTTTGATTTTGATTTAGTTCAAGGCAATGAAATCAATTCAAATTGTGAGTAGGTAAGGCTGCAGTCAAATTGGTTAATAGGGAATTATCAAAATGGAATATGAATAAAAAAATGGGTAATGTATACCGCGCATAAATATTATAATGATCGTAATTGTAAATGATGGAATAAATTCTCTGTGCGTATTTCAACAATATCATTTTAAGTATCAACAAATAAATATTTGGTCACGAAAGCATTTTTCTGTGCCTAATTAATTTAATAAGAAATTGATGGAAAGGAATTATTGGATAAGACCTTACTGATTTGTATTGTATGAGTACATATTATTTTTGAAACATTTTGGTTCAGAAATTTTAGGCTGTTGAAAACTTTATTTCATAACAAAATGGCCATCTTTTTATACTTAAGGTCATGAGTCATGATACAAGGTGTGGGACTGTGGGTGCAGTCGGGGTTAGAGTGCATGAAATATTTGATTATTTTTGTAATAACGAATTGGCACGTGGCGTCAAGAGTTCGGGTATATTTTTTTATGCCACGTCTCCCTAGGCCGCCGAAATTCTCAATAAGTTTCAGTCCAAAAACTACTGTCTAAATAATTTTGAAAAGTAACGTGTTGTATAGGGTCCGCCAAATAACTTCTTTTTTTTTGAAAATGGAGCAAAACATCGAGTGTAGCTTCGGCTGTGTGGCACGTATCACCGTCCTGTTGAAACCAAATGTTCCCAATATTCTCCTCTTTAATTTTTGTGAACACAAATTCGTTCAACATGGCCCGATAACGATCGCCATTGACTGTAACGGCCACTCCTTGCTCATTTTCGAAAAATGGCCCAATTATGCCTCTGGACCAAAATCCGCACCAAACAGTGACTCGTTTTGGGTGTATCGGCTTTTCAATGTATGCGTGCGGGTTTTCTGTGCCCCAAATGCGTTAATTTTGCTTGTTTACTACCCGCCAAGATCAAAATGAGCTTCATGTGAAAAGATGATTTTGTTGGCAAAATCGGCATCTTCTCTAAGTCGATCGTAGGCCCACTTAGCGAAGCGTATACACAACCATATTCGTTGAGCGGAAAGATAAAACTAATTATCTGTCAAATCAGACATGAGCTAAGTGTTACCATTCACGAAATAAGCACTAGTTGAAAAAAAAAACGTTAGATGGCGGACCCTTTAATAGTTCCGGATTGTGACTGTTTACAAAAAGGAGAAGGACATAGGGCATAGCTATAATTTTTGTTTGCATTCTGGAAGCGCTGCATTCGGATCCCTTAGCAAGTTCCTCTTTTGTTAGTGTTAATTTAGAGGACGTTCACTTTTAAAACAATTTTTTTTGCAGGGCCATTAAATGAAGTAGGATGTTGTTAAAATAAGTAGTCAATACTTGGAGCCAAATGGTTGAAAATCAATGGTGAAAGTGTTTTCACTGTGTCCATAAGAAAATGGATTTTTGTTTATTTGGTGAAATAGTACGTACTTATAAAGGAATTTCGGGTTAAAAAATGACATCGTAGGGAAAAAAGGATTAATTTTTGAAATATTAGAATTTTGCTTATAAGTATTTCTCTTTTCTTATTTTACCATTCTCCCTTCATTTTGACTTGCTCTGTTGGCAAGTATTGGTTTCGTGTAGAAAGAAAATTATCGAAGTCGTAAACAAAAACAACACTACGATGATCGAGAAGTCCGGAAAAAAAATTTTTTTCGTCATAACGTCCTTCGGTCTGTGTGTCCGTGCGTCTGTGCATCCACTGTAATTTGGTATACAGAGCATTTTATATAATTCTCTAGAGGGAAATTTGAATTATGGTTTAAGCTCAACTAGAACGGGTTGCTGTTATACAAAAATTTTAGTTGCCTCCAATTTTATCAAAAACGGCTTAAATGATTTTGAAAAAACTTCGTACCTGGAATGACCAAAGTAATTGTAAGAAAACTGCGTTTCATGTTTTTGGCCAAAAATTCACATAACGGAAATAGGCATTACAAGTTTTTTTTGAGAAAATGGTCTTATTTTTGGTTTATTAGCCTATATCTTCTCAAAGGAAAGACAGTTTTTTTTTAAATATGCAATCTGGTCCCTCTAAATAGTTGAATCAATACTGCAATTAAAAATTTTCAAAAAATATTTTTCTTGAACACAAGAAAATCAAACAAATAAATCCATTTTTAATTGTACTTTTGACTTTTTTTAAGATTTTCTCATTAAAGATACTTATGTATCATAATATTAAGTGTGTTTCTTTGTAGCCAATTGTTTGCTTTAAGGAGAAGTGAACGCAAAAACGCCATGTTTAACAGTTAAAATACTTATTATTCTGGTTTTTTGGGTGATTTTTTAGCTGGTTTGGTTTTGGCAACACTGGTTTTGACAGCTGACGTGTGTTTAGTACCTTGTGTCACTGTCAAACAGCTTCAGTTTGGTTTGCAATTTAACCATGGATCGTCTTACAAATGAACAACGCTTGCAAACTATTGAATTTTACTATCAAAATTCGTGCTCGGTTCGAAATGTTCATCGCGCGCTGCTTCCATTTTATGATCGGCATTCTCGACCTTCTGAGCAGTTTATTCGGAAGATTGTGACCAAATTTCGCACCAAATTTACTTTGTTGGACATTAAACCACCAACACGTTTACGTACTGTGCGTAGTGAAGAAAATATTGCGGCCGTATCAGCTAGTGTGACAGAAGACCGCGAAATGTCGATTCGGCGCCGTTCCCAGCAGTTAGGCCTTTGTTACAGCACTACGTGGAAAATTTTGCGGAAGGATTTGGGCGTAAAGCCTTTTAAGATACAGCTGGTGCAAGAACTAAAGCCAGCCGACCTACCACAACGCCGAATTTTTGGTGAATGGGCTCTTGGAAAGCTGGCCGAGGAGGATCCGCTTTTTTATCGAAAAATTGTGTTCAGCGATGAGGCTCATTTTTGGTTGAATGGGTACGTAAATAAGCAAAATTGCCGCATTTGGAGTAAAGATCAGCCAGAAGCATTGCAACAGCTACCAATGCATCCCGAAAAAGCCACTGTTTGGTGCGGTTTATGGGCCGGCGGCATTATTGGGCCTATTTCTTCAAAGATGATGCGAATCGCAGCGTTACTGTCAATGGTGAACGCTACCGAGCGATGATAACAAACTTTTTTTTGCCCGAAATGGAAGTTCTTGACTTGCATGATATGTGGTTTCAACAAGACGGTGCCACATGCCACACAGCACGCGAAACAATGGCGCAATTGCGAGGCGAGTTTGGTGAACAGTTAATTTCACGTTTCGGGCCGGTCAATTGGCCGCCTAGATCGTGCGATTTGACACCATTAGATTATTTTTTGTGGGGGTATGTCAAGGCTAATGTCTATAGGGACAAGCCCGCTTCGATTGACGCACTGGAAGCCAACATCCATGCATTCATTCGTGAGATACCGGCCTATATGTGTGAAAGAGTATGCCAAAATTGGACTCAGCGGATGGGCTACCTGAGACGCAGCCGCGGTCAACATTTGCATGAAATTATCTTTAAACATTAAATTGCAAGGTTCAAACTATCGATTCAAATAAATATTTCATTCATTTTTTCGAATTTTTTGTGTTTTTTTTTTTTAAAAAAGTTCTAAACCTCTTAAAAAATCACCCATTATATACTCTTAGTTCATAAGCGGAGAAGTTTATAGCCATTAACTATGTGGAATTATTGTTGTATTTTCCTTGGGAATTATTTTTCAAGTTGGTATACATGCACTAAAAAACAAATGTATCATTTAACCATTAAAATTTATCTTCACGGTGTGTCTGCATTACAGTTGTTAACCACTAGAACAAGTTCGTGCATTTTTTTTTAGAAATTGAAAACTCCAAAAAAAAAACATGTAGAGAATGTCAGACTGGGAAGCATTGAAGAAAGCAATTTCTGTTAACAATGGGGCATCTAGAATCAGTTCTAGAACATTTCTTGGCGTTATCAGACTGTTCTGTGACAATTTATAAATTCACTTCACCATCCACAGATCCACATCAGGTACCACATTCTGACTTTGTCTTTTGTACTGACTATAAGGATGTGAAGAAGAACATACAAATTATTATTCTTAGATAAAATAAATCCTTTTCGTTCAGTGTTCTCACTTTGAGGAATTTCTCCCTCACTTGTTGAAAGAGACGCCACAGACAGTATAATTTTTTTTTTTTTTTTTTTGTTAATTATTATTTAAAAAATTAGTTTTTCTTAAGTTTACTCTAAAATTGTTTTGTAACAGAGTGGCATCTCTTTCGCAATTACCCTATGTACCATCACTGGGTGTGAACGACATAAAATCGTCTTTTTGTTGCATTTCAGAAAGTCGTATTTTTGTTGCATTTCAGTTAATCGCTAAAATCGATTCAATAGTTCAAACATCAGACTCCCATTTTGCCATTGCAATCGAAATGTCATTTGAAGGTGGGTAAACAAAAATAAGGGACATCCAAGAAACATATACCTACACGAGAAATGTCTAACACCCCTCAAGTGACCGTTAGCCAAGGAAAATTAATCTTTTCACTTCGACAAAGCTGAATATGGTTGCAGAGCTTAATTTGTATGTTTTAAGCATTTGTTAAAAAGTAATCTAAATTTGGATTTAACAGGTGCGGAAAGAGGAAAAATTCAGTTTTTTGAAAATACCTATACATAATAATGGGTGATTTTTTAAAAGGTTTAGAACTTTTTTAAAAAAAAAAAACACAAAAAATTCGAAAAAATGAATGAAATATTTATTTGAATCGATAGTTTGAACCTTGCAATTTAATGTTTAAAGATAATTTCATGCAAATGTTGACCGCGGCTGCGTCTCAGGTAGCCCATCCGCTGAGTCCAATTTTGGCATACTCTTTCACACATATAGGCCGGTATCTCACGAATGAATGCATGGATGTTGGCTTCCAGTGCGTCAATCGAAGCGGGCTTGTCCCTATAGACATTAGCCTTGACATACCCCCACAAAAAATAATCTAATGGTGTCAAATCGCACGATCTAGGCGGCCAATTGACCGGCCCGAAACGTGAAATTAACTGTTCACCAAACTCGCCTCGCAATTGCGCCATTGTTTCGCGTGCTGTGTGGCATGTGGCACCGTCTTGTTGAAACCACATATCATGCAAGTCAAGAACTTCCATTTCGGGCAAAAAAAAAGTTTGTTATCATCGCTCGGTAGCGTTCACCATTGACAGTAACGCTGCGATTCGCATCATCTTTGAAGAAATAGGCCCAATAATGCCGCCGGCCCATAAACCGCACCAAACAGTGGCTTTTTCGGGATGCATTGGTAGCTGTTGCAATGCTTCTGGCTGATCTTCACTCCAAATGCGGCAATTTTGCTTATTTACGTACCCATTCAACCGAAAATGAGCCTCATCGCTGAACACGAGCAGCGCGCGATGAACATTTCGAACCGAGCACGAATATTGATAGTAAAATTCAATAATTTGCAAGCGTTGTTCATTTGTAAGACGATCCATGGTTAAATTGCAAACCAAACTGAAGCTGTTTGACAGTGACACAAGGTACTAAACACACGTCAGCTGTCAAAACCAGTGTTGCCAAAACCAAACCAGCTAAAAAATCACCCGTTATATCTCAAAATTTAAAAAAAATTGTTCTTTGTTAATTGCTCGGAAACTGTCAATTATATGGAAGACAGGTATGTGAAGGCAAAAGATAAATCCTTAAAATTCTACCCAAAAACATTTTACGACTTCTTCTTCTTCGACAGTTTTTTTTGAAAAAAACGTGTTCAAACCCAGTGACTTACAGTGCGGTGATGTGGAAAAAGTAGATAAATTAAAAAAAAAAAGAAATAAATGATATTTTTACGTTTTTGCATGTTTTTCTCAGAATCTAGTAGAATTTTTTAAGTTAATTTTTTTTTTGCTTCGACATTTCTCCTACAAAACTTTAAATTTTTGAGCAATTTACAAAAAAAAATCAATAAGTTTCTCCATAATGTCTAAAGAAATGCTTCAAATTAAGGGAACTTTATAGGATTTTACACGAAACCAATACTTGCCCCATATTTGGTCTATAAGCAATGTCACAATATTTTCATGTAGAATCACAAGACAGAATTTTTACTTTATTATTTCACACCCTTTCAACCAGTCCTTCCTAAAAAAAATAATCAGTTGTCAAAACTTTTGGTACATTTTAGGGAAAAATTCTATTTTGTTCAATTTTTTGAAGTTTGGCTGTAGTGTAGTGTAGATCGCTGTTTTTTTTTTTTTAAAGGTGCAGTTTTGATACCTTATTTCTTCAAAATTATGATGCAAAGTGAATCCAAATTCAATGTGTGTGAAGTTAGCATATTAAGGTTGAGCATATCATTTATTTTTAGAGTTCTGATCGCATTCACCATAGTTCTATAGTTCCTCATACTTTTCAAAAATAGTTCTGTTCGATTACACCGACAAAAACGGATTTAAAAAAAATGAGATGTAAACGTCTCGTTGCATATCAATTGTTGAAATCTGAAATGAAAATATTTTTTTAGACGCAAAAACCATTATATAATGACGGTTAAAAAGCAGAACCTCGTAAGTCGTTTTCAGAAATAACAAAAAAAAAACAACTTTTAAATTAATTATTAAAAATTAAAAAATAACAAATAAATTGATCTGAGCTTTTTACTGATCTGAGCAATATTGTTAAGCTGAAAATGCCAAAAGGTGGCACTGAAATGCCAAAAGGTGGTTCTGATTATTCCATTTATAATATTTGTTTGAGTTTTGAACTAACGAGATCCTGCACTTCAGCCGTCGAAAGATTTCCTCATACATAAAAAAAAGAATAGTTCCGTTACATTCGGCCAAGAAAAAAATTAAACCAAAAAAATAACTTAAATTCAAAAACAACTTAATTTTACAAATTAATAAAGTTAAAATGCCCTCATCGATCTACAGACATAGATCTAATGTGATTGCAATATAATACGAGGAGTTCCCGTTTCTAACACTTTTCTAACGAAAATTATGAATTTTTTCTAATTAGAGCGATTTTTCGAGTATTTTGGTAAACGAACTTGACATCCTAGGATTTTTTTATACAGGCTCCGGATATAAGCCTCGATATTGATATCAAGATCAACGAGTTCATTACAGACTCAGTTAATGTGGGTTTTTCTGAATTATTTTTTTTTGAAGACGACATAAGCTGGAAAAAAAAAATACGACCAATTTATAAATTTTTAACACCTGATTTAAAGTTAGTGACAGCTATTGGGAAATCAAAGGAAAATCCCCAAAAATGTATGGACGAAAAACCCAGAGCGGATTAAAATAAAACATATGCGGATTGAAAGGGTATTAATTGTAGATATCAAATATGAAATAACTTTCTTAAAAAGTTATCCCCGGGGCTGGCCTTAACAATTTTTATATTTTTTTCAACAAAGTGTTTTTTTATGTATTGGTGAAAAACCCAAAGTTGATCAAAATAAAACATATGTGGATTGATAGGGATAGCTTTTTAAAAAAGTAATTTCACATTTGTCATCTACAATTAATGCTCTATAAATCCGCTTTGGGTTTTTCGCCAATACATGAAAAAACACTTCGTTAAAAAAAAAATAAGAAGTTGTTAGATAAATACATTTTATTTTTCTGTTATCGCCAGCCCCGGGGATTACTTTTAAAGATAGTAATTTCATATTTGATATCTACAATGAATGCCCTTGGTTTTTTTTTTTGGGCATTCTCCTTTGAATTTCTGAAAATTGTGTGTTTATATGGGTCCAATTCTGACTTACATAAGTGGGTTATATAAAATCACAATAGATGTACCAGAATCCACAGAAGTTTCATGTGGGCTATCTGTAAGACAACAACGATTGACGTCGAGTTGTTATCGAACAATCGGTATCAAACATCACAAATAACTTCTCGGTGAAAGACCAGCCATCGTCAACTAAGAGAAAAATAACAAAATGGACGCCTTTTTAGTTGAATTTAGGTGTAGTATTGAATTCAGTTCAGTAGTGTTCCAGTCGTCATAAGTATCAAAATCATCGATAGCTGCTATACCTAAAGGATGGGCGTGTCTGTGTCGCTTCTGTTTCTCAGAATTAAGTTTCATTGTTTATATTCTGATTTGTCAATATACGCCATCTTCCATTTATGACAAGGGACTTTTTGGCGAGGTCGGTCGGTGAGAAACTATTTTCCCTTCACTTATTTGGACCAAAAAAAATCATACTACGGTGCGGAGGAGTCAGGGCTCGATCCAAGGGGGGGGGCGCCGGGCATTTGCCCGTGTCTGCTTAAAATATAACTATGCGTAAATATTTCCAAGATATTTTTATTTATTTCCTTCTAATAAAAAACATCAGGGCGAAAATATTGAAATTTATTAGGTACGAGGATAATCTCAAAAACTGAACTTCTTAAATAGCTTCTGGAAATAATATTCTTATCAATACATACGATACTTGTATGCACACACTTGTGCCCGACATTCAAGTTCTTAAAGATGCCATAACCTTAGCATCGCGTTCGCTCCAAAAGGCTGCAGTTTGATTACGAGTGTGATGATGAACCAATCATTGATCCCCGTCAGATATATAAAGTCGAAGTATTTTTCCACATAATAGATACAGCTATAAACTCCTTTGAGCTTAGGCTTTGCCAGATTAATTTTCTTTTTTGTATAACATATAAATGCGCTAAGAGAATAATTGACGAAAGATGAATTGTAAGAAAATTGTAAGAACCTCGAGACTATTTTAACCAACGAGGACTCATCTGACATAAATGGGCTAGAACTGTCTCGTCAAGACATTTTAAAATTTATTACAGAATTAAGATTTGGTCCAAAGATCAACATTGTTCTGAGAATTCTTTTGACTTTACCAGTTACAGTTGAAAGTGGTGAAAGAAGCTTTTCTAAATTAAAAATAATGACAAAATATTTTCGGTCTACCATGACATACCAAATTATCAGGACCCATGTTCTGTAACTCTCGCATGGTTAAAGGAGTCGAGAAACGATGAAAATTGAAACAAATCATATGAGTTTTGTTCCATTTTCCATTGTTTCTCGACTGATTTTATCGATGCGAGAGTTACAGAACATGGGTCCAGGTTTGGATATGTTTTCTATAGAACACAATTTTAGCGACAGTATGAATTTTTTTTGGAAATTACTGAAAAAAATTGCAGAACAGAAATTTCCAAGAAAATTATTTAAGTTACTAGGCACATTTAAATGTTTTCAAAAAAAATAATTTTAATGACATTAATTAATTAAATAATATATGTTCCTAATTTATTTATTTTTTGTTGCTTTACATACATTTTCATTACTGTGTATTTTTATTTGAATAAAATAAGAAAAAAATATTATTTCTTGTGTTTTTTTTTTTTGTTAAATGATTTAAACTGAAGACAAAAAATAGGTAAATGTAACAAAATATTCATAAAGATAAACTTACTTAGTAACACATTTTGGTGTATATATCTCTTAAACTACCCAAGTAACATTTTTCCTCTCATAAGACGCTCCGAGAGCGCTACGAGACTTATTTTAGGGAGCTAAATGCACTCTTGAGGAGTTCTTCTAGATTCTTATAAGATTGTTAAAAGCTTTAAATGGCCTAGTTATGGGAGCCTCTTGATCCTATAGGAAGAGTTTTATTCTTCTTATGCGATTATAGACGCCGCTTTGTAAATCTAGTAAAGCTCTCTGAACTCTTCCTATGGGAGTGCGTCTCTGCCTACAGAAGTTGTTAAAAAGAGAACGAGTGTGTGTAAACTTAAAAAAACATATATCTTTCGCATTTTTAATTTCTTTTTTTTGAAGAAGGTAGGCGAATAGTTTGTATGTGTGTTCGTGATTCTCTCATGTCAAAAAATAATGTGTTTTTGGTGCGAGTATTTATCTCACAAGTTAATTGACGTATTAAATTTGTAAAAATCATGGCATATGTAGGCAAAATTCTTGGTGCAATTAAAATTGCATCTACTAATTTAAACATTTTGCTTCGAAAAATAACAACGCGCTTCCAAAAATTATGCATATTTAAAATATTTTGTTATTAATTATAATCTTATTATAGGGTTACCATTTATATTTTTTTAGGTGCAAAAATCACCAAAGTATGTTTTTATACAATTCACAAAATGCGATCATTCATACCATATTTTTTTCCAATTACTGTCATTATCGTGCTTTTATGACAAAAATTGGATCTAGAGGTGAACAAAATATGACACTTTTTCATTATTAAGATTTTCTGAAATTTTCCAATATATTTGTCATTAAAAACTGACAAAAACAACTGATTTTTAAAGATGCCATTTTACTTGTGTCGTGTTTATATACTGCTGTCACAAATTTTAAATAATGACATAACACAAAAAAGAATGTCCCCGCTCATTCTTCTCTGGTATAGTAGCTGTATACTAAGTTATACAAATCCATTTTTTATACAACTAATATCATAAGCAAATAAGAGAAAACAAGATGAATATGACGTTTTGGTCAGAACTACGGTAACCCTCAAAATATAATGAAAACATTTTGTTCATATTGCAACATGGCTGCTGTTGATTGATACTTTAATTCTTGTTTTAAGATCTCTATGAGATCTTTGGATGATGATGAAGTCCTATTACAACGCTTGAGCTCCCGTAAGAAGTGTCGCTCTCACTAAATATAAATTTTCTCTGAGAGACAGTACTTCTTATGGGAGCTAAAATGCTCTTATGGGACTGAAATTTGACATTTAACTTTCAAACGCAACACATTTGTCTGTGGGGAGTTCCTTTTTATTGCAATTGCCAACTTTTATTAAGAAATTTAAATGTGAAAGCAAAAAATCTATAATTGTGTTAGATTAACATTTTGAAACAATGGAACAAAATTATAACCTAATAATTTTTCGAATAAAGTAACAATCAAAGTTAACTGGATATAGCTTGGTGTTATTTAAATCATTCCAAAGCTGATGACAGCCGATGCAACAACAGTATAAGATATACCATAAACATTATGGGATACTCATGGTGATTTCCATTTGTACAATTAATAAGGTTGTTTCGATCAATTCTATCAAAATAATGCTTTTGAGATCGATTTTTCGGCAGATTGTTTCCTCTTTTTAATAATACTAATAATATTAACTACCTTAAGTTTGAAATGTGTGCTTTTTGTTTAGTATATTTCAGTGCTAAAAATTGTTGTTATAATATTTATAATCAAATTCACTACTACCCCCAAATTAGGCAAACAAACAGAACAAAAAATCGACCAAAGAAACTTGCTCGCAAAGAAAACAATCAAACTTTTTTTTGAAATCTAAAATTACATCTTCCACCACCAATCAAATAACCAATCCGATAGAAACATGAATATAAGCAAGTTTTGTGAACAAAAAGAACGCACTGTACAATTCAACTATAACATCTGTTCGTTTGATATTCAAAGCTGGCGTCGTAGCTCCTATTAGAATCTTGAAAAAAACTTGAAGTATTATTATGGGATTATAAAGACTAAAAATGACGTTTAGAGTTTTAATTTCATAACGAGGTACTTATGAGACTTAAATAGATTTAGATATAGGATTTAAGTACTTTCAAATTTAAAAAATGCTTAGCTCTTACAATAAAAATGCTATGAGATGAATTTGAGTTTCATAACAAGAGATTCATTCTTAAGTATAACAATAGGATTTAAAAGAATCTTATGGGAGCTTTTTTCAGATTTGAACTCCGGGAGTTTGTTAGTTGGGTACTGAACCGATTTTGATTAATTTTGTATTTCAATTAAAAAAGTTATTTAAATCCTATCAGTAAATTAAATCTGAGAAATTTCTAAACAAATATGTAAACAAACATGACACATACACTCATGCAATTTGATCTACTCGCTTAGAAGCCATTTCAGACTAACATATAATGTGAATATAATCTGGTCGAAATGATAACCTCCATTTTTAAAAGCCGGTTAAAAATCGCACCATTTCTGCAAAAACATGTTTATAACTAAAATGTTGTCATTGCAAATGGCGGCAAATTAAATTTTTGCCCAGGGCGGCGAAAAAGCTGGATCGGGCCCTGAGTGGAGTGAAAAGTCAGTCAGATTCTAAACAGGGATGACTTTACTTACTCCGATAATTTACCACAAAACGATTGTCGAGTCAAATAATTGAAATGACGCTTTAATAATTCAAAAGATCACTCCTTAAGTCCAAACAAAGTAAAAGAAAAAAACTGTGTCATGGAATTCGTTATTTATGTATTTTCTGTTCAATTTATTAATATTTTTTTTTTTGTTAGAGGGCTAAAACTACAAAATAAACATATTCCATTCGCATTTCGATTGACAAGCAAAAATAATTTATGGGACACGGAATTCAAGTCTCCCGCCATCTTAAGAATCATACAACTAAGAACTGAATATAGAATACTCTAGGCACACGATATAAATATCTACATCACTAGCTGAACACATGACTATTTACCCTTGACGGGGTGCGTCTTGGGTGCAGGTGGAGTTGGAAGTAGGGAACGGGTGCTAGTATGGAGTAATCGGCAAATTAACTATGTGTAAACATTATAAATCACTGCGTGACACAACAACCAACAATTCAAATTGTTTTCGAAATTCCTTAAGGACATAACAACCGATCGTTAACATTTTCTAAGGAAAAGCTTATAACTTGCCTCCCTATATTAATAAATATAAGTTCTTCCAGTTAGAGTTAGTAACTAGACGAGTTTTGAGTGTCTGCGTGTACTCTGTGTATGTGCGGCTGTTGAATTAAGTGAGTGGGGTTTTGGTGGTATATGAGTAGCATAACTTTCACCCACTCAGTTGTACCTAAATGAGAAACGAATACACGAATGAATTATTTGCATATTCGTTTCTTTATCGATTTGTGCGGTTTCACATTCGAAACAGCAAACAATACACAAAAAAAAAAAAAAACTGAAAATGAAGGAGAAAGGAAACGGAAAAACTAGTACAAACTAAATTTGCATTTTTGTTGCCACGATTTTATATTTTAATAAAATGAATTAGTTTAGGAAATTAGTTAATTTCCGGAATGTAATGCTTGGCGATGGAATAAATTTATGCTGACAACACAATTAAAAGTTGAAGTGTATTGTGTATAGGGAGATACGAGTACCTATATAGACAGACACTGAGGTAAAGCTTTAATACGTGTTTGATGGTCGTATATCGGAAGAAGTTGCGGGAAATCGGAAATGATGTGTGTTACAATACTTTATTTAGAAAAGGAAGTGCATTGTAACTGCATTAGTTTTATATACACATGATACACATGACGCCATACTGTGGTCCAAAATGACTTTTTTTGTTGCAAAAATTACCTATATCTTTTGAACGCCTGAAGATGTCGCTACAATTTTGTTTTCTTAAAGGAAAACTCCAAGGCTGTGAAAATAGTGATTTTTAAGAGAATTACTTCACAGGTGTCATAGGCTGAAGTAAGATTTTTTTAGAAAAAGGAATTAACAGAGAAAGGAATTAGGCAAAGCAAATCTTTAAAAACAGAAAAAGTTTTGCGAATTTTGTAAATCACTATGTGTGGCTATTAAATTGGTCACAGGATGTTCCAAAGTAAAATTGTTCAAAACAGTGGATATATAAATTTAAGGAACCAAGTAGGTAGATACCTATTAAAAAATATTTTTGTATTTTGCGGCTCATCGACAAATCTTTAAAACTGTTTCTGTGACCAATTTTATGTAAAACAGTGTAGGAAAAAAATAAACACTCCAAAATTTTAAAAAATATTTTTTTTTTTAATTTGTTCTTATAAAATAAAATAGAATACATAATACGTCTTTTTTTAAATTCATTATAGACTTTAATTTTCATAGAAAAAATCATTGGCATCATCATCGATTTCAACATTTGAAAGGCCTGCTAGCTCTGGGCAGTAACTCTTTTTCAGATCTTTTTGAGATCTCACGTGCCGATGATATAGCCAGCATATTATATACGTCTTCATTTTGACGTTTCCGTAAGACCTTGCAGGTAGTTTGGTATCGATATCGTAGTCTTTATTCCTTGCTTCTTGTGTTTCCCCTAAAAGCTCTCCTGTTGGCAAAAATCGATGCTTAATAAATTTTCCACCACCATGGTGCAGAATTTTGTAAAGTGTTAGGGTCAGGAGTTTGTGACTGTTTCTGGCTTCTATATAGTAGATTGGATTATAATTTTCTTTCTTGTCAACTACATTCATTCGTATTTACCTGCTTAAGTAACAAAAACTCTTTTAATTTAAGTGGAATTTATTCAAAAAGGGGCGTGAAAGTGGGTGGATTTTTGAATGATCAAGATCATAACAAAATTCAGTAGGCGCTCAATATAGTGAATCTCGGTAGAGTGAACTATCCAATATTGTGAACACACAACATTTTATACAGACTTCTCTAAATAGTGAACAAAAAACTCTTGATATAGTGAACACAGATTTTTTTCAGAACTTAATAAGAATTTTCAAGCTACAATACGTGTACAGCTTTGTTGACTGACTTTTAAGAAGTTTTACCGTTCACTTATGTTTGTGGATTGTAAATTCAGTCACGAAAGTAAGAATAATACACTAGACCCAGGTTATTGCTGATTGGGACTCATCAGCCTGTACGGTTTTATCGAATGATGCTGTTATTTTGTTGAAAAGGTTATTGAGTGGGCAGGACATAAGAATACAATTTTTTCTGATATCGTAGTTATGAAACGTTTGTAGGAAAAAGCAGTATACAAATCAATTTAAAAGTGAGGAAGACACAAACAAAAATGAGAAATTATTTTTCTAAAATTTAATTCTTATTTAAAAAAAAAAAAAATTGTACGTGGGTTAACCATTATATACATTATTGTTGATTTTAATGTTATGAAATGTTTTTTCCCTAGTTAAAACTTTATACCGTGCAAAATACCTATTCATTTTGAATCAAATTCTACTTTGGAAAACCTTTTCAGCTTCTCTCTCGAAATAGTGAACAATCTCGATACAGTGAACATGCCTGGTTTTAATCACTTCACTATCGAGCGTCTACTGTATGAAGAAAATTTCACGTTTTTAAATCTTTTCAGAAAGCAAATAACCTTAATATCATTTCTCGTGCCCGTCTTCGTTTATCCGCATATACTTTTCCTTTCTCTTAAAAAAAAAAATCATTCCTGAATCTTTATTCATTGTCGACATTTTAAATATACAAACTAATACAAAATCTATTATATATCAGTGTTCAATACTACCTTGATAAAAGCTGAATTTTTGCATATGGTTTAGTAAAAAGTTAGGCTAAAATACCCTTGTAATTTCTCAGTTATATTTGTCCGTACCTCTATTCAAACCTCAAAAACTCATAAAAATGTGTTTTTTTTTATTTTATTTCTTTAAAATATTATTTTTTTTTTTAATTTGAAATTTTAATTTACTTACAAATATAACAACCACGTAACATTTAAGATAAAAGAAATTATATAAATTCGTTTTTTGTCATTTTTTTACTCTATGTAGGTAGAACAAAATTTGCAAACTTTTAAAAGCTTTATAAACCGAACTTTTTACCAAAAACTTATTTTGTTTGCTATTTTTGAAGCTCTGTTTATATTCCTGTCAGAAATTAAAAAAAAAAAAAAAAAAAATAATTAAAAAAAACATCGAATCTTGTATTTTTGCCACCACTTTAGGCTTTTTGGACCACAGTGTAACGTAACACATAAGTAACGTAGACCAGTAAAGGGAAGTGTTTGATTTTAAAAATGCCATAAATAAGGTACTAGGTTATACTTCTCAATCCGCCCAAGTTATTTCCGAACTGACATAACTTACAAAAACAATATTTTAAACAAAGATCTCCAATATCTTCGGCTTAGAGCCAAAAGCATAGCTAATTCCGTATTCGCACTTTTTACAAAGAAATCAAAAACAGAAGTGTTTGCGCTTATTGTTTGACTAAATACAAAAATATAGAAATTTGTTCTGTTCACCTTTTTGTAATTACTGTGAAATAATTGGTTCGTCCGTCTTTTTGATAGCTTTTTAATTTGCAGCAATTTTTGAAATAATTTATTTAACTCTAAGCCGGCTGGCGTTACCAATTAATTCTTAGCTTTTAAAACTTTTATGCTTTCGACCAGCTTCGAAAGAAGTGGTAATTGTTTTGCACTCGTATAAAATTAGATTCCTTTTGATGGTAGAACGAAACGGAGCATCTGCTCAAAACTCAGCTTTTCTGAGCAAGTGCTCTATTTGGTATGAGTAGGTACAATTCCTTTGTCACTCGTATTGTCACACTAGCACCTCACCTATTTATATATGGACCTGACCCTCATTGGTTCCGAATAAGCTGCACGTAGGAGATTACAATTTTGACGGAGATTTTGAATTTCAGCATTAATAGTGACAGACGGCTTGAAGTATGATGCTTCTTTCACTGATAGTGACCATATGGAAAATATGTATCAAGAAAAACTTAAATTTCTCCACGTTTTGTCGAAGGAAGACAGTTCTATCTATGAGCTTCTGTTTAAGCCTTAAGCCTACTACCACAGATACTATAGTTCTCGAACTCTATTGTATCTGTGCTACTATGCTGCTGAAGCGAAACGAAAATTTGCATGACACAACGAAATCATAAACGAAAAATTCCGTTCTGCTTTGCGTTTTGTATAGTAGGTGTACCTACGCTATTGGAAGAGCGAATTTGATGATTGTAGTAGATTATTTGGAGAAGTCTCCACTCTCTTTTCGGTTGCTGTCATGTTAGAGACCACAAAAAAAATTCTGTTCGCATAAGTAGCGTACCAGGCTTTATGTATATAGCTACTCGTTATCTTTTGAGATGATTTTTGTAAATTGTATAGCATTGCCTTAATTCTAACTGACGAATATGACCTCTATCTCTATACACGAGTCTAGGATAAAGATCCCGGTACAATTTTCTGGCAGCATACAACGATATCCGGCAAATCCAAATCCCGCATTTAAAATAAAAAAAAAAAACTTGAGAAACAAAATCTCCAAAAAATAAATAATCCCACTTTTAATAATCTCGCATACCGCTTTTCAGGAAAACTGTTGAAATAGGCACCTGCCTGACGGCTGAAGGCGGAACAACGAAGTTGCATAAGCGGGACAGACGAAATACCAAAGAGAAATTTAAAATTCTTTGAACCCGTGAAGCGTTGTCGAAGAAAACTGCATTGACATAGGTGATGCCTGCCTAACTCTTAATAAAAGTGCAATGAAGTGCAAATGTTGCTTTCGACTTTTCTGTATTAGACGTGGTTTAATGTAATCAGCGAGATTTTAATTTTCGAGATTTTAGTTCACTGATGGTTTCTGTGCGTTTGCGAGTTTGTTAAAATCGGGATTTTTTAATTGCGAGATATCTCAATGCCAAATTTAAATTTGCGAGATTTCGTAGCAAACCCCATTTTCGTTCAAAATATCCCGATCATTGAGATTCAGAAAAACAGCTCTACTCCTATCGATACCAATTTTTTTTACAAAATAAAAACATTAAGATGACAAAAAGAATCTCCCTTTCCCGAATTGTATTGCCGATTTGATGCATTGGACATATTACGAGGAAAAATTTCATCGCCCTTATACCTACTATATAAAGGGTCCGCCAAATAACTTCTTTTTTTTTTAAATGGCGCAAAACATCGAGTGTAGCTTCGGCTGTGTGGCACGTAGCGCCGTCCTGTTGAAACCAAATGTTGCCAATATCCTCCTCTTCAATTTTTGTGAACAAAAATTCGTTCAACATGGCCCGATAACGATCGCCATTGACTGTAACGGCCACTCCTTGCTCATTTTCGAAAAATGGCCCAATTATGCCTCTGGACCAAAATCCGCACCAAACAGTGACTCGTTTTGGGTGTATCTGCTTTTCAATGTATGCGTGCGGGTTTTCTGTGCCCCAAATGCGACAATTTTGCTTGTTTACTACCCGCCAAGATCAAAATGACCTTCATGTGAAAAGATGATTTTTTTGGCAAAATCGGCATCTTCTCTAAGTCGATCGCAGGCCCACTTGGCGAAGCGTATACACAACCATATTCGTTCAGCGGAAAGATAAAACTAATTATCTGCCAAATCAGACATAGCTAAGTGTTACCATTCACGAAATAAGCACTAGTTGAAAAAAAACGTTAGATGGCGGACCCTTTATTTGAAAACTCTCGCAGTTTTTCTGATTGTCATGGTTAAGAACGGAAAAAAAAATTTACTTAGTTGTATAGATACAAATGTACTATGTTCATAATCATTGGCCAGAAAGAAGTAAGTAACGCATATTATCGACTAATGACTTTATCAAAAAAATAAATAAACGTACCCAAAGATATGTGCATCTCGATTAAACTGATATATTCATTAGGTATGTCTCCGCAGATGATAAACATTTAATTTGCTTTGTCATTATTTCATCTTAATGACAAATGATCATTCGCAAAAATAGAACAACACATTTCCAATCACATTCATAACCTCAACGAATCGATTCGAGTTGATCCCCACTTAATGATTTATATTGTTTGCGCAAATAAAATTTATTTCATCCGATTTTTCATACGCTGGATTACACACAAAAATCCTTGAGATACCATAGATTATAGAAACAAACGTTTCAAACACTCGAGCGAAAAATTCAATTTGATGGTGTGACCGCAGCCATATGCTTTTCTTGAGAGGAGAAGGACCTTTATCTTCATTATAAGATGATGCTGATGGTCGTATCCTTGTAATCGGGACGGGATATAGACAACTGCGAAACGATGATGATGTCGACGACGGCGAAGATGTCTACGAAACCATTTTCTTCATCCATTTATCTAATAATAAAGAGCCAAGACGCACCTATATATAATATACGAAACATCTTAATACAACACTAATGGAATTTTTCCCTTTTGTCTCTGCGATTTCTGTGTGTGCTCTGTGCTGTGTGATGCTTGTTGTTGGGGTTGACATTGTTTTCTTCACCCTTTCCCATCATGCATTTCTCACTAAAAGGGCTTTTCCCACTCACTGATGGTCATGGTGGTAATAGATGTGAACGGCAATCACTTGCTCCGTTAAACACAATCAAACGATTCTATTCGTCTGAGTTAGATATGCCTTTATGTCCAGCTTATGGCTATTATAACCCTTCCTCTATTACATTAAGAGCATTGCGAAGCGGCTACGGTGGGCTTCAAAGTTATAAACTAACTTTCATTAGTTTTCTTATATGGCATTCAAGTGCCTCACAATATCTTTAGCTATGGTCTGCTCAGATATAGCTATAATATAATAGAGAAAAGGGTTAATTAAGATGACGTCAAGCCCTCACACAACAGAAAGATTGATTAAGCGTTTGTTAATTAGTCCCAGTATTAAGTTCAATTTATGTTTGAAAGGAACAAAAATTGAGGTAAATTCAATGTTAAGTCATTCGTTTATGAGCAATTTTGCGCTTTATTTAACCCAGTGCTTCAGTCGAAAGGAAATGAGGGAGAAAATGTGTATAGTAGAAACATAAAAAAGAAAGAAATGAAGGTAGGTATACCTCTATGTAATTCTTTAGATGATGAAAAATGATGCCAAGCAGAATATCCTTAAAATTGAATTTCCGATGAAATGATATATCTATAAAGGTATATTTATGATCGAATTGCACCTAATGAAATAGGGAGAACGAAAATGTTTGTTATTTCATCGTATATCATTGGATTTTATTTTATTTTTTTTTTTTTTGGTAAAACCTAATAGCATAAGTGATAGAAGGTAAGATAAAATAAATCTATACGATAAATTGAATTTCCCTAAATATTTTGAGGCTGCTTAAGTAAGTTTTTCAGTTAGATACATTTGTGTATAGGTTTACTGTGCTGGATTCATTTTAATAATTTTTTTGTTATTTTAAATATACATATGTGTTTTCCGTATTGCTTTCTTACCAAAAATAGGCCTTTTAAGTGCAACTTGAATTGCACGGCACTCAGGGTCATTCATTTTGTGGTTACAAGTTGGTAGCGCTGGAATTTGACACCTGTCAAACTCAGCTGTCATTTGTTGAATGTTTGTCATTTACGATAATGGATCGCTTAACAATCGAACAAAGCGTTAACATTTTTAAAACAAAATTGGTGATTCAAACGTAGCCCACTTTTCGAGCATTACGCGATGATGGTCGTCATAGACCGACTACGCAATCAATAAATAAAATTGTGAAGAAAATTGAAGAGAGTGGAAGAATTTATTAAACTTTTGAATACAAAAAATTTAGCGATAAAACCTGCACCTTTCCTCTAAGTCAAGATTACCGCTCAGCCTCGCTTCGGTTCTTTCTTTTCGTAACGCATTTACCTCGATGTTGGATTAAGATATAAATTTAGGTGCATCTGTTTAAGTTTTAAGTCTGTTGGAGCGTTCCCGATGTCGTTAGGCCTGTGCATCATCGTAATGCACGCTCAGTCGAAAATTCGAAAATATTGCTGCTGCAAGTCCAAGTGTTGCTGATGATCCGGATTTATCGATTACCCCGCGTTCGCAGCAATTGAACGTGTCTTAACCGATTTTTTTTGGCTGGCGATTGAAGATCGGGACTTCGATGATATGTGGTTCCAACAAGATGGGGCAATGCCACACAACACGACCAACCAATTATGGATTTTTTGCGTGAGAAGTTTCCTGGTTGCGTACTTTCACGTTTTGGCGACGTCAATCGGCCACAAAGATCATGCGATTTGACACCGTTATATTTTTTTCTGTGCGGCTACGCAAAAGACTTTGTTTACTCGAATAATTCCCGAACTCTAGACGCATTAAAAACCAACATTACTCAAGTAATGGCCGAGATACTGCCAAAAATGTTCGAAAAAGTCGTTAAAAATTACCTCAAAAGAATCGCATGCTGGGAATCTTACCGAGGGGGCCATTTGAATGATTTTGTTTTTCACACTTAATGGCAAAGTCAAAACTTTATAATGAAATAAAATATTCATCAAGAATGTATCGCTGTGTGTGTTTCGAAACTTTCGAAATCGAATAATTAATGAGCCTTTATAGTAAGAAGAAATAGAAGGATATAGGATAGAATTTTTGCTGGCACAGTGGACTGGAGAAATAAGGTATTGATTTTCTCATGGAATTCCATGGATGGCGTCCAGTTGTAATTAAGGGATAATAGAAAAGAATGCTGCCTATAGATTCGGAACCCACACCTCTAAGTTAGAAGTGAAGCACTACATCCACTGTACCATTGCCAACCGCTTTTCGTAGTTGAAAAGCTGCTGGTTTTTCGCACAAGCTTCGTTCCCCTTTTTCGATGGTCCTCAACGTTCTGCTATGTCCTGGATGTGGCGCATTTAGTGCTGAAGAAGTTTGTCGGAACCTTTGTACCCACGAGCGAATCAAATGAACACTTGGCCAGTCACTCAATCGGCGTATATTTAAGCGTGAAGAATATTGCCGGCGCGCAATTATGTAAGAATCATCACTCTTAAAAAAGCTTCTATAGTGAACGTATTATGCTCTCCCGACCACTGTGACATTTTAATTAATAAATCCGTACTCAAAATTATTCAAATAAGAGTAAATTCGTCTAGCCCGGCTTATAACTGTTCTGGATATTAATGTTGAAAAAATTTATTTCCCACCTGACACCCTGAATATGTGTCGCATAAACAGTGGTGTTGGCGTAGCGTCAAAATAACACGATTCCTACCGTCTTTGGTTTTAAAATTTCCACTTAACTTCATAAAATTTTCTACAATTCAAATTCAAGTTTTTTTTAAATAAATAAATTTTTGCATATAATGTGGCCTATTATTTTTCTGTAATTTTAAGATCACAATCTTTAATATCCAACCATCAGAACTCAAGTTATAAGCTTCTAACTGGAACCACATCACTTTTTCCAAAGATTTGTAACCATAAAAAACTAGAACTAAGTCGAACGTAAGCCGTCTTATTTGTTTTTTTTTTATTATTATTTAGTGTGTGTTGTGCAAAGAAAATGAGGGACCCAAAATAAGTTAGTTTCCATTAGCATGTATACAGTGTAAGAAAAAAATAACACGCTTTTCCACGTCTAATTTACAGTTTATCTCTTTAAAAAAAAGTGATATGGCTGAAGTTAAAAGCTTATAACTTGAGTTTTGATGGCTGAATCTTTTAGAATGAAATCTTATAATTACGGTCAAATAAAAGGCTATATTATGCATATACAAGAACCTTACTTAAAATTCTCGTACCACAGAGTTCTGGTCCTAACAGTCCTCTAAAATAATCTAATAATTAAGATTATAAAGCGTTATCCAATAAGAGGTGTTATTTTGATATTCAAAGAAAAATGGCATTTTTTGAGACAAATGATCGGATGTTTATTTCATTATAAAGAGGAAGGTATGCCGTTAATAATGGAATACAACATCAGCCAAACGGCCGCCACGACCACGCTTACAGGACCATATCCTTTTCATGAAATTTTCCATAACCAAATCGCAAAGTGGCTGCCCTATGTCCTCGATAGCCTCACGAATTCCTTCTTTGAGGTCTTGAATCGACGCTGGGCTGTTGACGTAGACCTTATCTTTCACGTGGCTCCAAAGGAAGAAGTCGCAAGGTGTTAAATCACAAGATCTCGGTGGCCAATTGTGATCACCTCTTCGGAGATAACACGGTCCGGAAACTTTTCCCGTAAAAGATCGATGGTTTCATTGCCTGTGTGGCACGTAGCGCCGTCTTGTTGAAAGTAAACGTTGTCCAAATCAATACCATCCAATTCCGGCCATAAAAAATCATTAATCATCTCTCGATAGCGCAATCCATTGAGCGTAACTGTTGCTCCAGCCTCATTTTCGAAAAAGTAAGGTCCAATGACCCCGCCGGACCATAAACCGCACCAAACAGTCACGCGTTGAGGATGGAGAGGCTTTTCATCAATAACTCTTGGGTTTTCCGAGCCCCAGATGCGACAGTTTTGCTTGTTGACGTAGCCTCCGAGGTGGAAATGGGCCTCATCAGTCAAGATGATTTTTCGATGAAATTCCGGATCATTTTCATGCATTTCAAGGACCCAATCAGCAAAGACACGACGTTGTTGATGATCAGCCGGCGTGAGTTCTTGTGTTAACTGAACTTTATAAGCCTTAAGACCCAAGTCTTTATGCAAAATACGGTGTAATGACGTTTGTGGAATGCCTAATTCCAAAGAACGACGAGGAATGGACAAACCTGGGTTTTCTTCAACACTTTGGGCTACAACAGCAATATTCTCAGTTGTTCTTGAGCGACGTGCACGGGTTTTATTCTTCACATCACTAACTTGTCCCAACAGCTCGAATTTGTCCACCAATTTCTGTATTGCGGTCCGACAAGGTGCTTCACGACGACCCAAAAATGTTTTAGTTTTACGAACCGTCTCTGCCAAATTTTCACCATTTTTATAGTGAATTTTAATAATTTCAATGAGTTGTTGAAGCGTGTATCGTTCCATTTTTATAAATGGCGTAGTTTCTACTTGTCAAATGTCAAAAAATTACAGCTTCAAAAGTGACAGCTACCGAAATAGCGGGCTATTCAAAATAACACCTCTTATTGGAAAACCCTTTACCTTCAGGAGAAGTTGGTAAAGTTTTATGGATGGGTTTTGCTTTATAGGCTTTAAATTTCCATCTGTATAACTATAAAAATATTGGGTTTTCTATCTTAATATAGAAAACAAATGATCCTTATTGCTCTTGTTTCAAATGCAGAGAATAAAGGTTCTAAAGTTTAAAGTTTTTTTTTCGACTTTACATTCAAATTATTCACGCCACGCCATGCCACTGGTCGCTTATAAACATTTTGGGAAACATCAATCTGCCTATATCTTAAAAAAAAAATTGTGGGCACCCTTTGTCATAACAAAACCCCCAATTTAATGTATGTATGTATGTACCTTACCAACCTATACGAGTATCTCAAATTGAATGCTCCTTAACAGACAAAATTGTTTGAATAAACTCATAAATTCCGTAAATTGCATAAACTGTGCTCCATTTGAGACAGCGAAAATAATGCCGAAGCAATAAATAGCTGCAGTTCCTTTACCAAAATATAAATTGAGACAAATTTATATTTCACCCTTGCTTGGGAAAACCATCACCCCATCACGACTTCAACCCCATAACTTGTCAACAGACTTCCACATCAGAGTCCCCGTTGTGCATATTTCCATTTTTTTTTTTTTTTAGGGAAAACAACTATATTTCCCCTTAAAGTTATTGTTGTTTTTTTTTTCAGAAATATTATGTTCAATTTTCATGTGGGAAAAAATCCAGTCTCTAAGTTTTTCCAGGAAAAAGAAAACAAATAAAACTAACATACCTTAACTATATACTTCTATGTAAGTGAAAGGGTTACACAGAAAGGACAATTGAATGCGAATATATTCCTCCTTTCCATGGAATAAGTTAAAATTGGATAACTCAATTTTGTATGAGGTTTTTTTTGTTGTTGTTTGGTTTTTGTCAAAGACGGAAAAATAAGGCGCGACAAAGTTTTGTCATATTTTTTCTTTTCTGGTTTATTATTGTGTTGTGCGGTTTCTATAAATATGTATACCTATAAAAATGCAATTTAGCTTTAGTGGTGCGGCGCTGACAAACAAATTCAAATATTAAATTTCGTGATGTGATGTGGCAATTCCGATTTTGTTTCGTATATTTTATTGACTAAACATTAGGAAACGACATTTAGAAAAAAAGAGTAGTATTGGTAGATAATAGTTGGTTAAATTGGCAAATGGACGAAAGTAGAGTATTAACTATGGCTTGCTATACCTAATTAATATGAATCTATAGGTATAAAACCATCTAAAGCTGGAAACAGAGGTTTTTTAGATGAATAAAAATGCATGCCTTTTTCGCACGTATTTGTATAGGTAATGTTTTGTCTGCTCTGCAATTTATTACAGAGCATCTAGAGACAGCAGAAGAAGTCGTAGTGTTGTTGGTTTTGGTACCTTTAGCAAATATGTGTTGTTAGATGCTCATGCTGACATTTACTCCAAATATGGTAGGTTTCGTTTCTGAGCCAATGATCTCACAGTGTGTTTCTCTGTTGATTTTTTTTTGTCGCTTGCGATGAATTGGCTGTAAGGCCTCGATATTGATAAGTTTACCTTTAAATAATTCTTATCTATACTTAACTAGCTTATACTAGCTGACTCGGCGAATTTAGTTTCGCCTAAAATGGATTAAATTATTAATGTCCCTTTCGAAAGTCGAGCTTTTCTTTTCGAATAAAATTGAATTCAATAAATTTATTTAGATAAAGGGTTTTTAAACAGGGACGCTACAAAAGTAGAGCAACAGGGACAGCAAACGACGCCATATTTCTTGCCGCTTTTTTGACATTTCTCTTTAGTAAGGTTTGCCATTTCATGATGCAAAGATATACGAGCCAACAACGAGTCAAAATTATTAAAATTTACTACCGAAATTCGGAGTCAGTGGCCTCAACTTTGAGAGCGCTACGTCCAATTTATGGTCGTCATAATCGTCCTAGCAGACCAACAATTGAGCGTCTAGTGGAAAAAATTTGAATCCGCAGGCACAGTACAAAATGTTCCCGTGCCAGTGAGACAAAGAAGTGCCCGTAGTGTCGAGAATATTGCTGCCGCTGAGGCTTCAGTTGCAGAAAGCCCAAATGTGTCTCTTACACGTCGTTCTCAAGCGTTGGTCATCTCTGTGACAGACGTCGTTGTGGCGAATTTTGCGAAAAGATCTTGGCCTACAAGATTTAATTGACGCAAGAACTGAAGCCGCTTGACCACCAGAAGCGTCGTATGTTCGTGAATTGGGCTGAACAACAACTTGAAAATGATTCGGATTTTCATCGAAAAATCAACTTCAGCGATGAGGCTCATTTCTGGCTGAATGGCTTCGTCAATAAAAAAAATATGCGGTATTGGTCAGGCAGCAATCCACACGTTCTCCATGAGTCATCATTGCATCCCGAAAAAATTAAGGTTTGGTGTGGTTTATGGGCTGGCGGCGTCATTGGGCCGTACTTCTTCCGTGATGATCAAGACCGGCACGTTACTGTGAATGGGGATCGCTACCGTTCAATGATAACCGAATATTTTTGGCCCGAATTGGATGATATGGACTTGGAGGACATGTGGTTCCAACAGGAAGGTGCCACAAGCCACACAGCGAATGTCACAATCAATTTATTGGAAACCAAGTTTGGAGAACGTGTTATCTCACGAAATGGTCCAGTCGCCTGGCCGCCTCGGTCGTGCGATTTGACGCCGTTAGACTATTTCCTGTGGGGCTACGTCAAGTCTATGGTCTATGCCGACAAGCCAGCGACGATTGATGAACTTCGTACGAATATCGAACGTGAAATTGCAGCAGTATCGGCCGATTTATGCTTGAAAGCCGTCGAAAATTGGGTTCAGCGTCTTTCCTTCTGCAAGCGTGCCCGTGGTGGCCATGCAAAAGAAATCGAGTTCCATACATAATGACATTGAACGTACTTTTACAGAAATAAAGAATTTCATTGATATCCAAAACCGTTTTTGTTTTATTTAAAAAAACTTTTGTAGCGTTCCTATTGAAAAACCCGATACAAGGAAAATGGATTTCACACAACTGGTTTGTTCGGGTAGATACTTTCTTGTTCTTTCTTGTATGGCAATTTCTCAAGTTTTGAGGAGTGGGGGTGAAATTCTCTCATCAGAAGGAATTGAAACTGCCCAGAAGGACACAAAAGCTTTGAACTAAAAATGTTGTCCACATTTTAAACGCCAACAAAAAGTAAATTCAAATTACTTATGTAATTTTATATTCTTGAATGAATTTTATAATCACAATTATTGTGAAGATCAACTATCAACCGATTGACGATTGATAGAATTTATTTTGGTTTTATAATAACGATATACGATCGTCTTGAAGTTGTTCCTTCCGAGAAGTTATTTTCTTGCAAATCGCTGAAGTGGTGAAGTCCATTTGGGCCACCACCAATGGCTGTTACTTCTATTTTGTTTTCAGTTTGCTTCTTCTTATTTGCACTACATTTTTCTGAAGTACCTACGTTCTTGTTCCCCTAAGCTTTTCAGCTCTAAAGCAATGCTTTTCCACTTTGTATGTGTGCTCTAGCTTCTGAACAAAATCTTTTGGCGAGTTCAAAATTTTGATCGATCAACTGTTTTATATATATATTAATTTCTTATAATTTTATTAGTTATACAGATACTATACAATTCGAAACTAACATTTTAAACAATCAATTGACAGTTAACATTCACAATACATACTATTTAATAAAATTGGTTGATCAATATCGAATATTAATTATTATACTCTGTTCAACAAAAACTGTTAGTAAAACGTTTGTCTCTCAGTCTGGTTACATTGGCTTGCATAAACCTGTCCCTTTCTACAGCTCCACAGGGTTTCCGTAGATTAAATTATAAATATCACTTCACAGTTCACAATACTCTGCTTCATAAATTTGTTCTTAAAACCTTCAAATCCCAAAATTTACTTAATAAAATCCACAAAAAAAGGACTTGAATTTACTTAAAATTGGTAAAGGTAGCTCTGTTTGGATGAGGACAATTTCAATACACACATCGTACATGACGAAGATAAGCGCACGATCGTTCATCAGTATCCCTTCCTCTTCAGCAGTGGGATACAACGGTCATGGTGGAGTGTACGACTTTTTGCGAAGAATTACAAAAACAATTCGTATACTTAACTCAATGGCTTGCTAATTTTTTTAGTGGTACTTTTCCTAATTCAGTTTCACGAGAGTGCATCAGGCGCCACTGCTTTGGAAAAAGCTCGCCCATAAGCGCTGTACTGACAATTTTGTTGAAGAGAGTATAGTTGATAGTAATGCTGATTTTCACAGTAAGGGCGAATGAAAAAACAACAGAAGTGAGAGCAATTCAATTTTTAAAAATCGTAATTTAAGCAAAATTTAATTATAAAGACTTATTTTATTAATTTAAAATAAAATTCACTTATATACACCTAAAAATAAAACCTAAAGTAAAAGTAAATAACAGCCTTTTTTGCATTTGTGTGTTGTTCTTTAAGTGGCATTTGACAGAACTTAGCAATTTCTGCCTGAAGAAATTTCTCGGGTAAAAATTTTCCAAAGGCGAAAATAATTTTCTTTCTCGGAAGCACGCTCTTCTACCCAAAACAATCCAAGAAATGGAAGTTATGCGAACAGGATCGGACTTAAGTCGGGGAATCAAATAGTTTTGGGTAGTTTCGGACTAGGACGCTCACGCACGAGTTGTTTCTTATCCAGTGCGCGTGTAAACAAACAATGAAGACGGCTTTTCATCCAATCACACTTATATGTCCAGATACAACCCCTTCGTATCAATCAATGTCAATGTGGAAAGATCGGATATACAACACAGTTGTCAAAAGTAAGTCTAAAAACGTAACGCCATCTGTTGACTATCCCATTTTTGTCAGGAACAAAATTAGTCGGTTGTCAGTTTTGTAGTGGCATTCCTAAGAACTTATATATTTTCTCATTACTATATAAAATTAAATTTTCAGAAATAGTCACCAACTACCCTTAAAAGTAATGCAATTTCGGGTTTTCATATATGATTTTCCTATTTTTCCCGTCAAAATTTCCAATTTCCTGGTTCAATAAAAATCCAAATAAAAAATCTCCCTTCAATTTTGATGATGTTCACCCGCTTTATGCACATAAAAAAAAAAAAAAAAAACAATTCATTTTAATATAATATCTATAGATAGAAATTTAAATTAAGATTTTATCAGCATATTCATATAATAGGAATGCCTCAAACATTCTTTAATATTCTCGCAGTGAGGAGGGTATATCGAATTGATAGGCTTGTTAAAATCCTATCTTTTGTATCGTCTTAAAATATTAAATCCCATTTGCATTGTCCCATATGACATTTCTTTAGAAATATTGTTCAAATAAATTCTTGAAAAAAAAAAAATTATTGAACTGTGTCCCCCCCACAACACACAGAATTAACGAAGTCACATATGAACTCACCCTATCAAGTTACAATTAGCCGACCTGTCATCTTATCGATGATGGCGACGGCTACATTCGATAGGCTTAACTTGTCAATTGTCATACAAATATATATGATTCATCCGTAAAAAGCGCATTAACCTTTTTTAATGCTCTCAAGACCTTGTTTTGACAGTTGTTCATTCAAATTTGACTTCATTTGATTAAATACTCTCTTTTTGTCAGAACACCACCAAGCACCAAGTGGCTTATAAGGGTTTTTGGTGGTCCATATGAATGTAATCTTGTGTCGTGCGTTTGTCCAATATCAACGTTGCCTTCAAAAAAATTCAACTGATAATTCGTTAATTAATTAAATTAAACTGTCGAATCGTTTGGTTCTCGTGGCAATAATAATTTCCGTTTTGAATAAATTTGCATTTGGGTTGCCATTGCCAGACTACTATTTTATATAAAGTCGGTGGGTACAGCGTACAGGTTGTATACATCTTAATTTTGGTTTTGGAAAAATGTGAATAATGCCACCCTTCCTATAATAACGTGTGACATGTTAAATTAAATGCCACCCTCATCTAGTTCCTTGCTATGTTCATTCTGATGTCGTTTCGCAGAGCCTCGAATTCATTTCCACAGTGCGGCATTCCGTTTTTGACGTCTCACAAAATCCAAGTTCATGTTTGCATGCTGCTCATTGCTCAGCTCAGCTCAGCTTAGCTTAGTATATTCTCCAGACCCCGTGTCTCCTCCGGGTGATATGAATCTTATAATAAATTCCTGAATTTCGAATTTGATTTCCATTTTTGTGTGTTTGTTTTTTTGTTTTCTCTCTCTCCCTTCAGTGAATTTAATTGGAGTCGAGTGAGGAAGGAGGGATTTCTTTTGCGAAGCACGCAAACTTCATTAGAAAACCTTTTCAAGGTAGTTACACAAATTATTGCAATTAATCATATTTCGCTTAGCGGGAATTTGTGGTTGGATTTAATTTTGTGTTCTTTTTTCTATTTTTTTTTACTCTGAAGTGAATAATGTCTCGAAGTTTGCTGTGAATAATTGCCTAATAATGTATTTTATTTTTTTTATATGATTCGTGTTGTTTTTTTTTTTTTTTTTGTTTGATATTTTGTGTATGAAAATTTACTATTTGCCGTTTTTAATGGTAATTAAATTAATTGAGCTTTTTGGAATGAGTGAGAGTGCGTATAATTGATGGCAGATGGAAGTTGGAAGTCGTTGTTAAGAATTTAGGTTGCTTATAGTCGTTTAGAAAGGAATTACAAAACTAACAGGTTGCTAGTTAGGAGAAGTTTTTTTTTTTTTTAAGGGTTTTTTGCTGATTGGGACACGTTCTTATAAAGCAAAATTAAATAAGCTTGATGTGATTTATGACCAACGATACGAAAATTTAAAAAAAAACTAAGAAAACACTCGTTAAGTAGCTCTTTATAATATGGATTTTAGCGGATATTAGTGTATTTGGGGGAACATTTTTTTATATCCAAACCAACTATTTTGAAAAATCATAAATGAAGTTAAAAACGGAAGTTGAGATGAATCTCCAGGGCCAAGTTCTAATTTTTTATTGGTTTGTAGATGGGCAATCTTGTCAATCACTGCGTCCTTAATGTCCTTGATTAAGAACTATTAAAACTCTCCTTATTAAAATAAATAAGTAACACGATGTAATGCGATCTTTACTATTCACCGTGATTCAATTAAATTGTAGCTATTGGACACAGTACAAAAATCTAAGGTAATATACTGCCCAGGTTGTCAAAATTGAAAGTGTAAGAAATTAAACATGGCGGCTCGAGTGCCCCCAAATATTAGCATTTTGACAAGTGAAGAGACACTGCGGATCCGCCATTTTCACAGATGCGCAGAACTAAACGAAAATGAGAACGCTAATGATAATTACCTTTAATATGTGAACTGTGCCTATAAAAGACGTTTGAAGCATGAATATTTTGAAGATCAGAAGAATACTTGGTTTTCTGAGACATATTCTTCGGGTTGCCGATTGCATTATCCTCTGATATCTTCCTTTTTAACTCGCCCAGATGTTTGTATGTATCGTGAACAGCACTGCCAGTGTTAATCTATTTTTTTCATATCAGGGATGATTAGGCCTGTATAGAAACCGTCGTTCACCTCTATATAAAGGGTGTTTTTTTAAAGGTATAGAACTTTGAAATGAAATAAAACAAAGATGATTTTTTTAAATTGACATGAAATTTACTTTATTCGTAAGATAATCTTCTGGCATATTAATTTAAATATAATTTTTTGCATATGACCGCCACAGCTGGCTCGGACGTAGTCTAATCTGGAGGTCTAATTTTCGATGACTTTTTCCAACATTTGTGGCCGCATATCGGCAATAACGCGGCGAATGTTGTCCTCCAAGTGGTCAATCGTTTCTAGCTTATCGGCGTAGACTATAGAATTCACATAAACCCACAGAAAATTGTCAAGCGGCGTTGAATCGCACGATCTTGGAGGCCAATTCACCGGTCCGTAACATGAAGCTATGTAGCGGTTACCAAACGTTTCCTTCAATAAATCAATTGTGGCACGAGCTGTGTGACATGTTGCGCCGTCTTGTTGAAACCACAGCTCCTGCACATCATAGTTGTTCAATTGATGAACGAAAAAGTCAGTAATGATGGCTCTATATCGGTCACCATTGACTGTAACGTTCTGGCCACCATCGTTTTTAAAGAAGCACGGACCAATTATTCCACCCATAAACCATAAAGCACACCAAACAGGCAGTTTTTGTGGATGTAACGGTGTCTCAACATACACTTGAGAATTATCATCACTCCAAATACGGCAGTTTTGTTTATTGACGTATCCATTCAACCAAAAGTGAGCTTCATCGCTAAACAAAATTCGCTTATGAAAATTGAGATTAACGGCAATTTTGTTTTGGGCCCATTTGGGCACATTTTGAAAGCGTTGTTCAGGAATCAGTCTATTCATGTTAAAATGCCAAACCAAACTTAAAATAAATGACTTAACATTTGACAAAATGGCCGCCAGTTAAAATAGTGTTGCCAACCTCTAAAAAACACCCTTTAGTTCAATAAGATTGATATCGAATTGAGATTCGGATCGATTGAAATTAAAATTTGTGATTTCAATCATCGATACTTTTCGATGATCGGATCAAAAAAATCGAATCGCTCCTGATTGACACAGCCCTACAATAAGTGTTTTTCTATAGGTTCGATGTTCGAAGCAGATGCTATTAATATTGAACTACATTCAACAAATAAAATGTGTCTTATTTATTAAACCTATATTTTCATACGTTGATGAGCACAGTTAAAGGATTTTTTTTTTACAAACTACGGAGCTGGGAAGTTTACCAAAAATGTACTTGATTTCTGCTAATTAAGCTTTCATGTATGATATCTTAAAAAATTTAGTTAATATTAACTTTGCGTTTTTTCAGTGCGTGGACAATACTGTGTTTATATAAAATTCTAGACAGAAAAGCCATCTGTTGAAAAATCATATTTTCTGTTGAAAAAATTAGTTAAGTATTTATAGTAAGGAGATTACAAACAAACAATAATTCATACCCAAACACTTCCGGTATAATTTCGCGCATACGTAATGCAAAATTCATTCAATTCTTTAACAACAAACAATGAATAATGAAACTTGATTGAATTTAAGCAAAATATTCTTTGATTTTCTGGCCCATTAAGTTAATAAACATAATAAACAACCCATCATCGCATTGAAGTAGTCACCCCCTTTGTGCCTGATGCCATAAAAAAAAAAAAGTCTTCAGCTAGATGTTATGTAGTATATCAGAAAGTTTTTTTTCTAAAATACAATTGAATTATTTCCGTGATTACGGTTAAACTCTATTATAAATGTATTTACAACAGATTTCACCCTCAAATGAATTTATTGCGCCCTCTTCGTATGAAAATATGAAAACCCTCTTGCAAAAGGACATTCGCGTGCGGTATAGAGTACTCGACTCGCGTATAGTGAATTTGTTCGAAGGCCAAATGCAGAGGGGGTGGATGATGATGATGGTTTGGTATGCTTGTAAATATTGCAGACAGCAATTATGACCACATTCGACTCGCATCACTGACGAATTATGACGTTTATCGGTTTAAACACACTCACTCACTTACTTTCAGTCGAGTGAATATACAACAACCTCACGCTACCGCCCGCGCCCTCGCCCTCGCCCTAGCCCTCGCCGTTGTATGATGTTGATTATGATGATGTTGATGATGAATAGAGGGGTGATGGTGATTCTGATCGTATTTGAATAGCCCACTTGAGATAAGGGTTGACTTCGTGCTGATGATGATGATGGTGGACTGGTTTTCCGTGTTTGGGTCCATTCAATAGGAAATCCTTGACAGAAATTTTAACTTTGCAATATGAGTGCGACAAAAAAAAATCGTTACAATTTCATCATTTGAATTGAATCGAAATGTCAAGTGTTATAACCAAACAAAATCTCACCCATCAACAAGGGTGGCTTGCTGTGTATACGAGGCTAGATATGGATGGATGGATGGATTTTCAAGAATATTATATACATTATTATGAACTCTTGATTCAATTTAAACGGGTAAATGCCCTCTAATGACTTGCACATCTGTTAACTGTATAGTTGCTATTATGTTGCGAGAATAATATTTTTTGATCTTCCAATAATTTGTAAAATTTGATTTGTCAAAGCGGAACGAGACAATCGGCATAGACGACTCACGGCGCGAGGCGGAGATGTATGAAGTTGTATATTAGTTTGATTTGTATCAGAAAAAACATCAAATTAATGTTGTTGGAAACTGGAATATTTAAGGCATTTTAGCAATATTTTTTGTAAAAAACAGCTGTCAAGGTATTGCAAACTTAACACAAAAAGGGGATGCATCACAAAAAATTGTAACAGTAGGTACCATAGTTCTACAAAGTCTAAGGCTTAAACATACATAATTTCCGTATCTCTCCCTCCAGAGCTTTTCGATTTTTCCAATCCATTTATATCGTTTCCTTTTAGTCTTATAGCGCTCAGCCACGCAGTGAGGGACAAGCGATCGACGACATCGTGACAGAATCCTATGCGACAGATAACGGGTGGGCCATCTAGTGGTTCCTTTTTAAATCATAGCTCATATAGGTTATTTAGACACTTACAGCTGTTTCCCGCTCGAAATCTTTACAGAAAGTCAGTATCATACCCCCGCCGAACAAAATGAGTCGCTTTACGCTTGTACAACGTTGGGAAATATTGAAAAATGAAAACATATTTCCAAAGTGAGTGCTGTGTGGTTTAAACAGTGCAGTGGGCGAAAAATCATCTTTTCAGACGAGGCGCATTTTTATCTCGGCAGCTACGTTAACAAACAAAATTGCTGCATCTGGGGCTCGGAAAATCCGCACGTTACTGTTGAGAAGCCAATGCATCCACAGAGAGTGCCAGTTTGGTGCGGATTGTGGAGTGGTATGGCATCATTGGACCATCATTTTTCTTCGAAAATGAGGCTGGGAAGAACATTTCGGTCGACAGTGGGCGTTACAGCAGAGCCATGATAACCGATTTTTTTTACTGAAATTGAAGACATGGATTTGGACGAACTCTGGTTCATGCAGGATCGCGCACCATGCCACACAGTCCGTGCCACAATCGATCTTTTGCGCACCAAATTCCCAAATCGTATTATCAGCCGTCTTCGCGATGTCCAAATAATTCGTTCTAGAAATCCATTTAAGGAGGATCGGTTTGTTAAGGCTAGATGCACACTAGCACTTAAGTATATTCCCCATAGCATCGAAATAAAGAGATGTACCTACTTATTGATTTACCTTGAGTTGATTATTTTACGAATTTAAAAACGCTTATTATTGCAAATTGAAAAACCTTAATCGTGCTTGATTTCTTCACTAAACGACTTCTAAGTTCACTTTCTAATGACAAACTAAAATCAACCAAACGACCATATTCTTATACCTATATAACACAGAAAACACTTTGCAAACAATCACAAAGCGAATTTATCATCGTTCTATTTGTAAACTTTACAAAATCCTCAAGGAAATACAAAAATTCAATTTCTTAAGATGAAAATTCCTTCAACTAAAGTAGGTACATACAATCACATTACACACCGACACAGACAGACTACACTTAAAATAAAGTTTCTCTAACAGCCATCGCACAACTACATCATATATAATATGGCTCTTTTCATACACACATACATGTATACACAAACAGTTCTGAGGAAGCTTATCCAGAAAACTGTCATTTTCAATTTACCCTTAAATTGGTTGTATTGTTAGACGGTACGTTAAGCAATTTCTCGCCGCATAAAAGAACGGCAAATAAGCAAAATGAAAATGGAAATTTCCAAGAAGATTCTTAGAATTTCAACCAACCAACCCACCTGGGGGATGAATGGAGATTGTGTTGCGGAGCTGATTGGCAGTGGAACTTCTATGTATTAGGTACAGAGGGACAAGTTTTATATTTAATTTTTTTTTTTTTTTAAAGATAGAACAATTTTGATTTTACAATTTAGTTAAAATGAAAATATTAATCAAATGGATAAAGTTAAGAAGCAGAAATTAGGAATTGGGTATATTTGAATGACAACAAAATCTGACCCAATGAAAACGTTGTTGTTTTGACGGATTGGAATTATTGTCACAAGCAAATGTCTATATCTACCTTAAAATGTCTGTATATTTGTCACAAATACATTTTTTGCAAACAGCAACACAAAACCGCGGAAAAAAAAAACACAAAAGTGGAAAATACAATTGACAACTGCTGTCAACGGATCTGCCGGCTGGAGAGAAAAGTTCAGCTCCTTTTTCCATTGCGTTCATTGCATGCGTTTGTACATGTGTATAATTTAATCGAACTGTCAGTTGTATGCGACAACGCAACGCATACAACCCATTATATTGATCGGGCCCTTGAAATTTCAGTTTGCCTCACCAACAAATTGGCCAACACACCGTCAGTGTTCACCGCGTCAAATTATATAACATTGACGATAATACAAATTAATGGCACCAACTAATGCTGCCCCAAATTCGGTTGACGTCTAATTAATGTGTCAACGTAATTCTTAACCTACGGTATCAATGCGTTGACTTGAAAAAAATTTCACGATCACAAGACTAAAGCTACGATTAGACGGTCAACGAAAATTCTCAACGCGTTGACCCTCTGACCTCGAATTCCATCCCAAAGTTGTCTTATCATGAGATTTTCAACGAAGAAAACTGTCCATGCGTAGACGGCTGCGTTGACACCTACGTTGACATTGTTTTTACCTTCAACGCATTGTCTTTTTTCGTTGAACGTGTAATCACCCTGAGCTAATGTTAAGACACATTGACGCAAAGCGTTGCCCATCATCCCAACGTTGACATAGTATACTTTTCTGCCACGTCAACGTAGTCTGCGTTCACTTTCGTGTGACATTGACGGACTAGCGTCATTCGTGTGATTGTCAATGTTATATGCATTGACATGGTCAACGTTGACGGTCCATTGGCAGTGTGTTGATGACTTTTTTGGTGTCGTCAGAGAGTCAATGCGTTGACCATTTATATGGACCGTCTAATCATAGCCTTACACGACTGACACATTAACAGTATTCTCTGTCAGTAAACTGTCAAACAACTGGCAGAAGAATGGAAAATTCATTCTTTTGGCAGTTTACTGACAAAAAACTGCTAATTTGTCAGTCGTTCAAACCCAGCATTAGACTCATCCGAACACGTTGCGTGTTGATAATGGCGCGAGAACAAACATTGGCCGCGTTCGACTGTCTATCCAAAGCTATCCGGATTGGTTTGTGTTGTTGTAATACCATTGGAAAATTTGGCTAATGAACCAAACAACAACCAAACCAAACTATTGTCAAAAAAAAGTCGTAAGATATCCTAAAATGTTCGGTACCTATACTAAGCGATCCGATGGAAGTTTGAGGAGCAGCTGATCACAGCTGATTATACCTATACAGCCAACGGCTTACTTTGCTTTGGGGTGTTTCGTCTGATATTGCTAGTGTAAAGAATAAAATATAAAAATAAGAGTTGTCACATGGAATGGTACTGAATAATTAATTGATCATTCAGAAGAGATTTGCAATAAAATGCCAATCAAATGGTCGCGTTAAAAACTCAATTGTTTTCCCTTTTGTTAGATATTGTGGCCTTTGACAGCAAATGTTATACCTATCCGGTTTTAGTCGTTCGAAAATGAATTGGATACTTATCTATCTGACTACCGCCCGAATGCGGCCATTGTCTTAGAAATATTTGGCCCACATAATGACCTTAACATCACCTTTCATTTGATACCAAAATTCATCAGTGATGACCACACTGGGTCGAGGCTCCCAAGGAAAATGGTCCATTTCATTTGGTGGAGCGAAAGCTTGCGTGCAGAGCCAAGGCCTATCGATTTTAAAATCTTAAACACTCCTGACTTACAATTTTCTATGCTGATTCTGATCTGAACGTCTAAGATGAGATACATTTATTCATGACAAAAGGTGAAATTTGGGAATTTTTATGTACTCTATCATTTTGAGCAATAACTTTGCCTACAGAGAGTCACAACATTTTAAGCTGAATATGAAATGCACCCATTTGAAAAATTAAAGGTGCAAAAATGTTATGGAGGGAGATAGCGCTGGGGGACAATATGCCAATTGGGCATTTATTGTTTAAGACCTTTTAGAATAACAACGTTCAGTTCCGATGTATTTTCTGTTCACATTTTAAGGTTTTAATGTTCTGAAGAAGAAATAACTTTTGGTATTTCGAAGTTTCTCCAAAAGCTAACACATTAACATGAACTTTTCTGGGTCTCAACTATGAACTAAATTTTAGAAAACACATTTTAAAAAAACAATCAGTACATACAATTTTAGTCTATTTATTTTCTGTATTTTCTTTTTCTAATCCAACCCTGTGTCACTTCCTTCGTCGTTCTACATTTTTTATTATTCTTATAATATAATTTGTCATTTAATCAAAATTTCCTCCACCTACAAGCATATACTATACCTACCAAAGTTTGATAAGAAATTAATTTAACTAAATACAATATCACTATCCATCAAGTGCATTTTAATACGGTCTGACCGGGTGCGTGGTCAAAGCAATTATTTTACCTTTTCACCATATTTATATCTGGCCAAAACGAATTAACGTCCCCATCCCCATACGAGCAAATAGCCGCACTGAACTGAACCTAAACTGAACTGAACTGAACAAGACATTCTTATTATCCTTATTTGAGATTTTAATCGGAGACCTGTATGTCGACAGTGCGTTTGTTGTCATCGTCACTGTTGCGTCCCAAAGTGACCACTAAAGAGTATTTCAGCCCAGGTCCTTTGGGTCCTTTCTATATCAACTTATATTAAAGTGACCACTAAAAAACCGCTCTAATTATTATATTTTATATACCTCTGCACATTTTATATAGACACATTTATATGAAGCACAATTAACCCTAAGCTGTCACCCTTTGTTTGTGGCCACTGCTCTGTGGCTTATAATGTTACCAGTTTGTGCCGGCATATACCGATGACAGGACACTGACCGGTGATGATGCCATATGTGTGGGATGGATTTTTGTTTTTTTTTTCAAAAAAAAAAAAAAATGATTTACTGCAGAAAGAAAAACAAAACTTTAAGAAAGATGTTAAACTTCGAAACGAGTGGAACCAATTGTTCCGAAACGAACTCCTTTTTCCGTGATAATTGCCAATAAAATGCTATTCAAACTTCTGACTTGTCTGGTAAAATATCCCGAACTAAACGTCACGCAAGCAGTGTGTCTTCTTGTGAAAACTTATTTCGACAAGCACGGAATAACTTTTTTTTTTTGCTCGGTTGAACAAATCGGAGGAATCGAAAGAGGAATGTCGTCCGCCCGCGCCCGTGTACTTGCACAGCCGAGAGAGATAGAGTCCTGGCAATACATATATGCCTGTCGTCATTTCAATCATGAAGTAATCGTGTCCTGTTTATCTATGGGATATTGAGTTACATTAGTAGCACGAAAGCGCCGCGCGATGGTGTGTGATAGTTAATCAGCTTTCATTTCTCTATAAATTATTATCGCAGGGTTTAACCCAGACTGACACTTTTTTCATCGTTATGATGGGAGCCGCATTATATGGCTGTATATGGGTGAATCCTTAATAATATCAACAGTAGAAATAGGATTTTGTATCTATGTGCGAATGGAACAATAGTCGTAAATTTTAACGTGTTAATAGGTGCAATTCTCTGGGAAATATTTTATTACTTCAATGTGATAATAATTTAATCAAATATTTGCATTTTTCTAGTTTTATTTTGAAACTATTCTATCTATACGTGCGTCACGTCGTCGTGGCGTCGTGAGTGTATCCGATGTAGGTATATGCATGTCAGCTATTTCTTGTGTTGGATTTTGTAAAGGGTGCGAATGTTGGTGATGTCTCCGTTGTTAGACAGGCATATTCTTAATAGGAAAATATATAAATAATATAAAGTAGATACTCTACATAAATTAGTAGAACTCTAAATGGCAGATACTTTACTTTATGAAGTTACCTAAGTTTTTGAATATCAAATTTCAATAAATTCTGTGTGGCTGTTTGAAGATGATTCAACCAGAAACATTCCAACAAACAAGCTTTCATTTAATATCAGTCTGTTCATTTGAGAACAGTTGCAGATTCAGAGTTATGTGCTCAGAAAGAAGTATTAAATTAATAATAAAAGTGGTCCTTAAAGAGTTCCTTGTGGAATACGACGAAATAATGAAGAAAACATAGAATAAGTTCGCAGTTTCAAACTTGTCGTATATTTGGAATGACATAGTGACATAATTCCAAAAAAAGATAAAATCCTAAAAAGAAAATGTTCAAGTACCTGTCTATTGAATCGGGGCTAGATTTTTGAAAAAAAAAAGATTTTGAGAATATTTTTAAAGTCACAAATATTTTAATAAATTTAGCTTTAACTATAGTAAATCTTAGTTTTAAACATGTTAAACAATACAAAAATGTAAATCTGGTAGACGCTTATTGTATTACTAGCTGGCCCTCCCAGCTTCGCGCGGGTAGACAAACCTAAGCTTTGCATTAAAATTACAAAATAAAATATATATAAATAGATATTTAAAGTCCTTTTTTGTAATCGAAAATACTACTATCTGGACTGTAACCCACTTCACGTTATAAGCCTTTTTTGGGGTAACCCCACTTCAGACTATAAAAGCCAGCCACTATTATTTTTATTTTTTTTTCATATTTGTCTCACTTTTTCATTTTTACCCTATTTCACCCTATAAAAAGAAATTGTTTTAAAAAATCATCTCTCTAGAAATATCTTTTCAAATATAAAGAATTTTTGAAATAGGATAACAGTATTCGTTTTTACCCCACTTCAACCTATATAAATATCTACCAATTTAAAAAAAATATTAACTTAAAATGACCTTTAAAAAACAAAAAGAATTTCGTAAATCTGCTATTTTTTTATTTTTACCCAATTTCACCCTGAAAATAGGAAAATTTAGACAAAAATATCCTTGAAGGTAGAGTTTTTTTTTCAATCGGATACGTCTTTTTCATTTTACTCCATTTCACCCTACAAACTTTATTTTTTCAATATTTAAATAGCTCTTCTGCTATTCGAAGCGGAGACGAATTCAACAAATTAGAGATCATTAAAATGGGTTTAGTCGTTCTTGGGTTATAAATGGTGTAGCTATAGAGGTCAGTAGGTTAGTAAAAAGTGATTAAAACTAAAAAAAAACACTACTGAATCGGACAGTTAAATCGCTCATTTTCGTCTTGGGAAAAGTAAAAATACGTTTGTTTTAATTATTAAACATTTTTGGAACGGAGCACGTGCTCAGAGCAAGTGGTCAGTATAAAAAGGTGAGGAATTACTACAAAACTGCTAGTATTCAAATATTCATACCAAATGAAGAATTTGCTCCTTATAGTGGAGTTTTGAGCATTTGCTCCATTTAATTCATACCAACTAAGAACTTCCAAATTTTAATGACAAAAATTGGCAAATGCATTTTTCACTTATTTAAAAAAAAGCTAAATAGTTCATTGAATTAATTATAATTTGTAATATTTACATACCTACTTCTACTTCCATTTTCCATACTAGGGTTTCCAACTCGTGAAGAGTCTCTGCCTGAGACATGATGGCTTTCTATCTTCTATCATCCCGAGCACGATTTTCCTCTTATCTAGACCAAGAGTGTTTTGAAATCCGAGATTTATCTGGGTATTTAAACCGGAAGTTTGGCCTTCTTTGCTGCCTTCAAACCTGTCGACTTCCTTAACATTTCAATTTTGGAAGATTAAAGTGCAAGTTCTCGAGAACCACACAATATTTCAAAGATATACGGAGACAATTTAGTTTAGCTGCCTCTCACCAGTAACTTAAACGTCCTCTTATATGACATTTATCATCCCAGTCCTGTTGTTGGTTTAAGCGGCAGGAATTTTGTCGAAAGTGAATGAAAACGATTTAAGTGTTGTTAGAAAAATTCTTTGGAAAGTTAATGGTCCCGTATGCATGGATATGTCTGGCCACGAATCCAGAAAAGTCTCCGTCTTCTTCAGAACTTTCGAGGCGAGACTGTATTTTTAAGACTGAAATTTACTAAGTTAAAGTTAAAGTTTATTTTACTGAACATTTCTATTTACAATTGGCTTAAAAGTAATTAAGTTTAAGGTTACCTAGATGAAACGGACAACATTATCAACGGCTCCCAATTTGCTAGAGCAGACTAATTACAGATTCTGTGCAAAAATATTCCCATTTTGCAGAAATATTTACAGTACAATCATTCTTTCATATATCATTCTGCTTCTAAAATAATTTGTTCTCCTTAAACTATTCCAATAAAGCTCACTTTTCTTCCACTGAGTGCTTCCCAGTTCACAACGGGGGTATCACGATATATTACAAGTCTACATCTAAGAGCCTTTCGTTTGTAATTTGACTGTAATTCAAATTAGCATATTGCGTTTTGATTGCTTGAAACGTTAATTAGACACAATCAAGTTTACTGCACTCTCAGTGGTGTTTTTGTATTTATACAATCGGTAGCCTAACCCCTGCCCATCTCTATAAACTAACATCCCACCCATCACTGTTGGGTGGCGGTGTATATTTCCAGAGTCCTTACACAAAAGGATAAATGCCGGGGCGTGTGTTTTTAAATTGCATGTGAGTCCCACAAATAATGCAACAATAACTGCAAACCATCATACCAAAACTTGACACACTAATTTCCCACGCTAAGTCATCAAGGATATGAGTTCGTGTGATGGTTAAAGTGCTCATACACCAGCCATACAAACATATGTATGAACATCGAAATCCAAAACGGGAAACACATTGCATTGTAAAGGTAAATTTTAAATACCACGTCGCGTCGCTTCGTCCTAACATAATATGTGATCGTGTGATCCTTTTCAGTCACGCGGATTTTGAGTTCAAACAGTCAACGTCGATTATATGGAGCGTTAATGGATTTATGCAGATGCGAATGACTGCGCGACTGACCATGAATGCGGGGATGGTGGCGGTGGGTCGGTTGAGTCGGTTGGATCCGAGAATAAATTGCAATTTGCAATCAAACTCTGCCATCGCAGCACAAACCAGAAAAGAACCACCCAACTGCGGTGCACTCATTAAAGTCCGTCACTGCGAGTAAGTTCGTTTTGAGTTAAAATGGCGCACGCGATTTTGAATCGGCCGACATTTTTTTTTAATTTAACAAAATGTTCAAATAATTCAAAGTGCACTAATGATTAAGACTATACTCTATGCGTGATGGTGTGGGTGATAATTGGTGTCGTTGTTCTATCTTTCTCTCTCTCTCTCTCTCTCTCTCTCTCACTGGTGTCTGCCGTCGCGTCATGCATATCGTCAGGAGGATTTGCTTTTATTTTTGTTTTGTTTGATGTGCTCGTGAGGCAAATTACCGTTTGATTAATTGTATTTGCCTATTATAGCGATTGGCTAATGACATAATGACTTGCTGCAACCAACGACATCAACATCAACATCAACATCAACAGCGACATCGACATGAGAGTAATTATTATATAGAGGTTTGAAAAATTATAGAAACATGAATAACAAGTCGTTTGGCATAGTACCTATACATAAGGCTTTTAATTGCATTAAGTTTTTAATTATTTATTATTTCTCCTATACAAAGAATAAAAGGGAAATACCGGTAATTTTGATAGCGAGAAATAATAATTAATCATAATTTGTATATGTGATTAGAAAAACACGATTCACAAAGAAATGGCGCGTATATAGTCTGTTAACATTTTTCAGAAAAAAAAATGGTACGCCAATTTTAAGCATTTATTAATGTGGAGTAAAAACATGAATTTTACACAAAAATCTTCAACCCGTTTTCGAAATATCGAATTTTCAAAAAATTATTTATAAATTTAAAATAAATATGAATAAATATAAATTTTGTTATAGTGGGTGTTTTTTTTAGAGGTATAGAACTTCCTATAAGGATAACTGTCACTCTAGCTGTCATACTAATGAAGTGTGTTTTATTTTTTTTTTCATATACTTTGGCAAATCACCATGCAAAGACTTACATCAAAACAACGTTTACAAATTGTGGAAATTTATTTCCAAATTTCGGTGAATGGACTAAGAATCAACTGGAAGATGAACCAGATTTTTATCGTCAATTCATTTTCAGCAATATGATGCTCATTTCTGGCTTAACGGGTATGTAAACAAGAAGAATTCTAGTTTTTGGAGTGAGCACAATCCTCATGAGACTCCATTCCATCCCCAAAAATCACTGTTTGGTGCGGTTTATGTGCCAAAGGCGTCATCGGCCCATTTCTCTTTAAATCCGAAACCGGTGAAAACATTACCGTGAATGGAGAACGCTACAGGCAAATGATTCGTGATTTTTTTATTCCTCATGTCATTGGAAATCATTTGGAGGAAAAATGTTTTCAACAAGATGACGCAACATGCCATACAGCGCGTGCAACTATCACTTTTTTGAGCCAAACGTTTGATGACCGAATCATCTCAAGAAATTGACCTGTGAATTGGCCACGTCGTTCGTGTGATTTGACACCTTTGGACTACTTTTTGTGGGGGTACGTCAAATCTCTGGTTTATAGCTGATAAACCAGCAAAGATTGATCAGTTAGAAGCCAACATTCGACCAACTATTTACGAAATAAGACCGGGTATACTCGAAAAAGTGGTGCAAAAGTGGACTGACAGGATGGCGTTCATAAAGCGCAGTCGCGGAGGCCATATGATAGAAATAATTTTTAAGCATTAAATGCCATGAAATTTGTGAGCTAATAAAGCTAAAATTTTGGTCATTCCATTGAATTTCTTGTGGTTTTTTTTTTTTTAAAGTTCTATCCCTCTAAAAAAAACACCCGATACAATATTATTTAAACTTTGCACAAGCCTCTGTATAAAAAAATAGTTTTAATCGGTAAATATCAGATAATGAGGTAGTCGAAAATAAAAAAAAAACCGTTCTATTAGAGGTAGGTACTGTTAATGTTCATTGTAAAATTTATTAATTTTAAATGGAAAATCTTACTAATTTCGATACACAAACAAAAGTTATCAAAGTCATTTTTGAGCAAAAACAGATTTTCCTCAACGGTTTTTAAACATTTGCATGGGAGGTATCGTTATTTTTGGTTAAATAATAACCCTGAACTCCATAAAGAAGATGTGAAGAAAATATCCATAATTTTGCAACAATATCGAAAATATGGCCATTTTCAGACACATTTGGGACGGTCCAGAGCCAGGGGGGGGGGGGAGGTCAAATCATGGAGAGAAGACAAGTATTTGTTAAAATTCATTGTAAAAAATGAAAATTTACTTACTGGTGTGGTATTGTCCGGAGCCAGAGGGGCAAGTAAAAAACCCTAGGTACCACGTTTAAAGCATATCAACCCATCTGTTTAGGCTGTAGCCGAACAGACAAAAAGACAGACTGAAAGACACACGGACGTTCTTTCGTGACACACTGATGTTTTCGTCTTCCCTATAGCATTTATTTGATCAAAATCTTGAATTTTTACGAATTCACAACGTGCCATATAGGATGTACATATTTAATTTAAAGGGTTTTTCAACAAAGACGCTACAAAAGTAGAGCCACAGGGACAGCAAACGAAGCCATATTTCTTGCCGCTCTTTTAACATTTCTCTTCAATAAGGTTTGCCATTTCATGATGGAAAATATACCAGCCAACAACGAGTCGAAATTATTAAAATTTACTACCGAAATTCGGAGTCAGTGGCCTCAACGTTATAAGAGCGATGAGGCTCATTTCTGGCTGAATGGCTTCGTCAATAAACAAAATATGCGGTATTGGTCAGGCAGCAATCCACACGAACTCCATGCGAGTCATCAGTGCATCCCGAAAAAATTACGGTTTGGTGTGGTTTATGGGCTGGCGGCGTCATTGGGCCGTACTTCTTCCGTGATGATCAAGACCGGCACGTTACTGTGAATGGGGATCGCTACCGTTCAATGATAACCGAATATTTTTGGCCCCAATTGGATGATATGGACTTGGAGGATATGTGGTTCCAACAGGAAGGTGCCACAAGCCACACAGCGAATGTCACAATCAATTTATTGGAAACCAAGTTTGGAGAACGTGTTATCTCACGAAATGGTCCAGTTGCTTGGCCGCCTCGGTCGTGCGATTTGACGCCGTTATACTATTTCCTGTCGAAAATTGGGTTCAGCTTCTGGACTTCTGCAAGCGTGCCCGTGGTGGCCATGCAAAAGAAATCGAGTTCCATACATAATAATCGAACGTACTTTCACAGGAATAAAGAATTTCATTGATATCCAAAACCGTTTTTGTTTTATTTAAAAAAAAACTTTTGTAGCGCTCTTTTTGAAAAACCCGATATATGCGTGTATTGCAAGTAGAAACAAAAAAAAAATCAACTTGCTTGAGAACGTTACCAACTTCAGTGTTACACTCAAGTTTCAAAATATGGTGTTTTTAGCCTATATCTGTTATTTTTCAATCTGAATACAAATCTGTTGAATTGGGTTCAAACTAATACATTACAGACTTTAATCTAACCTTTGCAGTCGCGATTCTTACAAAAAATTTACAAATTAATTTAGTGGATGTGTTGGTGCTCGAAACAAACACTAATTCATAACTCCTTTATAAATGAAAATCTGTTTAAAAAAAAAAAAAACCCCAGAAGTACAAATACTTACATTTATGAATGAACTTCTTGCCCATCCAAACTCTTCTATATCTATGCCGCCACCATTCATTGACTCGTCCGTCCCGTGCGTCGTCATCGTCGCTTGTTGCGTTGGACGGCTGTCCTGTCCGCCACTTTGTCGGCAAACGTCTTGCCAATTAATCTCAATACAATAAATTCTTCTCTCATTAATTAACTATTGTTTTGAAAAGGCAGGAAGTTTTTAGTTCGTCCTGGCTCCCTGGGCCCATCAGCTATAAAGGTAAGTCCAACAATAACTTATCATCGTTTCCCCAAAAATAAAAAAAAAATAAACACACAAACGGAACTTGATGAAAATTAACCATCTGAATGGCATCTATACATTCTACAATAATCCTGAGCGAGCACAAAACATGTCATAAATTTCATCAAAATTCTTTTCTGTTGAATGAAACATGTCAGACATGGTTGTCTTTGTCCTGTTTGGCTAATTCATTATTATTTTTTTTTTTTTTTTTAAATAGGTTTACGACCATTCTGATCAAATATATAATTAAAGGATTATAAAGCGGAACCACCCGATGCGATTTTGCCATCGGTTTTACCTGCTGTAACCTATACCGCGTTCGTGTTCGGTCTGCGTATCGCTATGTGTGTGTTTTTGAGTCCTTGTTTGGTTTTATTCCTTTTTTCATCCGTTTTTTTTTTGTATAATAGCTGATTTGTTTATATATGTTTAATTCAATTAGTTGCTGAACAAAAGAAACTGTTCGGCAGAGTTCCTTTGATTCGTCCTGGGCATACATTTATAACATATAACGTGTGTGAATATCCTGTGAGGTAATATAGTTATGCGAATAACCCTTTCCCTATTATACCAGCTAGACGTCTCTCGGTATATAATTAATAGCCATGCGATACTTCATTAAACTTTTTTTTTATAATCAAGTCGCTTCGAGTGAATGAATATGGATCGATTTGATATAAATTTTTCATAAAAGGAACTATACGTGGAATAACACGCCAGATTACAAACAATCCAAAGGAGGTTATATTATAACCAACTAGGCGGGGGGTTGAATTGAGTAGGTATACCTATATTATAATAATTACTTTTCCAACTATCAATTACCAGCAATTTGACTAAAAGGGTCAGGCGTCAATTCAAAATCACTGGAGTTCACATCATATTATATCAGATATATAATTAGGCTAGGATCTGTGTGTTACCTTTGAAAATAGGCTTTTCTCACGTTATTAAAAAGAGAGAAAAAGAGAGAGAGAGAGAGTAAAAAATGAATGACTATTAATATTGCACTTTTCTTTATTAAATTATTTTTTTAAGAGACCATAAGAATTCTGAACGGAACAGAGGTTATAAAATGATTTTGAATATTTTTTGAATGAATGTCTGAAAGAAGATTAGATATCAGAGGTCATCAGACTCCTTTAAAAAGTACCTACCTAAGCTAAGTAAGCTAGGAGCAGACGGCATATGAAAAGTCGCAAACGTTTGCGACTCTCACGTCACGTAAATAGTCGCAAATGTGTTGCAAATTCTATACCTACATCATTGCTCGCAAACTTGCATATGGGGGTGTTCACACGATATGCAAAAACTGTCCCAAAAGTCGCAAATGCATTTGCGACCAAGGCACTCGTACATCATGTGTCCGCAAATGTGGTCGCAAATGTTGTGATGGATATGCGAGGTGTTCAGACGATGTGCTATAAAGTCCGCATATCACTTATTTCCAATCATTTATGCAGGTTTGCGAACATTTCATATTTTTTTGGAACTGAAAAATTCTCATCTGAAAATTCATAACGAATGAATTGTTGTGGGGAAAATATTAAAAGCAGCCAGAATCGAGAATCGGAAAATTGTGGAATAATTTTTTCTTTGAACTTTACATAGTTTTGCTGTATTTTGTCAATAAATATATTTAACAAAAATAGAAAAAAAAATAATAATAACTTATAAAAGCAAACAATTTTATTGAAATTTTTAAAACCCTGTTGCTGCTTTACATTATAATATCACCCCCAGAACTACCCACGCTTAATTTTAAATTTACCATTTTATTTTGTTTAAATGTAAATCCTTTAGGCTATAGCTATGTACATGCAAGAATTTGACGCAACAACAACAACTCTACTAGTAAAATGAAGAATCACAGCAGCTGATATGCTGCATATGTGGAGATGTGCAATGTTCGGTTTTCGTGTCATCGCAAATGCTTGGGATGGTCGCATATGGCCGCACATGCTCGCAAACTGTCACAAATTATATGCGAGGGTGTTCACACGATATGCAAGAAAGTCGCAAACTTATATGCAATTTGGGTGTCGCACATAATCCGCAAATGGTTTGCGAGCATATGCGGACTGTCCCAAAAGGGTGTTCAGACGATATACTCTCAAAGTCGCAAATGATGACGTAAAAATGACGTCAGAGTCGCAAACGTTTGCGACTTTTATATGCCGTCTGCTCCTAGCTGTACAGAAATTTTTAAGGAAAATGCTTGGCTTTAAATCACAAGCTATCGCGGGTGAGGGTGACTTATGAGTTAAAAAAAAAAAAAATAATTCATAAGCTAGTTACAGCCGTTTGCTGAAACGAAACTTAAATATTTAAGTTCAACATAAGATTCTATGTGACAGTTAACGCTGAGAAAAAAAGTAGATCATAAACGCTTATGTTGAACTTAAATATTTAGAGCCAGTTTCACAGTCGACACTTACCAGAATACAAGGCAATTAAGTTCACATATTACGACCTTAGGCTCAGTTTTATAGCCAACGTAAGTGCAAGGATTTAAGTCACCAAAATCAGAGACTTAAGTGCCATTTACATTCAGGAAAGTGTGGACTGCGATATTCCGCCTAAATTGCCCACTTAGGTGCCTTAATGACTAATGATTTTAATTTGTTTTAGCTTCTAAGACATTTACTTCTATTCAAAGAAAAATCCTTATTAAGTCTTATAAATTAGAGCATTTCTTCACCAAAAACTTCAAAACCTCGGTTTCAGCTCACTTAAAGTTTTTTTAATTCAAAAACTCGAAACCCTGGATGGTCTATTCAAAATCTAATTTTCAATAAAGTATATTCTGATTACATTTTACATCACAGGCTTTGTTTTATGCACTTAAGAGTGTTTTATGAAAGGATCCTTGCCAAAGTAATACAAATTCAATTTATAGTACCTTAACATGACACGTTACGTTCTTTTGTTTTCAAAAAATTAACAATCAAATTTTTTTTTTTCATTTTCACTCCTACACCCTAAAACTTCATTTCGAACGCGGGTTTACTTCGCATTTGAGGTCAATTTATAGGTATAGGGGTGTGGGTTGATTAGCCATCTGCTGAAATCAACACAAACAAACACGAACACCCTAAATAAGATTGAAATTAATAACCCTAATAAGTGAGTGACTTAGGTTGACGTTAAAAAAATTGATTACAAACCACATACAATTTAAAATCAATTTTTCGAAAATTTGAACTATGTATAAGTAAAGACATAATCTGCACTTTTGTAAGCATAAGCAACTTTCTCCTTACTCCTTGCTTGTTTTATTTAAGTCTAACCGCCAAAAAGGATTCAATCACAAAAGCCACCATCAAGATGTGCTTTCTTAATTTATAAAGCTTGCCGCTTCCATTCATCGTAAAAGCGAAAAAGCGAAAAAGGTCTGCCGCCATCACAACTTGAGAAAGAATAAAATCTCAAATTACGCAACCAAAAATCTATAGTATCGAATAACAAACTCATATAAGAAGGACTCTTATAGACATTCGCAATTACTACAGATTTATTCTTTTCTTCTTTACCGAAGGATTTTAAACTTTTATATTAATATATCATCTTTACAATTTGTATTGTGTGAATTCCTTTGGATTAAACCGCTAAATAGCAATCGAAGGTCACAATCGTGTCGCAATTAATTAGAGCATGATAATCAAGGATTCGCTTTGCATTTAACCGCATATACTTCATACAATTAGGTTAGAATGAACAAACAACAAACAGTCTACCGCACGACCCAGATTATTAAGTGATATCGAGTTGTTGTTTTTTTTTTTTTTTCTATGCACAAAAAATGTCCTTCTCTTCCTGGATATTTATGTGGGTGAAGATAAAAGAAGAGATGCTTTTGTGCGGTAAGCCCTTTGCGAGAATACGTAGATACATTGATTGGAATCCAATTTCATCCCCTTTGTTTAGGGCGCATCCCTTGGTATATTTTCTCTCTTTTTCTTCTTCTTTTTTTTTTTTTTTTAATTTTAGAACAAATTCATGGATTGATAGGGTGAATCAGACATCAGTTGTTGGTTATGTGGAACATCTTCTTTATCCATAATAATGAGAAACGTGTGCTTTACATATAAGTAGTTATTGTCCTTTTCAAGCTGCAATTTGAGCATGTATGAAATTGGGTGTAAAATTAATCCCTAACACACGTTTCAAATTTGTAGAGCGATGCTTAAGATTCAATTTTCAATTCACAAGAGGGAAATTTAATCAATACTTTTCATTTTTGCTGAAAAAAATATTGAAAGCTGCTATTTACAAAATTACTGTCGTTTTTTTGACACACTTTTTTAAAATTTGGGTGTAGGTAGGTGTATGAATATTTTTAACTGTTTGAATAAACGAAATTTAAAGAGGCGTTAGATCGAAATTGATTAATTTTTTAGATCACAGCAATTCCACAAGCTTTTGGATAAAGATGACCCTTTGAAATAAAAAGTAGGTAGTTTTCTATTCGTGTACCTTTAGCTCGATATGGGTATTGGGAACATTTTGAAAAAAGTTGAAAAATGTATTGTTTTGCAAGGAGTTAGCCCGTATTTTTTTTTCAAAAATCAATCAAAAAATTATAGGCGAAATTTGTCAAAATTTTTACATTTCCGAAAAGGTCTGTTAATTTTCTATTCGGCACTGACAACCGCGATCGCTTATGAGGTTCAATTGCAGAAATATCGATAACCGAACGCTTTTCGTTTTTCGTAGAATTTTGGACAGAAATTCAGTAAAATTTTTAGACGATTTCCTTGATGAAAAATTTGAATTTTCGTTCGAATCTCAGATTGTGAATAAACTGCTACTAAAATCGTGTTTCTGTTTTTTTTTTTGCTTACATTGATATTCAGTTCATATTTATATATATACCTGGTCGATCGAGCTTTGCTGGGGATCTTAGAAATTCGACCGTAGGAAAACTTACGAGTGAAAATGTAAAATTTAATGAACGAAAATTCAATTTGTATGTTCTGCAATGAAAATGTGTTGTTTTTATACATATTTCATACTGGAAAAGTCGATCCATAGAATTTGTGTTTGTATCTCACTATTCCACGAATGAAAACTGTAGTCTCAGATCAGTCAATAGCCATACACACATCCACAGCACACAATTGTTCACAGTGTAACTTTTTACATAGACACCACACTTGTGTCAATTTATTGTAAAGTAAGTGCGCCTTTTGTGCATCTAATTCTGATATTTATATGTGGAAATTCTTAGTTTTTTTGTGTTGGCGTGGCTATATGTATTACATGTGTTGCGGAATGGATTTTTTGTTTCAAACACCGGTGAAAAGCCTCGGGTATGGTGTGCATGTGGCACTTAACATCTTATTTACGGGCTGAGCATTTTTGGTGACAATAATTTTCAAAAATTTCAGTTAAATTTTTATTTTATAAGTAGGTAGATACAATGGACATTTAAATTTGAAGGGATTCTGATTTGTATCTTACTAAAGGGAGGCAAAAGTATGAATATGAGCATTGATCTTCATAAAAACACTTATATTATTTTTCGAAAGTCTTCATTTTTGTATCAACTATTTCATTAAAAAAAATAACATATTAATTCTCTCCTTAGTCCTTATATAATAATAAATATTTATATGTAGCCTAAAATTTCTTCTATATTTAAAATTCTTAACCTTGGGCGTGGTAGTTGGTGGATTTGGCTAACACTATTTTGTAAATTTTTTCTTTTGCATTGCAAACTGTGAACATTTCATAAAAATCGTTAGATCCGTTTTCCAGAAACCCATTATATATAATTATAAGGAGTTTTAAAAGGTATAGAACTTTAAAATGGAATAAAACAAAGATGATTTTTTTTAAATTGACATGAAATTTACTTTTTTCGTAAGATAATCTTCTGGCATATTAATTTAAATATGATTTTTTGCATATGACCGCCACAGCTGGCTCAGACATAGTCTTATCTGGAGGTCTAATTTTCGATGACTTTTTCCAACATTTGTGGCCGCATATCGGCAATAACGCGCCGAATGTTGTCCTCCAAGTGGTCAATCGTTTCGGGTTTATCAGCGTAGACTATAGCGACTTCACATATCTCCACAGAAAATTGTCAAGCGGCGTTAAATCGCATGATCTTGGAGGCCAATTCACGGGTCCGTAACATGAAACTATGCTGCGGTAACCAAACGTTTCCTTCAATAAATCAATTGTGGCATGAGCTGTGTGACATGTTGCGCAGTCTTGTTAAGATCACAGCTCCTCCACATCATGGTTGTTCAATTTATGAACGAAAAAGTGAGTAATCATGGCTCTATAGCGGTCACCATTGACTGCAACGTTCTGGCCAGCATCGTTTTTAAAGAAGTGCGGACCAATAATTCCACAAAACCATAAAGAACACCAAACAGTCAGTTTTTGTGGATGTAACGGTGTCTCAGCATACACTTGAGGATTATTATCACTCTAAATACGGCAGTTTTAGTAATTGACGTAGCCATTCAACCATTCAAATGAGCTTCATCGCTGAATAAATTTTTCTTGTGAAAATCGGAATCAACAGCAATCTCGTTTCTAGTCCATTCACCGAATGTACGCCGCCGCCGCGTCGAACGTGTCCGGTGGTCATCGTCGATTCATGATGAAATGCCAAACCAAACTTAAAATAAATCACTTGACAACTGACAAAATGGCCACCAGTTTAAAAAAATGTTGCCAACTTAAAGTTCTATAAAATCTTTTTTTTAAAAGTCATCCTATATTTTGATGTTTAAACATTTATGCCATTGGAAGGATAGACTAAAAACGTTGGTTTAAGGTGAAATACATTACGATACGATTGCATTATGGTTATTGATTATGTTCATAACTTAAAATCCGACACAAACGTTGAAAAATCCGACCAAACGTTATCTACACATCTAAACTGTTAGTTCCGCAACTCAAACACATTTTTTTTAAATAAAACTGAGTAAGTTCTGTAATATTATCAACAAAATGATAAATTGATGTTAAATGCTAAATTGAAATTTCTGTTAGTGTTCTGTAAATTTATATTCACTTGACATACCTTATTCCGAAAATAGAGACTTAAAGCTGTTGCCCTATATATTTTATAACTTTTTAAATGCAGCTAATTGCTTGTCAAAAAAAACTCGACTTATTTTTAAACGTTTTTCTGTATGTGTACCGCCATTTTTTCTTGTTTATATGTGTTGGTAGGTTTTGTTTGCACCCACCTATCTGTACGTATTTTTTTTTTACGTTCATAATGTTTCCCCAAAGAATCTTTAAAAAAGCTTTCAAAAGCATTTCACCCACAGCAGCCACACTGTAAACGCCCTTTTCCATTCATCTTTTTCATCATCTCCATTGAAAACGGACAGCGCATGGCCCCATGCGCTGCTAAAAATCTCCTCAGCATCCCGAGAGTAACGGTTTGTCTTCCCCTTTTTTAGTTGTCATCTCTTGAGAGGGGACTTTTGAATTGCGAGCTCCCATTAAATTTGAAATGGAAGCGGCTTTTCACACGTCTTTACATTCAAGTGCAGACAAAGACATTTAAAAAAAAAAAGTAAATCAAATAAATAAACGTCTGTTGGCGCTGGGGGTGTATCAGTCCGGGACGTGCGAGTGCCGACTTTGAGACGAAAAACATCGCCTAAAGGTGAATTCCTTAAATTATTATTTTAATCATCATGTTACAGTTTCCCAAAACCTATACACCCTCCTGAATGTCAAAGCCCAGAGGTTGACTGTTAGGTATTTATGTGTGTTTACTTTCGTTGACATCCCCCGCCACCATGCGCCGGTGGCGGATGTTTACATCGAGCATATTGTTACCGATTTAACTAGTTATTAAGGAGGCTAATTAAACACCGGCCACGTGCCTGATGTCGACGAGGACGATGACGATGACGACGACGACTGTAAACAGGGACAAAGATTGGTGTGTGCACTGATGGTGGCAGTAAACAACTTATTCAGTGAATGGACAAAGGATGCTGTGAAACGGTTGATGTTGGTTTGAATATAGAGAATTCCTTTCAAGTTGTCTGACTTACATGTTTTGTGTGACACAAAAATGAACAAAACACAACACCCCCTTGTAATAAACTACTATGATGCTGATTTTATTGTTTTTTTTTTTTTTTTGTAAAACGAAACTGAGGGTTGCATATATTTGTTATCCTTTTGTTTTTTTTTTTGAAAGTGACATTTTCAACTTTGAGTTAAATTTTGTATGAGTTTTTTTTTTGTCTCTTTTATCAACAGCAAATTCTTAACCTCTTTCAGATTGACAATGACACTTTATATTTGACATAAATTAATTTTCCAAAAAAAATATGCACGACTTTCTTCGATTTTCAAAGACTCTATTTAAACATTTATTAGTAATAATAATTATTACATACTTATTTATATATGATTAAATGGAAAGGAACCATGAAACTGTTATTTAAGCAACTCCTCAAACTTAAGAATTCCGTCTGAATTATAGAAAAAAATAAATTTATGGAAAATCGTCTTAGCGTTTTCTTAAAAAAAATAATTTGTGTTATAGATTTTTTTAAACATTTAAAAAAATATAATTAGGATGCCATTTCTTATTAATTTATTTACACTTACAAAAATGTAGTTTCCAAAAAAATTACTAACCCATTTTTAAAAGAATGATTTTTCAAAAAAAGATTTACATTATTTTCTTGTAAAAATCCAAAAATGACTTTTCTGAATTTTTTTTTATGTAATATTATTTCAATTTGAAAGGACTTCCCGCATTAAGATTTTCAACAAAATCGGTCAAGCCGCTAACGAGAAAGTTGAAATAAAAAAACAACAGTTCTATGGCATGTATACCTTTAATCAGAGTTCTTTGTATATTTTTTTTTTACTAAAATGCATATTATACATACAATAGTGCACATAATTTTTTTAAAAAATCGTTTAACCCGTTTTCGATATAAACAAAGTTTTTTGACAACGGTTGTATAGCAGGTAGCTTATATTTTAGAGCTAAAACACTCAAACATTCTTCTAGAGAATCACTAATCAACCTTAGAGTTCAACATTTCAAGAAAATATAAAAAAGCCTGTAGCCCGGGGTACAGACAGACATATAGAGATAGACAGAATTGTGGGACCCACTTTTTCTAGTTTTCTAATCATCGTAATGTCGCGTTTGATTGAAATCTCAAGTTAATTTTCTTGACGCATCATAAACTTGCCCTACATTATATCGCAAGTAAAAATACGTATGTGTGCATAGGCTAAGACTATTTAGTGCAATTTTTATAATAAAAACTGGCTTAAAAAATGTTAAAAATCGAAATTATAAATTAATAAAAATAAATTTCTTTTCAAATACATTCCTTTGTTTTTAAAATAAATAAAAAAATCTATAAAACAAATTTCTGCAAGGCCCTGACAATTAAATCAGTATTGCCACATATGCATGGAACTTTATACTGCTTTCTATTATCTATTGCATGTGCCCCACGTTTTTTCTTTCAACTGTGTGGGGCTAGGAGAAATTCTTTTATATTTTCGCATTTTGTAACTTGTTTCATTTGTCACATATTTATGTAATGAGTCTACAGTATTATTTATTGGCTACATCTCTTACATTAAAGGTATGAATTCAGTAAAGATTTCAATATGTAATAGGTACAAAAGTTATGTGTGCAGAAAAGTATATGGGATAAGTAAATGCATTTATGTGCTAAGTGCATACATTGTCCCCTCAGTGCATTTTGAAACTTGTTACATTAAAAAAATATTTATAAATATGAAGTTTAACCAAAATCGTTTCAGAAGTTTACGAGAAAATTTGAAAAAAAAACCAAAATCTACTACGACTCGTTCTAGATGATTTTAAACAAAAATTAAAATTTCTCGTATACGAAATCACATAAAATCACAAGGACGCTTCGCACAGATAGACGAACAGCATGACCAAATTTGACTTTTTGGACTTCTCGATCATCGTAGTGTTAGTTTTGATTACAACCCCCAAATTTTGTTATTTATAGCCAAAACCATAGGAGCATCATTTAAGTGTCATATATTTAATTTCTTATCAAAACTAAACAAATTCTAATGATTTATTTTTTAAATTAAATTTTTTATAAACAAATACCTACCTGATTTTTTGAAATAATGTATATATTAGTAAATACTTAAAAAAAATTGGCACATCATATTATCAAGTTTATTTTAATGTTAAAAAAAAACCCTCTTATGATCTTACATTTTTTTGTAGATTAAAACTACTTATGTTGTATATTTTTGGAAGTTTTTACCAATTTGAAGAACGATTTTCAAGCCAAAATGAGTGAAATTGGTAATGATTTGATTAAAAAACAATCCCAGGAAAATTAGACAAACATTTTGGTGAAGAGCTAAGAAACCTAAATTTGGACCCAAGCTAAAATTTGTAGGGAAGGGGGGTATGAAATTAAGCTTAATGTTAATGTCTCGAAAATTATAATTTTTTTTAATTTGAAGAAAATAATTGTAGCTAATACAATCGTACATACAAAATATTTCTTAACATTATTTCGAATAAGCAATAGATTTCGAGAAAAACATACAGAACCGTTACAATAACAGCTTTTTGTGTGTTTAACATAAAAAAAAACTGTACCGTTTTTGGAAATATGTCAAAACCAAGAGTGGGAGTAAAAGATTTTGAGAAAGCGTTACATAATAAGTTACCTAGTTGCTTAAGTGTGCTTTTTAACACTGACGTAATATACTGGGTTTCTTGGTTGTCATTTTTCTCAAAATCTATTATCCGCTAGTCTAATAACATTTTGTGCCTTTGAATTTTTTTTTCAAAAACCTGATAGATGGTTCAAGAAAAATTAAAAATGAATGTGTAGTGCATACGGCTTCTAAGACTCAGCAAATCTGAGATCGTGGGTTCGATCCCTATGATGGGCATGTAGAAATTTTTTCATAATAAAATTGGAATAAATCTCAGCACCACTAATAAGAGGAGACTGATGATAAGTGGCTTGGCACCCCTTGAAACAGCTGTATCTCTAGCGAAAATAAACGAATTATAAATTAATTCGTGAACAATTTGTGGTAGCACCTTTAAGTTGTTGTTGTTGTTCAAAAAATAAACAATTTCTTTTTTCAATTAGCGTGATTTTTCATTGTTTTGAGGTCTTTTCTTATTTAAAGGTTAAATTTTACTATGAAAAATTATCTTAAACAAAAAATGAAATATTACCAAATTTAAAGTGAATAGCATTTGCCCAATTTCAAAACCCAAATTTCTGCCCAAAGCTTCAAATCAACAATATATATTCTTATTTAATTCGCAGCTTTTTTTTCGTGGTGAATCTCAGCTCAAAATTAAAATTAAAAAAAATGCCCTAAATATGAAAAATCGCTTCAAACCTTAAAAAATAAATCTATTCTTGTTAGGGGCTATTTTTCACTTTGGATTTGACCATATTTTCCTTATGTTTGAGGCTATTTTTCCATTCTAAAAACGGAGATCGTTCATTTTCCATTTGTTTTTGTTTGAGGTTATTTTTCCGTACGACATAATCATCGTCGTTCAATATAAAAAAAATTCTCCCTTAGACATTTATGTATTTCGATATTCTTACATTTGTTAGGGAGAAAGTTTTACTCACAGGAATTTGAAAATGTTGGGATATATAGAGCTTCAACAGACCCTTATGTTTGTAATTTGGTTAAGTGTTGCCTATTTATTCGATTTTATTCTTTGTTTCGAGATGAATGGATCTTAAGAATGTCCATTGAACGACGACGAAAGTGGTGGATTTTTTGTATAAAAGCTGTGAAACACCCTAGCCTTTATGTTCTAAAATAAATAACTATTACTACTTAAAATGAAGACACCTACTATAATTATACTGATTAACTAAACCTCCTGGGAATATTGTGTATATATTAAAATTTGCTAGAATCTGTCTCAACAAACTAGGGATGAAAAAAGTTGCCTACATACACTGGTTTGTGCATTGAATGCGTGCATCACAAACATGTTTTGTGTTTTTATCACGATAAAGTTAATGAGGTTGCCATATTTAATTAATTCTCCGACAACATACACCGCTTCCATTATCGAACCTGCTTAATTTGTCTCAATTAAATAATGAACAACAGACTCCACCACAACCATCCATCAGGCACCAGCACCACACACAAGCAAGCCACACAAAATGTTAAAACCCAAATGCACAATATGTTAAACCTCATTTTAGAAAATAACCAACTCCCTCTACCCCCCCCCCCCTCCCATACGATCCATATATACAACAAATTCACTTCATCATATTTGTCTATACCTACAGAAAGTTTGTTCACACAAATGCATGAGTGAGGTGATTTGATGTAATATAATCAATGTAAATGAGCTCCATTATCCTCCTTTATCCCCATACACACACGCACACTTACATACATTGAAAGACTCATTTTACAAAACAATTAAATTCTAATTAAGATTTTGTTTGTTTTACTGCACGCAGGATTTTCGACAGAAGGAAGCACGGCATAATTAAATTTCTAGTTTTGAGCTTGTTTTGCAGTTAGACGTGTATGTAGGTGTATATATGTATGTAGATATGGAAATGGGGCTCTAGTCATGTACATTTATATCGAATTCTCTTGTTCACAAATATTCTGCAAATCATATGATTCTTTCCAGGAATTTAACCCCGACGACACACAATTTGAGGTGCATTAAGTTAGCAGGACACTTTTCAAAATTCAGAATAAAAAGTATGTAGTAATTAGCTGCTATTTAGTTCTCACAATTTGATCATAAATGACGTAATAACCTTATTAAGCTGTACCTAAGTAATTTGGAAGTTTTGAAAGTTTCTACCTTCTTTCAAAAAGATTTACAGCGAGGACTTTCAAGGAATCCATAAAAAAGTTGCAAAAATAATAATTTTCTTCAAAGTTTTGCTTTTTAAGAAAAAAAAAGCGCGTAACTAATTCAATGAAGAAAAATAAAAAAAAATTAAATACATAAACCTCATTACCGTTAGTCTTCATGATTATACAGCTGAACGATACTTACACTAAGAGAGAAAGGGAAAAAAAAAAGAAAAGATGAACACAAATTATAATAAACTGTATACACAGTAATTTTCCCATCCCGAAAAATTAATTAAAAGTTCTTGAAACTTAACACAACCTTTCATTGGCATAGCATGGCTCTTGGGGAAAAACTAATGGGTATGAAAGAAGAACGGGGATGGTTGATTATGTTGCGATGGTTCTGAGTTTCATAACGTGACGTCTGACGTTATTATGTCGTTCATCCTTATCGTAGTCGCCTTCACTCTCGTCGTCGTTGTAGTCGTTTTTATCGTAATTATTAATCTTGCAAATTATGTGTAATTAATTTCGCCATTAAAGCTCCTTTTACGGTGACAATGTTGATGAAGGAAGGTGCTATGATTGACTATATGAGGGGGTGCGGGAGTGATGGTTGTATACTGAAGGTTTTATGATGATGACAACAACGCGACACAATGCCATCAGAGTTTGATTTTATTTATTTATGTTTTTTTTTTTTTTGTTGTTTACAGAAAATAATATAATCAACAAAGATTACAGTAGAGCTTGAAAGTGAAAATACATTACATATGGCTATAACTTGGGACTTCTTACACATTAATGTTGGGCAACAATTTTCAAGCTGAAAATAAGGAAAAATGTTATTGTTAAGTTACTTTATTGTTCAGTTCCCATCAGCACTAAATCTGTGGAATTTAGTGAAAGCATTTTTCCTCCCAGATTCAGATGAAATTTTAAACTTTGAATTTATTATTGTACTATAGTATGCAATTTGGTTATACAAAATTACCAAAAACTATTATTAACGGTATATGCCATATAGAACTCATGTTTTTCCATTTTCAACTGTATCGTAAGTGGCTTAACCGGTTTCAAGAAAATGTCCTTTTCAGAAGGTCGTCTTAAGTTGAAAAAATATTGCATATACAAATTTTCGAAAAAATATTGTTTGGATTTAAAAAAAAAATGATTTTACATACTTATACAAAAACAACACCGATTCAGCGATTTTCTGCTTACATTTTCTTTTTTTTGTTTAGATTAAACCTTTTTTAAGGATTGTTTTAGAAATTTAAAGAACGAGTTTCGTTTTTGCTAATTTATTATACAGCGTGTTTTGCAAAGTATGCGACAAAAAGCTGAGGCTGTTCGTTGAATTGAGATAAAAAAATGAAAAAAAACCGCAAAGGATGGGTGTGTATTTTCTCCTCCTTGGGCGGGAGGGTTAATTTTCTAAAAGAAAAAAAACATTTTGAAAAATTTTTCTTCAAACTCAAAATTTTGAAAGCAAAAATTCAAACAATTTTGTTCAATCTATTTTTTTTTCAAAATGAACGTCATTAAGTTGGTATTTTTGTTTTTAATATTCAATGCTCTAACTACTTTTTAATTAAACACTAAATTTCAGATACTTAAATGTCTTTAATTTTTGAGAAAATTGAAAATAAATCTAACATTTCATCTAAAAAAAATATGCACGACTGGATCGCACAAACTTGCTCTTGTGGTAAAATACTGTGTGTAACCCCACATTGAAGATGCACGAGAAAATATTAAAAGAGTCAAAAGTACTAAAAAATTGATTTTTTGTTTGTTTTTTTTTTGTTTATAAAAAATGTTTTTTTTTAATATTTTTAAATGCATTATTGCTTAAACTATTGAAAAAATCAGAGAGACATCAGACCATATAGGAGATATACGCGAATAACCCAAAAATAAGACCATTTTCTCAAAAAAACGTGGAGTACCTAATTCCGTTATGTGAATTTTTGAATTTTTTGACAAAAACCTGAAAGGCAGTTTTCTTATAATTGATTTAGTTATAACGGGTAGAAATTTAATCAAAATCGTTAGAGCCATTTTCGAGAAAATTTGAAAAATCCAAAATATTTGTATGGCAGCTACCCGTTCTAGAAGAGCTAAAACAAAAATTCGAATTTCTTCTCTAGGGAATCACATAAAAATGCTCTGTATAAAATTTCATGCAAATCGGTGCACCCGCTTAGGCTCTAGATCAAATTACGCACCGACGCACCGACGCGACGCACCGACGCACAGACGCACAGACCGACGGACGGCATGAGGAAAACCATTTTTTTGGACTTCTCGATTATCGTAGTGTTAGTTTTGATTATAACCTCGAAATTTTTGTTTACACGAAACCAATACTTGTCCTATAGAGCAAGTAAAAAAGTACGCATACGCCCGAGTGAACCATTTTTCTACAAATTCACCTTCTTGGTCGAGTTTACTAAAAACGCTAAGGTAATAAAATGATTAAAATTAATAAATGAACACAAAATTATGCTGGCGTGTACGGGACACACGACCAAATGTTTAATTGGTCTAAAAAGAAACTCATCACTGCTTATTATTTATAGTATCTTCATTACAATATAAAAATTAATGGTAATGAGTTTGTCTTCTATGCGTTTGTACATCGTTAATGCGATTAAGTAAAAAGTAAAAATAAGTGACGGCAAGGTTTTGAAAAAAAATGACTTTTATAAATTTCCTTATTAACCTCCCTTGAAATTTAAAATTTCCTTTTAAGGTTCTCTTGAAAATCCGTATCACATTGAAATCACTCCACTGAATGACTTGAATATTTGTACGGTCGCATAAGGCTCCTGCAAGCAACATACTCAAAAAAAAAGCTGTTGAAAGAAGAGTCAGTTAGTCTGATAGTTACGAAGGCTATAGTTTCAGTTTGAATGTTCATATCTTCAAAGTTAAGGTCCTTAAATAAAGGAAATTTCATTTTTGTATATAAAAATATGTAAGAGGGAGGGAGGAGGTAGTTTGATAGTTCGTCATTTGATTATAACTTTAAAAAAATGCAAAAGTTGATGAAAATGTTCAGTATTTTCGAAAACAATATTTTAGAAACAAAAAATGATAGTTATTTTGTAGGAATAAATCTAACAGGGGAGGCACTTTATTTTGTATCATTTCAAATTGCTTTAAATTTAAAAAAAATTAATACATCGATTCTGTTTTAACATGAGTTTTTAAATTAGGATTTTAAAGATTAAGGATTTTAATAGTAAAGTTAAAGGCTATGTTTTTGTGTTTCAATCCTATATTATCCTTATCATTATGAAGTAATGCCTTCACTTCTGAAGAGCTGAGCTTATTTGGCTTATTTAAAAAAAAATCTTTGTAATAGCCCGAAAAATGTTAATATGAAAAAAAAACATTGGAAACGTTACTTGAGAAATTGAAAAATCCGCCAAAAAATGTAATGACTTTTTTCCAAAATAAGACAGAGGACAGCGACTGTCGGCGGGTCAGCTATTTATGAACAATTTAAGAATTTTGTTAAAAAAATAAACTTCACAGTTAGTTGCGTTAAACCTCTTCTTAAATAATGTTTGGTGATATTTTGGGGTTAATTCAATGGGCGGGACGCTATACATACATATTTGTTAAAGGATTAATGACAAATAAAAATAAATTTTTATCTTAAAACATTAATCGACAAGGTTTCATTGAAAAATCCTTATCTTAAAAAATAAAAATAGCGAATGTTAAGAAAATTTTCAATCAATATTCTTACTTAAGTCAAAGTGAAAAGCTTGACGTCAGAAATAAACAAACAAAAGGCTTTCTACGAAATTAATTCCATTGTTTCTTTCCTTGCAGCACCCACAGTGCAAACAAAATGAAAGTAAACATATTTTTGCCACCATTGAACCTCTCTATTGCTATTGTCAGCATCATCGCCATTCTAATTAAAGCTTCTGCTAATTGAGTTTCATCCCTTGATCTTTTTTGTGCGCATTTAATTATCTTCGGTTTTTCTTTAAACCATCAGTCTATATCTACTTTACTAACACTCTTCACAAATATCATCCCCACGATGCGATGGCCTCCCTTAACTCATACAACTATAAAGCATCCTCCCTTAACATCAAACACCAACACCACCTCGACTTCGACCTATAGTCGACCTCACCAACCCCATAACAAACAGTTTCAAGTTTAATTAATACATTTTTGTTTTTATCTTCTTCTTGTTTGTCTACTGAAACCTTTTACCGAACCACGATGTTTTTAAATCGAATCCCTCCATTTTTTGTTGTCTATATGTGTGTATGCGTAGATGTATTATGTGTGTGTAGATGATTATTTAATAAGTCTATTAATTTGTGTCTGTGGGTGTGGGTGTGGATGTGGATGTGGATGTGTGTGTTTGGAGGGTATTTACGCTTCCCTTTAATTGAATCATTGAAATCAATTTTGTAATTTCCATTTAGGTTAAGATTGGGGTTTATTTTAGGGGACGAGGACGAGATTCACCATCAGCCTCCGAAGGACCAAGTTTAATGGGAATCCCCTCTAAAATAACCCCACACACACATTCACGTTTCTTCCTTTTATCCTACTACCCCACAAGACTCTCCTCTCCCTTTGGAACACCCGCCCCTCGCCCTAACAGGTTGAATGAATGTGATTAAGTGTCGCCATCTCTTTCGTTTGTGGGGGGATTTTATTGGAAAACTTTTACCCGAGGACACAAATTGCTTTTCAAATGTTTTTGACAGTTTGCAAATTGGAAAATTGACTTTTGACACAAAAGTCTCCTAAGGAAAATTTTGGTAGGTATTCCCTGTTTTATTTTTTTTTTTTTGTTTTTTGAAAAAGAAGAAAATTGAAGAAGGTGGTGTGGGGGATTTCTTTTTTCCTATGCGAGTGGGTGGGGTGGGTGTCGGCGAGTCTTTTATTTTTGTTTTTTGTGTTGGATTATGTGGACGTTTGAGGTAAATTTATATTTGATAGATTTATACACCCCACCTGTTTCCCCACACATCAACTACCATATATACCTTCCCGAACTTGATGGTGATGCCTGACATAGGAAGGAAGTTCAGATTGTTATATTTCTTTGTAAATTAAGGTAATTTGAATGTCGGATTCTATTCAGCCAAAGTAAATTGAAAGCTGAAGGAGGGGAAGATTATATACCATTCAGATTCAAACGATGTAAAGATAAGTAATTTTCTTCGGAGAGAATGGTATATATTAGGTAAAAGAAAGGGTTTGCTTTTGCCATGATAAAATTTGAGTTTAATATATGGGATTATTGGAGGCCCTTATTAAGTAAAAAAGAACTTTTTAGTTAGAAATAAATAAACAATATTTTATCGAAAGGGGGGGGGGGTCCATTTAACCCTATTTTAACTAACCAGTCAATTTATATGGATAGGTACTTATTTAAGGTTCCAAAATTCTCTGTGAAATAGGTGTTTTGACTTACGCTATTATGCCATCACGATTAATTCTTTGCAAATATAGGCTTGCAGCTCTTCACAAAAATAGTATTTTATAGTCCGAGTTACTAACATACCAACATGAGTCCTTTTGAATGGGTCCTTAAGAACTGATGACACTTACGTTGTTCATGCTGTTAACCCCTTTCCTCTCCCTCAGCTTCTCCCACAATTTATTTTCCAGGGGGATTTGATAATAAATATTTCCAGTCATGTGCTTTAAAAAAAGCTTTCACTAATTTTAGGAACACATGTTGGTAGCCTTAAAATGTCTTTAACTGGGTCCTCCATATGTAATACACTATATCGGTGGCCCCTACTGCTTTATCTTAACTTTCGGAGTTGGTAGACATAATATAGATAGTGTATTCGATGGGTAGGTACTCCTAAGTTTTCAACTAATTGATGTTAAGATAAAATGAAAGAGTGAGTATTCCGAAAAGTTAATAAGAAAGGGGGAGGGGGGGGGGGGGGGGTGGTTCCACAGTTATGTTTACACGTTTCTTAATTTTAAAAACCCATGATCACTGACAAAAATTTAAAAAGGCCTAAACGACAATAGAGGTGAAAATTACACTGGAGAACCAGGTTGTAGGGACTTATAACTCTCAAGTCTCAACAATTTCTGTGAGTGGTTGTTGTTAATCGATGGCTTAAATAAGAGGCACTTTTTCATCACTCTTGGAGGATTTGTCACAGGAGGCAGTATACCCCTGAAAAAAAAATATGCACGACTTGATAGCACGAACTTGCTCTTGTGGCTAACAACTGTGTGTAAACACACATTGAAGACACATGATGTATTTATTTACCGAAAAACTATTAAAAGAGTAAAAAGTATTATAAATACAAATTATTTTTTGTTTGATTTTGTTTTTGATTATAAGAAAATGTTTTTAAAAATGTTTTTTAAATTCCGTAACGTCAATTTTTTGAGAAAAACCTGAAATGCAGTTTTCTTACAATTGACTTGGTTATTACAGGTACGAAGTTTAATCAAAATCTTTAGCGCCGTTTTTGATAAAATTTGAAGAAACCAAAATATTTGTATGGCAGCTACCCGTTCTAGAGATGAGCTAAAACAAAAATTCGAATTTCTTCTCTAGGGAATCACATAAAAATGCTCTGTACTAAATTTCATGCAAGTCGGTCCACACGCTTAGGCTCTATCCCAAATTACAGTGGACGCACCGACGCACAGACGCACAGACGCACAGACCGACGGACGACATGAGGAAAACCATTTTTTCGGACTTCTCGACTGTCGTAGTGTTAGTCTTGATTATAACCTCGAAATTTTTTTTTTTACACGAAACCAATACTTGCCCTATAGAGCAAGTAAAAAATTTGTTTTTAGTGAAGGACCGTCGGACTGTCATGCTAGAGGTCTGGGGATCGATTATCAAATTCGACCCTCAGACGTCTGGCATGACAATCCAGCCTATATGTATGTATATGAGGCAGCTTATGACAGTTGTATTTTCTCTTTTGACTCTTTTGTTTTGGGAGAAAAGATTCGTATATGATGGTACCGGCTTTTTCCGAATTTCGGCATTACACCTCCCATTTTACTACATTTTGAACTTATTTCTGAAGTTACTTTTCGAATATTATAACATGAGATTTAATTTTTTATCATTCAAGGTATGGTTTCAAAATCGTCGAGCTAAATGGCGCCGCCAAGAGAAGTCCGAAAGTCTCCGTCTAGGCCTCACACATTTCTCCCAGCTACCCCATCGTTTATCATGCAATAGCTCCGGCATGCCAGTGGATCCCTGGCTATCACCACCACTGCTCTCAGCGCTGCCAGGTAAATAGTCATTCACACCGCACCGAATCTTGAAATGTGAACTAAGTTTTGGCAAATTTTATGACTAAAATTAGCATTTCTCTATTCTCATCCGTCCAGGTTTTCTTTCACACCCGCAGACTGTCTATCCAAGCTATTTAACTCCGTCCCTTAGTTTGGCCCCATCCAATCTGACCATGGGTAGCTTGGCGGCCATGTCCCATCACCACCACCATCATCATCACCATCCACATCCGAGTGGGTCTATTCAGCCCCCACCGCCGCCTCCGCCAGGAATGCCAATGGGATCGAATTCCGGCGGCGGCCTTTCACAACCACCACAAGGATTACGCATTTCACCACAAACTTTGGTCGCAATGCCACCGCAAATGAGTTCGTCGAGTCTGCGTCTGCCGTCTCCACCGCAGATGGCATCCATGGTCAACGGAGGAGCAGCTTCTAACAACAACAACAACAACAACAACAACAACAATGGTCCACCGCAGAATCTCTCATTGACATCACGGAGTTCTCCCCATTTACTTTCCGCCGCAAATGGTTCACCGCATTCACAGATTATGCTCCAGCCGGGTGGTGGCGCCAGCTGCAGCTCTCTGCCACCCTTAGCCCAGTCTCCATCCTCACACAGCAACATTACCATGACACCTTCGCCGCAGAATCTCTCCACCTCATCGCTGTCCATGAGTAGTCCTGGAAGTGCAACGGGAAAGATGTTGAAAATAGATCCTTGCGGAGACGATGCGGATGGAAATGCTGGCAATTCGGTAGACATTCGGTCGAACTCAATAGCTACACTCCGCATCAAGGCCAAGGAACACTTGGAAAGCCTAAACAAAGGACTCGCAATAGTGTAATAGAATTAGGGTATAAGTTTCTGTATATCTCTAAGCAAAGCACTCCTATTGGAAAACTTACAAGTATACGTTTTATTAATTTTTGATTTGTGCTTGGAGTGTGAGCAAAACAAAAATATCATCAAAATATTTTTACAAAAATTAAAATAAAAGAAAAATAAATAATATATTGTTAGTTCTAAGAATAATGTCCTTGTACAGTAAGTAAGGTTTGATGACAGTTTTCAATGTGATTCTTATAAATATGAATTTTAGTAGTAAAATCACCCCCAGTTCACGTGTTTGTTTTTTTTTTTTTTTGTGCATTTTACTTAATAATTTAGTTAAATTTTAATTTTAGAAGATTTTTTTAATTATTTTTTTTTTCTTTTGTGTTTGTCCTTCTTATAGACACGTAAGATATGGATCCTTATACGATTAAGATAATGTATACTATTTAAATAAAATAAAACAATTGTAAATTTGGCAAATGCATTGAAATATATATAGAAATATATTAAAGATGTTTTTTTTTTTCATTTTTCTAAATTATTAACGTAAGTATTTATCAAGTGCACAAATGTGCGCCGCGCCGGTTGGACTTTTTATTATAACTCAAGAGGTTTATATAAACAATTATTAATAGTACGAGACTAGAGAAATGCTAAATTTATAACAGTAATTAAAACACTTTTTCGCTATTTAAAAAACGAAATATTCAACGCGCTTCTAGATGCCCATAGTGCGCCTGCAAGAGGAGGGTCCTGGCCTTTCCTACCCACACAAACAGTGCTTTTATAATCGAAACTGTTATAAACTGGCATCTCTACAATCAGTTCCTTATTTATAATGAAGAATAGCATTATTTGATTTCTAACACAAATAGGAAATAAAGAACAACATTGCCAAAACGTAGCGTCTTACGTTTGAACAAATGGAACTGGAATAATTATGATGATAAGTTTCACGGAACGAAATATCCCACGAAATTATCACAACTAAAAAAATCAACAGGAAAAGAAAAATACTAAATTTAGATTTACCCATAGGTTACTGATGGCCTATTTCGTTTGTAATCACGTCTTTAAACTCAAATTTCACTTCGAACCAGTGCTGGTGGATCATGGGAAAAAATCCCATTCCTTGGAAATTTCAACATCAAAAGGGAAAAATGATACTGAGTTTGTGGGAGTTTCTAGTCGATTCTTCTGAAATCATTCGAAAAATCAAAATAAGGTAAAAGAAGTGTGAGAATTATTTCTTTGAGAATTGAATAAGAAGATGAATATAGAATCCAAGTCTTCTGGAATAAAATCCAAGACTAAGCTTTTGTTGTTTTTTTATTGAATCACATTTGTTAACATATTTAAGAAATTTAATTAGTTAAAAAAATACTTGAATAACATACGAAATTAAAACGTATAAAAATGGGTGGGATAAAAAGGGAATTTTCGCACTGTTTGAAGGGATTTCTCTTAATATTGCCATCCAGCACTACTTTGAACTCTAAAATGACATTTTTCATGACAAAATTTATGCAACAGTGCGGTAGATAGAGAAACGCGCTGTTTTGCATTAATATTTCGCGACCTTAGGACAAGAAGGTTTTAACTGCACACCTATCACTTTCGAGAAAACTAAGGTGGAATATTTGGTGTTTTGTTCTATCTACAGCGAAAAAAGGTTTTATCTACGAAATATTTTTGTTTGTATTGTAACGCAAGGTTCTATCTGGCTGGTAAGAACTTTGTGAACTTAAGATCGAACTTAATTATGCGTAGATAGAACCTTGTTCCATGATTTTTTAAAATTATTTCCGAAACCGTAAGAGATAGAGATATACGGATGGCGACAATCGAAAGAACATAGTCTTTTTAGTACGATCCAATGTATAACTCAATTTTGGCAAAAATGTGAGTTAGAACCTTGTTGTCCTAAGGTCGCGATTTATTCATATGTAAGTAGATCTGAACATAACATACGAACTTGAATATAAAACTAAAGAATTCTTTTTTCTTGTGCGTTTCTGTATTCTGCAATTTTATTTAATATTTTTTTTTTTTTGATTTCATTTTTACATAATTTTCTCTTGAAAATTTTTGGGCAAGTTTCGAGATCATATTCGCATAAAAATATACCATAGAAGGTCTTAGGTATTTCATAAAAAGTAATTTGTTTAAGGTCGTACAGATGTTTAGCACCTCGTTTGTTGAATATTTGAAACAAGTACACCACGAAATGGTTTGTGGTCTGGTACAGCCATCAAAGTATATTTTTCATAAATGAGGCTAATCAGCGTGTAACGGTGAATGGTATTTTCTATAGAGTCTGATTAATGATTTCTTCGTTCCCCGATTGAATGGCACTAAGAGATTTAATTTATTTTCATATTTTTGTCCGCGTACTTCAGTCTTATTTTAGTGGAAACTTGAATATTAAAAAAAAAACATTTGAGCTATTAGAAACTTCCGATTAATATAGTTTTAAAAAGCGAACAAAACAAAGAAAGCTTATGGAGCTCTTAAATATCAGTTATATTAATGGGATCGTTACGTAGATTAAAATCTTTTGGACTTAGGGCAACATGGGCACAACATTATTTAAAATTTTTTATCAAAATGGTTTTAATCAAAAATGGTAAAAACCCCGACAAAAAAATTGGAAAGAATCACTACTTTTAAACATCATCAAAGGCTAAGACATGCCAGACAGATATCCAGATTTAGCTGGACGTACGCTAGTTGCAATAAAAGCATCCAGCTGAAATAGAATTAAATATTATTTGGATGAAGATTTTGTTATAAGGTTCTAGCGACCTTTCCCACCGAAAATTGGTGCTTTGTTGCCTGGAGAACCCAGGCAAGATTGGAGAGCAAAACTTCGAGTGAAAGAAAACAAAAAGAACAACACAACCTGGGCCCTATTGCATCAATCAATGCTAAATCACTTAGCAAATATCATGAATTTTAATACGATTTTCTTGCGGTGCGATGACATAATGTCTGCGGATATAATTTCCATGGGCGTTGAGTCGGACAAACGATCCATCCACTTTATGTCCGAAAAAATAGGGTCCTGGTTTATATTTTAGAACAAAAATAAGCAAAGATCTTTTTGGAGTTGTTATCTATCAAGGTGAGGTTCTAAATATTTGAGACCTTCTAAAAACGTTGTTTAAATTGGCACACATAAATCGGCACCTATGCATCGACTCCAAAATATTGTCTTCTTTACCTTAATGTTTAGAAGGATTTTGGTGTTCTTTTCCTTTGAATCCAGATCATACATGGCTCTCCTGTGAATATTTGAAGATTCATATTTTCACGGTTCATCACGTGGCCTTAACAACGGTGGCACAATTCTTCAGTTTCTTAATGCGTTCAACGTGGACGATTCAATAAGAAAATTTTATTTTGAGATCTAACATCCTTTGGAGAAAAATATAACCTTGATGCATCCATTTCATACATTTCCTTCTGACAAAATTTTTTTGTAATGTATCCAAATCCATTATGCAATTGTAGCATTAACGATCTTTAAAATTTTTGAGAGCCTCGTAATTTCATTCCAACCATTAACTCAGTATTTTCGTATACCGATGTTAAAAAAAATAATATAAATTTCAAATAAAAATTTGGGTGCGATAGCTCGTCTAGAACCAGGGCATAGTGACTTTCAACTCCCAACCTTCTTGGAATGAGTTGAAAAGCACCTTTTCATTACATATGATACTGTAAGAACTTAGAAGATTGTTCACTTCCTCGCAAGAAGCAGTAGTCGATTTTTTTTTTGTCGAGTATATGAGTCTGGGAATTGAACCCAGACTTCCAGGATGACAGTCCTTCGTACTCACCAGATGCTACGACTACTCATTAAGTTCTTGCATGTTATTGTACCCTAGAATCTGTCTTTCCTGGTCCACAGGCATAATTAGGTGTCTTTTGAAGAATATTTTGTATATAACTAAGTATTTATTTGACAGAGAACACATATTATGAACAATTGTTTGAAAAAAAACACTGAAGTTTTCATTTTGCAATCACCAAATTCAAGCTCAAATACCTCGACTTTCCCATTTGATACGAAACTCGTGTGTACAGTCTTGGCCAAAAATGGGACATTCACTTCAAACAATTAAACTTACCTATATGATATTTACGTATTCTTCATCCCATCCCAAACACATTACACGCAATGTGATTAGTAATTTAAGTTTGAAGAAGTTGGATTTTTTTTTAAGCCAGGAATCTTCACAAGCTTGCTATAATCCTGTAATTTACGTACCAACTCGCATACTATAATAATTAACGGGTTGAACGGCAAAAATAATTTGGCGTTTTTTTATCAAATACCCTTGCGTTCCAAAATTAAATTTTAAAATTTCCAACCGTCAGCGTCGGTTTCTCCACCGATAAAAGTGAATTTGCAATCATATAATTCTTGAATACCCTATATCTTCTAAAAAAAATATAAAATAAAGAATTTTTTCATAAAGAAAATAATAAAACTTGATATTGCAGCTATGAATTTAAATTTAATTAAATCTTAACTCATGGTTGATGGATAAATAACTTTTGTTTCGGTCGCGCTCTGAAAACTTATTCGTCCTTGTTGTTTTGTTTTAGTAAAACAACTGTAACCACATTCATCCTTGGCCAATCATTGTTCTAAAACACATTTTTTAAAGCCCTTTTCAGATTTGAATACATCCACACCAACACACTGCTCCTGCCATACTATACTCAGAATCAACCCCTTGTTGTTCCTACATTGAATATTAGGTAAGCGTAAGGTATACAAACATATTCATCCCCAAAAAGCAACCCAACATAACAAAACTAGAGTGTAAAAGTTAACCTCTTACTCCATCATCAGGCCATCATCAGGAGGTTGAAGAAGCAAAGGGTGTCCCATCAAAAGTTAAATACAAACCAACCAAACATCGGATACGGATGCCTTCTACAACTATACAAGTATGCAACCTGCCTGTCCTTCGAAATGTTACCGAAGCAATAAAATGGTAATTAATGTTTGCACAAACCAATCAATCAGAAATTTACAGACGAAGTATTTCGATTAATCGGTTTGAGGATGAGCAGCTATAGCTGTACAAGGAGAGTGGGTCCTTCGCTGCTATACAAAGCGAAATGGAGGTGTGGTGGGCAACATCGCAACTACCCTCTTGGCTTACACCAACACCAATCCATTCCTACCCACATAAACATTCAATTGAATACATGATGGAAGTTTTGTTTGATGCCCGGGCGGGCTGGGCCGGTCGCCGGTTGCCGGTGAGGCTTGTATCGGACGAACTCTGCGAACTCTGATGATGATTATGGGCAAAGGCACAGGCAAAGAGGCCGGAAATGCCAATAAAAACGGAAAATTCATTAGGCACGATGATGGTTGATGATGGCTTCAATGGGTTCGCTCGGTTGTGCGTATTGATTTATGGAACTTTCCGATTCGGTCAAGTTTTCTGTTTTCTGTGTATAGCAGCTCTTCGAGCGAAGAGTAATGCAAATACACATACCTGTCCGTTAGTCCGTTGTCCGTCCATCCGTTTAGCAGCAGAACAAAAAAGTTAGCAAACCATTCAGTAATAAATGATTTGTTTAATTAATTTTTTGTTCCTGCTTTACTTTGAGATTTGAGAGTGTATAAACAGACAAACTTATATGCATATACATGCATATAGGTTTGAATGATTTGATCAATCGAACTTAATTAAATTCCGTTTTTATTTGCACAAAAATGATTTTTTTTTTGGGTATGTTGAGCTATAGAGGAGTTTTTTTTGTTTGCTTTATAGAGGCGTTTTATGTGTGTGTATATCTTTACCGTTTTCATAATTTTTTGGTTTAGTTAATAATAATTCATTTAATACTAATATGAGTTTTGTTGAAGAAAAGCTATTGATTTATAGTTACTTTGAAATATTCTGTGGTATATAATTTTATTCATGATAAAAGTAGGAAGATTAACTTATAACCTTATAACCTTTTAAAATGGATAGAGCTCTGTCCAGAGATATATTTTGTTTTTTTCGCTTAATCTAGTCTCTGTTATCCAATGGATCAGTACACATCTCTGGCATTGCACAGATTAACAGGGTTCTGATGTCCATATTTGATGTGAAGAAGGACTTCGACTCCGCAAGCCTAGAAGGACTCTGTGATAATCTGAAGAGATATGTTATCAATAGCAGCTCCTTTCATTGGAATTCTTACAAAATATAGGGATGGTGAATTAGCTGATTCTCTTCAGCGAATTTAGCACCCAGGTGATCTGGTATAATATGCTTTGGTGTTGTTCATTATTGTGTAAAATCTCAAATGGAAATGATTCGGTTGATTTTGTCAATAGAACTTCGCTTGGTTTGCACAAAATATAGAAGAATGCGAGAACTCCGAGCCAACATTAAAAGGATATACGTTTATAGCGCAAAATGATAAAGTTAATTCGGAGTGTGATGGCTTCCTCTTCCCACTGGACTCATTTGTGGAAGATTTTTACAGGATAAATCTGGCAGTGCAACGAACTATAAATAGCTACGTCATATTGCTAACGAATTTGTGGAAAGGGGGCAGGGGGGGACTTCACGGTTGCAAAGTCATTTTACATCGTCGCAGAATAGCGCCATCTATTAACTTATCAAATGTATAGGTATAACTCGTTTTTCTCGACAGAGTGGTATGCAAAAAAGACAGTAAATGCATTTATTCTTAATGTTTTTATTCTAATCAGAATGGCGTGTTAATTCCACAGAAATATATAAATAATTAATGAAGATTGGAGAACGATTTAAATTTTAAGCATTTTAATAAAGAAAATACAGAAGAACGAAAACATTAGAAAATTAACTATTTTTGTTTAGTGGATTATATTGAATAAGGGTTTTTTGAGACTTTTAGTTAAAATGCGTTTCTTCCAGCACGACAAATGGGATCATCGGTATGATGCTGTCGTACCCTGCTAAGACGCTAGACCCTAGACTTAAAATCGGAATGAATACCATTTTAAATGCATGAATTCCTTAATTAATAAACTCCATTCTAAAGAGAGAGAAGGTATAGAATTCTTCTAAACTGAGCAGTGCTAAATTTGGAAAATTAGTCAATCAGGTCACTGGATTTAAGGAAATTGGGTTTCTGCTATAATACTAACCTGAATGTCCAATTCTGTAAAACATACACGTATGAAAAATGCTTTTTAAATTACTACAAGATATTTTTTTCAACAAACGCCATAAACCATGGAGAACATGATGAAAAAAAAAGAATTTTAAATTAAGTCGACTTAAAGGATTATTGCTTGCAGCCACATCAGTATTCTCAAAAAGTCTATAAAGATCGACAACCGGGTTCTTTGTCTAATTTCGAAAATGTAATATAAAATATCACTATTCTTCACAAAACAAAAGCTTATTTAAGCTGTTACATTTATTGCATTACAATCGTCAAGCTTTGGTTATTTCAGCAAAAAGTTTTAGTTAGTGGACAAGTATTTAGTTTCAAATAGAGTTTACTGTTTCTAGAATTAGTTATTTTCTTTACAAAATTAATAAAAAGAAGCTGCAATCAAAAGGCGATTGGTTAATCCAATACTGCGGATTCCCATCATATACATAGGAACCTTGAACTGCATAGTTTTAGTTGCGTATAGAAAATCAACAGGCCTTTCCGCCGATATAAATCAAAAAATTTTGCCAGCTTTGGTTCCCGAAATATTCACATCTTAAATGATATTACTTTGTGTACTTCGATCTAACCTTAAAAAGGGTGTCGATGGCGATATTTCCACAACAAAGCCTCGAGAGTTTGCAGTGGTGAAGAGCAAATTATCAGACCTTTCCAGTGACGTAAAAATTTCGCCAAACTTTTTCCAAATAATTTTTATTGATTTTTGAAAAAAATGATGGACTAACCCCTTGCATCTTTTTTTCAACTTTTAAAAAATGTTTCCAAAACCCATCGAGCTATACATCAAAAGAAAGATCTTTTCAAACTCTATCCGCACGTCTAAACCAAAGGCGTGTGGGAGGTTTGGTTCTCGAAATTTTCGCATCCAAAGTCAAATTACTGTATTTCGATGCTACCCTAAAAAAGGGCTTTGGATAACGATATTTCCGCAACCAAGCCTTGTAAGAGGTTGTATCACTTATGTTTAAATATTTAAATATTTTAAATAAGTTATTTCTTCCTATAGTTTCCGAAAAATTAATACTTCTAAATTCAAAATTTTTGAAAAATAATTTTAAAAAAATGTGTAGATACATTTATTTTTTTTTCCGGAAATTCACTCTTCCTAAAAATTCGTAATTAAATATTGGAAAGCAGATGCTTCTATGAGTATTGGTTTTCAAGAAAATTGTAAATTACGAAATCTACTTTCTTATTAGATATTGATTTTGCTGGTTAAAGGTACGTTAAGTTATAGAATGAATGAATCCTTTAAACCCGTGAAGCTATTTAAGTTCTATTTTCCAAAGAAATTGTTGCCTGTCTGGTGACTGAACATACCCTAAGTGGACCCACAAAGTTGCGTGAACGGGATGAGCACCCGAAAAAGAGAGTTAAAATTTTTTGAACCCGCGAAACCGCTGTTTTAAAAAACTATTGCCATAAGCACCTGTCTTTATAAGGATTATAAGGATTTATTTATTATTAACTTCAAAGTATGATTAGGTAAATACCCAATAAAAAATACAAATGGTAGTTTTCCTAATATTTATTTTTTTTAAATTAGAGAAGATAAAACCATTTGGTTTTCCGTTTACGATACAAAATTAAAAGGAGCAGTAAATATTGAAAGCCATTCAAGTGGTCAGTTTCACAATTAAAAAAAAAATATTTCCACTTTTTATCTAAATTTTGACTTTGAAAGCATTTTTTTTCCAAAAGTGTTAACAAAAATAACTTGAATTAAAAATCAAATAATAGAATGAACTTCTGGCTTTCAAAACACAGAAATTTATTGTATATGTGATTTTTTAGCTGGTTTGGTTTTGGCAACACTGGTTTTGACAGCTGACTTGTGTTTAGTACCTTGTGTCACTGTCAAACCGCTTCAGTTTGGTTTGCAATTTAACCATGGATCGTCTTACAAATGAACAACGCTTGCAAATTATTGAATTTTACTATCAAAATTCGTGCTCGGTTCGAAATGTTCATCGCGCGCTGCTTCCATTTTATGATCGGCATTCTCGACCTTCTGAGCAGTCTATTCGGAAGATTGTGACCAAATTTCGCACCAAATTTACTTTGTTGGACATTAAACCACCAACTTGTTTACGTACTGTGCGTAGTGAAGAAAATATTGCGGCCGTATCAGCTAGTGTGACAGAAGACCGCGAAATGTCGATTCGGCGCCGGCGCGCCGTTCCCAGCAGTTAGGCCTTTGTTACAGCACTACGTGGAAAATTTTGCGGAAGGATTTGGGCGTAAAGCCTTTTAAGATACAGCTGGTGCAAGAACTAAAGCCAGCCGACCTACCACAACGTCGAATTTTTGGTGAATGGGCTCTTGGAAAGCTGGCCGAGGATCCGCTTTTTTATCGAAAAATTGTGTTCAGCGATGAGGCTCATTTTTGGTTGAATGGGTACGTAAATAAGCAAAATTGCCGCATTTGGAGTGAAGATCAGCCAGAAGCATTGCAACAGCTACCAATGCATCTCGAAAAAGCCACGGTTTGGTGCGGTTTATGGGCCGGCGGCATTATTGGGCCATATTTCTTCAAAGATGATGCGAATCGCAGCGTTACTGTCAATGGTGAACGCTACCGAGCGATGATAACAAACTTTTTTTTGCCCGAAATGGAAGTTCTTGGCTTGCATGATATGTGGTTTCAACAAGACGGTGCCACATGCCACACAGCACGCGAAACAATGGCGCAATTGCGAGGCGAGTTTGGTGAACAGTTAATTTCACGTTTCGGGCCGGTCAATTGGCCGCCTAGATCGTGCGATTTGACACCATTAGATTATTTTTTGTGGGGGTATGTCAAGGCTAATGTCTATAGGGACAAGCCCGCTTCGATTGACGCACTGGAAGCCAACATCCATGCATTCATTCGTGAGATACCGGCCGATATGTGTGAAAGAGTATGCCAAAATTGGACTCAGCGGATGGGCTACCTGAGACGCAGCCGCGGTCAACATTTGCATGAAATTATCTTTAAACATTAAATTGCAAGGTTCAAACTATCGATTCAAATAAATATTTCATTCATTTTTTCGAATTTTTTGTGTTTTTTTTTTAAAAAAGTTCTAAGCCTCTTAAAAAATCACCCATTATATGATGCCGTTTTTTTTTTCCATTTTGAGTATTTTTTTTAGAAAATTCTTGAAAATTCCTCACATAGGAAAAAAATGCTTGTTTCTTTCCCTTCTAAAAAAAACGTTTGTAATTTTCCCCGCCTTAGTTATCGTACTCGTGCCCTATAGACTTTGTTATCGAGACTTGCCGTAGGAAACAAAATATTGTTAATTTTTAGATCAAACCTAGACCATGACGAACCCAGTAAAGTGAAGTATAATCAGAGTTTCATCTGCGTCTTGTGGCTAGACCTATTTAAAAATCGAAACTTTTTTAAGCCGGCGCAAACCTACGTGTCATCTCTCAACTATCTGTTTTCTTCTATCTAGGGCTACCTCTTCCTGCCCATAATCAAACCATTTCATCTTATCATTTTAACTAATTGGTCAGGTGTTGAAAATTCAAATAAAGTGTCATTAAATGCTGAATACATAATTAAAGGCAATAAAAACAAAATGCCGTATTTACGCGACTGGTGCACATGAACAATAATTCAACTATCGCTACCACAAATTAATATGCGCCCACAAAATATTATAACCTTAAATCAACAACACAATAACTAAATGCCAGGTAATTTAAATGTTCCCTCGTATTGCCCCTTCATTTCATTTCAATCCAGCCAACCAAAGACAAGGCATATAATTAAATTCCATTATACAGTAAATGCAACAAGGACAACTTTTCCATTGATAAGATTTACATTCCTTTTACTTTCCGATACAACTAGTTCAAGTAATTTAAGGTTTATCAATGCAAAAAATCTACAAATTAATAAGTATACACGTACACATATGTATAATGTGTATGAACGGTAAACTACTATTGAATACCTTCACCTAAAGATGAATCGTCCTTACACACACTCTATATAGATGAGTACTCTTTTGAACATCACTGCATTCACTTGCACCCTTTGTGTTTAAAAAGAGAGGTTTATTTCACTTTAAGGTACGTACTTTAAGTGAGAATAATGGGCCTAATGGATGGCTCTAGAAATGAGGGTAGCATTAATAGTTGTGATGTTCATTCGGCTAGGCTATAGTCATTAGTCCTTCTCTATTTATTATACTACTTTATAAGAAGATTGCTATCTACCCTTTGCTCAAAAATTAATATAAAGAAAGACTTAGATTGGTATGCGCGCTGCAGATTGGAGACAAAAATTAAATTATATTTTAACAGACCGTCAATCGAGATTGACAAAATAGTAATTTGATTTTATTCTCAAGTCGCACAGGACTTCCAACACTTCAAATACATCAAAATCTCATTTGTGTAAAGAAAAATAAATATTGGACACTCCTTGTTTTGAAAACGTAACGGAAAAGGTGGAAGCACTATGTGAAAACTTCAATGTGATTTGTGCGACATCTATGTACTCGCAGTGGCACTAGTGTGGAATTCAATGTTTCATCTACAAAGTGCTAGATGGCGAATGAAAAATTTAAGTAGGAAGATTTGTTATATTTTAAAATGTTGCCGTTATTAAATTGAATTCAAAAATATTCTTTTAAATTTTAATTAGAGATAGATTTTAATTTAATTAAAAATAGAAATACATCAAAGTTATGTTTGACGTGAAATTTTTGAAGAAAAGGTTCTTAACGCAGACTGAAAGATAAGGTAACACAAAAAAACCGAAGAGACGGAAGCGCTATAGGACAGATGTAGGTACATGATGTCACACAATTAGCAAACTCGTGGGAAAAAATCAATACGGATTCCTTTGGAAGCCATTAACTTGAGTTCAAATGACCAGATATTCATGTTTAAATTAAATAATCGAGAAATAAGGAAAGGTTACCTAGATTTTGAAAAATATTAATGTAAAGGGTCCGCCATCTAACGTTTTTTTTTCAACTAGTGCTTATTTCGTGAATGGTAACACTTAGCTCTTGTCTGATTTGACCGATAATTAGTTTTATCCTTCCTCTGAACGAATATGGTTGTGTATACGCTTCGCTAAGTGGGCCTGCGATCGACTTAGAGAAGATGCCGATTTTGCCAAAAAAATCATCTTTTCAGATGAAGCTCATTTTGATCTTGGCGGGTAGTAAACAAGCAAAATTGTCGCATTTGGGGCACAGAAAACCCGCACGCATACATTGAAAAGCCGATACACCCAAAACGAATCACTGTTTGGTGCGGATTTTGGTCCAGAGGCATAATTGGGCCATTTTTCGAAAATGAGCAAGGAGTGGCCGTTACAGTCAATGGCGATCGTTATCGGGCCATGTTGAACGAATTTTTGTTCACAAAAATTGAAGAGGAGGATATTGTCAACATTTGGTTTCAACAGGACGGCGCTACGTGCCACACAGCTGAAGCCATTTTCAAAAAAAAAAAGTTATTTGGCGGTCCCTGTAGATGGAGGTGTCAAAAAATATTTATAATTTTCAATGATGCCACTTTACCTTGCCCCATTTTGTCTAGAATCGAAAAGAGGTAATATTTTTTCGATAGGCTTACTAGTTTCGTGTCAATATGATTTTTAATACAAAAAAGCGAGGGTGGACGGTTTTAACAATTATTTTATGGACCGTCCACACGGAGTTTTTGGTGACTTTGTATATTCAACAGCTGGAGACGGAGATCAGAATAGGGTTTTTTTTTCAAATAAATTCAAAATTATGTTATACTAAATATAGCCATTTATTTTCAAGACTGGATTCTGGAATGCCTTTTTATTGGCGTTTATTTTTACTTGCGAAAATAGGCACTTGGTATATATGTACATACATGGCAAGTTATTGATTCGTACAAAAAACCGAACTCCAGATTTTGATCAAACTTGACATTACGATGATAGAAAAGACGAAAAAAGTGGGTCTCGCAAAAACGTCCGTCTGTCTGTCGGCTACAGCCTAAACGTCGATTTTCTTTAAACTTTCAACTTAGTGTTTTTTGGACATTCCCCCCATATATTTTTTTCATTTTTCTTATCACCAAAAATAACGGTATCTACCTGTCATACAAAATTTTTTGGCCGAAAAGGAAAATCTCATTTTTCTCAAAATTGGCTCCACAGATTTTTCTAAAAGGACTTCAATAAATTTAAATAGTAATATGCTTCCGTTAAGTAAAAAACTGATTTCAACAAGTGGTTATTAATAGCAACTATACTTCCCAAAGAACCATATTTGTTATTTTCGCTTTTCTCGAAAACGATTCAACTGATTCTGATCAATTGTTTGAAGAATTATTGATACATTCTGAATAATATTGTGAAACGAAAATTTTCAAAAGGATATTTTTTGGATTTTTTTATAAAAGTTTGAATTTTTTTTTTTTGAAAACTCAATATTTCAAAAACGACTTTTCGATTTTTATTTAACTTGGCAAAAAGCAGTTTTCTAATATTATCTAGAAGATTTCAGAAGAAGTCATTCCTATAACCAAAACTAATGGTACGTACCTCCTATACAAATGTTAAAAAACCATTAAGGATAATCTTTTTTGTCTCAAAAACAACTACTTCGATTTTGATAAGATTTTGTTTGTGTGTCGATATTAGTAAGGTCTAGCATTTAAAATTATAAAATTTAACATTTATCAATAATTAACAGTTCCTGCCATAGAACGGTTTTTTTTTATATTCGACTATCTCATTATCTGACATATCGATTAAAATTAAATTTTTTACAGAAGCTTGTAATAAGTTTAAATAATATTGCATATCAAAACTTTCAGAAAAAAACTATTTTTGGATTTAAAAAAAATATTTCAAAAAATTATTCGATATTTCGAAAACGAGTGGATCCTTTTTTGTAAAATTCAATTTCTTACTTAACATTAATAATTAATTCAAATTGGCGTACTAATTTTGTTTCTTAATAATATGTTAACAAAATTTTATATGTAAATAATTAAATATTTTTAAAACCGCTCCTACAATTTTTAAAAATCTTTTCTTATTAATTAAGGTTTATATAAGCGTTGGGTTCAAAACAGATTCAGATGTATTTTAATCAATTTCTAATTTTGTTGATTTGAAACGATTTTCCAGTTAAAACAATATAATTTCCTTGCATGCATATTGCATGTGCGAAAATCGGGGCTATATTGTTAATTTTTGTATACTCACATAATACTACCTGCAACTAAACTAAGTTGTTACATAACTAATTTATTTTAGACTTTTTAACCACAGTGTGATCGCACATAAGAACAAGTTTGTGCGACCCAGTTGTGCATTTTTTATAATAATACATAAGTAATGTATGGTATAACTTAATTTTTATTTGAGTAAATGTTAAAAAGCTCCTTCGGTAGGTTAGAAGCTAAGTTTATTGGGTATAATTGAGAACACAATCATGATTGTGTAGTGAAATTTTAGAAAGTACATACATTAAAAAGAGAACTTTTTTAAATAATTGGCCATTATTGTTTACCTACAAAATAAAAAAAAAATATTTGTGTATTGTATAACAAGATTATGCCCTTGAATAATGTTTTTGAAACTAAAATGTCAATTGCGACTCCTAATATATACCTTATCTTTTTTATTCATTAATTTGAACAACGTATGTATTTTGGGAAGGGGGTTAAAAAAATCGTCTCTGTCGAAAACATCTCAAAAATCTGTCTACACCTACATAGAATTAACAAATGAGAAAGTGAATCAATTAAATAGCTCACTATTTTTAGATCCCTCCTTTACAATCCATCGCCATATACGGTCTTAAGAATAATTGTGTCTCCCATCGCGCCACCAACACAAACCTATTTTAAACTTCTCTCATCTTCATCATCATCTGAAAACAATGAAAATTTCGAAAATTCCATTGAAATTAGGCATCTTCCCCAAAAATGAATCTCTGAGAAATCATCACGTTTATAGTAGGGTCGCCTAGCCTAGCCACCAAATTTTCATAAAAAATAATTGTAATTTTTATTCATTCTTAAAATATATCGAGAACCACGTGTGTAGTAAATGAGTCAATTATTGTCAATGTGACGTTATTTTTCTTTATTGTCATCCCCACTGCCATATTCTCCTCGCGAATACGACTTCCGTTCATGGCAATGTCTGCTGATGTACCGCTCAACAAAACAACAAAAATCAAACAGATCGGAAATAGAAATTCACTTGTTGGCTCTTTTGCGAGATAGACATCGTCAGTCTGACAGATTGACAAAAGTCTCCTCAACTTGATTGTATTAGCTATAGCGAAACATGCGCGGGGGCTGAGGTGGAGGTGGAGGTGGAGGTCTGAGGAAATTTATTTTTCACGGGCTGTTGCCAACAAAGTGGACGCTTGAATCTGAATTGTATAGAAAAATATTGTTGAGGCAGAGAAACACACATTAGTTCGCACCATAAAAGTCCACGTCATCGGAAGAAAAGACTTTTCAAACTGGGTTGCGCTGAAAATATTTGGATACGTGGGTGGATGAAAACCAATTTGGCTCCGCACACAATCACCTTGAAAATATGAAAATTAGAAAAAGAAAATTTACTATCCATTTGGAACCTATTTGTTGCAAAATGAATGAAAATACGTCAAGTTATGAAATATTACTTTTCAATTTAAGAAAAAAAGATGTTTCGTGTCTAATGGGACTGACAAGAGATTTGATGTATTTTAACGTGAAATATTAATAAATTATGTCATTTACTGGTTGGGCGGGTATACTGTGGCACTGATGTCTGAAGAACAGTGTGGAAATGGATTGGATTGGCTTAGCATAACTAGACAAAGGTATGCAATTGAGATTACATAGATATGAAGGTATATTGTCAAATCAGGACGTTTATAATTTGATTTTTATTTTGAATTTGATTGAGTAATCTCCATAGTGTTGCCAAATGCATTTAAAAACACCTTTGAGTTTTTATATGAGTTAAGTATAATATTTAGGTATTCAGCGTTTAACATTGGAGCTAAATTGTATACGAATTAGTACGATGATAAAGCATTCTTAGTATGATGCTAGGTCCTAGGTTTAAAAAAGGATTTTCTAAATTTTAAACGAGTTAACATCGTAGGCAGGTGCTATGTTTTTAACATACTATACCAAAGCTAAAATCACTTTGACAATAACAACTATCGGGTTTTTCAATAAGAGCGCTACAAAAGTTTTTTTTTTATATAAAACAAAAACGGTTTTTGGATATCAATGAAATTCTTTATTCCTGTGAAAGTACGTTTGATGCCATTATGTATGGAACTCTATTTCTTTTTCATGGCCACCGCGGGCATGCTTGCAGAAGTCCAGACGCTGAACCCAATTTTCGACGGTTTTCAAGCATAAATCGGCCGATACTGCTGCAATTTCACGTTCGATATTCGTACGAAGTTCATCAATCGTCGCTGACTTGTTGGCATAGACCATAGACTTGACGTAGCCCCACAGGAAATAGTCTAACGGCGTCAAATCGTACGACCGAGGCGGCCAAGCGACTGGACCATTTCGTGAGATAACACGTTGTCCAAACTTGGTTTCCAATAAATTGATTGTGACATTCGCTGTGTGTTTTGTGGCGCCGTCCTGTTGGAACCACATGTCCTCCAAGTCCATATCATCCAATTGGGGCCAAAAATATTCCACAACACGTGCCGGTGTTGATCATCACGGAAGAAGTACGGCCCAATGACGCCGCCGGCCCATAAACCACACCAAACCGTAATTTTTTCGGGATGCAATGATGACTCATGGAGTACGTGTGGATTCAGCCAGAAATGAGCCTCATCGCTGAAGATGATTTTTCGATGAAAATCCGAATCATTTTCAAGTTGTTGCTCAGCCCAATTCACGAATATAAGACGCTTCTGGTGGTCAAGCGGCTTCAGTTCTTGCGTCAATTTAATCTTGTAAGGATGTAGACCAAGATCTTTTCTCAAAATTAGCCACAACGACTTCACAGAGATGTCCAACGCTTGAGAACGACGTGTGAGAGACACATTTGGGCTTTCTGCAACTGAAGCCTCAGCGGCAGCAATAATCTCGACACTACGGGCACTTCTTTGTCTCACTGGCACGGGAACATTTTGTACTGTGCCTGTGGATTCAAATTTTTCCACTAGATGCTCAATTGTTGATCTGCTAGGACGATTATGACGACCATAAATTGGACGTAGCGCTCTGAACGTTGAGGCCACTGACGAATTTCGGTAGTAAATTTTAATAATTTCGACTCGTTGTTGGCTCATATATCTTTCCATCATGAAATGGCAAACCTTATTGAAGAGAAATGTTAAAAGAGCGGCAAGAAATATGGCGTCGTTTGCTGTCCCTGTTGCTCTACTTTTGTAGCGTCCCTGTTGAAAACCCCTTTATAAGATAAAGGTATGTTTGCTTACTTTTTTGCAAGAACTGTTACTGTTTAAGGTGTGTTCAGCTGGATTTAATAAAAAAATAGGTTAATTCCCAGTTTTAAGTGGTCAGTTAAACCAGAGTTAGCTAACTCTAGAAGTGAATTATAACCTTCAGTGAACTGAGGAAGGAGTTTTTCAGGTTTAACTTTAATTTCGCAATGAAAAACTGGACCTTAGTATTATACTAGTTAAAAATTTATAAAAACTAATAACATTTTACAAAAGTGCTTTAAAGTTAGACAATTGTTAAATAGTATCATGCTAATACCTTTTATTAACACCCAGGCTGTTTAAAATTTTGCGCTACTATGTTTTGCCACCATTAAAAACTTAAAGGTTACTGCACTTCAGCAGAACTGCGAGACCCTGCGCAGCACTCTACAGCAGTATTTTGAAATACCGCACTTGATATGAAGCAACACATTTCCTCTTTATAATTTTGACATTTCTGGATCAAGATTAAAAGTTCCGTAAAATATGTTTACTTCTCTTTTTTTATCGACAAAAAAAAAAAACAGATTTTTAAACAAACAAATGATTTAAACAAATCTGACAAATCTGAAATTTAAGCAATAATAATTCTTTCTCTGAACAATTTTAGTTAGACAGGTGTCAAAATGTGCCAAAACTTTTGGTAAGTTGGATTGAGAAACGGAGTACACGTCAATCAGATCTGTATTGTTTGATTTTCATGGAATGATATATTGGTAAAATGTGGCTAATATTACAGCTGAAGCTGACACTGACACATACGATACCAATTCGCTACGCTTGCTATACCGCACTTGCGGTCTTACCTTAAATCCGAGTTTTTGCCCATCAACCACTTGTAGATGTTCTACTATATTGTTTAAAAGAGCAAATTTGTCGCTATATTTTAAACGGGGGAAGTTGAGAAATATTGGTGTATTGTAATTGATATAGATATTTGAAATAAAGGGTCCGCCATCTAACATTTTTTTTTCCAACAAGTGCTTATTTCATGAATGGTAACACTTAGCTCATGTCTGATTTGACAGATAATTAGTTTTATCCTTCCGCTGAACGAATATGGTTGTGTATACGCTTCGCTAAGTGGGCCTGCGATCGACTTAGAGAAGATGCCGATTTTGCCAAAAAAAATCATCTTTTCAGATGAAGCTCATTTTGATCTTGGCGGGTAGTAAACAAGCAAAATTGTCGCATTTGGGGCACAGAAAACCCGCACGCAAACATTGAAAAGCCGATACACCCAAAACGAGTCACTGTTTGGTGCGGATTTGGAGAGGCATAATTGGGCCATTTTTCGAAAATGAGCAAGGAGTGGCCGTTACAGTCAATGGCGATCGTTATCGCGCCATGTTGAACGAATTTTTGTTCACAAAAATTGAAGAGGAGGATATTGGCAACATTTGGTTTCAACAAGACGGCGCTATGTGCCACACAGCCGAAGCTACACTCGATGTTTTGCGCCATTTTCAAAAAAAAAAAGAAGTTATTTGGCGGACCCTTTATAAGAACAGACAGATTTGACAACAAAAAACAACGGTCAAGTTGATATTTTCAAAATCAGGAAAATGTTCGATGGCACTAAATTTTAAATTTTTGGAAAAATAATAGAAATTGTGTGTAAAATTGTGTGTGTAAAATTTTCGAAAGCACAATTTTTTTAAAATCTATATTTAATATTTTTACTTGCTGTATAGGTCTTGGTTTCCTGTAAAAAAAATTGGAGATTTTAATCATAACTAACACTAAGATGATCAAAAAGTCCGACAAAATGGGTTTCGTCATGCCGTCCGTTAGTCTGTGCGTCTGTTCGTCTGTGCGTCTGTGTATTTGTGCGTCTGTGCGTCCACTGTAATTTGAACTAGAGCCTAATCGGGTTGACCGATTTGCTTCAAATTTGGTACATAGCATTTTTCGTACCTGTAATAACCAAATCAATTTTAAGAAAACTGCGTTTCAGGCTTTTCTCAAAAAATTCAGGTACTGCACGTTTTTCGGGAAAATGCTTCAATTTTTGGGTTATTCGCTTATATCTTTACTTCGGTTAAACCGGTTTTGTTATATTTTTTTTAAAAAAATTCAATGTGTAGTTACACACAGTTGTTAACCACAAGAGCAATTTCGTGCGATCAAGTCGTGCCTATTTGTCTTCAAAATTTGGAATTTTTTAAAAACTGAAATTAAAACGTTTTTTTTTTTTTAATATACAAATTGTAAATATCCCAAAGATTTAACCATTTTTTTTATGAAAATTTTCTATAAACCTATTAATAGGAGCTTTGTACACTTTACTCTTTATCTTCTATGGACACTCGATAGGTCATTTTGTTCATAATTATGTTCATATGTGAACTACTAAAGTAAGCAACATCGATTAACACTTCCTCTTAAGTAGCTACATTCGATATATTTATTTTTCTTTTATAAACAAACATTTATTAATGTGCGAGAAAAATTCCTCTACACATATACTTATATGCATTATAAACCTTGCAGATATTCATACCCCTATATATCAGAAAATAATGACTAATTGTGCTTACCGATTGGGCCGCGCGAAACATGTTAGTTGTCTTAAACGTCTAACAATTATTAATTGGAAAAACAAGTGTATTTCTATTTTTAATTAGGACACACAATCATATAGCTTAAATTGGCCACAACGAAAATTCAATTTGTGCATTTATAAAAAATGTAGCTGTATATTTGCATTGAATACTCTTACAGAATAAAATATCACCTGGGGGTATTAAGTGCTCCGGTACATAAATGGGCAGGAGAGTATATTTAGCTTCTATTATTGTATTTAATGTTTTGTTAATATTTACCTAGTATATTTGTGTTTTTGTTTGATCTTATAAGCAATTCAATTCGATTTGTTTGGGTTTTATTATTTATTATACAGGGTCATTCATTTCAAGTTGGTAGCGCTGGCATTTGACACCTGTCAAACTCAGTTGTCATTTGAAGTGTCATAATATTTGCTGAATGTTTGTCATTTACGATAATGGATCGCTTAGCAATCGAACAACGTGTTAAAATTATTTAAACAAAAGTGGTGATTCAAACGTAGCAGCAATCGGTCGAATGATAACAAATTTTTTCTTGGCCGGCGATTGAATGACTTGGACGAAATGTGGTTCCAACAAGATGGGGAAACAAGCCACTAAACACGAACAATTATGGCTTTATTGTGTGAGAAATAAAGCCATAATTGTCGCGTAATTTCACGTTTTGGCAACGTCCATTGGCCATCAAGATAATGCAATTTGTTACCGTTAGATTTTTTTCTGTATGGCTACGCAAAATACAGTGTTTAAGCGTATAATCCCGAACTGTAGACGCGTTAAAAACCGAAAAAGTGGTTAAAAATTACCTCAAAAGAATCGACGCATTCTGCGAATCTTCCCGAGGGGGCCATTTGAATGATATTGTTTTCCACACTTAATGGCAAAGTGTAAAAATCATAATGATATAAAATTTTCATCAAAAATGTATCGCTGTGTGTGTTTTATTTAGCTTTACTTTCGAAACCGAAAAACTAATGACCCTATAGTATAAGAAGGCGGAAAGTATTTTGCTAGACGGATATTTTTAATAAAATTCAAACAACAAAAATTCACGGTATATCCCATTTGTGAGAAAATGATTTTATCTGGAATGGGTTTCTGGGCAAAAGAAGAAGAAAATAATACTTATAAAAGCAGAATTTGCGAAAAATACGAAAAGTATTAATTTGTGAAAAAAAAAATTCGAGATTTAAATGTTTTTTGGACACTAAGTCAACGCAAAGTTCACGAGGTTAATAATAAGTTTAATATATCTAAGAAGGACCCTGGGAGATTTTGAAAAGAGATCAATCAACGGAGTATTCATACCATTTTTCTGGAATTAGTTCTAAAAAAATCGAGGCTATTTAATTTAGATTATTGTGTAGTTGGGTTAGACAAACTAAAGATCTAAATCACCTGGCCCATCTAGACTGTTTAGACCATTTGCAACATTCAGACCATCCAAGGGCCGAAACGCCAATTTTTATGGACTAAAGGCCGTCAAAAGCTATTTTGCATCCAAGCTATGTCCACAATCTAGATTTTTTTTAGACTATCATTAGAAGATCTAGACAATTTTATACTTTTAACACCTGTTAGACTATTAAGCCCATCTAGAATATGCAGACCAGGGGCCGAATTAACGCTTCAGTTATCGAGTAATTCATGACTGAATTATGTGAGTTTGGCATTCCCGCTCACGTTATCGAGTGATCATCTCATCCCCATGGGTTTTACTCGTTCATTCGATCACTGATGGCCCTCACTCGATCAGTCACTAATGCGTTAATTTGGCCCCATCAGTTATATTTTGTTCTAACGATCTGCAACATTTAAGCTATCTATACCATCAAGACTTTCTATATATACCTAATATCAAGACCATCTGGACAATTAACACTATGTAGACTAATTAGACCATCTACATTGCGTAGACAATAGAAGTTCTGTTGTAAGCATCTATTTAGACCATCTAGTATTATACAGACTATATATTTTTCTATTTTTAGCATCTAGAGTCTAGACCATCCGAGCTGTCTTCAACATCTAGACCACCTAGACAATTTACACTATTTAGACCATTTATACTATTTATACCATTTTTACTATTTTCACCATCTTGAATATGGTCCGAACCCGTTTGAATTTACTTTCACTTTGAAAATTGCATATAAAGTAAAAAATTTGGTTTTGGACTAAACTGAATTCGAATCTATTTCATGGCACCGAAATTTTCTCCAAAATGCAAAATGGCTAAATAATATTCCTGAAAAGCAAAACAATTTTTTTGGGAATCGGAAACCCTGATCGTCAGAAATCTATTCTATTATGGGCGAATGGTTAGAGAGAAGACTACAATTTCGAGATCGAGAGAGATAGATGAACTTGTTGGTTGATGTAGAGTCATAGCTTCAACGCGGACTGTATAGTGCAAGGAGATGAAGAATATGGGTAAAATTCCAAGCTATTGCAATTTTAGATGTTCGATAATCCCTTTTTCTCGTTGGACCTTCAAAATCTCAAAGCCATTAAAGTTTCCTTTGAAATCGTTGAGTAAATAAAATAACAATATCACAATAGTAAGTAGACTAATTATACTGCATTAATATTACTGAATACTGCCGAAGTGTCCTCTTTATTAGCTTATCCTTTATTTCTAAAATCCAATAACAAAAATTTCTAACCCTTTAAACGTCAATCAACTCTCAAAGCATCACTACAACGCATTGATCTCCTACAAATCCTTTTATCAAAAATCTCAATCCTTGATGTGATTGTCCTTACATATACATACAAACCTATACGAATGCATATTATTTTATTAACGCCCAAGGACAAAACAAAAATAAAAACAACTTCGCGCATTCAATAAATATATAGATATGTGTACCTATATACAATTCGTTGGAAAACCAATTTTCCCGGATAATTGAATTGACCATCAGTGCGACCAGAAATCAGATGGCACTGATGTGGTCGATCAATGCCACCAATTAGCCAGTGCTAAGGGCTGTGGCTTTTCTCCTCCACACCAGCATCGCCCGCCATCAGCACCAGCATCAGAAGCCCTGAAGATACAAATCAAACAGAAACAGTCTACATTTATATGCAGCTTAGTGAAAATAAGGAAAAATACGAATAGAATAACAAGAAACACACATCAACGGAAAATCCAATAAAATTCCAAATCTAAACTGTTAATAATAAAAATCCTTTTCGATATAAAATAAAAGGTATACAAAAGGATCTTTGGCAAACAAAATCATTTCACCCTCGGTTAACAGTCGAAAATATTGTCACAGTCACAACAGAACCGAGTGAGTTGTCATCAGGAGGGAGTCTCACATCTCAGCACACTATATAACCTCCCATCTGACTGAGTGCGAACCTTCAAAAGGACTTTTATCTTGGTTCTGTTGCTATAGAAGCGTCTAAAATGGATCCGAGAGTTTAGTTCTCGTTTGAAAATCATTTACTTACTTGCGCTTGGTCGATTTTTGTTTTGTTCTTAGGGAGCAACGAAACGATTTTCTCAAAGGACGAAGGCGCGCCCCCCGCCTGGGATGAAAATCCTTAGGAATTTTATAAATATTTATCCGCCGCCTGCGAAAAGGACATATTTTTATTTGCTTATGAGCGTGTGTCCTTTTTTGTTGCTGTTGTATACAGAACGAACGAGCAAAGGGCTAAACATTTAACGGTGAAATCCGAATCAGCTTCATCCTATAGTATAGGAAACTGGGATACACGTGCGCTGAAAAAACACTGTCAAGGTAAAGTCCGTTTTATATAAAGTGACATTTGATCCAAGTGACTTTATTATTATGCTTAACTGGGGCTACAAACGAGACTAGATTTATTAAATTTTGATTTGTACTTGATTTAGCAATTTTCCCAATTAAGTTGGATATTTTTATTAAACGACAAAGTAAATATTGAGCACACTTTGTGCGCCGCCTTCGGGGTGTTGATGGTTGATTTATTGTCCTTGTTTGTTCGGATATGGTTGGATGTGTTTTGGATGAGGATTTGAGCTGAGAGAGTGTATGTAGATGTAAGAAATTTGTATTTAAGAAAAGCCAGAAAGCTAAGTTTCAATACTCAGGTCAAATTGCCTCAGAATTTGGTGAGCTATAATTTTTTTTTAATGAATTTTAAATTAATTTTGTTCAAGGCCACAATCCATATGACCTTGAAAAAACTTTACAAATTCGTAAAAGTCTATGGCCGACCAATTTCAGAAACTAATTGACCTTTTTTGACCACTTATACTATTTTGTACTCTAAAATTCATTTTGGATGAGTAGGTAGATATATTTCGAGAACCAAACCTCGAAGAATATCTTTGTTTGCAGTTCTAAAAAGGTCTTGAAAATACCACAAACAATTTTAAAACCCGCAAGTAATTTTGAAGTTTGATTGTGGAAATGTCGCTATCCAAACACTTTTGTAAGGCTTTTGGCAAAAATTAAGTAAGACCGCAAATCACTTTGGATGAAAATGTTTTGGGAACCACACCTTCCACAATCTTTTGGTTCAAATGTGCGAATAGAGTTTGAAAAGGCCTTTCTTTTGATGTATATCTCGATGGGTATCGGAAACATTTTGGCAACAAAAATTGAAAAAAAACATATTTTGTTTGCAAGGACTGCGCCCATAATTTTTCTGTCGAAATTTATCAAAATTCTTACATCGGTTTTGATTGTCCATTCAGTAGTGAAAACCGCAATCTCTTACGCCATCCAAAGCCTTTTAGAATTGGTTCGAAGTGCATTTATATAAGTTATATGAATATCAGTGATGAAAAGAGGCTTTTAAACCAAAGTTTGATCGTGCAAAATAGCAAATTTGTCTTGCACATTATTGTTTCTTTAATCAATGAAGTTATAACTGCCTAACATTCGTAAAAACAAATCAACTAAATCAAATGGCTCCCACAATGTTCGACCTCCTTCAACAAAAAAAAATAAGAAAAAACAAATAAAAATATAAACCAAACTCACAGAGAAAATTAAAATCTAAAAGTAAACAATCACCTAACCGTAATGATCAAAGCAAAACCATAAAAAATAGTTAAACAACCAAAAAACACTCAAACATCGAAAAAACATCGAATGTACATCGATTAAAATAGATTAGTCAGGTAGGTGTTTCAAAATTACTTCAAAAATTGCCAAAAACAGAATTCTCCCCCCAACAAATGAATAAAACTAAAAAAAAAAACAACTCACAAAATTCCTAAAATTGTATCTGTATGAGTCTACCTACAGAAAATCACACAATAAACTCTCAACTCAAACATCGCCCATGCCTCTCCACACATATCTCAAAAAAAACAAAATTAAAAACAAAATCATTGAATTTTCCAAATCTCTTACCATATACGGTACGTTTACTCGGCGCAGGCTAACTGCCGCCACCGCACCGCGCCGCGCCGCCGCCTATATGATTCAAAGCCCCATCATCATCATCATAGATCTATTTTTATCCGGGCCGCCGCAACACCACCACTCGACATCTGTGAAATGAAATTTTGTATCTCAACTTCTTGTGGGGTGTCCGGAATATAAAAACTGATGTTCGCCTGCCGAGATACGCTCAGTCAGTTCGATCCATTGGAAACGGTTTGTAATACCGAAGCGCGATCAGTATTCAGTATTCTTTTGTCTTTTTAAGTGTTGAAAACTAATTACAAAAAAAAAAATAATTCAAAATGTGTGACGATGATGTTGCTGCTTTGGTCGTTGATAACGGTGCGTTTTTTTTTAGAAATGATAATTTTTTTAAATTTGAAGAAAGTGAAGTTTTGCTTGGAAGACGAAAATGGGAAAATCGTTTTTAGTGATTTTCTTAAATTTTTATAGTTAAATCCGAAACTAAGTGAAAATTTAAAAATCAAAAATTTTCGATCAAATTTTGAAAAATATATACATAAAAAAAAGGAACTTGAACATTACAACTTTAGAAGATTTTATTTAAAAATAAACATAGAAAATAAACATAGAACCTCTGTTAAAAGATTTAAAAAAAAAAATTACAAAAACCCAGTCCTGAAATGAAGACTAATCAAAAATTGCACCTTTAAACATTCTCTCATATTAGACCTTTTTAAAAAAGATTAAATCATTAAAAACCGTTGAGTAGTTTCCAAGATTATTCGGGACAAACAGTCAAGACTGCCATTTGTTTTAATATTTCAAAGTTTTTGAACTTCTAATGAAACATTTTCTAGTTTCTTTTTTTTCTAAAATCTCACAAAATCTACTGTGTCCAGGAAGATTCAATCCTGAATTCGAAAAATGAAAGAAAAACTCCTTCTCATCAATTTATATTCTTGAAGGAAAAATAAAAGACCAACGGAACAAAACACTCAGACAAATAGAGCAATTCTTGTATTTGTTTTTTTTTTTTTTTTTTGAACCAACAAGATCTTTGATCCTTAATTGAAAAATATTATAAATGTTCCCTGCAAGACTTTCTCGAGAAGATCCCCTCTTTCCAACACACTCTGATATGGGTATTCCAACAAAATACTTATTTTTTTTCATTCATTTTCTCGATTGCAGGTTCCGGTATGTGCAAAGCTGGCTTTGCCGGTGATGATGCTCCACGTGCCGTCTTCCCATCCATCGTAGGCAGGCCCCGCCATCAAGGTGTCATGGTCGGTATGGGTCAAAAGGACTCGTATGTCGGTGATGAGGCCCAAAGCAAGAGAGGTATCCTCACCCTCAAGTACCCCATCGAGCACGGTATCATCACGAATTGGGATGATATGGAGAAGATCTGGCATCACACCTTCTACAATGAATTGCGTGTTGCCCCAGAGGAGCATCCAGTTCTGTTGACCGAAGCCCCATTGAATCCAAAGGCTAACCGTGAGAAGATGACCCAAATCATGTTTGAGACCTTCAACTCGCCAGCCATGTACGTCGCCATCCAAGCTGTGCTCTCCCTGTATGCCTCCGGTCGTACCACCGGTATTGTGCTCGACTCTGGAGATGGTGTTTCCCACACCGTGCCCATCTATGAAGGTTATGCCTTGCCCCATGCCATCCTCCGTTTGGACTTGGCCGGTCGTGACTTGACCGATTACCTGATGAAGATCCTCACCGAACGCGGTTACTCATTCACCACCACCGCTGAGCGAGAAATCGTTCGTGACATCAAGGAGAAGTTGTGCTATGTCGCTTTGGACTTTGAGCAAGAAATGGCCACAGCCGCTGCATCCACCTCCCTCGAGAAGTCCTACGAACTTCCCGACGGTCAAGTGATCACCATTGGTAACGAACGTTTCCGTTGTCCAGAGGCTCTCTTCCAACCCTCATTCTTGGGAATGGAATCCTGCGGTATCCATGAGACTGTCTACAACTCCATCATGAAGTGCGATGTTGACATCAGGAAGGACTTGTACGCCAACACCGTTATGTCCGGTGGTACCACCATGTACCCCGGTATTGCTGATCGTATGCAAAAGGAAATCACCGCCTTGGCTCCATCCACCATCAAGATCAAGATCATTGCTCCCCCAGAGAGGAAATACTCCGTATGGATCGGTGGATCCATCCTTGCTTCCTTGTCTACCTTCCAACAGATGTGGATCTCCAAGGAGGAATACGATGAATCCGGCCCAGGAATTGTTCACCGTAAATGCTTCTAAGTCAAATCCTTTTTCGATCTTATTGATGTCACCCAAGAGCTAAACCAAAAATTGAATCCCAAGCCCAACCAGATCAAACAGATCCTGATGCCAACCAGGAGTGCACATATTATTATTATTTCGCCCTGCCGACTGATATCCTTTTACTCTTCTGTTAATATTTGTTTTATATAATTTTTTTTTTGTATAAATATGGAATTAGTTTTAATGCACAATTATTTTTAGGAAATTTATCGCCAAATGTAAAATAATTATGATTTATATTTCGTCCTTAAGGACACACAATTATTATTCTCTATTTTATTTTTTAAGCTAGTCGACGAATTTATTATTAAAAAAAAATTATACAATTTAAAAATCAAATTACAGTTTTTTTATTAATTTAATTTTCTCATTTTGACATCGTAGGTAATTTGGGTGCGCGCTGCTCTGTCACTTCGGGACATTTATCGTGGTCTTTTGGCGGCTGTCATAATAAATAATTCATAAGTGATGATGAATATTAAATAATCACTTATCTTCGATGCATTTCGTATATCTAAAATTAATGTTTTTGGTCTTGCAGGGAATGCTGCGGTATTTTGCTAATTAATTGAACGAGACGATAAATGTTGCGAGAAAAATATTAGGGGAATATTGTTGGCATGTTGCCAATACATTTCAATGAAGGTATTGCTCGCGCAGCATGTGGAATAAATGAATTGCGGAGCTGAAATTGTATTTCTTTTTTTCTTTCTGTCAAACGAATGTCGTCTGAGTGCAAAAGTGGAATTTTTCAAATTCGTTTGATACTTAGCGATATTTTTGTGTAAAGAAGGGGGTTTGCGGGTTTTAGAGAAGGAATTTTAGAATGAAAGTGAACAAGAGTGTTGAATGACATGAATGAGTTTGAAGAAACATTTGGGAAATCTCAAATTTTCAAAGATTTCGTTTGAAATCAAATATCTGGCAAATCTGTACGAAGAGGTGCCTTCAAAAGTGTTCTATTTTGGTGCATTTTTATCTGTTTCAATAGTGGTGGATAGGTTTCTTTTGATGAAGACAATAATAAAAATGAAATTGAATAAATCAAATGATCCATTTCGGGGTCCGGGATCTTAGAACCCCATATGTGGGATATTCGCAAAGAAAGTATAACATCTGAAAGGTCTAAGTGACCAACTGGTGTCAGAGTAATTGGTCAGCGATATATGTTTTTTAGATGAAGTTTTAAAGATTTTGTTCAATGTCATAGCGATTTTTTAGCACCTTATTTGTGGGATATTCGCAGAAACAGTAAACCACCTCAAAGGTCATAAAGTGATATCATAAAAAGTCAACTAGTTATTCAGTAATTGGTCAGCCATAGGTTTTTAAGTCTTTACTTTTTTCAAGTTCTTAGAGATTTTTAACTCCTCATTTTTGGGATATTCACAAAAAAAAAGTGTACCACCTGAAAGGTCTGAGTGATTCCATAAAAGGTCAGGTATGGTCAGCCATAGGTTTTTTTAAGAAAGTTTTAAAGATTTTCTTCAAAGTCATAGAGATTTTTAGCACCTTTGTTTGTGGGATATTCACAAAAACAGTATACCAGCTCAAAGATCAGATAGTGATATCATAAAAAGTCAATTCGTTATTCAGTAATTGGTCAGCCATAGGTTTTTAAGTCTTTATTTTTTCAATATCTTAGAGATTTTTAACTTCTCATTTTTATGAAATTCACAGAAAAAGTGTACCACCTGAAAGGCCTGAGTGATTCCACAATAGATCAACTGGTTTCAATAATTGGTCAGCCATAGGTTTTTTTTTTAATGCAGTCTTAAAGTTTTTTTTCAAGGTCATAGAGATTTTTAGCACCTTATCTGTGGGATATTCGCAAAAAAAGGTATACCATCTGAAAAGCTTAAGTTATTTCATATAAGGTCAACTAGTTTCAGAAATTGCTCAGCCATAATTTTGTTTATTATGATTTTTTGAAGTTATTTAATGTCATACTTATAGATTGTGACCTTGAAAAAAACTTTACCCATTGATTAAAAATTTCTATGGCTGACCAATTTCTCAAACAAAATGACATTTTTTGAGCAATTGCTGACATTTTAGATGGCATCCTTTTTTACAAATATCCAGGATATATGAGGCTCCATTCGAAATCCTACATATATGCATGTTTGGAATTGTTTGTGGAAGCTGCAAGGATCTTCATTAAATTTCTGAGTTTTACCAAACACCTTCAAATTTATTTATTGCTCGAAAAACTAAAAATCCAAAACCTAATGCCTCATCTTTTATGTCCATGTTATCGATCATTTTATAGTAGAAGCCGGTAATATAATGGTGCGTAGGACTGTCATGCCAGAGGTTTTGGTTCGATTTCAAGCCTTGTCCACCTAAAATACCAAAAAAAAAAACGGCTACTGCCTCTTGCGAGGAGAGCAAATGACAAATCCTCCAAGAGTATCCTTTGTCATAAATAAGTGCTTCTCACCTAAGCCCTTCGGATGAACTGACAGAAAATTGTAGGTCCCCTCCATTTAACAAACAAATAACATGCACACAGGAATGGTTGAGAGTTGAGAGAGAGACGCCCACCAACTGTTTTTTTTTTTTAATTTTTTGTATCTATAATTTTGTCGTTGTTTTAGTTTCGTTGCCCTTAAAACTTCCTCTGATTAATTTCGAATTTTCTTTGATTAATCCAGAGCACTTTTAACAAAGAACGAAGGACTTCACAACAATACTGCCACTCAATTGACTTCATTATAGGAATACTCTTTGCCACCAGGATTTTTCGCACACCATCAATTCATCCAGCATTCATGTTAAAAAGTATAACAGGCCCCCGATTGCTCTCCGGAGTGTTTAATCGAACCAAAGTGGACACTTATGCAGGAATCAAACGGCTGCCACTGCTACTGCCATTCGTCCTTATATATAAGTTCCAATTTACAATTTCCATTGTCCTTGGATGTATCGAAAAACATGTCATGCAGAATGGTAATTGTTGAATGTGACTTCCTTTTTCTATTTCAATTCAAAGCCCCCGAAGGACGACAACGACACACTCTGATGTTGATGCTAGATACTGTATTATAAATGATAATAATATTCCCATCAAACAAGGAATTAAATGTCCTGCGTTAATATGAAGAGCATTTGTTTTGTGATGTGTTCTTCTCTTCTTCCTTTCAAAGATCGGATCACCCTCTCCGACTGCGAGTGTCTTCATGACAATAATTTGCCGCCACGACTCTAACAACAATAGTCCCAGGATCAATTATTTCGCTTGATTTAATCAACTCAATGGTCCTTTTACCAAAATAAGTGGCTGCTAATACACACCAATACACTTTGTAATTCACATACACTTTATTCTGAATAGCTTAAGTGAAAAAGTGAACGATGATTGTACACAAAAAAAAAATAAATATATAAGGGACTCGAAAGAAATTGCAGAAAAACGAAATTATTTCCTTGCTCTGCTCAAGCTCAAGAAGCAAGCAACAGAAAATGTATTCCTGTTGTCGTCGATGCCTTCATTGTCGTCACATCACAGTTGGCATCGTTGTTGTTATCGTCGGCGACGTCGTCGTCGTCGTCCTGTCAGTCAGTCTATCGACTTGCTACTTATCCTCTTTTTTAGCCAAAACGAAACATCAAATGGCATCAAGGCTTTCAAAATCGTTTTTGTACAGATAGACACACTTCTGATGGGTGGAGAGGGGGTGAAGTAAGTTTGAGCATCCATCCTGTGAAGATGTGGAAATTAATTTTATTGCTGTTGGATACGATGGATCTCTTCTCTCTGGGTCTTTCGGCTCCAATGTGGCACTTCGTCCTTACATAAATGAATTTCCTTATTGGTGCTATCTCAAGCGAAATTCTTACTTCCCTTCGATTTAATGTGCAGGTATACAAAAATGTGAGCCGTATTAACTTAACCGCCTCTTAAGTGCTTGACGGGAGCACTTTCGCAACACACACTTTTATTGCGGGTGTGTGTATGAGAATATTCCTTTTCTATATCAAAAGAAGGATATGGAAATGAAATGTGGTCTATAGCTAAAATTCCAACAATTTTATACTTAAACTTGTTATTTTCAAATTGTTCAACAGGAGTTATGAACCACATAACGTAGTGAAAGTTTTCAGAAATAAAATACACAACTGGGTCGCACAAACTTGATCTTGTGGTTCAAAACTTTAATGTCATTAAAAGTGTGATAAATATCAAAAGGAATTAAAATTAATTTTTTCTTTGATTTTATTTTTTTATAAATAAAAATAATTTAAAATTTGTTTAACGTTTAATTATTTATGAGACTAAGAAGAACATACCAGATTAAATAATTGTAACAAAATCAGTCAAATCATTAACGAGATATATGACATTCTCCTCTAGCAACGTTAAAACACTATTTCCGTTGAGAATTTTTTGACAAAAACCTAAAACGTAATATTAGTACAATTACTTTAAGCAATAGCCGTAGTAATGTTCGGTGAACATCAATTCCATATGTGTCAGAACAAGGACAGTTATTCCGACAGCAATCATGGCCAATGTATGGACTATTAAGCAATAAACTGTAAAGTTTCATTAAAAGATGGCTACGATTTCAGTGACGGTGTTCACAATGGACTGACTCATCTGATTTTTGTGACGTGAATCCAACTTGTTTTGTTCAGGCACAAACTAATGTGAACACATCGGACTTACTTGACGTTTAGCAGTCGTTAAAACAAAACAAAAATCTGTGCAGTTTGAGGGATTAATTACAATTTTTTCACTTACAAAATGTAAATCTTCTTAAATAAACATGTTTCCAATTACAAAAAATTAATTCTGTAAGATTTAAGTATGCCAAAGATAAATCACAGACAGAGAAAATAGATGGCACAAAAGAAGGCGTCAAAAAAATCCACTGAATTTAAAAAAAAAATAAAAAATCCTGCCTTTCCTGGCCATCTCTTTATCAACATGAACTGAAAGTGAGCAAAAGCACTAAATAAATATTTTGTTCATGTTTTGTAGCTCAGCTGATATCTAAAACACAATTTTTCATATTTTCTGTGTATGTGCCTAATAGAAACCTGAGCCGGACCTGTACAATATTCAGAACACCTATACAAACTTCGATTCCAAAAAGTCTAGAAATTGCATGCAAATAGTGCATTTGATTTCAAGGTGCGTAGTCCACTTGAATACATTTATATTGTAGCACTAAATTGGGTCACAATTCCTGCCTCGTTTGATTTTTTAATTTATTTTGTGACGGGTGCGGCGCTATGTACTTATACATATATATCTGGAAGTGACATCTTCAAAATTGCATTTTTGTCGGTGAAAAGCGAAAGGGTTGAGGTTGAAAAATAAAAGTCGACTTTTTGAAATGTATATAATAGTATCTTAGATTCGCTGTTATAATTTCTTACAAAAAGGTCGAAAATAAAAAGTCTACAAATTACATGCAGTTATTACATCCGATTTAAGGTTGAAATCGTAAAGCACTCGAACTAATATTGCGGCACTAAATTAGCACCTAATTAGGTCCTAATTCCTGCATAATCAGATTTTCGAATTTCTTCTGGGGCGGCGCGGCGCTGTCTTGACGTCAAGATAGCGCCGCCACAAGTTCCACATGATCCAATGAGGTTCCACAGGCCTATTTGGATATGAAGGAGTGGGAGTAGAAAATTGATTTGAACTTTTTTGAAGAGGTCTCGGCTAGGCCTTGAATTCGGTACCATTCTTCCCGCTGTGCATTCATTTTTGGGTGATTAAGGATTCTTAGCAAAACTGTTGAGATGCATTTGGAGGTCAAATCGTAAAGCACTTAAACTAATATTGCGGCACTAAATTAGCACCTAATTAGGTCCTAATTCCTGCATACTTAGATTTTGGAACTTCTTCTGTGGCGGCGCTATCTTGACGTCAAGTGGACCGCCACAAGTATGAGGGGGAGGGGAATTAAGTGCTCATCCAAAATTGCAGCACTAAATTAGCACCTAATTAGGTCCTAATTTCTGCATCATTAGATTTTTGAATTTCGTTTGTGGCGGTGCCATCTTGACGCACCTGAAAATAGATGGCACAAAAGAAGACGTCAAAAAAATCCACTAAAAAATTAAAAAATCCTGCCATTCCTGGTCATCTCTTTATCAACATGAAGTGAAAGTGAGCAAAAGCACAGAGACGTCAAAAAAAATCTGAGGAGTCAGTCCAGTGTGAACACCGTCAATGGATTACAAAACCTGTGATGAATTAGAAATTTTTTCCATTTTACTTTCTACTCCGGAAAGATGCATTTTCAGAGCAATCGGTTGATATTTGGAATCATAATGTAGGTATTTATTTATGTTTAACGAAATAATATTAAAAGAGTACTAAAAAATATGCACGACTGGGTCGCACGAACTTGCTCTTATGCGCGATCACATTGTGGTTCTATAGTCTGAAATAAATTAGCTATTCGAGTCTATATTTTATCCATTTGCCAAATCTTAGTTTAGTTGCAGGTGGTATTATGTAAGTATACAAAAATTAACAATATAGGCTAGTGTTGCACATATGCAATATGCGTAAAAGGAAATTATACTATTTAAACTGGTAAATTGTTTTAAATCAACAAAATTAGAAAGAAATTGATTAAAATACTTTGAATCCGTTTTAACCCAACGCGATGTACACCATCTGGTTTCTTATATAAATCTTTATTTATGAGAAAAAAATTTTGAAAATCGTAGGAGCGGTTTTAAAAATAATTAATCTTTTATATATAAAATTTTGTTAACATTTTTGAGAAAAATAATTGGTACGCCAATTCAAAACATTTATTAATGTTGCGTTAAAAATTGAACTTCACAAAAAATCTGCTAACAGTTTTCGAAATATCGAATTTTCAAAAAATAATTTTGATTTTTTTTTAACAAATCCAAAAATCATTTCTTAGAAAATTTTGATACGCACTTTTATTTATATTTGTTACAAGCTTCTGTATAAAAAATCTAATTTTATTCGGTTGATCAGATGTTGAGATAGTCGAAAATCAAAGAAACCGTTCTGTGAGAGGTACTGTTAATAAACGTAAAATATAAACTTTTAAAATTTTAAATGGTAGATCGTACTTATTTTAACACACAAAAAAACTTTTATGAAAATCGTAGGAGTCGTTTTTGAGAAACAAAATATTTTTCATAACGGTTTTTTAACATTTGTATGGGAGGCACCGTTATTTTTGAGTATTAGAATAATTTTTGTCAAAAATCTTCTAGATAAAGTTAAAAAACTGTTATTTACCAAGTTTAATAAAAATCGACCAAGTCGTTTTTGAAATATTGAGTTTTCAAAAAAAAATATTAAAACTTTTTTTAAAAAATCTAAAAAATATTTTTTTTGATGATTTTGGTACACAATATTATTTAGAATGTGTCAATACTTCTTCATAAAAAATTTTTTTCAGAATCAGTTTAACCGTTTTCGAGAAAAGCGAAAATCAAAAAAATGGTACTTTGGGAGGTACCATTAATAACCATTTTTCGGAACCATTTTTTTTTATTAAACGACAACTTATAACTATGTAAATTTATTGAGTTCTTAAAAACAAATTCGGTAGCGCTGGATTTGAGAAAAATAAGTTTTTCCTTTTTGGCCAAGAAATTTTGTATGACAGCTACTGTTAATTTTGGTCCTAAAAAAAAGTGAAAAAAAAACGGGTGGGGGGAATGTCCAAAAAACGCTTAGTACCAAGTTTAAAGAAAATCGACCCATCCGTTTAGGCTGTAGTCGAACCGACAGACAGACAGACGGACGTTTTTGCGAGACACACTTTTTTTGACTTCCTTATCATCTTAATGTAAAGTTTGATCAAAATCTCGAGTTCGATTTTTTGTACGAATCCATAACTTCCCATATAGTATCTACCTATATCGCAAGTAAAAATTGATATTTTTTTTGTTGATTTTTTCGATTACAAAAAAATGTTTTTAAACAATTTTAAATGCATTATTGTTTAAACTATTGAGAAGCAAAATTATAACAAAATCGGTCTAACCATGGCAAAGATATACGCGAATAACCCAAAAATTAGACCGGTTTTCTCAAAAAAAAACGTGGAATTCCTAATTCCGTTTTGTGAGTTTTTTTTTAGAAAAACCTGAAACGCAGTTTTCTTACAATTGACTTGGTTATGACAAGTACGAAATTAATTTAAAACCGATAGAACCATTTTCGAGAAAGTTAAAAAAAAAAACAAAATATTCCTATGGGAGCTACCCGTTCTAGATGAGCTATCAAATTTCCTCTCTAGGGAATCACATAAAAATGCTCTGTACCATATTTAAAGCAAATCGGTCTACCCGTTTAGAATCTAGCTCAAATTACAGTGGACGCAAAGGCCGACGGACGACATGAAGAAAACCACTTTTTTGGACTTCTCGATTATCGAAGTGTTAGTTTTGTATACAATCTCAATTTTTGCTTATACAAAACCAATACTTGCCCTAAAAAGCAAGTAAAAATCTATAGCTACCAACCATTCGAAACGAATATTTTTCTGCAACCGATTTAAGCGCCATCTAAAAATCTCAACATTTTAACAATTTATAAACACTCTGATTACTGACATAAACTATATATTAATTTTTCGATTTGTTGTTTTTTGCGTGTACAAAGTACGCCTAATTAGTACGAAGTTTTTATCAAAATCGTGAAAGCTGTTTTTGAGAAAATTTTAAAGGAACAAAGTTATTTTTATCTAGATGAGGTAAAACCAAACTTGAAATTCCACTTCTGGTACCAAATTTTAAACAAATTGGTATATCGTTGAGGTATTTAACTGCACTTCTTCATCAGTTCATTCAAAAAGTACCTACCTAATATCTGCCTATAGTGTGGGCCAAATAGCACCTTCCTATGTAAATTTAAACTGGCGCTGAAGTACCTACTCCAAACGTTTTTCTGAATCACTAAGATTAAAGATTGAGCTTTTGGACCAACTGAAATTTTGTTAGAGTACAAGTGCAGATCTTTCTTCAAAATCATGCCAAGTGGCATAACCAACTTTCAACGTCGCGGTCGTAGTGTCGATGTTTCAGAACCAACTGAAAAACTTTTACGAACGATCTGCGCATGTTCCTCTATATCGAGGTCTGTCCGTACTTCTCACATCTCTAACGTTCCCATATCGCTCAAAATGGTCACCACAGAATGAATTGACGCAGCTGATGTTGGAACATTTTCAACACCATAAAATGGGTAAATTTGTGTAAATTATTGACCGGCCATTTTTCAAAAATAATTAGACAGTTTTTGTTCGATGTGCGATCATGCAGTATTCCATTATTAAATCTCCTAATCTTTATTTCTAAAACATAATACAAAATATTATGTGATTCAAAAATATCTTTACATAAAAAAGTAAGTAAAGTGTGATTTTTTTAAAGGTATAGAACTTTGAAATGGAATAAAAGAGAGATGATTATTTTATATTGACATGAAATTTTATTTATTCAGAAGATAATTTTCTGGCATTGTAATTTAAATATGATTTCTGGCATATATAATCGCCACGGCTGACTCAGACGTAGTCTAATCTCGAGGTCCAATTTTCGATGACTTTTTCAAGTCAAGCGGCGTTAAATCGCATGATCTTGGAGGCCAATTCACGGGTCCGTAACGTGAAACTATGCGGTTACCGAACGTTTCCTTCAATAAATCAATTGTGGCATGAGCTGTGTGGCATGTTGCACCGCTTTCTTGTTGAAACCACAGCTCCTGCACATCATGGTTGTTCAACTGATGAACTAAAAAGTCAGTAATCATGGCTCTATAGCGGTCAACATTGACAGCATCGTTTTTAAAGAAGTAATGACCAATGATCCCACCAGCCCATAAGGCACACCAAACTGTCAGTTTTTCTGGATGTACGACATCTCAACAATGGCTTGAGGATTATCTACACTTCATATGCGGTAGTTGTGCTTATTGACGTAGCCATTCAACCAAAAATGAGCTTCATCGCTGAAAAAAAATTTCTTGTGAAAATCGAGGTCAACAATGATGTCGTTTCGACCCCATTTTGCACAATTTACATGTGTTGTTCAGGCGCCAGTCTATATTCAAGTTGAAATGCCAAAAAAAAAAAAAAAAAAAACATTTGACAGCTGACAAAATGGCCGCCAGTTAAAATAGTGTTGCCAACTTAAAGTTCTATATCTCTAAAAAAAAAAAACACCCTTATAAGAATATTTATTTGCATAGAAAAGGCACTTTGGTTGACCCACCCTGAATGTTTATTTAATCAATTGAATTTTATATTGTGAATTTATATTTGTGAAAATCCTTAAAACAATTTAACCATTTCGTTGATAGCTATCTACTGAAAGGATTTAAAAATTCTTTTGACTACCAAAAGATACTCGTATACATACATTTGTATGTATAGGTTCATCTGACCCAAATTCCCTCATTATTTTATTTTTAAATATTTCCTTAAATAAAATGCATTAAAACTCGTCATTCAGCTTATTTGTCGCATTTAGAAGCAATGAGATGGTTCATTAAACGAACAAAACAAAAAAAAAAAAAAACCTGAATAAGAAGCCCATATCCTTATTTCTCATATAATCATCAACATATACAATTGTACATAATTCATATGCTAATTATCTCATTCATTCATCTGGATCTGCCCAACCACTTTAGTTTTCACCGCATCCTTCATCGCACACACAAGACACAACCGCACCTTCTTATCTCTCCGCAAGGATTTAATATTTCTTAATGTAACATAATCTTCTTTAAAGGACTCACTTATAAGCAACATCAAATGCAAATTAAGGCAGCAAAATGTATAAGGATCTCTCCTCTGCATAGTTTTAACTATATTCTGAATGGAAATTTATTCCCAGTTTGCATCCTTCTATAATGATACAAAAATGAGAGAGCGAGAGAAGTGAAAATTAACACCATAAAAGGATATTATACAACTGATGGAAAATACTCGTAAGTATATAGTGAATGAGTTGCTGCGAAACAATGAACAACTAAATTAGTACAATATTCATACAATATACTTTACTCTCGTTCTTAAGTATCTAGAGATTCATTAGGGCTTGATTATCATCTGCAAAGTGGACCGCATCGGGATGACTTATAATATTCGTGTGCTATACAACTCCCAGCAGTCAAAGTGAGATAATTACTCACATTTAGAACGCATTTTGCGGTGAATGAAAAACTATATAGGACTTGAGAATTTTTTTTCTAACATCTCATTCCTCATTCACCTTCATTAGGTTTTCCAATTTGCATTATTGAAAGGACTTAGAAGTCATCATTGTTTGGGGCATTTATGCCACTCGATCTGACAAAAAATATACTTTCACCTACAAATACACATATAATAAGGTACTTGGAGTATTGTGTTGGTGGTATAATCCTTTCCAGGACTACAGCTCTAGCCTTTGTATATCTAAAATGATGATAATTTATTTTATTTTCTGAGTCTTGTACCTCATTTCGTGCCTCAATGAACAACAATTGTATTGGAATTTTGTAATAAATAAACAATAAATGCACTTGAACGGAAAATACAACACAAAATATTTTCTTCAATATACGGGGACTTATAATTGAAAAGAAAACGGATTTTCAACAATTTTCTGACAATGCTTAGTATTTTTTTCGTCCATTATGGAGTGTTTACTTGAAAATTTTCAATGAATATGCCGATCTATAGATTTGAAGAGGATACACTTCACACTCATATGAAATAAACACAATCTTTAATCTGAAGGCAGTTTATATCTGACAATTTTAGGGATTTTCAAGTTGTCATACGAATTGAGTAAAATACATGACTGTGTAGAACGAACTTGCTCTAATGAGCTCAACCATTGATGATGTGATAATGTATATTGGTTCTTAAATATCTAGTAATCACCGCGAGTAGAGAAGAACTCCAAGGATATTTCGGACAAATCTTAGTCAATCCCAAAGAATATCAGCTATAAGTATATATTTAATGAACAAGGCAAATAGAATAGGCCTTAAAACACATTCCTGTGGAGCACCTTTACAGAAGTGTCAAATTATTCTGGCAACTTATAGAAGCAGGATGGCGAACGAAAAACACCAAGCCTCTCAAGAAATCAAAGAGAAGATTTCTTAACGCAATAATTATCTTTATATTGGCATCAAAAGTATTTATATGTACGTCCGTCAAAAGTTATTCGTGGTTAAACGTCAAAAATTTCATAAATGCTATCGAAAAGCAATTCGTGCAAAACTTAAGGACTTTCTTATCTTCTGCAAAAATGATTAAGACAATTCATAGAAAATATTAAGATCTAGAAATTGATCACATCATCACAATTTTTCGACAACTTCGCTAATGTACGAGTAAAAAGTGAAAACCAAGTATTTTTGACTTTTGAACAAATTAAAAAAAAAAATATTTCTATTTAATTATGTATTGGTCTTAAGGAAAAAAAGTTATTTGTTTTATCTTGTAGGGTGTCAAATAATGTACGAACTTTGCATTCAGTTGTTTTCGATAATATGCACCGCTTAGGAGTTTCACGGGAAAGAACGACATTAACGTCATTTTAAATTTTTTTTTGAAATAGCGATATCTTCTAAACGCTCAGTCGAATATTATAACGTTTTGTATAAAATGATTTTCGATAGCGTTAACCGTGTAAGGTCCATTTGCTGAAAGGAAATAGTCAAGAATTTATGTTCAACATAAGAGCTTATGTGACAGTTTACGCTGAGGAAAAAGTAAAACATAAGCGATGTAAGTTACTCATAAATATTTAAGTTTCGTATCAGCAGACTGCTCTAAGTTTTATTTGGAAAATTTTCGACATTTAAGTCCTGATAACTTAAGAGGCGCACATGATTTTGCAGTGAAATTTTTAGTCAGTTTTCTGATCCCAAAAAAAATCCAATTGCGTTTAGAAATCTTCTATGGATTTTTTTAGAATTAAAAATAATTTTTTTCCGGGCTGAAAAAAAAAGTCTTCCAAACATAAAATTACTTCTTTGGCGTGATACACAAATAAATACCTTCATATCTCGCATTGAGATCTGTCAAATTTCAGGACTTTTAGCCAAAATTGATGATGAGATTCATTTAAATGTTAGCGTGATATTTAAACAAATTTTTAAGACCGTTACCTTAAAGGTCTGATTATTATAGAACTCAAGATATACAGAGTGAATGGTCCAAACTGAAACTTAGTGTTAGGTTAGGTCATAACCTCTCAGAATTAAGTAACTTGTCCATACACAAGCCCTATACAACATTTTAAAAACTGTCGTTTTAAATGTCTTTTGATTCCCGAATTTTGTATCTCTTGAGCAGCCAATATTGTATCCGTATCCGTTGCTGGAGTTCACTGATAGTATTGGCTTTGCATATCTACAACTTGCATGGTCTTCATCTACAACGTGCACAGACATTAGTTCCAAAGGATTATCAAAAGAGGCTGGATTTCTGTTGAATTATGCTCGATAAAAATCAAGAAGATCCAGGCTTTTTTGACAAAATTTTGTGGACTGATGAATTTTCATCTTGCGGCAATTGATACATGAAGTAAAATCGCAATATAAATGGTGAAAGAACTCAAAAATATTTTATTGACAAAAAATTTAAAAAAAAAAAATAAATTATAGACGGTTTCATCAAAAAACAAAGTATAGTTGTTTTCCCAAATTTAAAAAAACAGCCGTTAAAAGAAAACCGTTATGATTTGGTATGTACAAATTACTAAATTTTGAGATTTTATGACCTTGCCAAACACTAGTTTCAGTTTGGACCATTCATTATGGGACACCCGACCCACACCCTGTAAACATCAAGCCCATTTCCCGTGTCAGTCGCTTCTCTGACTTAATTTTACTTGTAGCCTGACCCTTAATTTAAAGGGCTGGACTTTGAAAATCAACCATAAGAACTCAGTTATAATTCTAACGGCCAATTTCTTCACAGAGTCCTAATGCTAGTACCGGTACTAGTCCTAAAATTAGTACTCAAATCGGTATAAACTCATTTCTTCACACAAGTTCTAGGTCGTAGTCCTGTCAATTTGGTACCGAGTATCAGTTAGGACTCGGTACTAGCTGGCTCCTCAAAATCAGCTAGTACCTGGTTATTATACCAGTTGTTAGTACTCAAATTTCTTCACATAAGTACTAAGCCCTAGTTCTGTCAACTTTGTACCGAGTACTATTTAGGACTCGGTATTAGCTAGGACTTTAAAATCGGCAGTCCAGTGGCGCTAGTACCTGAATCAGAGTAATTTTTTTCATTTTCTTTAATGAATTCGTTGCATGGACGTGTGTTGATGCAGTCGCAAAAGTCGACTTAATATCGAGAATCAACGTCATATCTAAAACAATTAAGTGTTGTAGACAGTTTCGACAAGCTATTTAAAAGGCCTTCCGCACATATCCCAAAATTTTCAGATATGCATTGTTGTTTTTGCATTTACTATTTTCATAAGGGATTTAAACAAACACAAAACCTATCCTGATAGCTCTGGATATTTCCCCGAACGCAACCAATGCATTGCATGGACCGCACATGAAATGCACACAATAATGGGCATTTTTCCAAGACTGTCACACACATAACACCATAGAAAAATATCCAAAACTCTACGCAAAAAATAACATACAATGCTCTACTCAAATCAAATGCTTCATCTGGAATCTGATTCAAAACAGAGCAGCACTGATCACTCCTGTAAATATCGGTAGGACTTTATGTGCATTCTTCATCTTCCCACTTTATATAGGTTTGTAGCAACGACGACGACCGTTTTGCTACTAACTGCGTAAATTGAAGACCGGAAAATTGTTGATCACAGTGACAAATTTCATAGTTGATGCTTGATGAGACAGGTATCGTGGAATGGATATTATGTCCCCTTTTTGTTTAAATTGACATAATTTATTCGAAAATAGAATACAATAAAAATCGTTCAGTCAAAATAAATATCAAAATAATATTTGAAATGCCAAAATATTGTCAAATTCAGAATTAGACCAGTTTTAGACGTATAAAGTTCTAGTACCGCTTGGTGAACTTAGATCCGGTACTAGTGATGTGAAGAAATGCTCAGGTACTTACTTTTCATTAGGACCGAGTATCAGAGCTTGTACCTGTTCTAGCTAGACTGGGTACTAGGCTGGCTTAGTACTTCTGTGAAGAAATTATGCGTACCCTTTCTAGGTTACAATTTATACGAATTAAAAAAACAAAAAAACTATTAAAAAAAGTCTATGGCTAGCCAACTTCTGAAGCGAACTGAACTTTTTTAACCAATTAGTGACCTTTTAGAGATGATATACTTTTTTTGCGAATATCCCACAAATATGAGGTCCTAATATCCCGGGGCATTTTTTTTAAGATTTGATTTAAGCTTGTTGCCGAATTTTCGAATATTTAACGGTGTGTTTTTGTGCATTTGAGGTAAAACGGAAAAAGTAAGTACCTACCTACTATTTGGACTTTATCAGTAGGTAAAGGGTTTTCCAATAAGAGGTGTTATTTTGAATAGCCCGCTATTTCGGTAGCTATCACTTTTGAAACTGTCATTTTTTGACATTTGACAAGTAGAAACTACGCCATTAATAAAAATGGAACGATACACGCTTCAACAACTCATTGAAATTATTAAAATTCACTATAAAAATGGTGAAAATTTGGCAGAGACGGTTCGTAAAACTAAAACATTTCTGGGTCGTCGTGAAGCACCTTGTCGGACCGCAATACAGAAATTGGTGGACAAATTCGAGCTGTTGGGACAAGTTAGTGATGTGAAGAATAAAACCCGTGCACGTCGCTCAAGAACAACTGAGAATATTGCTGTTGTAGCCCAAAGTGTTGAAGAAAACCCAGGTTTGTCCATTCCTCGTCGTTCTTTGGAATTAGGCATTCCACAAACGTCATTACACCGTATTTTGCATAAAGACTTGGGTCTTAAGGCTTATAAAGTTCATTTAACACAAGAACTCAAGCCGGCTGATCATCAACAACGTCGTGTCTTTGCTGATTGGGTCCTTGAAATGCATGAAAATGATCCGGAATTTCATCGAAAAATCATCTTGACTGATGAGGCCCATTTCCACCTCGGAGGCTACGTCAACAAGTCTACGCCAACAGCCCAGCGTCGATTCAAGACCTCAAATTGGTTATGGAAAATTTCATGAAAAGGATATGGTCCTGTGAGCGTGGTCGTGGCGGCCATTTGGCTGATGTTGTGTTCCATTATTAACGGCATACCTCCTCCTCTTTATAATGAAATAAACATCCGATCATTTATCTTAAAAAATGTCATTTTTCTTTGAATATCAAAATAACACCTCTTATTGGAAAACCCTTTACTATTTTGTTTGCGCATTCAGTACTAGAGCAAGATATATACTTCATTTTATTTGTTTTTTTTCGCCCGCACGGTATGCACCTAACCTACCTACGGGTAACCCTTTTACGGTATCGTATTCAAAGTCCAAAAATAACCTCAATCACTCATATTGCCTTTCAACGTTAGATAAAGCTTAAACTTGAGCTTTAGAAATTCTTAGGCCCAGTTTTTCAGTGCGGGATCAAAGTTTATCTCGATAGTTAACTCATCAAATTTCGTGAGTTAACTCTGGATTTACGAAACAGATGCTTCTGCTGTTGTAGGTATATCATCCGAGTTTATTAGGTCGTTCCACGTTCCTTTTCTCAGGGGTAACTATTTAATTAATTTACGCCCAGAGTAAGCTAACTCTGGTTTAACTAACTACTGAAAAACTGGCCCTTAGATCAAATATACACTAAAACAATTGTTCTTGAAATTTAAAACAATTTTCCAATGTTTTTGCTTATGCGCAATTTTTTACAATTATATAAACGAATTCAGGTCATGTTACTCCTACTTTTTCTTACAACTTAATTTTTGATTAACCAACAAAACAAACTCACTTTACCACTAACTCATCTGGCACATAAATATTAAACATGCGACTTGAAGTTTCCTATAAAGGACACACACTCACTCCGAAGACCTTACAATAGAGCCTCTTCGCAAGGATGTGGTTGACTTGACTTGACGACACATATAAATAAGCTGTTATATGGTGATGCACTCAAGTGAGTACTAAGGTGTTTCCTCAATTTTGATTTTTGTTTTTTTTTTTTTTTGCTTGGACTTATTTGATTTTCATAAGTCAAGCATGAAATTTACACCTAATTGTCCTTTAAGGGCTATTAAGACAAATTGCTTTTAAATATATGAAAAAAACTGTAAGGCAAGAGTTGAGTTTATATATGCGACTGTTTGTTGTATACAAAATTCGCACTGAAATAATCAGATACGAATATTGTGGGAAAATCCTTGAAAAGTAAAGCCAATTTTTCAATAGAAACGTGTCCGTGTTTCTTTTATGTTTTGTTATTGGAAAAACAACTCAAAGGTTGTCGATTTTTCGCCCATTCAAAGGATTCGCCGACTTGGCAATAAATTCATATATATCTTCCACATGGATGGGTAAGAAATACCTACATATCCTTTTATGTAGGCATAATGTGTGTATATACTCGCACTCTTTTTATTTTTATTTGACGGGTTATGTTGAAATTGATGCAAAAAAAAGCTGACAAGAAAAGCATACCAAAGCTACGTCCTTTTCCAAAAAAAAATCCCTTCTACCAACCATGAAATCCTCTTTTTTCATGGATTTCCCACTAAATGGAAATTAATTGAGGGTGAACACTGAACACCATCAACATCATCATCATTTTCCACCTCTAGTAATCCAGTTGTTGTTACCAACTCACACTTGTGCACGTACGCAAATCCTTTTTCCAAATTGATCCGAGTCTATGTGTCACCACCACCACCACCCATATTGATTGGGGGAATTAAGTGCGAGATTTTTGCTAAATTATCAACCTCCGGCTTAGGAGGGTTCGATTTTTTGTATTCGCATCATTTGAAGGCTCATTGACGTTTATTCGTCAGCAGGTTCAATACATTTATTCTTCTTTTTATTTATTGTTGTTGCTATATGAATATATGTGAATGTGATGATGTTCATTGATTTGTGTTAAAAATGATTTCGAAAATGCTTTTCCCACGAAATTGTCGAAAATGGATTTCGACGACCTCAATTTGGGTATTAATTTTTTTTGCTTTTCTTACGAGCGGGTATAATATTTTTGATTGAGTAAGGATAAATAAATAAATTAATTGGTGTATAGCGCACAATTATTGCCCCTTGTGGAGGAAGTAATTTCTTTGTCTATGAAATCGAAGTTTTTTTTTATAGTTGTTGATGAATATGTATTTATATCCTTTTGTGTTCATTGAAATGATGAGAAGTTGAGTAAGGAAAAGGATGTTAGTTGAAGCGTGTACGCGTGAATGTTAAATGTCTGATGGTTAATCGATCGGGCGAATTCTATTTCGTCCTTTTTTATTGTTATTATTTTTTTTTTTATTTTTTTTTGAAAATTATTTCTTTTTGTTTGTTCTTGTTGCCTTAAATGGGAAAGAATAATTGGTAGGCAAAATGTAACCCCCTGATGCTATTGTTATGCCTGCTGACTTCTCTAATTGACCATATGCACGAATTATTTGATTTGGATATTTAGAAGACGATTATTATTCTTCTTAAAACCAAATGGGTAGGTATTTGATTTAGAATGAAGAAGGCAAATTTCGTTTAGTATAAGCAACGTTTATAGAAAAAGTTTTAATTCAAAAATAGTTTAGAAAATGGCTTCTAGAATGGGTCCGGGTATAAGGTCTTCTTACATGCTTTTCACTTTAACTTTATGTGTATAAAGTGCATGTACGTGTGTGGGATATTCGCAAAAAAAATGCCATCTAATAATTATGGTCAAAAGAGTTAACCTCTTGACCATTTTTTTCATTTTGTAACCTTTCAGATGGTATAGGTATATTTCCATCCCTCAAACAAGGTCCTTAAAATTTCAAATAAGAATATATCCTGGGACAAAACAATTTTCGAAACAAGTTTACCTTCTTGAACGGTTACAGACCTTTTAGATGTCATACTTTTTTTTCCGAATATGGAACATTTATGAGGTGCTTAAAATACGATGGGATATTCGGCTTACAAATTATTCCATCAGAAAGGTCTAAGTGACTCCCCCCTAAAAGGCCAAATAGTTTCAGTAATTGTTTAGCCATAGTTGTGTTCACGCATTTTTAAAAATTTCTTCAAGGTCACAGTCACACCTCATTTTTTGGGATATTCGAAAAAAAATATTCCATTCAATTTTAAAAGGTTTTTCAATGTGGAATAGTATCATTCAAAAAAAACCTATGGCTTACCAATTTCTAAGACTAGTTCACATTTTTATGAGGTCACTATAATTTTTTTGCGAATATCCCACATATGGGGTTCTGAGATGCCGGAGCCTCAGGATTAGTTACATAGCTGCTTAAGAGAAGGCTACTCCGATGCTTTCTTATCAAAAGAAGCAGACAATTCGGGCAGAACACAATACAAGCAGCAAGTTGAAAATTGCTCCGCTTCTAATACTACACTTTCAACTTTGACAGTGCGCTACAGCTATTCAATAATGTTCAATCAGTTATCTGTTATAGGTATAACTCTTATGATCTCAGCGCCGATGTTGTTTGTAGTGAAGCGTTTATAGATAGGTATAACGTCTTACCCAAAAAATATCAAGGATAATTCTAAACTTATAACTAAGAAGCTTGCTTAGCCTTATATGAATATTTATGCTCTACATGGAGATTAAGCAACCATTTTGTTTAAATAACGCATAAAATATAAAAAAAAGTCTGGTCAAGGCTTCAAGTGTTAACAACAACAGTACCCGATTACGCCTTTCGAATTAAAACAAAACAACCCATACGAAATTATAATAATGAAAGTAAACAGGTAAAGCCTGATAACCCCTATTATAATGTAAAACTATATCTAATAATTACATTTTGCCTTTCGCGCCCTTGAGAGCTAACTAACTACCTATGTATTTTATAAGCTCCACTCAACTGCAACAACTCATTCGCTCATTTAATCAATTCAAATCCACCACTTCTAGCCATCGAAACTAAATTCAATTAATTTTTTTTTTTCTTTTTTTTTCCATCGTCGTCGTTGTAATTTCAGTAAAAAATAATCATTTTCCGTTTGAGAACTTCGACATCTGCTGCAATAAAACTAACATCGTTTTGATTCCTTTTTTGTTTTTGTTCTTCATTATATAGTCCGCACCTTCTTGTAATAACCTAAAGCGCGCACCTACTACACCAACAAGGTAGGTATAAGGTACACAAAACAGCGCGTTACTAGTTGTTAATAATAATTCAAAAAGGTATTTTGTTTATTTGATTTTAATTAAATTTCCGTAACTTTGTCTCACAATATTTACTCAGTATTTGTGTATATGGCAACCATATAATATAGACAGGGATGTATTATGGCATAACACATAAGCTAGGTCGGCTATAGGGCCTTCGGACTAGGGACCCTGCTAGTTGTGGGATCAGGTTTACTCATGGCACTGTTACAGTTGAAAGAAAAACTAAATTGTATGCAGCGCAACAATGTTAAGCTGTAGTTTTAGCCTGAAATTTATGGTTTAAAAATAAATTTTTGCAAATTTCAACTTTTTGCTATTGCTACACCAATTAGAACGGTGAAACTAGGTTTTGACATCACAAAAAATTGGAATTGTGTGGACGGATGTGCGTGAAGTTAGCACCACCATCTTTGATTTTCAAAAAAATGAAAATTTTGCTATGATGTGCTCAACTTGTGCTGCCTTGTGATGTTAATATTTAAACAAAAATTTTCAAATTTTTGTGCGAAATTGCAATTTTCTTAAAAATTAAAATTTTGCTTTTTGTGCTCAGTTTTTCGTCCTAAGAGACGAAGAGATAAGAAAAAAATCGCATATTTGCAACTTTTACGACAGAAACTAAATTTTGCGAAGGGCCATAGCGAGAAGTCAGTGCCGCCATTTTCTATTTTCAAAAAAAATAAAAATTTTGCTGTGATGTGCTCAACTTATGCCCTAAATATTTTTAAAATGTTCGCAAATTTGCAACTTTTCAGATGAAAATTTTTGAAAAATTACAATTTTCTTAAAAATCAAAGCTGTGTTGTTTTGTGCTTTTGTCTTGTTCGCAAAATTAATTTTTCGCAGTAAAAGTTGCAAATATGTGCTATTTTTTTATTTTGTCGGTGGATGGCAGCAAGAACTGAGTACAAAACAGCTCAATTTAAATTTTAGAAAATCCGTAAAATTTGCAAATTCGAGATTTTTTTCAAAAATTTTTCACTTCATGCACATTTTGTACGGTTCTAAATCCTACAATGCAGCTAGGCCCCCATTTGACTAAAGATAGCCCTGACCATACAGTATAGGGACAAACGATGTATAAACAGGAACTTACCCCTTTCTACCATGCGTCCGTCCGTCGTCATATATCGTCATATCGTCGTCGTGGGTCGTGTCATGCATACAGTCGTCGTCGTCGTCATAGACGGTGTCGATGTTGTTAACTGTTGAAACTGTTGCAAGGGTTTCTATTGATTTAATTACACGGCAGGTGTTGTATTGTAGTTAAATGTTAAATGCTAAATGCTTTACGAGCAACGGATACCCTTACTCGTGTTCAAAATGTTTATTGCGGGGTTGGGGCCTTATACCTATACCAACAAGAATTATAAATATACAAGTAGTATGTTGTTTTAGAAATGGTTGGTTGATGGCAAAGGATATGACTGCGTCTATCGTGTTTGAATTTTATTAGTTTTTTTTTTTTTGTTTTATTTTTGAATGCGAAATAAATCAAAAAGGAATTGACTTAATTTCGGAAATAATACAGGTGGCTTTGAAGGACTCGTTGTGAAAAATTGTTTGCATTAAAGGTTAATTGTTGGGAAACTATAAAAATGTCATATATGGACTGGGTTAAGCAGAAGGAAATTCAATGCACGATTGATTTGAAATTTTTAGGTTTAGGTATAGCAAAATAAATGAAATAGAAAGCCAAGTCTATAGGCTAGACGAAAATATGGTAATTATGCAGTACAAAAGATAGGTACACTATTCTATTCGCCATCTTAATGTTCAATAATTACAATAATTATGGTCAAAAGCAGTTAAGTTGACCATTTTTTGCATTTGGTAACCTTTCAGATGGTAAATTTTTTCGTGAATATCCCACAAACGAAGTCCTTAAAATTTCAAATAAGAACACCCTTGAAAAAACAATTTTTGAAACTAGTTTACCTTTTTTGAGCAGTTACTGACATTTCAAATGTCATACTTTTTTCCGAATATCCCGCATATGAGGTGTTAAAAATAGGATGGGATATTCACAAAAAAAGGAATTCCATCAGAAAGGTCTAAGTGACTCCCCCATTAAAAGTCAAAAAGTTTCAGTAATTCCTTACCCATAGTTGTTTTCACGCATTTTTTAAAAAATTCTTCAAGGTCACAGTCACACCTCATTCGTGGGATATTCGAAAAAAAATATTCCATCCAATTTTTAAAGTTTTTTCAATGTCTGAGACTAGTTCACTTTTTATGAGGTCTCTATAAGACAATTCAGATGGTATAGTTTTTGCGAATATCCCAGATATGGGTTTCTGAGATTCCAGAGCCTAAGGATTAGTTTCATAGCTGCTCGAGAGGAGGCTACTCAGTTGCTTTCTTATCAAAAGAAGTGATGGCTAGGTTTTGTAGGCATCCGGGGAAGCACTGATTGTGGATGTCCATTCTTCTGGTTATTTTACCTCTTGGTACTTTAATGTCCCATCTGGACTTGAGTTTATAAATTACTGAAGAGAGTGAGGCAAAAAGACGTTATTACGCCCCTAGACTTGATCCTTTGCAGATTAAGCAAACGCTGTGGAAAAATATCAAGGAAATTGAAGTGGGAAAACAATTAAACCAACAAAGCAATAATTTTGACTGTAATGGTTTGAATAACCTTTTTGCACCTGTTTCTTCGCCAAATGTTGATGGTAAACTGAATATCTAAGACAACAGTCATGACTTTCTGACCATTTTTAGTAAAGATTCAGTCGAGAATCTTCCGGATAATTTGTCTTTGTGTTAATGTCTTTGTTTGTCTTTGTGTTAATGATATCTACGGATGTTTTAGAAAGAATCTTATTAATTTAATATAACTCAGCGGGGTTTGATGAGATAAGCCCAAATTTGTTTGTTTTCTTCCTTATATCATAAAATACTTAACACAAATATTTAATTCAATTTTCCTGACTTGGAAACGAGCCAAAATAACACCAGTTCCTAAAAACCAAGGTGATTTTAAATCGGTTTCCATTTTATCTTTTATTTCCAAGGTTCTTGAGAGGTAGATGAGTTATCAAATACGTAAATTTCTTCAAGATAATAACTTGCTTTGTGACAATCAATCTGTTTTCCGCCCAAAATATTGTTGTACAGCAGCATTGCAAAGCCTACCTAACAGAATAACTGAAGAAATCATGCATGCGGTAGATAGTGATAAAATAACATTCCTTATCTGCTTGCTTTATTTCTCTAAGGCGTTTGATACGGTTGAGCATAATGTTCTGTGCAGTAAACTTCTAAATCAATTCAATTTTTCTACATCTTCAAAAATGCTGATAACCTTTTATTTACAACAATTTACGGCAGTGGCTAGTAGCAACTCCGTACCTGACTTTCTACCACTTCGTTTAGGTGTTCCACAAGGCTCCATACTTGAGCCGTTGTTCTTCTCAATGTATATAAATGCCTTAACCAAATGTTTACTCAGTTCCTCGGTTGATGTAATCGGTTTCTTAAAGACAATTTTTCTTCTATGCGATTCGGCTGTAAAATTCCCTACCCCGGTGCACGGTGCACAACACTGTTCCAGGCGAAGCGAAGTTCAAACTCGTTCCTTATGGAACGAATTCGGCGATATTTATTACTTTGCTTTTTTTTCTTCTTTTATTGTTTTTCGATGTGTAAACATCTATGCCGTCGGTAGAAGGGAATAAAAACGTCGACTTTTCTCTGTGCGACGTTACGGGGTCACACTAAACGATGTAGAGAGTTACGTTACGAAAATGTGCATAGTAGGATATTGCGTAAGTTTAAGTTCAGTGACGAAAATCTGAAGATCCCCTTCAAGCAAACTAGTCCGTTTTGGATCCGTGTACGTAGTCAACAAGGTATGGACGACTTTACATACAGATGGTACCTCAAAACTGCTCTTAAACAAGCGTTGATGTTTACACATATTAATCGTGAGTCCCGGCACTCACACAATTTTTTTTTTTCAATTTATTATTATTTATATAAATTTTTCTTGAATTTGTACAAATCTGTTGTATCATTTATTAAACTCAATATTGTTAATATTATAAATTTCATTGAAACTTGCACAATTTAATAAGATATTGTATCTTACTATGTAAGTTATTATTAAATAAATACTTGAAAGATTTGAGTGTTTAGTAGAGGACAAAAAAAAAACAGTTTGAAACTCTTGGTTATAGCAAATTCAGGCTGAATAGTAACGGTATTGTTCAATCTAGCGCTCTTGGTCGAGATCATTACTAACCAATTGGTAGAAGTAATATATATCTAACATCATTAAATTTCTTAAACTAAAGCCTTGAAACATGCGGATGCGATGCAATCGCTGCAAACCTGATTCGAAAATTCAATTTTCAGGAATTAAAACACTTCATTTTGTAATTAAACTTTTCAATTCTGTGAAACTGTGAATCAAATTTTGATTACATAAGAGTGCAAATCTCTAAAAGTACAAGATTAAATTCATCTATTGTATATGTACGTATAGCAAAAAGGACTTTTGTCTTAAATTCAATGATTTCACTCTTCTTGTTTCTTAACTTTCACTACCTCCACCACCAATTTACCTACTACAAACCCATCACATCAACATCCAGCGTCCTCATTTCATTCGAATTCTATTCATTAGTATTTCACAAAGTTCCCCCGTATCAACAAAGGCTGGTAGGTAGGTATACCTATATGATTCGTATCCTTGTGGTCGTAGTATAGGTTTGATGGCTTATTTTTGATCACAGTCTTAAAAAATTATACCACCATTCATGAAACACCGCACAAAAGTCCTTTTCCAATAAAAATTCTAAATGACATGAAATTAAAAGATTCTCTTGTTATTTACAGATAACCCGACCGTGACGGGACCTGCAAAAAGGACATTATTTTCTGCGGTTAAAAGGAAATGGAAACAGAGAAAAGAAATTCTATATAAGGTATGGGCGGAAGAGATTAAAATCACTCCTCCCACAAACCCAACCCCCCCTACGCCTATGTTCCCTGACCCGCTACAACTCTCAGTTTATATATATTACTTATTATTTACAATTCCCCCTGCCTCCCTTCCCACCCCATTCACTATGCTCTGATGTATAGAGCTGATCCTGAATCCTATTCAACGAAACAGAATTACAAGTTGTTGAGAACGAAGAAGAAATATTTAAATCTTTTTTCATTTGATTTTAATTCCTTTGAGTGTCCTTTATAAACAACGACGACGACGACGACGATTATACGAGAACCATCATGACGAAGATGATGATGAATATATGATTTGCCATCATCACCGCACGGTATAGGTACTACAGGAGTCCTTCCCGTGATCCTTCGATGAGCACACAAATAGCACACAACTTAGTTACTCTTTTGGAGTCCTTGAGAGCATCCAGGGCACTTGATAAATTTCATATATTTGCTGCCCGCAGAGAGAGAGTTAGTAAATTCGTAAGGCAAATTGAATTTATCCCCGCAGCGGCGCGTCATCCTCATCGTTGCGTTGCGTTGCCGTTGCCGTTGCCGTTGCCGTTGCCGTTGCCGTTGCCGTTGGCTGGATTCAATGATTCCAAATGATCCTTGAGAACGCAGGACTTCATCAAATGTTTATTGAATAGAAAACTTCTTCAAATATATACACAATTTTTCAATTCTTTTTTGACTTATTGGAAAAATCCCATCTATAGTGGGGATGGGTGTACCCCATTTTACTGTTGGAAGATCCTTCAAATCCTTTTTCTGATTCCCTCGCTGATGCAGCACGCAATAGAATTCCAATTTAATATTCTCGCCATCATCGATTCTTTCTTTGGACTGAAAGAGTAGGTATATGAGAGTGTATGATTTTTATTAACGCGTGTTCACACTTGAGTGCAACGAAATTGAAGAAATCCAAAAGGTCCTTAATAGAAATGTTTGGTAAATAATGCTGCAGTCAATAAGTAGACTCGAGTACAGCAGATCCCTGATTACATCTCAATGATTTATTTTAAAATTTCGGCATTTACACACACACGTGAAAGACATAAGAATTTAACATGGCAAGCCATCATCAGGGACAGGATTATAAGTGTCGGTTCATTTGAGATATAGACGAGAATGAGACATAATATGCATTACCTATAGGTACCTACCTACTCCAGATTTTGTTTCCTTTTTTTCTTACAAGGATGTTATGAGACTGTTGCAAAATCTCATATAATGCCAGGATTAAGTTATTTGAATTCTTACAACACAACTATTCCCATATCTCTCTTACCGCCGTTATATTGTGTACTGCATTAAGGATTTACAGTTCAAGAGGTTCCATAATGAATATGGCGTCTTTTTTTGCTTGTGGTCCTTTGCTCGTTACAAATATCATATTATTGGGAGATTCTGGATGTGCTCATTTAATAACTTTTCATGTGTGAGTCTGAGTATAATATACCTATGTCGAGGGGATATTTATGAAAATTTAATAAAAACAATTTTTGGGCGCGCAACCAGTCCTTCATTTTATTATTATGTTGTATATTGAAATGAATTGATGTTGTTTTGAATGGAAAATGTTTCTTACTGTGCCCGAGAGCGAGAGTATATAATACAAATGAGTGAAGATTCATTGAATTTGGGCTTAATAAAGTTGCAACAGTAGCTTGAAGTGGGTTTTTTTGTCAGCAGAACAATGGGAGGGTTGAAAGGATACAATGAGGTGATATTTAATTTCGAACCACTTCATGCAAGTTGAAGAGGTTAATCATTGCGAGATTTGTTCGAAATTAAATGAACTTGTCTTTTGTATTTTTCGGGACAGAAAATGTGAAGTGTACCAGTTTGTTTGTTATACATACCTATTTGGAAATGGAGATTAAGATAAGATTATACCTATTGATGCTTAACTTTTTACTCTGTTGAATAAAAAATGTTTGTAGGTACCGCTCTACAGAGATAAGATAGGACTTATATGACTCTCAGTCCGGTTGCATTGACCTGCATAAATATGTCCAACTTTAAAGCTCTCACCAGGGTTCCCGTAGTTTGCATCATAAATCACCTTGTGGCTGGACTTTTGGTATCCATTCGCTCTAAATGACCAACTAACTTCAGTAATTGGCTTTTTGTTTTGTTGGCTAAGACGGTGGCGCTGTACAGTCCTTACAGTTTAAAAAAAATCGCAAATTTGCAACTTTTTAAGTAAACATGGCCATATTAAATAATAAACACTGCATTACCTATCCGTGTAGGCAGTGCTTAAAAGTTAAGTGTTGAAATAACGGCAGCGAAATACCCATCAGTGGCGGAACCGCGTCAAAGAAATTTGACACTTATCTAATGGTTTGACAGATAGGTGATGAATTAAAATATCCACTTAGAACTGTCAACGACGCTTATGCAACTCCAGCTTTCCATTGAGTAAAACTTTTACAAAGTTCAGTCTGAATTTAATACTGAACGAACACCCAATGAATGGCACTTTGTATATTTGAAAAGATAGCTGGCGAATTTTATATTTTGACGTTTTTAGATTATTTAGTTACGTCAGTGGCAATCACTAAAATCGCAATTTCAATCGATTGACACCACAGCCAACCGCATATGGAATTGGAAGCTTCGATTTTTAATGAATGTTAACTTTGTGGAAGTGCAAAAGTAGCCGCTTGTTTTTGCAAGCCCAGAGGGATTTGGTTCAAAAAAAGACATCGGGGATTAGGGACGCCGTTACAGAAACAAAATGGAGTTTCCATACAAACTATTGATAGCAAGTAAAGGGTGATTTTTAAGCTGGTTTGGTTTTGGCAACTGACTGGTTTTGACAGCTGACGTATGTTAAGTACCTTGTGTCACTGCCAAACAGCTTCAGTTTGGTTTGCAATTTAACCATGGATCGTCTTACAAATGAACAACGCTTGCAAATTATTGAATTTTACTATCAAAATTCGTGCTCGGTTCGAAATGTTCATCGCGCGCTGCTTCCATTTTATGATCGGCATTCTCGACCTTCTGAGCAGTCTATTCGGAAGATTGTGACCAAATTTCGCACCAAATTTACTTTGTTGGACATTAAACCACCAACACGTTTACGTACTGTGCGTAGTGAAGAAAATATTGCGGCCGTATCAGCTAGTGTGACAGAAGACCGCGAAATGTCGATTCGGCGCCGTTCCCAGCAGTTAGGCCTTTGTTACGGCACTACGTGGACAATTTTGCGGAAGGATTTGGGCGTAAAGCCTTTTAAGATACAGCTGGTGCAAGAACTAAAGCCAGCCGACCTACCACAACGCCGAATTTTTGGTGAATGGGCTCTTGGAAAGCTGGCCGAGGATCCGCTTTTTTATCGAAAAATTGTGTTCAGCGATGAGGCTCATTTTTGGTTGAATGGGTACGTAAATAAGCAAAATTGCCGCATTTGGAGTGAAGATCAGCCAGAAGCATTGCAACAGCTACCAATGCATCCCGAAAAAGCCACTGTTTGGTGCGGTTTATGGGCCGGCGGCATTATTGGGCCTATTTCTTCAAAGATGATGCGAATCGCAGCGTTACTGTCAATGGTGAACGCTACCGAGCGATGATAACAAACTTTTTTTTGCCCGAAATGGAAGTTCTTGACTTGCATGATATGTGGTTTCAACAAGACGGTGCTACATGCCACACAGCACGCGAAACAATGGCGCAATTGCGAGGCGAGTTTGGTGAACAGTTAATTTCACGTTTCGGGCCGGTCAATTGGCCGCCTAGATCGTGCGATTTGACACCATTAGATTATTTTTTGTGGGGGTATGTCAAGGCTAATGTCTATAGGGACAAGCCCGCTTCGATTGACGCACTGGAAGCCAACATCCATGCATTCATTCGTGAGATACCGGCCGATATGTGTGAAAGAGTATGCCAAAATTGGACTCAGCGGATGGGCTACCTGAGACGCAGCCGCGGTCAACATTTGCATGAAATTATCTTTAAACATTAAATTGCAAGGTTCAAACTATCGATTCAAATAAATATTTCATTCATTTTTTCGAATTTTTTGTGTTTTTTTTTAAAAAAAAGTTCTAAACCTCTTAAAAAATCACCCGTTATGCAATTCACGATGGTAACACAGCAGTTTTTCTCCGCGCTTAGCTAAGCCCGAAGGGGAATATTTGCTGTTGCATTTAACATGTAAATTGCCTAGATTCGATGTAATTTTTTTCGACCTATTTCCTCGGCGCTTTGCAATAAGACACGGCTAGTACCATCTCTCAGCGCTCTTTACTCCACTTGATTAAGCGAAGTTTTCTGAGTGGAATACGAATGAAAAGTAAACACACTCAAACAATAAGGAAAAGCAGAAAGAAGAGCGATAACTCTCCAATTTATTCAACCTCAGCAATTTTGTGTACGTCCCTCGCCAACGTGCTTAAAAATTGCAAGAAGAAATTGCATCGTTTAAATGCAGTACCTTTCTATATATGTAAATGTAGAATTAAAGTTCAGATTTTTACAACTGAACGCACCCATTGACTTAGACGCTGTTTAGATTGGGAAGATTGAGTCCGGTATCACTGCAGTTTGTAGGCAAGAGAAGTGTGTGTTGATGGATCTCGTAAGGCACGAAGAAAACGTAAAAACCGGTGTATCATTTGTTGTTGTTTCAATGTATTTTGAGGCGCCTCAAAGTTTCTAATGTAAACACGATGAGACTCACCAGTCCGTACTCAATCTTTCCAATCTAAACAGACTCTTATGTCAATTGTCAATCCCTACAGCTGACTATTATTATTTTGTTTTGTTTTGATTTTGTTTTCGTTCTAGTTTCAAGTATCGCGTTCATTTTGCTCGGGCAAATATTCAAAATAAAAGAATAAAATATAAAAATAGGTAAGTGTTAAAATGTATCGGTAAATACATATTTATTGCGATAAAATATCTATTAAACTAATCGACGGCGTCGGTCGCGCTAAAATCAATTTGATTTCAATCGCTGGCAAAAAAAAAACAAATTAGCAGCCGAACGGGGGCACAGTAGATTTTCGTAACGTAACCCCGACTAGCAATTTGACTTGTTTAAGGGTTAATACAAGCTATTTTCTAGCTTGTATAGTAACTTAAAGAGGCCTTATGCAAATCCGTTTGGCTTACATTAAAGAAGCTATTTGATTCCCTTAAAACCTTTCATCACAAGTCCTATGCAATCAAATAGCATTTGTAATAAGACCTTACTAAGGCAAAATAAAGAAAGCATTGCATTCATTAAGGCCTTATAAAAGCCACTCAATGCAGTTGTATTGTGTATAAGAAAACAAAAATTATTTTGTTCTGTCAATTTAATTTGCATTATTTTTAATTTTACCTGCCTTTTGTACCAAGTTAGGGGGTTTTGGCTGCTTTTTCTCTTTATTCTGAAACGTATAGAAATTTATTTTAATTGAAAAAACTTAATTGTACCTACATGATTTTACAGAGTTTTGAACTCACGTCCTCCCAATCACTGATCCAGCTCGCTACCAACTAGGCCAATTCGTAATTCAGAAGAGGAACGACAATTTTTAACTAGTTGATACAATACATGTGTCTAATTCAAACTCTAGCTAGCAAAGGCAATGTTTTGGATTTCAAAAAAAAAATAAAGTTCGAGATTTTGGTCAAACCATTATAGCGATGATAATAGATATCACGAAAAAGATATAATATGCATATAAACATTCGTATATGCTATATATGTACGTTTTAAAGACTCTATACCTCGAACTAGCGTAAATCAATGAAATTGTTTTCTTCAAACATGGTAGGTAGGACGTTGCTTCTAAGTAGGTATAAGGGTTTTAAAATAATGAGTTTGAAGTGAGAATCATTAAAGTCTGTTAGTATTTGAAAAAAATTACACATATGTAACATTTGAAATATACCTACTTTCCATAGATTCGTATGCCAAGTCTTATTCGCTTAAAGCCATTTTAAAACAATTTAAGCTATATTAAAAAGTTCAACATTTTTGTGGGTTGTACTGTTTTTATTAGATAAAATCATGTTTCATTAATTTAAAACATACTGACTGACAATTTTTATAAAAATAAAAATTATAAAATATGAAGGTATCGTGTACCGTTCCTACCTTGCGACCTACAATCAACTTTCAACATCAGGGCATTTTTAAGAACCATAAAACTTAAATCTTTAAAACTTTTCATTTCGAATACCTTTATTTTTTTTCTGTTAAATCTTATAGTTTTAGTCAAAGATAAACGGTATAAATTATATATTTATATATAAAATTAGATTTAGAAGAAACTTGAATTATGAAAGCAAGTACATGCGACTCAGTCGTGTAATTAATGATTTAGATATTGACAATGGGAAGACTATCATTTTAATAAATTAGTTATTAACATTTTAAAAAAGCTGTCACAATGAAAACAAATTTGGCTAAATCGAAATCATAGCTCACCAAAAAAGGCAAGCATTTCAATAAATTTGGTATTTACATTTTATAAAAGCCAAATTTTTCTCACGGAAGGCAATAGCTGTCACAAGCAAAACAAAATTCTCGCTTTTTTCACTAAATCGGAACAAATAGCTCACCAAAGAATGCAATCATTTTTAATATTTAGCTAGTAACATTTTATAAAAGCTATATATTTCCTAATGGAAACCAATTAGCCAATACCTACATTATGAAGCTGTCAAAAACAAACCAAAATTCCCGCTGATTTATAATCAGAATTGTTATAAAATATGCTTAAATACTAGCTATTAGCCGTATTTTATAATCAGAATTGATCCATAATACCATAATCCAATGCATCCCATCCAATCTGTACCAATTTACTTACACACTTTCAGTTGAAAGCTCTATATAAGCTGTGTTAATATTAAAAACAAACAAAGCTTTGATAAGCAAGCTATTTACTTTTTTTAACATCGTATAGGAACTATCGCTAGCCAGACTTCCAGCGAAACAACTTTGGCAGGCCTTAAACAGGGCTTTTCATACTTTAGTACACAAGTCTTTTATACAACTTGTCGATGTCCATTTCAAAGGCCTTAAACAAGCTATTTTTAAAAATATATTTAAAAAAACAGTTGACTTGTACAATATAACCTTATGCCGATCTTATTCGAGCTATAGCTTACCAAATTTTAAAAATTGGACCTAATACAAGTTAAATTGCTAGTTGGGACGTGCTACAACGGAACGTGCTACTCCGTAACGTTGCACAGAGAAAAGTTCACGTTTTTACTTCACTCTACCGCCGGCATAGATGTTTACACATCAACAAAAACCATAATTGTTGTATCGAAGCTACCCGTCCTAGATGATCTAAAACCAAAATTCAAATTTCACATCAAGGAAATTCCATAAAAATGTTATGTACCAAATTTGAAGGAAATGGGCCAACGCTCTAGGTAGGCTCTAGTTCAAATTGCTGTGGACATACTCTGGATCCAAAACCCAGTTAAATTATTAGACTTAGACTTCAAAAAGTCCTTTTCCAAATTGAGGGTAAAATTTAGGAAATTCTTAACATATAAAAATATTATCGATTCTATTTCGAAGTGAAAGCCTTATTTTCTTGGGCTAGCAGTTAGATTTACATTTACTCTTGTTCGTTGGACAGTTTAGTTGGATAAGTTGTATGAGATGTATGATGTGAATCAAATAATAATATTTTATGCTCAGTTGTTCCAGTTCGATGTCATCATAATTTCGTTATTAAACCCAAGATAACTCCCGATACATGTTTTTTGATCAATTATGATACCGGCTTCAATCAAACAAATTTTATCAATTACCTCTGGGATTAACTGAAGAAATATTTCTAAAAGATACTGTATTTTGCGTACCAAAAATGTAGAGCTATTTCGCGTAGTGCCACACATTGATTTCGAGAGTGAAAAGCCTTTTTATACTTAAATCTATATGTCTGTAAAATGGAACCAATGAGACCCAGGAATTTGCAGTTTTTTTATAATTTCAATTCCGGAGTTTTTCAGTTCATAAAATATTGGGTGTAATATAGTGACCTACTAACTTCACTCTGGAGTAAATTTTAATAATTTCGACTCGTTGTTGGCTCGTATATCTTTCCATCATGAAATTGCAAACCTTATTGAAGAGAAATGTCAAAAGAGCGGCAAGAAATATGGCGTCGTTTGCTGTCCCTGTTGCTCTACTCTTGTAGCGTCCCTGTTGAAAAACCCTTTCTTTAAAGAAAAGGCTTGGTCAAAATTTTGAATTCCTAATTTTTGAAAACTTTCATACTCGATTAGACCAACTTTTTTTTATCAATTGCAATGAATAAAGAAAAAAAAGTGTTTGCGGTTTTCCCAGTGGTCTAGGTTAAAGTTGCTCTCTTAACTTCACAGACGTCTAAAAACTTCTTCATGAGTTAACTCGGGTTTTAATTTATTTACAGAATTAACTTACTCTAAGTTGAACTCAACACTTAAACTGGCCCTAAAAGCATATAATATAAAGATATTTTGTAAGTAATAATTATTAAATAAGTACTTTTCATCGTGAGTTTTTATGTCTAGGCATCTATACCTACCGTCATAGATTTTGTATGCCTGCCTTATGAAATTCGAAACTTCATTATATTTAAAAATTAATTCATCGTAACTAATTTGCCATGCTCGATTTATGTTTAGATATACCTACATACATTACTTACAGCCGTATGAATATAAAAATGTTCTTTTAGTTATGGCACTCGATGAAACATGATCGGAATTCAGCATATCGCATCACAAAATGACCGATCTATTTTAAAGCGACTTTTTTATCTTCCATCAAAGTCTGCTAAAATAATCTCAGGCAATTAGCAAAACTTCTGATAAAATTATCAACAAAAAAAAAACTCAAATGGACAAAATCCCACATTTAAGTGTATTAAACCAAAAACGAAGTCCTTGATGGCTTATCCTGTTTTGTAATACATTTTCATAAAATCACAACAAAACCTTCCCCCTGATGTAAACATTTCGATCTGATAGGCGGAAGGACTACCATGAGAATACCTAAAGTCTCATAGTCTCGGCAGTCGGGACATCCCACATGCGCACCAAACCGGAGATTAATGTGCACAGGAACAGCACATCATTTGAGTTAAAAAAAAAAAAAACTAAACAAAAATACCAAAGGAAACTAGGAAGAAAAGAACAAGGACGTTGCACGTCGTCGTCGTCGTCGTCAATTGTCGCCTTAAGGACAAAGTATCGAATTTCGGTTATTCTAGTTCGTCTTCGGCATAATTGTGTTCGATCAAAGAATTAAATGTTTTCCTATGTCGACTGTAGCAATTTAGTTTGCGGTAAACTAGCAATTTGTACACAAGGATATCAGCTATCAGCTAATTTCTGGTGACATTCGATATTTGGGTGGATGAATTACGAAAAATTCCTTTAAGACGAGACTTATTTTTCTTAAACGTTTTGGGGCGTTTTCTAAAAAGGATTTTGTTTTGAAGAAAATGATACACTGAAGAAATGAATTTTTTCGCACAAATGATTTCAATTGGGAAAACTAAGATAAATGTAGGTATTTTATATCAAAGATCAACAGGCACAGCGATTTTGATAACTTGTCCTTATTTACAGGAAACAACATCGGGTTCTTTTCTACCGCTCTGATGAAAAAATCACATATACATGATTTATTAAAAAAGCATGTATAAACGGTCTTAGACAAAAGAAATGGTCAAACAATAAGGACATCAGTGCAGGAAGGAGTACACAATCTTAAGGCTGTAGGTACGATAGCAATAATATGAAAGTAAAAATACTCGCATATGCCCCCTGCATTTCAGAAGATTTTTAGGGTTTTAATCTAATCATTATTTCTTGCCGTATAGGTAATACAGGGTCATTCATTTCGTGGTTTCAAGTTGGTAGCGCTGGAATTTGACACCTGTCAAACCCAGCTGTCATTTGAAGTGTCATAATATTAGGTGAATGTCTATAATTTACGATAATGGATCGCTTAACAATCACACAACGCGTTAAAACTATTAAAACAAAAGTGGTGATTCAAACGTAGCCGCACTTTTCGCGCATTACGCAATGATTATTTTCGTCATAATCGACCGACTACGCAAGCAATCGGTAAAATTGTGCAGAGATTTGAAGAGATTAGAAGCGTTCCTGATGTCGTTAGGCCTGTGCATCATCGTAATGCACGTTCAGTCGAAAATATTGCTGCTGCAAGTGCAGGTGTTGCTGATGATCCGAATCAATCGATTTCCCAGCGTTCGCAGCAATTAAACGTGTTGTACACCTTTTATTTGGCTGGCGAATGAAGATCATGACTTGGACAATATGTGGATCAAACAAGACCGGGCAACAAGCCACACAACACGACCAATTATGGCTTAATTGCCTGAGAAGTTTCCTGGTCAAGTAATTTCACGTTTTGGCGACGACAATTAGCCACCAAGATCATGCGATTTGACACCGTTAAATTTTTTTTTTTTTCTGTGGAGTTACGCAAAAGACCGTGTTTCAACGAATAATCCCTGAACTCTAGACGCACTAAAAACCAACATTACTTAAATTATGGCTGAGATACCGCCCGAAATGTGCGAAAAAATGGTTAAAAATTACCTCAAAAGACACGCATGCTGCGAATCTTTCCGAGGCGGACATTTGAATGATATTGTTTTTCACACTTAATCGCAAATTCAAAACTTTGTAATGAAATAAAATTTTCGTCAAAAATATATCGCTGTGTGTGTTTTATTAAGCTTTCCTTTGGAAACCGAAAAATGAATGACCCTTTATATATTATACAAAGATTATTACCGAAATACCATTAGAATCCAAGAGTTTTGTATTGAGGTAGAAAATAGTAGTTAATGACTTAATAATATCAAATTTTTCTCACAGTTCTTATAATTCCTTTATTAATAATAGCCGTGTTTATTTTGCAAGCCCGTAGGGATTTGGTTGAAAAAAAAAACGAAATCGGGGATTAGCGACGCCATTACAGAAACAAAATGCAATTTTCATTTCATACAAACTATCGATGGCACAGTTTTTTTTCGTGCTTAAGATAAGCCCCGAGAATTATCTGTGCTTAGCTAAGCCCGAAAGGGATTAGTTGTTGCTGCATTTAACATGTAAATTGCTTAGCCTCGAAGTTGTTTTTTTATCAGGTACTCATGCAAAACTGTGAAAAAGCTAAAACAAATTGTTATTTTCTTTTCTATTTTGATGATAATTACGCCTGGCTTGGCAACAATACAATTCCTTTACCTAATTATTTTATGAGACTTTGATCAGTCGGTACGGTACGGAAAAACCGTCCAATGCATCAATTTGAAAATTTGGGAAAATATTGAAGGTGCATGTGTCTGCAAAAACCTCATACCAACATAAGTTTTGTAATAAATTATTATTTCAAAGCAGCGAAAGGGTTTAATTGTAGTTAGGTACATGTTTTTAAACTAGGCAAAAATAATCACTATACAGTTTTGAAAGGGTCTTGTAAGAAATTTATTAAACTTTTCAAAACAACCTTTTAGTTTTCTGTGTCGTCATTTTTTACTGAGATATTGTTGATAAAATTAAAAATATCAAAGAAATTTTATAACTGAATTCTTGGAGCTTCTGATTGGCCAGCTGTCATAAAAAGTTATATATCATCTGAATTTTCAGAACTTATTATGACAGCTGGTTAATCAGAAGTTCCAAGAATTCAGATAGTCGTTATACGTGCCCATTTAAAACATTGATTTGACATAATGTGTCAAAACTTTGGTCACATAACATTTATTTTTTTTTTTTGTCAAATTTAAGAACATCCTTATTTATTTCTGTCGAAAAATCTTGAGTCTCAGCTAATTAAATTTTAACTCAATTTTCAATTTAATATAATTCAATGAATATTTTTCGTCACCGGGTGGAACATATCAATTAAGGATCGTTGAAAGCATCATTCATGAAATCATGTTTTAAAATTTGAGCACACCGTAGGGGAAAAAATCGGCCCAAAGGAAGGACGATTCAAAATAATATTTCTTTCTAATAATCCTTTCGACAGCACTGACAAAATAGAGTACAGCTTGTGTTTACGGCGCTGCGGGCGTACACTGACGTAGACGCCTAATATTAACTACATAATACAGACTTTTGCAAATATCCTATATTTTAGGGGCTCAGCCTGGATTTCTGATTAGTTCGGCGTTTTACAGTATATCTACAGTAAATGGCGCAATTTTAGGTTCTTAGAAATATACTTTCTTGCTAAATTTAAAAAAAAATATATAAATTTTTCCAAAGAAATCGTCAAAACCTTACACATATTTCCATTTCGTGAATATTTAGCGAAACCTGCAACGCAGTTTTGTGGCAATGACACCGATAGAAAAGTTTTATCAAAAACCTTGGAGTAATTTTTGAGAATATTTGAAAAAGCAAACAAGATTGTATGAAAGCTAAAGGGTGTTTTTTTTAGACGTGTGGTTTTCAATTTGGCAATACTTTTTTCGGAGTTGGTCTTTTTGACAGCTTTTACTTGTTTTTTACTCAATTTGGTTTGCCATTACAAGAATTGAAACGAGATGGCCACCGATCCCGATTTTCACAAGAAAATTTTGTTCAGCGATGAAGCTCATTTTTGGTTGAATGGGGGTACGTTAATAAGCGAAATTGTCGTATTTTGATTGATCATAATCCAAAAGCCATTGTTGAGACGCCGCACCACCATTACATCCTCAAAAAGTCACTGTTTGGAGTGCTCTATGGGCAGAGGGAATCAATGGTCCATATTTCTTTAAAAATGAAGCCGGCCACAATGTTACAGTCAATGGGGAACGCTATAGAGCCATGATTAATGACTTTTTCGTGCTTGAATTGATGGATGTTGATGTGGACGACCTTTGGTTCCAACAAGGCAGCGCTACATGCCATAGAGCCAACGAAACAATCAATTTATTGAAGGAAACTTTTGGTGAGCGCATTATCTCGCGTCGGTCGTGGGCCTATGGCATGGCGTGGCCTCCAAGATCGTGCGATTTAACACCGCTGGACTATTTTTTGTGGGGTTAGATGAAGTTGCTTGTCTACGCAGATAATCCCGAGGCGATTGATGCCTTGGAAGAAAATATTCGGCGCGTTATTGTTGACATACGGCCCCAAATGCTCCAAAAAGTGGTCGAAAATTGGGCCTCTCGGCTGGAATTTATTCGAGCCAGCCGCGGCGGCCACTCGCCCGAAATCATTTTTAAAACATAACGGCAAATTTTAACTTTATAATAAAGCTAAATTCTTGACCATAATATTAAATTATATTTGTTTTATTTCTTCTTGAAAACCCAACGTCTAAAAAAAACACCCTTTATTTGTTTAAGTTGAGGTAAACAACATTTGTTTTCCTTAACGGAATAACATGAAAATCATTGGTAATTTTAAGAAAATCCGTAGGCATTGGTACGAATAGAACCAAAGACGGGTTTTTGAAAATCCCAGTTTAGAATATGCTATCATAAAAGTGCTTAATTTAGAGCAAAACCCGAAGAATTTTCTTTTCTTATATTTCAATTTAAAATCAAAAAAATATTAAAACATCGATTAAATATTTGTCATTACAAAATCTTTAACCACCGCCAAAAAAGAATTCCTAATTTTAACATGAGCTTGACTGATGATTGGTGTTCAATTGAAAGGAATTTTAGTCTTTTGAGGACCTCACGAATAGCGCTTCACTTTGAAGACTCTGATGGAGTCTGATTAGGGTGATCTGCCCGGAGTTATAATTTTAAATTCAAAATTAAATAAATGTTTGTTTTTTTTCTGTATAAATTGTTTTCATTTATTTTAACTTATAATTATAATTTGGCCAAATTGTATGTATCTATTTGGTTATTGTTGATATTTTTTTCTTGTAGGTAATAACTTAAAAATTTTGTACAATTAATTTAATATTTTGAATTGATTAACATACAATATTGTATCTTAGTTATCATTGTTATTGTTCTTATTACAATATGATTTTCTATTTATCTGTTTTTTAATCTAACGTTATTGTTTAATTTTTTGCGTTTAATTTAAAATTTAATTTAATAATATGTATTTTCATTTTTACAGCCAAAAATTGTTTTATTTCTTTTTTTTTAAATATTTTAATTAATTAAGTATTTATTTACAAGTTTTTGATATCACCACATTTTTTTTTTTTAAATCTAGTTTAATTTCAAAATAACAAATGTTATTGTGTTTTTTTCTTTTTATCTATATTTACAAAATAAAACTTTACACCCCATCATCATCAGCTGAAGTTCATTCTTCAACCTTCGCAACAGCTGGAGGACTTTCTCGTGGTGGACTATTGCTGCATGGCGGGCTAACTTGTGAGTGCATTGATAGGTTTTGTGGATAACCAAAGATTCCATTGAGATTACTCAGTCCCATGTATTGCGAGAGGAGGGTTTGGAAATTTGGCAACTTATAGTGTGGTATGAGACTCTGGGGAATCAACGCTGGATTGAAATGATGATGCAAGGCGAAATTTGGTGGCCAGAATTCAGTCGGTATTGATGCTGGATGACCTCCCATGCCATGTGGAAGGGGAATTCCAAGAGGGAAATCAGGCATTCCTGCAACAAAAAAAAAATAATATAAAATTAGTAAAAAGTTCAAACAGTGTTTGGTGTAGAAATTTATTTTTGTTTCTTAAATGTCCCTATATTCATCTTTGAAGCGTGTAACTGCATTTCTAAGATATTTTTAGATCTAAAACAATTAATGGATGAATGCAATTATTTGTCTTTGGCCTAACAATGATTGCATTTTATTTTATTTGCATAAGCAATTTGTCTGTTGTGCGTTGTTAGGGGAAAAAGATAGCGACTGGCAAAAGTGCTGAAGATGGAAGACAAAGTATATCTTTGAGATTAATTTTAGATTGCACTCGTATATGAATAGGCGTGTGTATTGTGCCAATTTAAATTGTACTTTTGCGCGTGTCTTGTATATAAAACAATACAAATGGGCAGGTGTCCTGTAGGACAATAATTTCTACTTGCTGATGGGAAAGTTCTTTTTAAACAAATTTCCTGGGATTTGTAAACATGTCGCCGCCATTAATTATAGGAACGTGCAATTAAATATTCATTGTGAGAGTTGAAAATTATAGATGCAAACGTATGCCTGCATAGATATGGTAATGTTGGACGGTTTTATATTTTATCTGAAGCAGGAAATCTATATATATATAGTAAAGGGAGTCACGTGTGAAACAACGGGATATGTAGTTCGGTATACCACGTACATACCGATTTTATGGATAAAGCAAATGAATTAGGCGAATAAATTTCAATTGCTCGAGGGTTCGAGGGTTTGATATATACCTAGAGAAAGATATGCATTTGCATTATAATTTGCCCCAGGAACTAATTAAGATAAAATTTATAACGTGAAAATGAATGAATTGAGTTGTAATTGTTTTTATTTTTTCGTATGGTTTTTATTTGTATTTTGTTTTGTTTTTACAACACACATTATAGAATTTAAGAAAGTAATATCCAGTTAAGCAAATACGTAACATATGTCTTAAATTGTTGTTGGCTTTTTTAATCGGTTAGCATGCATTTCGTCAAACTTAAAATTGTGTCTTGTGTTACAATACATGGATTTTTTAGGTGTCTGCTTCTGATTTTTGGTCAAATAGGCATAAATAAATAAATAAATAAACGACGTTAAAAGACATTTTTTCACTAAAATGTATGAGGTAACAAACTAACCTGTAAAATAATTTTTAGATCTTAGCAAGTATTGAAAAAGTTTCAATGGGTTTATACAGGAACAAATTCATAATTGGGCGTTACAGTCAATGGCGATCGTTATCGGGCCGCATGTTGAACGAATTTTTGTTCACAAAAATTGAAGAGGAGGATATTGGCAACATTTGGTTTCAACAGGACGGCGGCGCTACGTGCCACACAGCCGAAGTTACACTCGATGTTTTGCGCCATTTTCAGCAAAAAAAAAGTTATTTGGCGGACCCTTTATATGATCCCTACAGTAGCGCCTGCTGTAAGTTTTGAAAAACACGTTTTAAACAATATCTTGAGAACGACTGATCGTACAAGAAACTTGTTAAAAGCTTTGTAATACCTATATGAAATTTTAACTATCTGCTTTTTGTGTGTACATGATTTTTTTTATAGGACTTATACACTTTCAGAATTAGAACACTGAAAGTTTATATTTTTTTTAGTTTTAGCTTCAAAATGCCTAACGGTAGTTAATATAAAACAAATAAAAAATAATGAACGGTACTTTTTGGCGCTTTAATTCTGAAAGTATAAGTTCCAACAAAAAAATAAGTGTAATAGCTTCTGTAAAAAGAAAAGGTCCTAAGTGATTTCCCTGCGGAACTTCGGATTAAGTTGTGAAGGCTTTGAGAAAGAGTCTCTGAATTTATACTTGTAAGATCTACTCTGAAGATAAGTCGAAATTCAAGTGTTGAGTACAAGGCGCAACCCAAACTTAGGCCTAAGAATAGTCCTTATATAGCGGTACAGCCCATCTCTTGCCCACGTTTTCAATGTGGCAGTTGAGTACCTGTGCAAAAATACAAGCAAGTTCGTTACCGTCAATCGTTTCTGCATGAAATCGTGTTGTTGATTGCAAATAATAATGTTAAAGCTGTCCACTGTATACGAGCCTTTGGAAACAATTATAGGGATTAAAAGTAGATACAGTACAGATGCACATTGCTTTTGAATTTCTGAATTACATAATCAGAGGAAAAAAACGAGTAAGGTAAAGCATTCCACATTCGTTTAGCACGGTTAAGGAAAGAAACTCTGTAGTTGACTGTGGTGCAGGGCAATAAGACCTGTGGAATTAAGACCCGCGGGTCTACTACTACACCCGAGGCGGCTTTCTTTCCTTTTTGAGTTGTCAGTTGAATTGTTTTTTTTAAGTGGAATTGTTTTAAGTGGAATTGTTTTTTAGTCGAATTGTTTTAGTCGAATTGTCTTAATCTTATTTTCCGCAAATCCTAAGTATAGGTCTTAATCTTATTGCTTTTTTGTGGTGGGTCTTATTGCTTGCGGGTGTAGTTTGAATTTACTTTGGGAATTAAGACCCGCCGGTCTTATTGCACTACCCCGTTAACTGTAAATACGTCGGAAATTGGGCTCAAGACTAAACTGATGGGCATTGCTGGAATTGCGAGTATTCTACGGTTAAATTGTTTCAAGGGAGAAATGTATTTCATTGGAACACTGTTTATAGAATTAGTGACGAAATAAGCAAAGACAAGTTATATTACAACGATGTTCGAGTGACGCAAAAGCTTCCGTTATTGTTCTATCACCTTCCATTTTTAAAGCTATTTTCTGTATTATGTCCAGAAGACTCAAATGGATTAATGATGCACCTGCCTAAATATGCGAGTTGTACTCAAGCTTTAAAGCAACTACTACGATTCGACTTTTTAGGTACAGGGATTACTTTGGTTATTTTCAAACTGTCTGGGAATGATGAGGATGCAATGCAAAAATTTAACTAATGTGTTAACAGGCTCAAAGTGTATGGAAGAATAATTTTTATAAAGGATATTGGCACCCAATACTATCCAAAACTATACAGTCAAATTCAAACTGTAGAGAAGGATCACAAAGGCTTTGACTATTGGGCCCAAAGTCAGGACTTTGAATGTCCCTCACGATGAATGTCTGATTCAATTTCTTTGGATCAGGGAAATTTTGGACAACTTCCCTTCTACCAATTCCGAAGCGGAAACAAATTCTTGCATCATCAAACATTTAGCAGAGTTATTGGCGACGTCGAATATGTGGTCATTCCACAGAAAGGAGGAGAGCGAAAAGCTGTCTAGTTTCTTCTGTAGTAATATCAGATTTGTCACCTTTTTTTATAAGAATTGGTGTAAAAAATGCCTTCTTTCATATATATGAAACTTACCTGAACGAAGGGATACCCAGCGCAAAAGTATATAGAAGAAGAGAAGCTAATATTGATTTGCATATTTTGAAAAGTATTAGAGGAATACCGTGAGGTCCAGCTGAATAAATCCTTATGAAGCACAAGTATGGAATGATAATAAAGGGTTTTTCAACAAAGACGCTACAAAAGTAAAGCAACAGGGACAGCAAACGACGCCATATTTCTTGCCGTTCTTTGAAGATTTCTCTTTAGTAAAGTTTGCCATTTCATGATGGAAAGATATACGAGCCAAAAACGAGTCGAAATTATTAAAATTTACTACCGAAATTCGTCAGTGGCCTCAACGTTAAGAGCGCTACGTCCAATTTATGGTCGTCATAATCGTCCTAGCAGATCAACAATTGAGCGTCTAATGGGAAAAATTTGAATCCACAGGCACAGTACAAAATGTTCCCGTGCCAGTGAGACAAAGAAGTGCCCGTAGTGTCGAGAATATTGCTGCCGCTGAGGCTTCAGTTGCAGAAAGCCGTTCTCAAGCGTTCGGCATCTCTGTGACGTCGTTGTGGCGAATTTTGCGAAAATATCTTGGCCTAAATCCTTACAAGATTAAATTGACGCAAGAAATGAAGCCGCTTGACCACCAGAAGCGTCGTATGTTCGTGAATTGAGCTGAGCAACAACTTGAAAATGATTCGGATTTTCATCGAAAAATCATCTTCAGCGATGAGGCTCATTTCTGGCTGAAGGGCTTGGCAATAAACAAAATATGCGGTATTGGTCAGGCAGCAATCCACACGTACTCCATGAGTTATCATTGCATCCTGAAAAAATTAAGGTTTGGTGTGGTGTATGGGCCGGCGGCGTCATTGGGCCGTACTTCTTCCGTGATGATCAAGACCGGCACGTTACTGTGAATAGGGATCGCTACCGTTCAATGATAACCGAATATTTTTGGCCCCAATTGGATGATATGGACTTGGAGGACATGTGGTTCCAACAGGACGGTGCCACAAGCCACACAGCAAATGTCACAATCAATTTATTGGAAACCAAGTTTGGAGAACGTGTTATCTCACGAAATGGCCCAGTCCCTTGGTCGCCTCGGTCGTGCGATTTGACGCCGTAAGACTATTTTCTGTGGGACTACGCCAAGTCTATGGTCTATGCCAATAAGCTAGCGACGATTGATGAACTTCGTACGAATATCGAACGTGAAATTGCAGCAGTATCGGCTGATTTATGCTTGAAAACCGTCGAAAATTGGGTTCAGCGTCTGGACTTCTGCAAGTGTGCCCGTGGTGGCCATGCAAAAGAAATCGAGATTCATACATAATGACATCGAACGTACTTTCACAGGAATAAAGAATTCCATTGATATCCAAAACTGTTTTTGTTTTATTTAAAAAAACTTTTGTAGCGCTCTTATTGAAAAACCCGATACTTTTGGATAATTTATGACATACTTCCTTAAAACAAGAAGTTCGCTTTGGGGACTTGAACATAAGAGCATACACCTAGACACCAGACACTATACACATCGCAAACACTGAATGGAGTCTGATGATCGGGTTATTGTATGGTTCCCGTGAAATAGCTTGCGCCAGCCTATATACTCGGTTGTATTCTCAAGAAGTATCAAAATGTTACAGACAACAAATAAAGACGTATAAAGAAGCAGTTTTTAGGCGTTGGAAAAAACAAATTACTTTTTCATCTTTATTTTAAACTTACCTTGATCAGGTAGAAGGTATCCATTTTTATCTTGATTCATGAACTTCTCACGTTTTCTCCATTTCGCACGACGATTTTGAAACCACACCTAAAAATAAAACAAACCAAAAAAAGGAAATTTAATAAAAATTTTAAATACAAATACTTTTACGAAATACTTGATAAATAATAATAAATTATTAATTCTTAACGCAGACGTTTTTAAGTGCAAACATAAAGCAAATCACTTAACACTCTTATTGCTATTTCCTTTTCATGTACAACAACAAAAAATAGACCCCATTCTTTTCAAACTCACAAAAAAAAAATTTTTAAAATACGCTCCAACAACCCCTATTTTTATATCAAATGGAAATTACCAATCAATTTCGTTCCAATTTCCTCCTAACCATAGCACAATTCATGGGCAATTTTTTCAATCCCCATCACTGATGGGCTTCAACCTCCCCATTAAAACGATTTATTTTAAGGGTAGACAAACATTAAGCGCCACAATTCAACCACGATATGGAATAATTGGCCCTATAGCCCATCGCACTCTGCTATATCCTCAATGTTTTCTGTGCAAATTTTCTCAATTTTGAGTATATGCCGTTGGAGGGGTGGTGGGTGGGTGTAGGAGTGTGGGTTTATGGGCAAAGGACAATCATAATTTAAATTTCAGACAATGGAATCCAATCGGATGTGTGTTTCTCTGATTTACATCATACCATTTGGAATCCTTCATCATCGGTGGGGGTTGCAGTAACTCTTGCCATAGCTGGTATACATATATATAGAGACAGGGCTATAGTTCAGATAGATGGTGTGTAAAAATAAAAATCAAAAGTGCTGCATTTTTTTGGAACTCGCAACAGTAAGGTGTACATTGGGTTTTCTCCTTATTTTGCATTCAATTATGTATTGTCCTCCTTTCTGCGCTTGCAAAATTGTCCTTAAACTCTACAGAGGTACCTCGTTCTTTATTGTATTAGAGTGTATGTGTGAACGCCCTTCATTCTCTATATCTATGACTATAACACTCTTTGAGGGAAATTCAATTGTTTGTGCGCAACGAAATGGAGAACTCTACACACATCTCTAACAATTCTCCACTTGAATTCAATCAATTGAACTTAATCTATAGGAATGGTTCGAAGTTTAACGAGGATTGTTATAGGGCCCAAAAGGAGAGGCGATGGTAAAAAGTCCCGAGAAAGGGCATCCACTGATGTGACAAATCATAAATTCTTCGAGGAAACCATACATATACACTCACAGACATACATCTATATGCACTAAAGTTAGATTTCGTCTCTCTATACATATAGATACATTTTTGCGACTTTTGTACTGCTGAATGATGGGTGTGTTGTTAGGTTTATGGAAGAGATAGTTAGGAACAAGTGCCAAAAGGACGAAAAGGACTTCCTGGCATTTCATGCAATTCCATTGTATGAATTTTGTGAATGCTCTGCTGATGATGATTTCAACAAGATCCTTCTCTTTCATATACGTAGAAGGAAGGATGTGCCTCACAATGTTGCCGTACGCATCATCCAACTGTTTTTTATTTTTTTTTTTTTTTGGCATTTTCTTCATCGACTATTTTAGTGTAAAGAGTTCACTTTGGCGAGAGAATTAGAAATGATTTCCGATCGTTAATTTTGCTCATCATCGTATAATGATGAATATAAAAGTATGTGTGTATGTTCCTCCTATCAAGATTATAAGAAACCCTCTTCCTGTCATCACATCACATCGTCTCAATCTCTGTGCCACAAAGAAATCCACTTATTTTGATCCTTGTTTTGTATACCACCCCTTCCCCCCCCCCCCCCCCAAAAAAAAGGAAAACAAAGCATTCATTTATGTACTTTAATGTGGGCGCTCGCAAATAATTTGATGCAATTATCCTTGGGGTGTAATTAAGTTGGTCTTAGTTACCTCTAATCGGTGATGACTGGATGATGATTGTTGTCCCCTCGCCGATGTATCCATCCACAATTTGATCAACCAGGACAGTGTCCTTAAAATGATACACCTCTTTTCGTATGGCTGGGCTGGTATCTTCTTCTCGTCCTTTGTTGAAACTTTATTTTTTTTGCTCAACCCTCCACCACCCCCCAGGTTTTTCTTTGCATGGAGTGTTACAATTAAATTTTACTCATTCACAATAAGAACACAACATATACTCGTTCATATAACATTAACAAAAAAAAAAAATAAAGGACGAAAATGATTATGTGGAAGAGATAAAACGATTACTCAACCAGTTGTTGGAATATATGCATAGAAGGATCAAGGATGTGAAATGAATAAATAGAGGACTCTAAATGATGATGGAAGGATGACGATGACGATGACGACGTTGTTGTCGTCGTGATGATGTGTGGCGAAACAACGAGGGCGAACGATACGATGATGATGGGCAGATAGGAGACAATTTGGTGCAATCTTTTAAATAATTGGCCAAGGATAATTGGCATATTGTCAATTAGAGTTGGGAATATAAATTTCTTTACTGAGTGTGGGGTTGGTGTTTCTATTTCTTTTTTTTTCTTAATTCTTTTTATACTTCTTCCCTTTTTTGTGTGATTACATAAGTATGAGTATAGAGAATGTGTACGTATAAGTATGTGAATTTTTTTGTATTCCATTCTGTTTAAATTGCGTTGAATGGTTGAGAAAATTGGTTCAAATTGCCTTAAACTAGGCGCGTTTCTATATTTTCTATACCATAGCTACATATATTATATGACAAATGACATCCGGAAGGACATTTGGTTTTCTTTTGTTTTCGTGTATGTTCCTTTGATAAAATTGTTGTATAAGTCAAATTAATAGGCAAGAAAAGAGAATGAATAAAAAGGCTGTTTATAAAAATTATTTGATTTAATTAGAGAGGGTTGTTTTATTTTTTTTTTCTTAAAGGCAAGATACATTATAGAGGAATATAGAAGTTAAAGAGTTCTAGGACAATAGAGCTATTGTAAATGGTTGATGTTGTAATTTTTTGTTTAAGAAAGTCATTATTTGTCTACCCTATTTTGCTAGAACCGTAATTTGGTATAGTTTTTTTTTTTGTTGTCGTTATCATATAAAAGGAGTTCCATAGCTGTGAAAATTATTTTTGCACAAAATCAGGGGGCAAATCTTAATAAACTAAAATTCGTAGCCAAACAAAGAAAAAACTGTTTTCTAATGGGAAATGTACTTTTATATTTAATTCTTCAGACGCAGATGGTGAGATATTTTTGTTTTTGATATTTTGGCTCCCAAAGAAACAAGCAAGTTAAATATAGACGAAGTTATTCTCTGATAACCAAAATTACAAAAAAATATCATAATGACGAAAACTCAAAATAACTAAGACATTGTATTTTCAAACCCGAAAAATCACAATTTCAAAGAAATACAAAAATTAGCTATTCAAAATCATCCACAGAGTGATAACATTCCATCCCATTTTAGGCGGATGGAAACATTTCTGGATTTCTTATAATATTTACTTTTTCGTGACCTAAAGCCCACTTAGGAGAAGTTCAAACCCTCTACTTATAGACCTAAGTGTAGCCAACGAAAGAGTAAAACTAGGTATAAATTTATGGTATGCCAACCGACATTTGTGACACTTTCGCATTTCGTTAGAGGGTCCATCGTCACCAAGTCCACCAGGTACTATCTTACGCAGGCGACATAAAGAAATCATCTTAAGATCGAACCAATTAGTAAATTAGTGTAAATATGTATCCTTTATCTTTATCTATAGGGCGGTTGCGACACGAAACTTGGACTGCTCATCAAAGAAGAATCGACAAAGTAGATTAATCTGTTCAACAGTGGACCAGATTTTATTTAACTTGATGTAGTTTTCTAACTACTGGTTTAAACTTCTGCGAAACTTAATTTTAAGTTTATTAACTTTGTATTTCTCAAAAAATATCTTTAAATAGATAACGGAAAATATTTAGTTTTGAGTTGTTTTTAAAAGTATCTCAACTGGTTCACTGTGTACCAAGGAGTGGATACAGAGTGAATCACCGGGTGGTACACAGTAAACTGATTGTGTTCATCGATTATTTTCACAAATACAAAGCTATCAAGAGTGGACAACAATAAACTGTTTGTTTTAAAACAAATCAGAAACAAAAATTTTGAAATATTTAATTACATATTTGTACGTTCAGCAAATTTTATATGCAAGCAATAAAAATAGTAAAAATTTTAAATTTAAAATATTCTTCAAGTGCCCATGAACTGAAGAGCACGCACAACTTCAATTTTTGATTAAATTCAAAAGCGATTTGTTCTCTATATTTGTTCAACTTTTCTCTTTAAATTGAATATTGATTCACTGTGGGACGTGGTTCTCCGTAGAACAGTTTAGCCTATACATATTGATGGCAACGAGAAGAAGAGTAGTAGAAGTTTAAACAAAAATATATAACCGCCTTTCAGAAAATTCACCATAATAAACCTCATCTCTCCTTCCCCCCCCCCCCCCCCTCTACTTTCCAAAGCGTCTGTCACTAGTTAACCCCTTTTATTTTTTACATTTAATTTTATACATTGGTCGGAGAAGAAAAAGTTCTGGTCAAGGTTTAAACTAGGTAAGATAGAGGTGAATAGATTTACTCTCCAAGCCAAATTATCGGGAAACAGGTGATATGAAGGGGGGTGGGGGATATATGTGGTAAGTATCAAAATAATAAGTATTTTTTAGATTTGCAACTTTTACATTTGAAGTTCATTGATTTTATTTATTTTTTGAGGTCAAAAGATGAAGAAATTGATTATTTTTTACACCAGTGGTGGATCCAGGGGGGGGGGGGGTCAAACAATTTAGTCTGATAAATAATTAATAATATAGTGTCGTTTCTTTGGAAGACTGTGCAATAGCACATCAACATAATCATTTATTGAGGGGTTTAACCCCCCCCCCCCCCCCCCACCACTTTTGCAGCTCTGTATGTTTTATGGAATTAGATATTTTTCTCTCCAACCAATAGAAATTCATTTTAAAAAATCAACAACAGTAAGGGGGATGCCAATTTATTCTTATGCTTTATAGTTCGAGGAACAATAATTTTTTCTGGATTGCGGTTTTTCTAGACTTTATTTTTTGAAAGATTATCAGTCTTATTTATAAACCCTTTCCAAAGTACTAAAGACTGCTGTCCAACTTCAAAATCTTATGTAAATACATTTTCCATCGACCTAGAAACTGCAATTTCTTGTCCAATCCTATTCCAAAGTGGGTTGGTTCAAAGAACAAGGTAAGGCAGGTTTCTAGTTACGAATTGGAAGTTGTCTTGAAATTAATGAAATGTTCATTAAACGTATCTAGAAGTGCACGAAATTGACAGATTACAGGGATGTCAAATAAATGAGGATATATGTATTTAGACAACGGTTGGAATTCGATTATATGTAAATAAAGGGTTTTCCAATAAGAGGTGTTATTTTGAATAGCACGCTATTTCGGTAGCTGTCACTTTTGAAGCTGTCATTTTTTGACACTTGACAAGTAGAAACTACGCCATTAATAAAAATGGAATGATACACGCTTCAACAACGCATTGAAATTATTAAAATTCACTATAAAAATGGTGAAAATTTGGCAGAGACGATTCGTAAAACTAAAACATTTTTGGGTCGTCGTGAAGCACCTTGTCGGACCGCAATACAGAAATTGGTGGACAAATTCGAGCTGTTGGGACAATTTAGTGATGTGAAGAATAAAACCCGTGCACGTCGCTCAAGAACAAGTGAGAATATTGCTGTTGTAGCCCAAAGTGTTGAAGAAAACCCAGGTTTGTCCATTCCTCGTCGTTCTTTGGAATTAGGCATTCCACAAACGTCATTACACCGTATTTTGCATAAAGACTTGGGTCTTAAGGCTTATAAAGTTTAGTTAACACAAGAACTCAAGCCGGCTGATCATCAACAACGTCGTGTCTTTGCTGATTGGGTCCTTGAAATGCATGAAAATGATCCGGAATTTCATCGAAAAATCATTTTGACTGATGAGGCCCATTTCCACCTCGGAGGCTACGTCAACAAGCAAAACTGTCGCATCTGGGGCTCGGAAAACCCAAGAGTTATTGTTGAAAAGCCTCTCCATCCTCAACGCGTGACTGTTTGGTGTGGTTTATGGTCCGGCGGGGTCATTGGACCTTACTTTTTTCGAAAATGAGGCTGGAGCAACAGTTACGGTCAATGGATTGCGCTATCGAGAGATGATTAATGATTTTGTATGGCCGGAATTGGATGGTATTGATCTGGACAACGTTTACTTTCAACAAGACGGCGCTACGTGCCACACAAGCAATGAAACCATCGATCTTTTACGGGAAAAGTTTCCGGACCGTGTTATCTCTCGAAGAGGTGATCACAATTGGCCACCGAGATCTTGTGATTTAACACCTTGCGACTTCTTCCTTTGGGGCCACGTGAAAGAAAAGGTTTACGCCAACAGCCCAGCGTCGATTCAAGACCTCAAAGATGGAATTCGTGAGGCTATCGAGGACATAGGCAGCCATTTTGCGATTCGGTTATGGAAAATTTCATGAAAAGGATATGGTCCTGTAAGCGTGGTCATGGCGGCCAGTTCCATTATTAACGGCATACCTTCCTTTTTATAATGAAATAAACATCCGATCATTTATCTCAAAAAATGCCATTTATCTTTGTATATCAAAATAACACCTCTTATTGGAAAACCCTTATAAGGAGATCTCCTTCTTTGTAGATAAAATAGTGCTAAGTCTTCTACTCGGCTGATGTATTTCAGTAGTATATAGAATTTGAATTATGAAAACCTTCATATATTTAGATAATGGCTATAACTGAGAGTGTTCTAAGGAATTCCAATAAAAAGGATATATTATTCGTCAGTATTTATGTTTTTCTTAATTCCGAATAAGACACCCCCCTTGTGTTTGAGTTTTCGCAGTATTTTCAAAAATTTACCAAATTCTTTCGTACGAATCCCAGACTTGTTTGTTTATTATAGTTTCAAATCTATTAAATTTTAGAGCCTTGTTTGTGGACTTAAATATTCAAACAAAAAAAATATACAAGATCAAGCATTTAAAATCATTTAATCAAGCCTCTCCCATGCTCGTATTCCCATTTATACAGCTTTTTCAAAAAAATTTCCCATCACACACCAATTTCTGTACCCTTTGGACCTAAAAAATTTAACAATTAATCCCCCTCAACATATTTTAACATTCTCACATTTGACCAAAACAAAACAACAACAAACACACACTAACAAAAAATAAAAATAAAACAAGCAAACGAAATTTTCAATGATCAGATTATCTGTCGATTCATAAAAGTCTTTTAACAGTATCCTTTCACTATTAATAGCAGATAATACCCAAGGACCTTGTTGAAGAGTATATATCAATGCATATTCATACTCCTTGAAATAAACTAAAAAAAAAAAAAAATAACGAACTCTCCATGGATATCATCAGACTCACATCCTAATCATACAATGATTGCTTTATTGGCCCTTATTTCGATTTTTATCGTTTTGATCCTCCAAACAAAATCGTTACAAAAAACCTTTTACATACCATACAGCACTCATCGCAATAGCAGGACATTATTTTTTTTTTCTACCCATCTTCAAATCAAAACGAACGAGGAAAAACCCGTACAGATATGAGAGATGAGTTCATGTGTATATGTATATATAATTCTAAACCAGTTACCAGCCAGAGAGAAATTATCCTTCGAAGTGCATTAAATCCGAAAATAATTGCCATACAATATTGACATCCAGACAGGATTTGAAAAAAAAAAAAAAAAAATCAAATCACTTGGTAAAGTGGATGAGTATACGAGCGTGTAATGATGTATGTATTTGTATTTTTATTCAGAATGTCCTTTCGATTATATAGCTTGATGTCAATGAAAAAAGGCACGCGGCAAATGGATTTTCTGTCATTGTAAAAAAAAAAAAAAAAAATAGACAACACAAAGTACCATGTAAACACTACCAATACAAAGGTCAAACTCGCGCTTTCCACCCTTTTGAAAAATACAAAAAAATACAAATACAAAACAAATAAATAAAAAAAAAATAGAAAATAAATCGTTTGGGTGGTTTAAAGGACACGAGAAAAAATAATTGTGCACCCCTAATTACATTGCCGTTAAGTGAGTATTAAAGACGATTATCAAAGTCGTATACAATGTTCGAGGTACACGCACGCATCGCATCAACTATATATCCAACCCCATTTATATCCTTGTTGATACATCCTTTTGTCAGAATATCATTATTTTTTTCACGCGAATTTTATTTTATCTCGGACATGATAGAGTTTTATACGCACAATTCAATTAAATCACCTGGAAGTAACAAGGAAACTTAAGCCTCTTCCTGATGATTCCGTGTAGGTACATACATATACATAATCCATTTCAGGACCATATGAGTATCGAAAATGATACTTTCCCATAAATTAAGGTCTATATGATGAATACAGAAGGAAAGTTGTTCATGGGAAGAAGAAGAAGAATGAACTGTTTTACCTACACATCCACCGCACGCCATCAGTTATATCATTTTATATGTTTTATACCATCATCGCATGAATTCCAAAAGTTAATTTATGCAGATCCTGATGTAGGTAGGTATATGATGTATATTGTCATGCAAATCTTGTTGATATCGAAGGATAATTATGACAATTAAAAAGCTGAAAATTGCTTGCTTACTGGAAATTATCGTATTTTTTTTTTTTTTTTTGGTGTTGTTGTTATTTGCGCGTGTGTGGGATTTTAATTTTTTTTTTTAATTAAATCCTCATTGAATGGATAATCGTGTTGACTGTTGAATTGATTGGTATACGCTCAAGCACAACATAACTACAAACATATATAGGCACACATCATATGCTTATGAGAGTGCATTGCAGGTTTATAAGCAGCATGCATGCAATTGAGCATAATTTGCGGAAGTCATTGCAGATACATTTGTAATTAAATGTAATTAGTTCAATAAAAATTATTATGTAGAGATATTGTATAGGTGGAGGTTTAGGGGAGAGAATTTATATGGAGAGTAGGAAGGATTAACTATATAAATCATCGTGTGTTGTGCAAGAAAAGTTCCACTCATTTATGGAACTTCAAGGGAATTGACTCGAGACATGCCAATTATATAACAGTTTTGTTTTATAAAAGTACTGTTTGTGCGGTTCCCCCTCCCCCCAGGGCCAGGGCCCTCCACCGGTGGAAGCCCATTAACGCATGCCCTATTTTGATGGCGAAAAACTTTTATAACTGACAGAAATTGGCATGTCTCTAGTTTCGTCCAACTTTAATACTAAATATAATAAAGTTCATAATTGTATAAAATGGAAGTAACTCTAGACATATCAATTTATAACAGTTTTGTTTACAAAAGTACTGCTTATGCGGCCCTGCAGGGCAAGGGCCCTCCGCCGGTGGGGATACTTTAGGCATCCAGAGATTTTTTTTTGAAGCCGCGCGAAGCACGTTGATGCACGCACACCTACTTTTAATAGCCAAAACTGTTGTAACTGTTATAAATTGACATAACTCTATAGTCTCGTCTGCAGGGCAAGGGAAGGTGATCATATACTTCGGGCATCCAGAGGTTTTTGCAAGTCGCCCGAAGCAAGTTGATGCTGCGAACCTTCTTTTAAAGGCGAAAACTGTTATAATTGTTATTAACTGGCCTTTCCCTAGTCTCGGCCATTTTACAAAAAAAACTGATGATCAACCTTTTATTTCGTTTCCTAATTTAAATTCAATTGCATACGTAACTTAGCTACTTATAAATGTACCTACTGAAAGCACACCTCCAAGTTCATTCATTTGTTTCTTTTCTTTCCAACCATACTGTATATCAACCAATGATCATAATAATTATGTTGGCATCCTTTATAATTGAAGCATTTCCCATGTGTTACAATTGCAAAATTACACATCAAAATCCATTGCATACATCGAATATCGTCATCAGGATGTTTAATTTGTTTTGTAAAAGTACACAGTATTGTATAAGCCACACAAAAGGATTTCGTGTATGATTTGTGTGCGAGCAAATGTAATGACAATTCTAGTTACAACACGCGTCAGGATCTGATGTAAAGAAATCAAAAGCACACATACACACACAAAAAATATACTGTATCAGTTTATCCTCATCTCTCATCGACACCGGCAGTCGAGCGACCGACGACGCGCGACGTGTGTCGTCCTTGGCAACGTTCATCGACAAATATAGTGTGTAATTATATCGAGGAGTAAATTGCACTTAATTCAAAAATAAAATTATAAATGGACTTATTTAGTAAACGGATGTCCGTTTGTTTGTTTTTTTTTCTTTTGTTTGATTGTAAATGACATATGAATGCATATATGAGCCAAACGGATATCAGCTAATTAATCTTTTTTTTGTTCGTAAAATCGCAATTGATTTGATTGTGCTAATTAAATACTATAAAATCCTTGATAAAATTTGTTCATTATACTCGTATATAGCGACTCACCTGCACACGTGCTTCACTTAAATCCAAACGCATCGCCAGATCCTCCCGGGTAAAAACATCAGGATATTGAGTCTTCTCGAATGCCCTTTCGAGCTGATGCAATTGAAATGTGGTAAAAGTCGTTCTTGATCTATTTTTTTTTTTTTTTTTTTTTTTTTGAGATGCAGAAAGAAGGAACGAAGAAAAAAAAGGATAATGAAAAAGGAAATTAATGTTTTTTCTAAGTGAATCATTAATCGGATTTACAAAAAAAAATGAAAGTGATTTTGTCGGTTCCTTTTTTGGTATCAGGATTCTTAAAAAATTATAACAAAAAAAAACTTACCTTCGAACCTTTCGAGGACGTTCCATGTCGTTCTGATCGTGACCATTATTGAGACTGTTCGAGAGGTCGTCGTCGTTGTCTCCGTCACAGCCATTATCTGTGTTTGTTGGCGAGGGGTCTTCCTTATAATTGTGATGCTGATGACTGTGATGATGGGATAAGGACTCGGAATCTAAAATTTATAAAAAGAAAACATTAATGGGATTTGAGATTTTTGTTATTTTTTTTTTAAAGTTCACAAATTGATGTATTTGAGGCGTAAACACAAGGGTGTTCAAGTGCAGTTTTTTATTTGTTGTTGTACGATATATGTATGTTTTGAAATTCGGTTCAATGCCCATCAGGCTTGAGAATAGTTGTGAAAAGTGAATTACTTATATTCACACAATCAAATCAGATAATCCAGTATATATTTTTTTTTAACAAATTTAGGGCCTGTCTCACAATGGCTGTGTAAGCTTCTGATTCACATATACCAAAATATTAGCACAGGGTCATAAGTCCACAATCTAAAAATAATTACTTTAAGTTTTATAGAGCCTACCTATATACTTAGGTATTTAAGAGGGTCAAAAGACAACTGTGATTTTTTCTCCTATGGGCTTAGGACCCTGTGCCAATATTTATGTATGTATGTGTCGATACATCAGTAACTAATCAGAACTTAACATTATTTCCTATGTAAATTGACAAAAGTCCTTACAAATTTGTAAATTAAAAATAAATTGTCTAATTGCCATAAGTAATTTGACAATTTTTTAAAACTCAATCTGAGCTTATGCCAATTAAATTTAGTATAGCTGCAGCACACCCGTCACAAAAAAATTGAATGTTATGTTGCTATACAAAACGAAATTCGTATTAAAGTGATAGTTTAGAGAGCCATTAGAAAAAATTACATTGAATTTACAAATTTTACTGAAACCGAATTTAAAGTTTGAAATACATGTGTCACTCCCGTAACATTTCAAAATTTATTCACTCCAGTTTTGAACTAATTTTGTCAAAATTTCCCGCGTGTGTAGGAATTTAATATCCATTAAGTGAGTTTTTTCCCATTTCACATCCGTGACATAAATTTGTTTCACACGTTCAAATTTAGTTTTCTTATTTTTATATTGATTCATGAAGATGAAAGAGAATGATACAAATTCTTCGTGTAATATTCACGACCATATGAATGTTAGGTATTGCATTGGCAGATCACTGGTTTTCTAACTTCTCACTCGTAACGAAGCTTAAATGGTCATTTAGCTAAGCAATAATAAAGGGTGTTTTTTTTAGACGTGTGGTTTTCAATCTGGCAATACTTTATTCGGAGTTGGTCTTTTTGACAGTTGTCACTTGATTTATGCTCAGTTTGATTTGCCATTTCATAATAAATAGACTTACTCTTGAACAACGTTTTCAATTCGTAAAAACATTTTTTACCAAAATAATGGTTTGGTTCGCACGACGCATCGCTTGCTGCGTCCGATATTCGATGAAGCTCATTTTTGGTTGAATGGATAGGTTAATAAGCAAAATTGTCGTATTTTGATTGATCATAATACACAAGCCATTGTTGAAACGCCGTAACATCCTCAAAAAATCACTGTTTGGTGTGCTTTATGGGGAGAGGGAATCATTGGTCCATATTTCTTCAAAAATGAAGCCGGCCATAATGTTACAGTCAATGGGGACAGCTATAGAGCCATGATTAATGACTCTTTCATCCCTGAATTGGAGGATGTTAATGTGGACAACCTTTGGTTCCAACAAGATGGCGCTACATGCCATACAGCCAATGAAACAATTTATTGAAGGAAACTTTTGATGAGCGCATAATCTCGCGTCGTGGGCCTGTGGCGTGGCCTCCGAGATCGTGCGATTTAACACCGCTGGACTATTTTTTGTGGGGTTAGGTGAAGTCGCTTGTCTATGCATCAGATAAGCCCGAGACGATTGATGCCTTAGAAGAGAATATTCGGCGCGCTATTGCTGACATACGGCCCCAAGTCCCAACAGCTGCAAAAAGTGGTTTCACCCATACCATAGCCACGAAAGAGATTCGAAATAATAATCGACACAAAAATTCATTGCTCTCTGATTTATCTGAATTCTCCTATTCATTTTATTTTTCAATCAGAAACAGAATGTCCTTAAAATCAAGGATTAACATTGAAATAAAACAGTAACACACCTATACTCCTAAGGAATTCCTTTTAGGAACACAATTCATGAAATGTAACATGATGATGCTGATAGAAAAAAAATGTGTATAGCAATTTTTCCTCAATGAGGATTATATCGTAGCTTTTTGTTTGTTTATTTCTTAAAGAATCCTTTTCGATTTGATTTTGCAATTAGAAATAGAATTGCTTCTATATTTAAAGCATAAAAATGAATTTTATATAAATTAAGCCGCGGAGAAATGAATAAAATCAATAAATAAAATTCTCCTTGAGATCAGAATTCTCAAGTTCTAATAAAACAGAAGAACTTTCGTCAATACACAAAAAAAGCTATACAGTGATGCCAACGCCACCGCCGCCGCTACCACTGCCAAAGCCACCATATATGCCACCATCAATATACAAAATGCATTAAAAAGGATTTATTTTTTTTTTATATTTTGTATTTAAGTCCTTATACAATTACAAAATTGAATTTGCACACTCTTTTTCCTTTTTGACTTCTCTGATGCTCTGATGGTGTATATACTTTATAGAGAAGTGGCCTCCATTTGTATTTTGCTCTTAGTTTCCCTTGTGGTGTTCAAAACACTCGAAAATTCATATTTTCTGCACTTTTGCGTTTTCCCCTCATCGCACATCATCGGATTCATCTCTCTCCCCGAACTCCGTTAAACCTATACCAAGAGGGAATATTATCATCTCTTTGCTTTTAATGAATCGATTTTGAAGTTGAACCTCAAATTAATTTTTAATGTATCCGCATACAAATGAATGAGAGTATATATATGAAATATTCCTCAGCAGGATATTTTTGTTGTTGTTGTATCTAGAATTTTGTATCCTTAGGGTGAATTCGCAGATTTACCTTTACAATAGAAGTCGACGTAAATGTAGGTATGTATATGCCGCAAAGATATAATGACATAGAAGTAATACATTTTAATAATGGTCATATGACAAATATTCATATTTCTCTACAAAAAAAAATAAGAGGAGGGGCACATGCAACCCCTTTATACTCAAAGTGAACAAAAAAAAAATATCTAGATTTAAATCTATTATCCTGTACAAAGGACATATATAGATACTATCACACAAAGACATCTCACATCACGAGAACGAGAGTGTCAGAGGATTTTCAATTTCCGTACCGCAAAATTACCAATGGCAATTGCATTAGGCTCTGTTGTTTTTGTTCGTTTGGGTATGTGTGTGTGTGTTTGGTTTGTTGAGTGTCTGATATATCTATGTCCAGTTCACAGGATCCACATACATCACCATCGCCATCATTCAACAACACCCACCACCACCACTACCACTACCACCCAACGATAATGGGGTTATCCTGTCGTGATGAAGTTGTGATTTCTACAGGGTGTAGTGTTAATGCAATTTGCATATAATAGCATTTGATGTTCAATATAAATTGTGTAGGACGATGTATGTATGATGGTTGCGGCTGACTATAGGGTATTCATATACCTATAGGGAACAGATCCCCTGCCCCCCCACCCCTCCCAACTCGAATATCTATGGGTAACGCTATTGCATCTATTGAATAAAATTAGCACAATGCAATTGAGTTATGGTGCTGGAACACATCACACACTCTGATGTATCCTCTTTCCTGGATAATCCGAGAAAGGGGTGTCTTTTATACCCTGCACATAGCATCCAGCTAGCAACGCCCTTAGATTGACTATTATTTATATGCAACTCCCCCGCTCTATTCGAGCCTGTTTTGTGTGTTGATGATGAAAGATTGAAATGTTAAACGATGTGATGATACAATCAATTTTCGGACAAGCAAAACCCCAGAACTGCATCAATCTCGCCTCATGATGGATACAAGTACAAGTATCCTATCTATCATATCCTCTTCCCTATATGTATGCATTTATCTATATAGAGGAACATTTTTAATGGGGTTCTTTTAAACTTTTGCGTTCGAAGTACATAATTGAATTATTATTTGTTATAAGCTTCAAAGGCTTCTAGTACAAAAGCTTAAGAGAGTTCAGCAGCAAAAAAAATATTATATTGTGAGGTATACTTATACAAAAACCCCAACATCATTTGAAAATTTTTGATCAAAGCCTAATTATAATTGATGGATTTCATTCTATATATCCATCATCACCCATACCTATATCATTTTTATCGTATTTGTATGATAATTTTAATAAATATAAATAAACAAATTTTGTGGACTCTCCATGGGGTATGTGTGTTATTGAAATACCAATGTCATTATGATTAACCATTAGCTATTATAGGGTGTTTAGATATGGAGATTTGATTTTGTATATACCTAATATTTTGATCTATTCAGAATTTATTATTAAAAAGGTGATTTTATACACAAATTGGGTATTGGCAAAAGGTGATAGAATCCTAACCGCCAATTTTACAAAACCGCATTATAAAATTCATATATGTACGAGTTTGTATGATGTATCTATGTATGACGTGTGTAAAGATCAAAAAATATATTTGAAAAATATTATTTAATATAATGTCTATATGATTTATGTTTTTAATAGCCAATTATAATGTGTAATCCATCAAACAAAAATGTCACACAACAAACCAGGAAAGAATAATTGATTTTCAATGATTATAGAGGCACAGCCGATCACGTTTAATTGAAAAATTATTTTGCCTTAATTTCTTTTTTTGCCCCAGCAAGCGATAGTGGTAAAGGAATACACTTTTGTTACACTTTTCAAATTTGTTCACTTCTCAAATTTTCTTTTCATAAAATATTGACAGAGAGGTAACTGTCAAATTCATACACTGACAAATTTGTCATGATTCAAGCCCGAACCACACTACTCTCGTGTAATGTGTGTTGGGGAGTAGTGTGTCCCTATCGCTCTAATGTAAATATTTCATATGCGTAGAGCCATATTTGTATCGTGTGATGTGTTGTGTCGAAATCTATGAAATACATTGACATGACGACGACACACTTCTCCAAAACACACCACACGAGAGTAATGTGGTTCGGGCTAAATGAATATTTTGTTGATTTCAAATAATGACAAATTTCCCATTATTATATTTTTATTAGTTTGTCGTTATAAGTATATTTTCATTGTCAAATTAAAGAAAAAAAATGTCCTAATTTAAACAACTTTATGTACCTTACCCACAGATTACCCACATAATGAAGAGAATCCCCGGCAGCCATTTTAATTTGCCTACAAGTTTGAACTGTCAGATTGTAGATAAAAAATGAGAATGTATGTATAAAAACCTCACACATAGACAGCAGGGATCTTCACACACCTGGTTAAAATGTTGTTGCAATTCAGATCTATTCATCGACACGGGATTAAATTACAAATACAACAATGTAAACAAATGGGTTTTGGAGGGTGAAACGTACGAAACATTCTCATCTTCATATGGAGTATTTTTGACCTTACCTGTTAACTTTATTGTGACAGTTGTAAATTTAATGCATTTAATTGGTGAAGAAGTACAGACCCATCATCACTCCACTAAATCAAAAGCCCTTTTCCAAATTTGGAGTACTTTTGAGTTAGTGATTAAAACAAATAAAAAATCACCGTTTACGTATTTTTTTCCACGTAAAATTCTTATTTTTCCTATTTTAGCGAAAATTATATTTTTGAATGGAAGGATTGTAAAATGATGATAACATTTTATTTGTTTAGTTAGCTAAGTTTTTTTTCAGTATGGCTCAGTTTTTCAGTGCAAGATTAAAGTTAACCCCGAGCTAGCCCAACAAATTTGGTGAGATTAAAGAACAGATTCTTTTGATGTTTTATTTTCAGAGTTTGTTAAGTCGTTCCACAAACATTATCCACTTAAAAACTGCTTTTTGAGTAAACGCTGGTTTAACTCACCACTGAAAAACCGGGCTTGAGGCGCAGTTCAAATAAGCGGATCTGAATGTATTAGTTCAAAATAATTACGCTAGGAGAAAATAAGTATGTATTTTATACAATCATTAGAAGTATAATGTTTTTGTGGCTAAACACATAATATATCGAAATTTGGTGGTGGCAATATAGACAGGTCTGAGAAAAGTTTATTCCGTGCGAAAGGTCGACTCCAAAATTACGAACTAATACATGTTGGAGAGTATGTAGTTAAAACTTAGGTATGATCAAGTGTCAGTTAAAATACGGATAGCAGAACACTAAAAAAAAAGTCTGATAATCTCCAAAGGCTTAAAGTCAGAATTAGCCTAACTAAACTGTCTTTGAATAAAATATAGCATAGCACTTACAAAGTAAGGAGCCCGGATTCTCTGTCGGTTAAGCTCATCTATTCAATAGGTATTTTTGGCCACTATTTCATGTATGGGTATACCTCCAGCTCAATTTAAACAAAAGTTGAGTAAAGTTATATTTGACACAGAAATCTAGTGACTCTGACTCTGATGATATCTGAGCGAAAATGTAAATTTGTGTTGAATTCAATTTGTGTTAAGCTGACTTGAGGTAAAATCAAAAGCCAAAAGAATCACCACATATGACGTGCGCTTGGACGTGCAAATCCAAGCGTCCTATTGCCACGCTCTTCTTGAAGACGAAAGAAGTCCGCCGTGGAGTTCCCACTCAATATAACAATGGCGCCCAATATGAGACTCGATACCACGACCCTGTGATTTAGAGTCTCGTGTTGTGTCGACTGAGTTACATGGACAACCAAAAACTTAAAAGCTATTTTGAATACACCAAAAATATGGTGCCACATCTCGTGTACCAAAGAACACACTCATTGAAAGCTGGCTCCTAACAATGGCGCCCAATGTGGGGCTTGATACCACGACCCTGTGAGTTAGAGTCTCCACAGGCAACCGATGTTGTTTTTTTTTTTAAGTTAGAGCTAAGTTTGAAATTTTTCAAATGGGGTTTAATAACTGGTGTTTTTCTTAGAGGTATAAAACTTTAAGTTGGCAACATTATTTTAACTGGTGGTCATTTTGTCAGCTGTCAAGTGATTTATTTTTGGTTTGATTTGGCATTTTAACATGAATAGACTGACGCCTGAACAACACTTCCAAATTGACCCAAAACAAGATTGCCGTTGATCCCAATTTTCATAAGCGAATTTTATTTAGCGATGAAGCTCACTTTTGGTTGAATGGCTACGTCAATAAACAAAACTGTCGTATTTGGAGCGATGATAATCCTTAAGTGTATGTTGAGACACCGTTACATCCACAAAAGCTGATTGTTTGGAGTTCTTTATGGTTTGGTGGAATAAATGGTCCGTACTTCTTTAAAAACGATGCTGTCCAGGACGTTACAGTCAATGGTGACCGCTATGGAGCCTTGATTACTGACTTTTTCGTTCATCAATTGAACAACTATGATGTGCAGGAGCTGTGGTTTCAACAAGACGGAGCAACATGTCACACAGCTCGTGCCATAATTGATTTATTGCAGGAAACGTTTGGTAACCGCATAGTTTCACGTTACGGAGCCGTGAATTGGCCTCCAAGATCGTGCAATTCGACACCGCTTGACTATTTTTTGTGGGTATATGTGAATTCGCTAGTCTACTTCGATAAGCCCAAAACGATTGACCACTTGGAAGACAATATTCACCACGTTATTGCCGATATACGGCTACAAATGTTGGAAAAAGTCATCGAAGATTGGACCTCCAGATTAGACTACGTCCGAGCTTGCCGTGGCGGTCATATGCCAAAAATCATCATATCATATGCCAAAATTATAATTCCGGAAGATAATCTTTCGAATGAAGTAAATTTCATGTCAATTTAAAAATATCATCTTTGTTTTATTCCATTTCAAAGTTCTCAAAAAAAACTAAAAGCTCTAGAGATATCGCTTTTTGAGCAGTTAAACACTCGAAATACTTCTTATTTTTTTGGTAAAAAAGTATAATAACTATTAAAAAATGGCAAAAATCTTAAAGTCAAGACTTTAGAAAAATTGTTTTAACCCTATTTGGCAGCACTGACTTTTTTTTAAATTCAAATTCAGTTGTTTTTTATCGTTCCTATTAATAAACATAAAGCAAAAATGGATTACCTTTAATCAGTGAGTTAGTCTAAAGAAAAATTGATGATAATTTGTGTTAATTAAATAATTTACGGAATAAGAAAACTTAAACTACAAAATAAAGTCTTAAGTCTAAACGTATAGACTTTGAAATCGAATAAATGGTTAAACTTGAGTTTTAACAAAAAGAAAACAGAGTTTAAACTTGCACTATGAAATTGGGTATTAAAATTTCGAGAAATTTTATTCACAGAACAATTCGATACTGGTGTTAATAATTAAAAAATAAAAACATAATCTCTTTGAGCAATGACTAGCTCGATAACACTCTAGCATTAACGAATAGGCGAGCACGTGCTCGTATGTATCTACTCAATTTTGTATTGTAAGTTGATAAAAAATTATCCAAATTAATTATGAAAAAAAAGTTTTTATTTTAATTTTTGACTAACCACGGAATGGGTATGAAAAAATGAGTAAGTGCTTTGATCTTGGCTATAAGTTTTTTGAGTAATCACTAAATATTATTTTTTATAAAGTATCTACTTTCATTTTGTTGAGTATCAACTCGATATATCTGTAGAATGATGATGCAATCAAGCAAATACTTACTTTTGCATGCAAATGAGACAAAGAGTTAGATTAGTGTAGAAAAAAGTGTAAAAATCATCAGCAATATAAGGATTGCTGATGATTTTTACAAGATCAGGATTCGGTACGTGGTTTTAAGTGTAGTGTAAGAACTGTTTCCTACCAGTTTTTATATGCTGAGTTAACTCCGAGTCAAATAAGAGCTAGTAAATCCTGCAAATAGATTTAAACCCCAGTTATCTCATGAACCAGTTTTTCAATTGAAATTTGAACTTAGCTTTTGGTGGCCAAAAACAATTTAAATGGACGTGCGACAGTATGGAAGTGACCCTCTCAATATCGAAATAAAATCGACTTTTCCATAGTGCCACACTTTAAATTCGATAGTTTTTTTGAAATGCACAATCCAGAATGTGCTAGTTAATTCAGATCAGAGTTAACTCACCACATTTTTTGAGTAATAACTCGGAGTTAAATCGGGTTGAAATTGACTGAAAAAGATATTTCAAGAGTTAAGTAGGTCTTAACTCAGAAACTAAGATGATCTCGTGTGCTAAGAAACTAAGGGAAGTACTGTAGTAATGTTTACACTTCTAAATGATTAATGATAAACTGCTTAAATATCTACTTAACGTAAGCTGAGATTAAATTGAATTTTAAAAATAAGCGTAAAGAGTTAGTTTATAGGAGAATATAGGGTCCAGTTTTTCAATGCGAGATTAAAGTTAAACCCGAGTTAGCTCATCAAATTTGGTGAGTTAACTCAGGATTAACTTAACAGATGCTTTTGATGTTTTATCCAATGAGTTTGTTTAGTCGTTCCGCAAGCATTCTCCACCGAAAAACTGAGGCTAAATTACCACATTAGTGACTGATCGAGTGAGTGCCATCAGTGATCAAATGAACGAGTAAAACCTATGGAGATGATGGCTAGATAACGTGAGCGGTAATGCGAAACTCACATAATTCAGTCACGTATTACTCGATAACTGATGCGGTAATTCGGCCCCTGCTTCCTCGGTTAACTGTGTGTTAATTTACTTCTAGAGTTAACTAAATCTGGTTTAACTCACATAGAACCTGCTAAAACTGGCCCTAAGACTAGGCTTACTAATTTTTTTGCTACGGTCTTATGTTCTTATTATTTTCTTCCAACATAAATTTAACTTAAACCTGGTTAAACTTATAATGTAAGTTAATAACAGAGTTGTAGGGACCATTTAGATAGGTTGTTTTCTTCTGTTACGCTGAACTTGATACCCGACGCATTCGATTGGGTTATATATAGAACATTGCTTTGCAAAACTTCAAACTAGGCAGATTCTTTTGGTTTAGCATCACATATCTAACATTTTTTAAACTCCATCAGGATGAGTATTAATATTGTGAATTGTTTTTAATTGATGGAGTTCTTCTCTTTTTTTTTATTTAACAATTTATCCTTACCACTTCTTCGGCTTTGATTTCCTAAAATTTGATCGATGCTATAAACAGCTCGAGGTCTTGATACTGGAGCATCTTGCGACGGCCTTAGAGGCCCAACGGAAGAATGCGCTGTAGTTGTTGACATCATTTTGGAAGTAGAACACTATTTTTTTTTTTTTTGGTTTTGCACCAGTATAGTTGGTTGGATGAAAATAATTATCACTTTATTTAACACTATAGGTATTTAATTAATTATTTATTTTTGTTATAATCCAAAAATATCGATTGTGCGTTGAATATCCTTAAAGAAGATGTTATTCCACATAAATATATAATTTTTATTTATTAAATCCTTTGTGTTGCTATGGATAATTTTTAATTATTTTAATGTTTGAATCAATCACAATATTACACACACACACATTTATATAAATTAATAAATAAAAACATCAAATTACCGTTGTAATTGATTTAATTTAAATAATAGGTATGAACGCGTTGGCGGATTGTTTGCGTTTGAATAACGTCAACGGACAACCATCAATCACCGACTGAGTATTCAACAGTAATAGTCGTTGCATTAAATACGCATAATTCATTCACTAACCCAAAATAAAGGACTAGGGGTAGGTTTTTTTTTTTTCTTTGTAATTTTCAAAGACCATAGGTAAAGTACGGTATACCTACACCTAGGTTGATATGAGGGGATGGGACTTTCTTCTCGCTTAGATGCACGTATACAAAGTGTCTGTTCGCTTGGCTATCCCAAGGATATTTTTAAGGGGTGTGCTTTCTAGTTCATATACACACTCACACACACACACACAAATAGATGTTTGCTATTTCTATTCTGCATCCCATCTTAAGGGTGGTTTATCTTACAAATGTGACGTTGTCAATGTTTAATTGTGTGTTGTGTGGTTGACATGACAACGCGTAGATTCTATGAGCAATCAGAAACAAGGAATGCACAATTCTCGGATGTATAAGTGCGTCCTTGTTTCAAATGGTATGTGTGAGAATTTCCCGTATTGTTTTTAGGGGGGTTGAAGAAAAATTCGCAATTCATAGAGGTACCTATACCTGCCAGCATAGGGTGGCTCTGTCATAAATTATTTCTCCAATTTCACCAACACATTTATGAGCATTACTGGGGTTGTCTAATGTCTATGCGATGTCGATGACGATGGAGAGGTATTATAGTGAGTGGTGCTGATTTTGCGCAATGCAAACAAGTTTAGGGGTTGCGCACACATCGGTTTCGTGGAAAGCATGACCGTGATGAGGATAGCACGTGGTTTTTGTGTTACAACAGGTAAATATGAAGGGTAATAAAATAATCATTGTATTTGGTATAGGAACGACATCGAAATTGGGTGATAATTTTATATGTAAATATGGTAGTTATTTGACAAAGGATTATATGAGTGCGTATCCTGCGCTGCGGGAAAACGGTACAAATTCATTGACAAGTTGGTTTTAGTTGAATTGAGGTTATAGGGGATGAAGTGCATAATAATAATGATATGGCTTTGACTGGGGGCAGAAATATGTATGATAAAGGCAGTGTGCTTTTGTTAAACTAAATAGTTTTTGGGTAAGTTATACCCAAGTATCAATAATTTTATTTATGTATAGCTACTTGAATCATTTACCAATTAATTACAGATATATGTACATACATATACCTAAAACAATTTGGAGGGGTTGAGTTTTTGTAACTTCTGAACTAGGTATCGTATTTTTTTCTTTAAGAAATGTCAAGACAAAAATTGTAGCTTATAAAACTCTAAGTACATACCTAGACAGATTCTTACATATTTTGTATTTTTTATAAATTTTGAGAAACGCGTCCCAAAACACTGCACGAAAATTCAGCAAATTTTTTTTTTGAATTTGAAGTCAAAGTCTAATTTCACTCCGCGTTACCTACATCCAGAGAATTATTTGGAGTCACTGAATTTTGATTATTGGTTTTTCAACGTAGATTAGGCTAACTGTGAAAACCGCAAAAATAAAAATGTCCTGTTTTTTACCCTATAGCGCAGCAGTGGTGTGCAAAATTACCCATTGAAACACGAAAATTTGATATTGTAAAGTTGCCCAATTTTATTCTCGAAATCTGTTGCTCCTATATGAAAAAGAAGTGGTAAAGTCTTCAAAAAAAATAATAGTTTTCGACCAATTGATGAAACTCAATTTTGCCTCTTTAAATTGATTATTAAAGGTATGTACAATTTTTATATTTATACTTTTTCGAGATAGGTGCATTAATTTGATCTCTCCCCCTTTCACCCCGCCCCATAAAAATATTAGTCCTGGTTTACAGTTTTTGATAAACAGGATAAATGAAATTTATAGCAATTTAGTCTGATACATTCAAATTTAACATTGAAACTAGCTGCCCCGCCCAGCTTCACACGGGTAGACAAACCTAAGCTTCGCATAGAAATTACAAAAGAATATAATAAATAAATATTTAAGCTAATTTTTGTAATCGAATAGTATACTTAATGGGTTTTAACCTACTTCACGTTATAAATAGTTAAATATGTAAAAACATGATCCTCTTAGTCCAACCTTTACTACTTTTCCAACACAGAAAAGATTTTTGTAATCTAAAACCACTTTTTTGTTTTTATCTCATTTCACTCTATAAATAGCAATTTTTTTTAAATAACCTTTTAAACACAACTTTTCACTTTTACCCCATTTCACGCTATAAATGCCAATTAAAAACAAAAACAAACAAAACCTTACAAACACCAAAAAAATAAATCTTAAATCGTATAAGAAAAACTCCTGAAATAAAAACAAATTTCTTAAATCGGACAGGTTTTTATTTTTACCCAATTCTACCCTACAAGAAATAAAATTTGAAAAAAATATTCCTAGTCATTTCCTAAGAAGAACCTTTCAAACAAAAAACGAATTACTAAAATTGGATTTTTTTTATATATTTGTCCCATTTTACCCTACAAATAACAAAAGTTGAAAAAGAATATCCCAAAAGCCCTTTCTTAACGGCCTACAGCGCCATCTGTTGAGTGGTAATTGAATTGAACTGACATACGAAATGTGAACCGACAGCAACTCCTGTTGAGAGTTTTCCAACTTTTCTCTTTTCCTAAGCCTTCACAGACCAATTACTAACAAACCTGCAGAAGGAAGTATCCAATTTCGTCCAGTCGTTTTCAAGTTTTAAGCATCCGAACACACCACGATTCATTTTTATATTATGCACAATAGATACTTGAATTATTTATGTCATTTCAAAACTTTAACTTACAGACTTTCATTATCATTTGTATTCGAAAATAAAATTGCAAACTTCACTCATACATTTTTTTTAAGAAATATAAAAAAAAAAACAAATTTGATACATCTGTTGCTTTTTCCTTCGCTAAACCACCTTAATCGGTGAGTTAGCTTACTCTGCATTAATAAACTTCAATTAACAGAAATTGTGTTTAAGTCCACGAGTTGAAGACAACGTGTTACTAACTCGCCTTTATAAATATGTGTGTAATCATCTTTAACTCTTTAATTTCGACATCAAAATTTTAATTTTTTCTGGATTTCGTTGCTCCTAAAAGTCTAAAGCATAAAATATCCCATTAACGTATACACACTGCCTGTAGCTGCATCTCCATTTTGTTTCTCTAATTTATTTCAATTTATATGTTTATAAGTTTGAATTTTTTTTATTTTTCAAAAACTATTTTTTCGTTGAAATAAGTTGATTTAATAACGAGATAAAAGAACAGATTTCTGGCTTCAAGAAATCAACAGGGTGATTCGCATAAGGTGTGACAAAAAACTAGAGCGTACCTATAGGTTGGGTTGAGACAAGAAAAATAACAACGGTTACACTTACAATGCCAAAACATAACTTTTTGTAAAGCTTAAAATCTCTTCTTTTATTGTGTAAAGTTGTTTTAGAGAATAGTTTTTGAAAAAATAATTTTCGAACTCAAAATTTTGAAAAAAACAATTGAAAAAATGTTGTTCAAGTTCTTTAGAAAATTGAAAATAACAGAAATAAAAAAGTTTAAGATTCGCGGTCATAAGAGCTATTTTTCTTTTGAATTAGAAATCTTCATTTGATTACAATCCGTTGCTTAAGTTGCTCCAATGATCCTATTTCCAATACGTAGCTAGTAAAGTAGATTTAGTTATTTTCAATTTTCTCAAAAAGTAAAAGACATTTAAACATCCGGTTTTCTGTTTTTGACTAAAAACAAATAAGAGCATTTATTTTTTTTCAAAATTTTAAGTTTGAAAATTAATTTTCCAAAAACTATTCTTCACAACTATGATTTTAAAGAAAATCGTAATTTTACAAAAAAAAATCATTCGTAAAATTTGCAAATTTACGATTTTTTTTTAAATACAGGGTGTCCGCCGGGAAGGTATACTACTACAAATATTTTGTTTGAGTTGCTTAAGCGTTTCTGGTTTGTTTGCATAAACCTTGCTTTTCAGATATCCCCACAAAAAGAAGTCCGGAGCAGTCAAATCAGGCAACCGTGGAGGCCAATCAACATCACCAATTCTTGAAATAACTTGTTGTGGAAAGAGGTCTCGCAGTCATTCCATTGTAATCTTGGCTGTGTGCCCAAAGTATGCAGTTGTGGCGTTAAAAAGTTTTCAATCACGATATCGCTCCCCATTCACAGTTACCGTTACGCCGTTTTCATTTTCAAAGAAGTAAGGTCCAATGATTCCTCCTGACCAAATTGCACACCAAACTGTAACTTTTAATGGATGCAAAGGTGACTGATAAATAATTTGAGGTTTTTCCCTTGCCCAGAACCGACTATTCACATATCCATTCAAATGAAAATGTGCCTCGTCACTCATTATGATTTGTTCATGAAAATCGGGGTTGTCATGGGATAGCTGTAACATCCTATTGGCATATGGACGGCGGAGTAAATGGTCTTGTGGAAGAAGCTCTTGTGTCAACTGAATCTTAAATGGAAACAAATGCAAATCCTTGTGTAAAATTGTGGCCAAAGTTGTTCTTTGAAGACCAAGCTCCTGAGCACGGCTTCGAATTGAGGTAGATGGATTGGACCGATCTTGCAGTACGTTGTGGTCCATGCTTGGGCCTATCACCTACAGACCCTCTTTCTTCGAAATCATTCACTACTCGATAAATAGTGCGTTTTGTTGGCACGTTGTTTCTCCCAAAAATTTCACGTAACTTTCTCATCGTCACAGTAATCGATGATTGATTTTGATAAAACGATTAAAACACATTGGTTTATCAAATATTTTTCTATAATAAATTTGCCACGTGTCTACTTCACGACTGCCAAATATGAACTTTCAAGACTATTGTTTACCAAAATGCAGGCCAAACAAAGTATAGTATACCTTCCCGGCGGACACCCTGTATTTACGGCACAAGTTGAGCGCAGTACAACTTTAATTTTTTTGAAAATCAGAAGTGCCTCAAAACTGAAAATTAAAATTTTGAATGATGTTTCCAATGATAACTTCAAATGGTGCTTTAATCATTCCCTAAAAAACCAACCTAAACTTGAAATAGACTTCTTAATTTTGTTATGTGAAAATGGCAATATTTAGTCTTTCTCATATTACTCAAAATTATAAGGTTTTTTTTTGGATAAGAATTTCAAGGGCTTTCTATTTTACTATTATCTTATTCCATTAAAAAAAAAAAACCCTAATGTGGGACGTTTGATTTTCTTGTACTGAATTAAGACGTCTGTACTGAATTAAGACTCTGGCCCACAACTTTAGGCGGGATGAAAATATTGGATATCTGAATTTGTAGCTAATAAAATGCTAATTTGCTACGCAAAATTAATTGGAATGACATTTTTAAGAACATAATTAATAATATAAACCTAAAAACTTAAAAATCCAAAAATTAAGTTTTTTGAAATTTGGTATTTGTTTTCAATATTATTACAGTTTTAAGGAATTTCATTGAAATCGGTCAAGAGCCGTAAACGAGAAATAGAAAATCAAAAAAACGTTTTACAAAAATGGATTTATGGTTACCATACCTTCAGAATAGTACATACAAAAATCTTTAGAGCAGTTTTCCAGATAAACTATTTTTTTTTCATAATTATTGTATGGCAGGTATACCTTTATAGAGCCAACAAAACATTTCAATTTCATCTCTAAAGAATCACTAAAAACCGTTATGATCAAAATTTCAAGAAAATCCCTTCAGTCGTTTAGGCTGTAGGTCGAGGTTCAGATAGACAAACAGAAGGAATTGCCAGACCCACCAGCCAACACCCACCCAGGAAAATGTCTAAAACTATACTTTATTTGAAAACTGAACAAATGAATTATTATCTGACTTTCGAAAAAAAAAAATATCTCACAGTGCTGATATACAAACGGTCAATGTCTTAAAACATTTTTTTTTTCGAAAACTGATCTAACCTGCTAAACATCTTGTATAATTTTAACTAAATTCTACTTCATAGATTTATTTTTATTAGATTTTTATTTATCAAAACCATCTCTTTTTTGAAACACACATCATTAAACATAATCCCAAAAACAAAAAAAAAATGTAAAATTCAAAAGTAGTAATAGCAGGAGCCTTATCACGATACCTGTTCCATTTAGCTAAGACTATAAACCCAAAAGACTTTCCTGGAGAGATCTATATTAAACTGCTTAGAATCGGATTTGTGACGAATTCTATCCTATATAAACATTGCAATTTTATTTGGTTTGCTTGCGCTAGAAATAATTTTCGAAATTCATTGTAGTTGTCGTCGGTCGTTCGAAAAATAAATTTCTAACTTGAAGTGTGGCGTTACCATCTGGGTATTTGGCTATTAATGAATTTGAGTAATGTCCCTTTTCTTTTAACTTTTTTGTTTATCTAATGGATTATCTGTAACAGAGAAAGGACATCAGCATTTAAAAGAACTAAGTACATATAAGGAATTATATAAAGGCAACTTGCTATTTCGTATTTGATTTTTGTTTAAGAGGAAAATGAGCAGTCCAGTATGAGGTAGGTATTCATTTATTTTCAAATAAAATTAAACTAAACTTACTTTTTTTAAATAATTTAATTCTAAAGAATATGCTCCTTGGACGTGTGAGGGTGTTTTTTGAGACAGATAAATAATTTGAAATAAAATAAAATTTATAAATATAAATAAAAAAGAAAATTATGAAAATCATCAGAGCTGTTTCTGAGGATTAAGAAGCATCCTTAATAGTTCAACTAATAATAATATTACAAATGGCTTAATTTCTAAAAGATATTTATATATTTTCATTTATTAAACATTGATAGAAAACAAAAAAAAATCAAATTTACGCAATCATCATTAAATTTAAATATCGCAAATCAAAATCTAGCTATCTGAAATTATTAAATATCCTCTCATTATTTATTCAAGCATTTTTGCAAGTTTATCTTTCGCATTAATGAAAAAAATAAATCGAAATCCAAGAATGACAATCTTTCTTAACTGCGTCTGAGAGATTTAAACAGGATCACCGCTTGAGTAAGCATTCCCAGAATTTGGATCCGTATCGACTTACACGCAGTTGTTGTATATCTCTCTCTCTATCTGTAGATTAAAAGAAACCCGTGATCATCTTTGAATATATCCTCTACCTACCTATGCTTACTTATATGTATAAAGAATGGTCAAAGAAAGAAGATATATTGTATAGAGCCGGGAAAATCGCAGCATATCTCTTCATTAGCAGGATAACAAATATCTAATAGTAGTTGATCCCTATTAACGTAGTCGCCGTGCTCCTTAGTGTTGCTATCAAAACAAAGGATTAAGGGAACGTCCCTTCCTATGCAATTCACGTCTTCTACTAAGGTACCTATATATAGAGTACAAAAGGCGATGTCATAAATTTAAGTACATGCCATAAACTATTGTTTTAAGTTGAATTCCGGCTTAACCGCTAGTTTGCGGTTTCTTAATGCCATTGTTCCATTGTGTTCTGTAATTATCGTTTTTATATGTGGTATGGCGTACAGAAGGTAAAAAAATATTAATTCACTAATTCAGAGTTATGCGAGTGTGCTGAGCCGACAGTGCGCGTTATAACATCTCCTTCATACGAGCATTCTAAGCCGAAAAGAATGGAAGAAAATCTATTTCTTGTATAAAGGTTTCTCATAGATAAATGATGTTAATTCAACGTCCTATACTTTGGCGCACACTTTTTGACGGAATTGTCAAATGTTGATGCCTGAATTTTTAGCTAATGAAATACGAAAATCATAATCGGTTTTGTATCTCAAATAATTCATTTCATTATTCAATATTCTCTTTGTTTTTGCACAAAAAATCAGCATTTATGAAAAAAGATACAATTTTGCAGACCAAGAGAATTATTATTTTCGAAATCTAATAACTAAGAAGCTTATCAAGGTACAAAAATTTGATGTACGCATGAAATAAGCATTTAATTATAGCTACAAATCGAGATATCAACATTTTTTAATTCCGCCAAAGCAAGCGAAGACAAGTGTCTAAAACATGAATTAATATGGCAAAAAAGCTTCATTAAACACGTTTTCTGGCGTTTTCTACAGTATTCTGCGACAACTTCTTTAAAAGTCAGAAAGTAGTTATTTTATTTTATTTTATTTTATTTGATTTTGTTTTATTTTAATTTATTTTATTTTATTTTATTTTATTTTATTTTATTTTATTTTATTTTATTTTATTTTATTTTATTTTATTTTATTTTATTTTATTTTATTTTCAAAAAAATGTATTTTTATAAATAATTTTTGACAAAAATTAGATTAAAACCGAACATTTTCAAGCGGGTAATATGGGTAGTGTGGGTAGTAAAACCCACTTGACATTTTTCGAGGCAACACAGAACGGTTTTTCTCCGGATGAATTAATTCCCTGTACTCTCTCTCTCTCGTGCTGGCTCTTTATAGTGTGCAGCAGTGTTGCAAAACGACTTACAATTGTACTTTTTTTGATACAATTGATTTTAAATAATACAGAGGTACAACACTCCCTATTTCAGAACATTCCTTCGAACATATTTAGCTTAGCAAAAAAAATAATTACAATACTTTGGAATCTTGTAAAATCACTATCATTCCTGCCTCATCCTTCTATTTTAGGTATATTTTGGTTATACAACATTTACGAACGCATCCCAATTATATTCATACTGCACAGGCCCTAATGACGTTAGAAAAGTCTTTTACTATAGCCCTATTTAGGAATCTGACAAAACAAGAAAATCGGACTTTGAAGGATACCAAAATCCATAAAAAAAATATTCATCCTTAAGAAGTATTCAGGTCTGAGAGTTGATTATACCAAATTGTGGGAACATAGCGGCCAGTTAAAAAGTCCTATTATTTACGAATACATTTCAGTGTGTTATGTGTAAATAATTAACAAAAAAAATTACTTTTAAATTATTTACTACACAAAAAAGTACAAATTGATCCCATTTTAGTACAATTTCTTTGAGAAAAAGTAATTTTTCACCCCTGGGCCCTATTGCACCAACAACTCATCACTAATCACTTAGCAAATATCATGAATTTTGATACAATTTTCTTGCGGTGCGATGACATAATGTCTGCGGATATAATGTTTATGGGCCTTAAGGCGGACATATGACCCATGCAGATTATGTCCGGAAAAATTATGTCATCCCACCGCAAGAAAATTGTATAAAGATTCATGATATTTGCTAAGTGATTAGTGATAAGTTTGTTGGTGCAATAGGGCCCTGGTGTGCATATTTTTGTTTCGTCTTTCTTTGTAGAAGTACAAATGTAGTGGTCGTAGATGTAGAGAAATGATATAACAAGTAAGAAATTTCGATTTTAAAATGGCCGCAGTTTATTCTCCTAAGAATTTCACTTCTCAGTTTGCTTTTATCCATTCAAATAAAATGTTTAGTTCCTTTTTAGGGTTACCTACCCAAAGGATAAAACTTACCCAAAGAGTAAGACGAAAAGCACCAAAACGTGCCGATGAAAGTACCTCAGGAAATAACAAATTCAAAACACCGAAAGATTTTTACAGAAAATAATTTTTTGAAATATTTGACCAATTATTTTATCATCACTAGATGCAAGATTCATAAATGATTCTTTTCGTTTCTTCAAACTACTGGAACGATTCTTTGTAGGCCAAAAAGTAGATGCCGATGATGTAGTTTAGTTCTACAAAGATGACTTTGATAAACAAAGACTCATTAGGGATAGGGACGTATTCCTTCAGCTTTTCAAAAGACGGAATGATCAAGCAAAAGATTTGAGAGAAAAGTAAAGGGTCCGCCATCTAAGGTTATTTTTTTCAACTAGTGTTTATTTTATAATTTTTATAATTAGTGTTTTATCCTTCCGCTGATCGAATATGGTTGTGTATACGCTTCGCTAAGTGGGCCTGCGATCGACTTAGAGAAGATGCCGATTTTGCAAAAAAAAAATCATCTTTTCAGATGAAGCTCATTTTGATCTTGGCGGGTAGTACAAAAGCAAAATTGTCGCATTTGGGGCACAGAAAACCCGCACGCATACATTGAAAAGCCGATACACCCAAAACGAGTCACTGTTTGGTGCGGATTTTGGTCCAGAGGCATAATTGGGTCATTTTTTTGGAAATGAGCAAGGAGTGGCCGTTACAGTCAATAGCGATCGTTATCGGGCCATGTTGAACGAATTTTTGTTCACAAAAATTGAAGAGGAGGATATTGGCAACATTTGGTTTCAACAGGACGGCGCTACGTGCCACACAGCCGAAGCTGCACTCGATGTTTTGCGCCATTTTCAAAAAAAAAAGTTATTTGGCGGACCCTTTAGTTGATTTTTTGCAAAAATACGCCTGGAATCGATTGATTATTCCCGAGTTTGTACCTACTGTTTGTCCGGTTGCTAAACACAATCCCAGGATCATCTGGCTCAAGTGAACGAAGTTTCTCCGTTCTTCGTCATTTAAAATCTTATCTTTAGATCAACACTGCTGCTGGATCGGCTTAACAATATTGCTATATTGCATGTTTATTCCGACCACACAGAAAATCTAAATTTTGGATTAATTATTAAATAAATTTATTTCAAAATACTCCAAACGAAGTGCGGTTTTCGTATCAAAAAATTAGTGTTTTATCAAAAGAATAAATAAAAAACTTAAAATGAGAAAATGATAAAAAATGTTATGACTTTTTTTTATTAGTGAATTTAAGCTTTTAGATTTTACACCAACTACCCACTCGGGCTGAAGCTGTTCTGTCGGGCCTGCGCATGCATTCTCCCGCAAAAAACAGCTCCCTCAGTTAACGGTGGGTTTATTTACTTTTTAACGAGTTAACTCACTCTGGTTTAACTCACCACTGGAAAACTAGGCCTACTATAAGAGCCGTGTGATGATACGAAACTTAAAAATGTATGCTCAACTTAAACGCTTATAATATGTTCTAATTTTTCCTCCAGCGTATATCGTTACATAAGCTCTTATGTTGAACTTAAATATTTAAAAAAAAAAGTCTATTCGAATAAAAAAGTATTTAATTTTTAATTTTAATTTAGGTGGGGGCAAAACCCCCATTTATTCGGCTTAATGCAAGCTTAATCTAACTTAAAACTAAGAACTTAATCTAACTTAAAAATTACGAAGCTTAAAGCTAAGATAGGGATGTATTGGGCGAAGGATTGAGTAAACGGAGTTTAAGACTGGAGTTGCTCAGGTTAAAGTCGAAAAAGTTTGCGTTCGAATTAGCACTTCGCAACATTCGAGTTAAAGGCTCGTTGGAGCCATATGAGGTGCGGTGGGTAGGCAAGTAGAAGAGGAGAGGGTTTCTTAAATTTTATATTCGAGAAGGGGTCGAACAAATGTTATGTACAGCGACCTTGTTACATAGGGGTTGGAGAATTCTTTGGACCACCTTTTGACAAAGCCAAAAGCTAAGTTGGCTTTCAGAATTATGTCATCTATATGTGCAAGGAAATTAAGTTCCTGGTCACATAGGAGGCCAAGATCGCGAATGGACTCTACGATTGAGATGGGTTGGTTATGAAGGAAGTAGATACGAGGAGGAGATTTGATGCGTTTACGCGAAAAGGTGATTGATTGGCATTTGTTAATATTAAGCTCCAAGCAATTTTTGAGACACCAGACTGAAAATGTATCGAGGTCTTGTTGTATAAGCGTTGTGTCGCGTGACGACGAAATGGTCTTGAAAAACTTCGCATCGTCGGCATAAAGTGAGACAAAGGAATGTTTGATTACCATTTCGATATCGTTAATAGTAAGAATAAAAAGAAGGGGACCCAAATGACTGCCTTGGGGAACGCCGGAGGTAGCAAGGAAAGGATTCGAAAGGGCCGATCTGAAGCGCACGCTGTAGTAACGGTTCTCTAAGTAAGAAGATATCCAATTCAAGAATAAAGGTTCAAAGCCGAGAGATGACAATTTGAAGAGTATAAGTCTATGCGAAATTTTATCAAAGGCCTTACTGAAATCTGTGGAAATAACGTCGACTTCATTTCCATTCTCTAAAGCGGAGAGGGTAAAAGATACAAATTCGACAAGATTAGTGGTTGTAGATCTACATTTAAGGAAACCGTGTTGTCTGGGGAAAATGAGAGACTTACAGTGAAAGCTTATGAGTTCATACAAAATACTTTCAAAGATTTTAGGAATATATGAAAGTTTAGCGATGGGGCGATAGTTTTTGACATCAGATTTTGGACCTTTTTTGTGAATTGACCATAAGCCCACTTAGGATAAGTTCAAATGAAATACTTAAGTTTCGTTTCAGCTAATAGGCGTAATAGAAATAGAAATAAATTGAGCTTTTGAAACAATGGCCAAAACGGGGCTGAAGCGCTTGGCATGGGAATATGGCGATTTAGATAGCTCAACCGCATCAAAAGTTATTGGGATTTTTGACTTAAACCAATTAAAAATGATAATTGACAGCTTTTAGCAGCTTAACTTTATTTCTTTGAATATAGCAGCAAAATTTTCAAAACTTATGGAAAATGGTCACTTAATTTTGAGTCGATTGTAAGAATCAAAATTTATCAAGGCATCATATGGGCTTTCCAAAAACACCAGTATATCGACGCAATCGATAAAGAAACATTTGGAACATATTTAAAAATGGCCAGTTTCTTTGAAAACAATATGAAATTGGCTGGAAAACACCCAGAAATAATTTTCCAAAAGGTTTTTACTTAGCAGGCTTCATAGGCATATCACGTAGGTACATAAAGTTTATATATTCTTAGAACTGTTTTATACATATTTTGATAACGTTGACCAGTTACTCTAGCCATACCTTTTAGCATACGTAATTTTTCCATACAAAAGTACTATAAATCTACTCCTTTGTTATATATTCAATTAATCAACTATGGAAGCTAATTACTTTTCACCCCCGTACATTCATTTAATTCAGTTTATACCTACACAGCCCAAAGCTATTTGTAGCTCTGCAAACGTAAAATTAATCTCATCTAAATGAAATGCCTGTCCCTAATTGAGCCGTAAATTATTATCTATTCAATTAATTCATCTCAGTGGTTACATATTATTCCCCATCACCTTACCACGCCACCAGAGGCCACTTACCCAATCATCATTCATCACATAGCAAGCCAAAAGCCTCTTTACAAACCAACAAGTTGCGTCCTTGGGGAATCCGGGATCCGGTCTAGGTATAATAAAAAAAAATAAGACGAGTAGAGAATAAATGTTCGCTCTCTCCCCCGATTTTTTTTGTTATATCACCCTCCACCACACCACCACCGTACCGCGCCGGTTAGTTAAGGAAGTGTGAAGACACAAATTGAATCAGCAGCCATTTATGTCCGTTAAGAATGTGTGTAAGTGTGTATTTATTACAGTTTATAGCACATTCCACCCGCACGCGACTTTCTCGTGGCGATATTCTTGATTCTCAGATCAAATTCCATGAAATATTGTCGATACCCAGCAAGCTGTTATGCGAGGATGTCAGATTGGGAATCTCTTCTCGAAGGATTTAAGGGCATGCGCCTTGCCGCTCCAAGCCCATTGGATGAGACACCACACAGACACTTGCCCGGATGGGTCATTTGATGCATATGTAAGTTCAACTCATTCCCCATGCCCTAAAAAGTTGTCCATGTATTGGTAACATCCTCATTTTGTTTGGGTTCCTTGATATGATATGGTTTGCAGAGCTCTGAGTTACAAAGGGTGGCAAAGGTTAAACGTTATCCTTCCTTTGGGTGTTTGTTTTTGCTCCATTTAATAAGGTTAACTACATTCACAGATTGAAAACGACGCACGACAACCACGACGACAGCGTTGACGAAAACCGGCGACGACGTCGACAACGATGGTGGTATAGTGGGTGGTTGAAACAGATTCAAGCAGGTACACACAAGAAGGATCCATTTAACTATGACGACAGCTGGAACGACTGACGATGGTGATGGTGATGCACTGAGCTGAGCACAAATCCAATGGGTCCTTTGTCTTTTCCGCCTTGTTCCCGATTTTTTTTTTTGGTGTTTGTTTCTTTTTTTTTTTATATTATTTATGCAAGCAGCACGTTCAAACGAAAATTTAATATATTAAGGACTCTATAAGGATCCCCAATGAGTGAACAATAAGGGTTGGAAAATTTGATTTTGATTTTCTTTATATTGTCAACGGCTTCTTGAAACTTGATTTACCTTGTTTTTCTGAGAAAGAAGAGCCTGGCGAAGGTTGGAATAGGAGGAGGCGTAGTATAGATATAGATAAACGTAGATGGCTTGCGAACTTGGCGATGATGATAATGATTGTGGGTCGGGACTCGAGAAGGGAGTTTTCTTTTTTGTAGTTGTTGTTGTTGTTATTCTTTCGAGGACGATTTGGAATTGGCAGTTTAGTGCGAGACAGTTTTGACTTTAACGATGGCAGGAAAGTGAGCTTTAGCTGATGATATAATGGTGTGAAGAGAACTATGAGCTATGAGGGTGTGGGTGTTGGAATTCGATATAGATACTTTTATTATAGAGATGATTTTTCAATTGGCTTTGAGGGAAGATAAAAATGTTTTTTTTTTCTGTTTGTTTCATGCCACGGAGTAGAAATTGGAAAATTGGATGGAGCTGATAGCAATTTTATTGCTTTCTGTTTGATTTAGTTCAATTATTAGATATTAATTAAACTTAAAATGATGAAGAAAAAATTGCAAAAATTATACACTTTGGCAATATGAACAAATCAATAACTTGAATTTTCTCTTGCCAAACTATCCCGATGAAATAGGTAGGTACCTACTATCATTGAATAAACATAAAGGGTCCGCCATCTAACGTTTTTTTTCAACTAGTGCTTATTTCGTGAATGGTAACACTTAGCTCATGTCTGATTTGACAGATAATTAGTTTTATCCTTCCGCTGAACGAATATAGTTGTGTATACGCTTCGCTAAGTGGGCCTGCTTCGATCGACTTATAGAAGATGCCGATTTTGCCAAAAAAATCATCTTTTCAGATGAAGCTGATTTTGATCTTGGCGGGTAGTAAACAAGCAAAATTGTCGCATTTGGGGCACAGAAAACCCGCACGCATACATTGAAAAGCCGATACACCCAAAACGAGTCACTGTTTGGTGCGGATTTTGGTCCAGAGGCATAATTGGGTATTTTTTTTGGAAATGAGCAAGGAGTGGCCGTTACAGTCAATAGCGATCGTTATCGGGCCATGTTGAACGAATTTTTGTTCACAAAAATTGAAGAGGAGGATATTGGCAACATTTGGTTTCAACAGGACGGCGGCGTTACGTGCCACACAGCCGAAGCTACACTCGATGTTTTGCGCAATTTCCAAAAAAAAAAGTTATTTGGCGGACCCTTTATATAGAAGTTGACACTCGGGGAAAACTCCAGCAAATCGGGCGGCTGCGCTGCGGTCGCCTAAAATATTATTATTGGGTGGTGTATTCAATTTGAAATATTTCCTTAATTCTTTATAGAGTAGTTTATTTGAAAAGGATTTTTTCAGTTTTGTTTTTGTAATTTCTATCAATTACTATGGAAATGGTTGTTGTTTTTCTTTCGTATGATATTCAGAAAGTGTGTGTATTACTATGAAAACGAATGCATTTGTGTTTTGTTAGCTATATACATATGTAAATGTATGTACATATGTATGAAAAATGTATGTACATATGTATGAAAATTATTTCAATTATTGTAAAAATTATTTAAATCAAAAAAGGGGTTATAGTTTTTCATGATATGAAAGCTCCATTGTTTAGATACAATATTATAATTTTAAGTCTACTGATCTGATTGTCAAGGTAAAGATCTTCAAATGCAGGAAATAAGAGAAGCTACATTCTAGGACCACTTTATTTAAGCTATGTAAAGGAGGGGTATTATGGGATACAAAGTTTTTTCAAACTGTGGACTGCAAGCGAAATTAAAAAAAGTTCAAGTTCATGTAAAATACTATACAGTCCCAAAAAGTTAGAAAGCTAAAAAAAATAATACAATTTCTGCCAGGTTTGCAATTACATATTTACATAGTGTACCGTTAAATTTAGTAAAAATGGATTAGAATGATGAATGTGTGAATGAATGAATGTTTTAGTTCGTTAAATTATATTTACGCGAATAATTCCAAACGACAAAGAAACTCTTGTCTGTCTAAATTTATTTACATGGTGATTAATGAAAGTTTGGGAGAGCCTTAACGCTTGTTTTGATTAGGTATAGATAAGTTTACAACCCAATGGGATAAAGTACCTACATTTTTGATTTTTGCTCATACATATTTTTAGCCAAATTTAAATGAAATAGATTCTTTTCAATTGTTAAAGATTTTTATTAAATCCTTTGTAAATAAAGAATTTATGAACATATTTTTTTGACTAAATTGATAAATGAAACATTTTAAAAATCAAGGCAGTTAAAAAAATGTGTATAAATGGTCAAGATTTGATTCTAGACCTTTTTTTTGTGTGTAAACTTTGCGTTGAATTTGCATTTCACTAAAGTTATGTATGTTGATACAAACTTTGTTTGCATGTGTTTTTTTGATGTTCCAAATGGAAATCAAGCGCATATATGAAAAACTGAAAATTTTTTGGTTTGCTATTGTTTTTTTAAGCAATAATTTTGTCAGAAATTTGAAAAGCTGAAAATTCGGCCTTTAAGTTCAATAGAATTTTGTGGGGTTTTTAAAAATTTGTTGAGATAAGTAGTTTTTGTCTAAGCTTAAAAACCGATTGGATTCGGAATTTTGTATTCAATTATTGTAATTTTGTCATTATCGTTAGTGGCTATATATATCGTTGGCCGAGAATAACTATAGGTATAGTATGTCGAAAATGATGCGTAGCTTATATTTAAGACATAAAGATATCGTGCATGCAGCTCTGGAATGTGTCTCGAATGTTTCGCTGCATGAGTAAAGCTGCACATCTATTTTAATGTTCTGTTTTTCAAATCGTCTCGGCCCGAACGGCTTAAATTATCGGGGTAATTTAGCACAATAATAAATTAATAAGATAAGATGAAACAAAATTAAATCGAAAAATGAAGATAAAGCTGCTTGTGTAAGACGATAAAGGTATCTACATATTTTTCTTGAGTAAAAACTTTAAGGAACAATAGAATGCACAAAGTTCAGGTTATTAGAGTTACATAAAAATGTATAAATTGGAGATAAAGGCAAAAAATTGAATATATTTCAAGCTATTCCCTTATCTCCAATTTGAATATTCTTGTGTTATTCTAACAGGCTGAACTTTGGCGTTTTATTGTTCCTTAAAATCTTTATTCTATAGAGTATACTAGTATACATCATGCTCCCCCATTTTCACGTTTAATTGCTTCAATCAATTTATGTATCTTATTTCCTATTTGTCGGGGCTCAGAATTTTAATGAATTTGTATTGTACAAAAAAACGTTTTCGATCTAACGAATACACTCTAGACATTATATCATTGGTTATACTAGACCACCACTGTATTTGAAAAAGTATAATTTGACGGCCTCTTTCATCTTAAATAATTCTCTTTAAACTTTCTTAACGCATGTTTATTAAGATTTAAATATAATAAGTCAAGACAGTTTACCGAGCATTGAATTTATATAAAACAAAAAGTAATTATATTTGTGAATAAACGATGTCAAAAAATATTATCCCCTGCGAATTACAATACCTCACTACCTTACTCACAAAAAACATCTTTATCAAAAATCAAAATGTACAAAAAACAACTCAAAATTGAACTGTCACTATATAAATAAAATAAAATAAACAAATAATTAAGTCCCTTACTATAGTCAACGTAGTACAACGTATAAAGTTTTCAATCAAACTTTTCTCAAATACATAAGTAGTTTTTTTTCTATTTTTCAATATGCAAAACAAATCTTCACCTTAGCTTGAAATCTTCATGTAGACAAAAATTTAAAAACAACCTATGTATACCGATAAAGAAATATATGTAGGTACACAGACACATTTTCTTTCCGCGGGATTGAAAATTGTAAATAAATTTCAAAACAAAACAAACTATTGAAGCATCGTCGTCATGGATAATAATATAAAAATGGAAAATTAAATTTATGAATATCCTTTTGAAAATGGGTTTGCGTACACAAGAAACCCCACATTAGCTATTTCGTTTCTCCTTTCCGGCACGGCCATGTGGCTGCGCTTAGTTGTGGAGTGTCACCTTTTATATATGTTTATTCAATGCTACTATATGATGGAAATTGGTAGTTTTGCGATTCAAACCAAGTTTCTATTTACTAACTATTCAAACAACGGCAACACTTACAATATATCGTACTTTAACTAATTTGAAATCCAGAAACTCATACATACCTTAATTTTATTTTTAAATCAAATTATTAAAGTGAAAAGTTTTTGAGAAATAATTTTCAAACTCAAAATTTTGAAAAAAAAAAAATTGAACAAATAATATTTTTTCAATTTAATATTTTTCTTTTATTTTTTACTTAACGTTATTAAGTAATATTTTTATTTTTAATATTTAATGCTTTAAACAATTAGTATAGACAAACACTGAGAAGCAGATGCTTATAGATATCTACATGTAGGAAACTAGCATTTGGGAAATCCTATATCTCCTATACTTTCCTGGAAGTCAACAAAGAAGCCACTGAACCGATTTAATTCTTAAATCACATTTAGTTAGCAGAATCGACGTCTCTTTAATTCCCAACCACCGATCGAACAACATCTATACTTACTTTACTTAACTAATTTTTATACATATGTACTTAAAACTACGAACTTAAAACTTAAACTTAATTAAATTAAATTTTAATTTTACTTAACTTTAATTTTGCTTAAATTAATAAATAGTAAATATTAATCTGTATTATTTATTCCTACATACATATGTATGTCTTGCAACAAAGTCTACTTTACACTGAAAACAAATAATTTTTACTGGAAGAAAAGTGTTTTCAACAAGCGATAGGTACAATAAGGAACCAAGCGTTTAAGCTTCAAATGATAGCCTTTTCATCTTGTTTGTGAAAAGAAAACTTCTAAATGCAAAAAAAGCTAATTTCTTTTTGCAAACAATAGTTATTGTTAATACAAAAAAAACTAATATTTAACAACAAACAAAAACTGTTTGTTTCAAATAATTGTATGCAGGAATAATTTCCTTAAATTATTTTTCCACTACTATTAGTAGACCGCCGAATGTTAAGAATAATTTGATTAAATATTAACATATCATAATATTAAATATTAACATAACAAACTGGTGTTTGATAAGGCTAACCACAATGGCAGCGTATCGGAATCCCACTTTTTTAAATTCCGTATTAAAATACCGTCTTCTAAAATACAGGGTCTTTCATTAAGCGCTTCCTATCTTTAATTGTAAATAAAACAAAGTGTTGTGTGAGATATCATCGAAAGTTTTTAGTGGTTTGAAGACCTATTGATTCCATTATGTATGGAATATCATTCAAATGTCCACCGCGGCTTCTTTGGGTGGCGTACATCCGAAATGTCCAATTTTCCGTTACTCTGGCGCATAAATTAGGCAGAATTTGACCGATGGCATGGGTAATGTTGGCTTTGAGGGCAGCTGTGGTTTGTGGCTTATTCGGCGGTTAGACCTGCGACTTTAAAAAACCCCACAAAAAGTCTAACGGGGTCAAATCGCACGATTTCGGTGACCCGTTCACATAACCTCCACGTGCGATGACCATCATGTCCTCCAACCGCTCATGCGGTTCATCTAATTTAAGGCAAAAGAAGTTGGTAATCATCGACTTCTAGCGCTAGCCGCGGTTGACGGTAATGGCCTAGCTAACGTTGTTCTCAAAAAAATATGGACTTTTTCGAGATGCACTGGACGCTCTTAGATCTCATGTGGATAGGTATCGTCCCAAATTTGACAGTTTTGACGTACCCATTCATCCAGATATGTAACTGATCGCTGAAGATGACGGGAAATGAGCGAAGCGCGCGGAACGAAGCCGGAATAGAACACCCATTTTGATATCAAACAATTTTATCATTTGCAAGTGTTGGTGATCTCTATATCCGTCCATGGTGATTTGGCAAAACAAACTAAAAAAATGACAGCCAATTAGACAGATATAGGTTCAACAAAAGCTGTGTTTTATTGGTAATTTATAGCTAGCGCAATAATCAAGTACCAATAAAACGCTTTGGCTGTGTTAATAAAACGCTTTAGCAACTTTAGGCTGTGTTCGCTACAAATATCATAGTTCACATCCATTTTGTCTCCACCAAACTACAAATATCATAGATCACATCCATTCTGTGAGTAAAAAACAACATTAAGGTTCAAGTCATGAATACTTTTCAAAAGCGCCATCTTCATCTTCAAAGTTCTAACTATGTATAACCACTTTTATATCCACTCTTTTACTGGCTAATTTATCGAAATCTTTGTTTTTGTTTGCCAAGGGAAATTTTACTGCGGTGGCTATAAAATTACCAATAAAACACGGCTAATATGGCCGCTATCAACTGTCAAAGTTTAGATCTCCCTACTATTGGAAGATCCTTTAGGGCTATTTTATTCCCTTAAGCTCAACTTGCACAAAACATGAGAGTTGGCCAACTAAAGAGTTAAGGCCAACTCGATAGTTGAACCGCAAGTTGAAAATTGCTTTTATTCACTATCTATACTTCATTCTTTAACTCTTCAGTTAGAAAAGTAAAGTTGACCAACTTGTAATTTACAAAACTTCCCTGGGATATTTGGGACAGATGACACAGATGACGGTGTTCACATTGGACTCACTCTGCGCGACTCATATTGACATTTCTTTGTTTTATCTCATTCCACCTCCTGATGAGAATGAGATAGTCTAGTGAGGCAGGTTTATTTCAAAAAAAATCAAAAAATCCTGCCTCACTTTCTTATATAGTGAGGAAGAGTGTGATAAAAGAAAGAGATATCAAAATGAGTCGCGCGGAGTGAGTCCAATGTAAACACCATCTTAGATATTAACGAACGTCAAAAAAAAACATCAACAAAACTATTGACAGCACTAACTAATGAACAAAAATCTAACACAAACACAATTATAACATATTCAACCCTCAACGATGCATCGAGTGCGAAAATGAATATATGTACCTTGTTTTTTTGAGTGAAATTCAGTGTAAATTCAGTGAAATCACTAAAACGCCCATTACTTGAAAAGTGGGCGTGGCACATGGTCAGACAAGGTGTCATATGAAACCTTATGAAGTCGCGCAAATTTGTATATCAATTAAATTTTTTTTCGATCAGTGAAAGTACCGTTTTTTCACGGTCAATAAGAGGTAAGATCAGTAAAACGCACATAACGGGAAAAGTTGGTAATGGGTCATGGTTAAAGTGTGTATGGAGTTTTTTAGCTAATGAATTTGGTACCAATTTCATTACTGTGCGACCTCTGAAAGTACCATTCCTTCGCACGGTCAAAGGGTTTTTTTTTTATTTCTTAACCCCAAGTCGTATACACATTTTGTATATTTTGCCGTCTCTCAATAAATAAACTCTCCTCCTCTTCATCATCTTCGTTACTCTTTAACAAATAATTGTAAAATTGTAAATGTATATGTTTTTTACTATAGGACGTTGCGTATTTAGAACAATTGAAGAATAATTTATTAAATATTTTGTAGGTACCTACTTGTCTAAAGCTTGTGGTACAAAATGTGAGACAAAAAATGTTCTTATTTCCATTTCATTAGTTTTTAGGCGATTGGTAAATGTAGTTGTAATTTACTAAACATCCACCTAGAACAAAACGTATATAGTTTTCTAGTCAGGCCCTTGGCCTCAAATGCGTGTAAACTTGCTTTTGATGGTGACGGTTCACTCACAGCAACTGTCACCATCATGGTAGCAATCAATAAATATATTAAGACTTTAAAATCTCTTTATTCCCCGTTATTGTTATTCCCGACTGTCCATGCAAATATTTCAAAAAATCATCACCCATCGCCAGCATTTCAATTGATTTTCCGCAATTTCAAAGGATAACTATTGAAATTTGCTTCGACCAATATTTATATCAAAGAATATTTTTTTAATAAATGTCCTTGCCCGCATTCTCAACACCTGCCGCAGTTCTGTCAAGGACGTTTTGACAAAAAAAAATAAAAAGCCCTGATTTCGTAAAAATAAAACAAATTAGTTGTAAATCGTTTCGCAGAATCACCCCTCAGTGATCTCATTAAAAATATTCATGACAAAATAATTACCCTAAATGTTGAGAACCCCCACGGTCTGTCTCCAACAGTTGTTGCTATTGCTATACTCGCGAGTAGGTATACATGTTTCTGCTGTATAGTTTATTTTGTATAATATGACGATATTGCACAGAAAGGATATTAATGTTATGTACATAGTTGACATGATATTGTATTACAATGAATTATCCTTTCATCCCTTTTTTGATTTATTCTCATTATGACCCGACCAGGAGGCAACCGATTTTCTCGGTCGGCTGATGATGATCTGAGGGAGAAAAAAAGGATAAATAAAAGGATCAAATTATATTTTCTTTTGTCAAGGAGCAATTATTAATATGCTTGTAAGTACACACACAGGATAATGAACAAACTCTTTTTACTTGTTTGGATGTGTATACTATACCTTCATATATGAGCATAAATTTATTTTTTTTTTTTGTTAAATAATAGAAATGTTTGCCACAACATTGGGCAAAGTTTAAGTGGGCCATCATTTGCAGATGGACGTCCTGCAGTGAAATTTAATTGCGATATTCTTAAGTCTTGAGATGGTTCGCCGTATAGATGATGCACTGCACACACAAACAAAAACCCATATACACAATACACACGGTAAGCTGGCGGCTGTATTCGCAGATTAATGGAATAAAATTTGCGTTAAATAATGGAAATCAAAAATGATGAAGACGAAGGATGCATAAATAGGAGACCAAAATGATTGTAATTTGATCTCAGTCACCGTAGAAGACGACGCTGATGACAACGACGACGATGATGACTATAGAGCTAATGCGAAGCGAATATAAACTGAAACTTTGGGCATTGTTGAGTTTTTGACTGTGGTTGACACTTAAAGATCTGTTGCTTTGATAAATAAAAATGAAACTTTGGCGCGGGGAATTTTATTCGCAGAATTAGTTGTAAGGGATGCGAATGACGCCTTTTAATGTTTTGTCAAGACAACGTACAAAAAACACAAAATCATTGGGAAAATGATGATTTTTGTTTAAAGTTTGGATTTTTCTATTTAAACGAGTTAATTTTTATTCAACTTACGGGTATAGATTAAGGCCCAGGGCTGCCAGACCTTAACTCAAAGACATTTTACTATATGCTAACCGTTACAGGAGGCCTTTTGGGGGCAATGTGTGGTAAAAGGGTACTTAATTTCCTATACAGATACCTAAAGTGGGGCCTAGCATCAACCAGAGGCCTTAAAACGGTCATTATACCGAATCATGTTTTTGGCGAAATCTGCAATTATGGAAAACGCTAATTGATCATATAAGTTATAACCACTTGGCAGTTTATTGCTCATAAAGTCTTTGTTTGCTAGCATAAGTTTGAAACCCTGTACACATTTGCAAATAAAATTACGTATTTTTGTGTCAAATTGATGGCCATTAGGTATTTTGTATTCCATTTTGGGTGTAATTTAACCTTTGAGTAGTAAATAGACACTGTGTTCATGAACAGTTGATTCCTTAAGTGATTAGTGTCACACCCGTCACAAAAATATCTTATGTATACAAATTTTTTATTAGACTGAAAATTTGGGTAAGTGAGAAGAATACTGATGTGATCTCCCATCACACGCAATTTCATAAAATTAGAAAACTATACCGATCCGGAGTTGGAGTTGTGTCACATTCGTAACAGAATAGGGCTATATTTAAGAACTTAATCTTTCTGTTTATTGATTAATTTTGAGTTTTCTAGTTTAGGTATGGTGTGATATTTACGATGCTGTAGATTATTTTACGGAAATCTGTGCACCATATGGGACTTTAACCCACTTGTAGTGTATATTATATTTCCTTCATTCTGACCGATGGAAATAAATTCCATTTATACAAAAAAATATTTAAAGAAAGACTTCACTTACCAAGGCGATACATTTCCAATAGTTTTCCATTAGAATAACATCTACTTGTCCAGCCATAACGTAACAATTTCATACTGTAATATTGAAAAGTTTTTCACAGTTTACTGAAGATTAACATTCAGGTTGATATTTGATGTGACTTAAGCTTAATGCGATATTTTACACCATTTGAACATTAGATCTTCCATTCGCAAATCACCGGTCTTCTAAGGTCACATTTCCCATAACTCAACAAAACTATTCGAGTTTTATTTAATTAATTTACACCTAATATTGTGTGAACTATTTGTGAAACCATGAGTATTAGTGTCACTCCCGTAACAATGGAAACACCCTTTGTGTGATTTTGATGAAATTTGCTAATCTATAGCAAAACAAAAAGGTCAATGCGATAAACTCCAACAGTTATCCCTTTCAAAACAACACCGCATATATCAAAAATGTCATCCTTACCTAATTTAGCCCCCCATATTAATATGGAAACAATTGACTTTATGTCCCCTAAATTGTATGGTGATGCTTCTTCATTTCCACTTAATCGACCATAATATGTAAATGCTATGCAACGACATCATTGAAAGCACATTAAACGAATTCCAGCATAAGACAAACGAACAAAACTGAACATCGAAACAATCGCAACAGCAAATATCTTCAAAAATGCACACTCACTTACAGTATTCAAATTCCAAAACCACGCTTCTATACCGAACAAAAATTCTATAGCTTAATCCTCCCGCGTACCGCATACCCTGACTTGGAATTCATTTTACCATAAACTTTAGCAAACAAATTTTCGGATTTTAACCCCATCACAAAGGAATATGGATTGATAGAGGGGATGATTTAGTCTTCTTCTCGTTAAAAATTTGGAGGCTTATACCGTAAAAAAGAACAAAATTTGGGTTTTGGATGAAATTCCAGTTCTCATCAGAATATTTCACATTGAAGAAGAGTTTCCAGAACTTTAATTAAACACAATTTCCCTTAAATGGTAAAACCCCTCCCTCCTTTCATTTGATATAAGATTGCATGAAAAGCTTGAATGTATAAAACGGACTAAATACATATATCTGATGATGAGAGCCCTGCGCTTTTATTAAACAGACTTGTGTTCGCATATTTTCATTTTATTACATTCATTTTGTGAATGCACAGAACCCATCATCTCCCTTCCAGAAACTGTGGCAATTTGTAGCACATCTGGTTCCTCCAAAAAGGACCAATATGCACATATAGGTACCCTCTTCAGCTGCCGGAAGGGCTTGCTATGGTATTAAAAAAAATGAGAATCAACTTAACCTGCAAAGGCTCTAGCTCCATCACAGTGCTGCGAGTGATGGGTATAACTGGGATGGTGTAGCACACATCACCAACTATATACAAAGTGGCTTGGTTGGTTATAATAATTTTCGCCGCTGATGCAAGTCCTCGAGGGAGGTGGAGCGAGATAGGGCGTTTCGGTGTTCCCAAAGGGGTTAATGAGCCCACACTAAACCATCACCCTGCCTCCTCTATTATCACACATAAGGTATACGTTAATACACAATGTGTGCGGGTAAATTGTTTTATATTGCTGCCGTTTAAAACAGCGCCCCCTATCTCCCACTTAGCGGAGTATGCATTTCGAAAGTTGTTCAGAAATTTCATTAAATATGGTTTCATTGTTGTTCAACGAAACCAGCCAAAATTAAAACCAAAATAAAAATAAAATACAAAAATTTCCAACAGCAAATAGAGGAACAGGATGCCCACCCAACGGGAAAGCAACAGCAGGACGAAATAATAAAAAAAAAAAAACCATACCTACCAACCGAATGAATAAAATAATAAAATAAAAAGGACTCTCAAACAGTCTGTGGTGTTATTTTTGTTCCAAAACGGATGTTGGGTCGGAGTGCGGTGGTTACGTCGCCGTCGTCATCGTCGTCGGCTTTGGCTTTGGCTGCAACGAGCGACGCCATACTGACTTTTTCACATAATACGCCACCGCCACGCCGTTATAGTAAGGACCTACAGTTTTTTTTTTTTTTTTTTCACTGATGCGAAAGTATCCGTTATCTCCTCCCTCATCTGTACTAGAGATAAAATAAGTAGTGCGGGGAGGGGGGGCAGGGGTAGGATTGGCACACACGGTCCTCTTTTGAAACACACAAAATATTAAAAAAAAAAACACTGTGACTAAATAAAAATTGCATTTTATGCAAAATTCTTTTATTTTTATTTTTGACTCATATTTTTATGGAATGTGTGCGGTTGTGTGTTATTTGCAAATGAAATAAGGATGTGAGGACTTAATATGGCAGAAATTGTATTTATGCATTTTTTTATTTTTGCGCCGGATTGAAAAGAGGGGGACTCAAGTGCACAAAAATTAAAACTTTGTCCGCCTGCTGCATATGTGCAGGCGGGTGGAGCTACTTCAAGATTTTTTTTTTTAGTTGCACACTTTCGGGATGGAAATTGGAAAATTTTCTATTTGTGCAACATAAAACAAAAAAAAAAAACAGGAGTATTTTCATATAAAAATTGGCTGCGAATTGAGAATGCAAATAGAAAGCTTAAATGGTATACCTATAAGTATACATGAGCAGCAATTTTAAAAACGAAAATTAAATTTTGTTCTTTTAGGTGTTTTTTTATTTCGTGTAGAGGCCATTATTGAATTTAGTCAAGGAATGAAATGTTTTAATTTACGAGTAGGTATACGTGCAGACATTTATATTTTTGTATTTAATTATATTCAACAACAGAGCTTTACCTACTACTACTGTTAATAATGTTGGATTTACACAACTGACAAATTGAATTTCTGTGACAAAACTTGCATAATAATTGCATACATTACGGTGCTTTTAAGATATTATTGACAATTATGTGCAAGAAACAAAATAGAAAGTTTATTCTTTCTTTATGTGTTTTGGCATAATTTGCAAAATGATGTCAGCCCAATATTGACACAATAAGCATGTTTAGGAAAATGAGATCTCGGAGATTTCAGCAATCTCAGTTAGGTATACTTACATGAACAAATTTTCTCCGCAAATTTTCTCAGTTTTGGTCTCAAATTACTGAGGAAAACAAATTTTGGATTCGCTTACAGGTACTCATTTCTTGACAAAGTCAAATCTCTGAAATATCAGTTAAAATTACAGTTAAATGTCAGCTACCCTTGATATAGTTGAATGACAAATAAACTGACAGATTTAAGACCATTTATACGATAAAGTCATAGAAAAATAAAGTAATAAAATGGATGTTATTGTGAAACTTATCGGTGGGTCATGTAAATCCCGCCTATACATTGGGGCATATTCAAAGTCACTTTTAAACTCCAGTTTATCTTAGACTGAGGTTTATTCAATATTATTTAGGTAGGATAAACCCAGGTTTTTCTTAGCAACGGCTTGAACAATGTCTATAGGGGGGTTCACATTCTCAAATATGTTTGACAAACACGGTTTGATTGACTCGAATGTGAAAATGTGAATGCTCCATCAAACGGATTGTCAAACATGTTTGATGAAGATCAAATATTTTGATATTTTGCATGCTTGACAAACATTTTTGAGAATATGAACGCATTCTTGTCAAACCAGGAGGAAATTTCATTTCAAAAAAGCTTTCATGGTATGCGCATCAAAAGAAAAGAAAAATAACAGGAAATCGCAATTATTTGGAGAGGAATTTTGAAATATATAGAAGTTAACCAGATATATGGCAGATTAAAAGCGAAGAATATAAAAACAAAACAAAAAAAGCGCTATTTTAGCCATTCCTAACCCTGAGGCTACACGGGCATTAAAAGCAAGTACTGGCAAGCAAGTTGGGTTCATACATTGCCTGCAAAATTCGAATCTGTGTACTGGCAGTGACGTAGGCGGCACTCCACTTGACAAGCAAGTTGCTGGCAAGTGGGTCGTTCTTTTTCTCTACTATATTAAACAACATTGGTTGATCTTTCAAGCAAAATGGATTGAAACAAATCAAAATACATTTGGAATGAATATTTATAAAAATTGCAAAAAATGTTTAAAAAAAACTTTAATAATTGAAATTATGGACAGCGAAACAAAAGAAGGAACAACATAAATACTTTTACTAAAATTCATGTACCAATAAAAAACTTCAATTTTTGTAGCGAAATATTCTACAGGCGTTTGCTGGCTATCCGTCTGTCAAGCACAAAACTTTCAAATTCCATTGAAGGATGTCTACAATGTCCATGGATTAAAAAAACCTCTACAAAACCCGAAAAAATTGAAATTTTATTTTTTGAAAAGGGCAACTTTAGAGGTTTTTGGTGATTTTCAATGAAATATTCGCAAACGTCAAATATTCTGTCAAGCAATGTCAAGTTTCATATGAAAGTGAATTTAATAACATTTTTAAAATGCAATCAAATTCCAAATTAAAATTATTGTAACTTATTTTTTGCACAAAATCGAATTTACTTCAGAAATTTTAATAAAAGGAACGGTGATTGTTGACTATAGTTAAAAAAAATGAACGCACTACTTGCTTCTCTACTGGCTTCGAAAAAGGCAAGCCAGTTGACGAGCAAGTTGCTTGGGTTTATATGTGTTAGTGAAAAAATTTCTATGTATTGCAACTTGCTTGCCAGTACTTGCTCGTGTGGCCTCCGGGTAAGTCCAAATTTGCTTCCTCTTATTTTGTTTCCTTTTTTTTTCTTCTTGTTTTTTTATTTTCTTAAATTTGATCTATTACGAGAGCTGCAATCAAAACGTACGCCATGGTTAAAATTCTAAGGGAATCTGATGTTTGACAGCATGCTGGACAAATGTGAACACAAATGGCTTCAATCCATCAAACATTCATCAAGCCATATTTGTCAAACATATTTGAGAATGTGAACCCCCATTATGTTTATGTATACCAATATTGGCGGGCTGTCATCGCCTACTGCAATTAGTAAAGTATACCTACTGCTGATTAAATCTTAAGCAGTAAGTATAGTTACCAGAGATCAGCTCAGAGTCACTGATTTCATTATTATGAATGCAATCTAGCGACTGAACGTTAAAATGTTGGGTACCTACCAATGCACAAATGAACAGAAAAACAGATGAAGGCACGGAAGTTCTACTAATATTGCAAGACGGGGAGGACAATGTACTCAGCGATCCCGAAGGCTTTCTTGGGCGATGGAAAATACACTTTAACGAATTTCTAAAAGGTTGGCAAACTAAAATACACTTGGCACTATAGTCTGGTGCACCAAGGCTTGAACTATAATACAAAAATTTTCCAGCCACCTTCGTCTCTAGTTATCTATCTCCCTCTCCAGTTCCACACGCTTAATTATCTGAGGACAAAATGCTTTGAAAACAGCGTAATTTAAGATGTAAGAACAAACGGTTTTTTTTTTTTAATTTTAGGAATATAAGTTCATTCAGTGCAGGAAGCACTTTATGTAGATATACTCCTGAGCCCCACCTTTTATAATGCTTCTTAAAGGAAATTGCCCAAAATTGTATTATTCATCATTTTTTGTTTAAATTTACTGATAATTCTTTTCAGTTTATTCTAGAAATATTGAATTTTGTTTTTGAAAAATAATGTTTGAACAAAATTTGATTTAATCTGATCCCTCATATGCATGTAAAGAAAAGATTCTTTGAATTCTACACATCAAAAATAAACCAAAACCTAGGAATAATCATTCCTTCCGCTTGACCATTTTCTGCCATACATGTACATACATATACAAACATAAATCACACATCTTTTCTTAAATTTCGTTGCCAAAACGCACGCTCATTTGCGATAGAAATCTAAATTCTTCGTACACATGTGGTCCAATAAAGAAATTATCCGCAGCTAATCTGAAAATTGACACCCATTATCGCTAAATAGGAATATGATGTATTGTTCATTAAGGATAATCATAAGCATAACCCATATACCTATAACTGACCAAAAATCTACTTCAATTTTGAATGGAGTACAAATAGTATACGAGTATAGGTACCTCAATTTCCTGGAACCAAAACCAAGATAACAGATCGTACGTGCGACAGATTTGCCTTTGAATTCCTTTTACGACTACCGAATTAACTATCACTACCGATGTACATGGACGAAAACTAATCGCTCAAAGCAATGCCGTTAGGGATAATCAATGTAGACCATCCTACCCACACCCACATCACACCCACACCCTTATGCATATGTTCGATACGAATGAGACATTTTTTTTTTTAAGGCGTTAACTGTTCACCAACCATAGTGTTTCGATTGCCACCTTTTGGACACTCATAACAATCAAATTGAAAACACAAACAACAAAAAAAAAACACGGAGGCTATACAATAAGGATATGTGCATTGACACGCATGTGAATTACATAAATTCTGACTAAAACTAACAATACTCCATAACAATTGCCCAGGACATCTGAATATTCAAATATATTTGTGACCACTTTATGAAATGGCCCATCACATGATAAGAAAGGAACACATCCTCATCCGTATATACCAAAATAAAAAAAAGGACAACAAAAGGCGAACAACAAAGGACGAATGACAAATAATACTCCAGATATTAACAATGCAAACTTTTGAGCATATAGGTACATCACAAATGTTTTGTAGTCCTCAGGATCAGGGAAAAAAAAATCAAAAGGACAACACAACAAATATACCTATATGTATTTGTTTCCAAGTTGCCTCACCTTCAACACATATGATGGATGGATACTCTCTACTCCTTGAATTTTCATATTCAATGCGAACAAATTGAAGAAATTCCAATGAATATTATTGTCCAAACAAGGATCATGATTTGAGTATTGGAAAGGATTAAACAAAACAACAAAATAACGAGAAGCTTCAAGCAGCATCCATATTCACGCCCACACCCGCCTTTTAAAACTTGTTGATGAAAAGCACCGCCACTCTACTGAAAATGCTGCTACTGTAACTGCATACTTTCTTTCAATAAACGGAAGCGGATGTTTTACTGTCAAATGTGTTTGTAATTTTCACATTAAATATTTAATCCATGTGCGCATAAAGCTATAGGAGCAGACGGCATATGAAAAGTCGCAAACGTTTGCGACTCTGACGTCACGTAAATAGTCGCAAATGTGTTGCAAATTCTATATCTACATCATTGCTCGCAAACTTGCATATGGGGGTGTTCACACGATATGCAAAAATTGTCCCAAAAGTCGCAAATGCATTTGCGACCAAGGCACTCGCACATCATGTGTCCGCAAATGTGGTCGCAAATATTGTTATGGATATGCGAGGTGTTCAGACGATGTGCTATAAAGTCCGCATATCACCCAATTCCAATCATATGCAGGTTTGCGAACATTTCATATTTTTTTTGAAACTGAAAAATTCTCATCTAAAAATTTATAACAAATGAATTGTGGTGGGGAAAATATTAAAAGCACCCAGAATCGGAAAAATTGTGGAATAATTTTTTCTTTGAACTTTACATAGTTTTGCTGTATTTTGCCAATAAAAAGATTAAACAAAAATAGAAAAAAAATAATGTACTTCATATTATAAAAGCAAATTGATATTCATAAAACCCTGTTGCTGATTTACATTATAATATCATCTCCAGAACGACCGACGCTTAATTTTAAATTTACGAATATAATAATTAAAGTTCCATTATATTTCGTTTTAATGCAAATCCTATAGGCTATAGGTACATGCAAGACTTTGACACAACAACAACTCTACTAGTAAAATGAAGAATCACAGCAGCTGATATGCTGCATATGTGAAGATGTGCAATGTTCGGTTTTCGTGTTATCGCAAATGCTTGGGATGGTCGCATATGGCCGCACATGCTCGCAAACTGTCACAAATTATATGCGAGGGTGTTCACACGAAATGCAAGAAAGTCGCAAACTTGTATGCAATTTGGGTGTCGCACATAACCCGCAAATGATTTGCGAGCATATGCGGACTGTCCCAAAAGGGTGTTCAGACGATATACTCTCAAAGTCGCAAATGATGACGTAAAAATGACGTCAGAGTCGCAAACGTTTGCGACTTTTATATGCCGTCTGCTCCTAGCTTAACTGCGGGAAGTGTTTTTTTTTTTTGTAAGATTCAAATTTTCGACAAGAAAATATAAAATTTTTCGAATGTCAGAAAACCCACCTATTGGTTTTTTTTTAATAATGAAGCAATTTTGAAGTGTCAAAAGAAAGAAAAGGGAAATTTCCAATAAACGAAAGGAAATCCTTGTCGAGATTAATGTATTTGAGGTAACAGTTGTTTCGATAAGACAATTTATAAAAATCAAATAGCTTTTTCACACCAAACCCAGAACGGGGTTTTCGGCAAAAAGTTTACTAGCTGAACCCAATAGAAGCGCGTTTGAACGTTCGTTCGCAGGTGTCAAAGTTAAAACACGTGAAATCTCGTTAAAGTGAATACAATGGAGATGCAGCCGCGAACGCGACTCTGGGAGTTAAATAAGTTTTAATAATCACGCGCGTACGAACGCGAGTCTATTGTGTTGAACCAGTAAGTCTGCTATCACACGATGCATCTAGACGCATCCGACTTTTCGTACAACTTAATTGCAAAAGAGAAAAAAAAATCGAAAAGATGAGATGGACAAAATATGACATGGTGTCGCGTGGGTTTATGTGTCGGTGCAATTATTTGACGTTTCTCTTTTCTCTTTTTCTATTCTGCTTCATATGATTTCGTTGTGCGAGGAGTTAACCTCGATACAAAGCATAGAAATATTTTTTTTTTATTGCTTCTGTATTTTAAAGAGCACAGACACAGACCAACACCGAATGAAAAATAAAGAGAAGTGTCAAATTGGATTCATGAATTTGATTTCAAAGTATAATAGCGCGGACGAAATAATTAATAAGAATTCGAAGAAGGCGCATGCATCAGATTCATCGTGTAATAGCAAACTTACGAAAACTCGTAAAGCGTTCCCACGTTCAATTGTTTTTCAATCAAAGCTGCTATATGATTTCTTGAACACAATGGACGCGACAAAGGCCGCGAACCGCGGTACTTTGAAAAGCATCGAAAGTTAAAATAAAATAAACTAAACAAACTCGTTTAAGTGTGGTTTGCGTGAATAAATTTCAGCTAAAGCAGTGTAGAGCTGTGACGCTAAATCCATAATATAAAAAAAGAAAGTAAATAATATACAAAATCGGAAAAATTCATTTTGTTGAAACCATTTTTTATAAAATCAAATATAATAACATAATTTTATTATATGTATATACAAAAATCGCGAAAAACAAGACATCATCAATCAAACGAATGCGTAAGCAACTACAGCCTCATGTTTCATTGCCGTCAGAGTCCATACATTTCGTTTAGTATTTAGGACGCGCGTCCCATCGCGTCTACTGTGTTTAATTTAATTTCTCGTGACAGCATCCCGTCGGCTTTCGTTTTGACGTTTGATTGAGCGCTGAATGTATCGAAAGGTGTGTTTGTTTAGTTCAACTCTGAATTCCAACTAGTTTTTGACAGGTTTTATATAAAACCTGTAGTTTACGAAAACTTGTGGTTTGCAAAAATGCCAAAACCTGGTTTTGGGTTTGGTGTGAAAAGGCTATAATCTTCTGCGCAACAGAAAATTTTCAAACTATTTGTAAAAGGATGGAAATTGAACATCCCTTATTTGGGCAGACACTTTTTGGAGGAATCAAATAATTTTGATATCTGAACTTGTAGCTAATTAAAGGAGTGTTTGTCCGCATAAATACTTTTTTGTTATAAAAGTTTCCGTTAAAATAAGAATGAAGTTAACGGACGAAAATATATGGAAATGATTTTTGTTGGTGTCTTAATTCAAGTTTGATTCTGATAAAATACCTAATTGCTGATGGTGTGCCCCAGGGCTCCGATTTGTGCCTTTACTCTTTCTCATCAATGATTTATTAGATTTAAGTATTTTTTTTTACCTAGCTATTTAGCGGAATATATCCAACCAAAGTTAGGAAAAAGTACTAACTGTTTGGCTTGTGATCGCGTAATATTAAGAACAAACTATAAAATATCTGCGAAGATCACAACTTTTAATAAAAAAAAAAAAACAAAAATTAAAAAAAAAAAACAAAAGTAGCTTGTTTTGCTTCGTCAAAATTTTATTTTTATTTAATTTGGATGCATTTCGGGTCAAATTCGACCCATCCTCAGCAATACACCATTTAGTTTAAACCTTTAGATTTAGATGACCGATCCGATTAATAGAACTCAAGTTATAAGCTTTTTAATCGAACCTTGTTGGTTTTTTTGGAGATTTTATGAATAAGCCTAGTACGCAGATCGCGCTAAATTTAAGCTCCCACTTTTCTCTCCAAACATCAGGTAAAACTCTACCTAAATTTTGACACGAGAGCGTTATCACGATAAACAGATAACAGATACGAGGTATGCTCATTACATACACCCAAGTCGCCATCTTGGCATTTTTATGACGTCACAACCATCTTTGGGTGTTATTTTCTTTTTAAAATGAAGACTATAATTTAGAATTCAGTACTTATTTAAACATATTATTTTAAAGTGATAAGAACTGTGAACATAAAACAACAACTAGAAACAATCTAATGAAATGAAATTAACTTTTTGCTCTCCTAACAAACCCAGATGATTATGACGTCATAAACCATGTATACAGATAAAGAGCATATCTTGTTTCTGTTTATCGTGAGCGTTATGGAGAATATGTCACAGAAAACAGATGCTCTCTGAGAAAAAATTATATTCACCCATTTCAGGGAATTTGTTTTCATAATTTCAAGATAATTTAATCGAATAAAATGGATGAGATAAATCGTTTTTTTTTTTCTATGTAAATATTCGTCCATTTCAATTTTTATTTTCACAAAGCAAAGTTCACACAAAATTCAAGAATTATAGAATCTGTACAAATTTAGCTCGTTTGACAGATTTTGACAGATAGTCGTAAAGTAAGAAACAAAAATTGATTTTTTTAGCTGGAGGTGCGTACCCATCGGCTAAATTTTAGCTTAGAGAATTTTGTATGAAAACGAAAATTTAGCGCGATCTGCATACTAGGCTATAGCAAAAAATCAACAAACAACAAAAGTCGCCAAAAAAAAATCCGATAACGGTCGCTTAAAAAGCTTATAACTTGAGTTCTTTTAATCGGATCGTCAAGATAAAAGTCTTTAAATTTAGGGAAAATGCATCATTTGAGCATCATTTCAAGGAATTAAAGTGATAACTTTTGACAACCTCCCACCACCGGTGCCAGAAAAAAAATTGTGTGAGTGCCGGGACTCACTGTTAATACGTATAAACATCAACGTGTGCGGATCCAAAACGGACTTGTTTTTGCTTGAAGGGGATCTTAAGTTTTTTTTTTACTGAACGCACCCATCCTAGTATGCAGATCGTAACGTTGAACACCGTAACGTTGCACGACGTAACGTTGCACACGAACGTTCACGTTTTTTTTTTTCACTCTACCGCCAGCATAGATGTTTACACATCAAAAACTTGCCAGGCTTTTGTTTTCGATATCACGACACGCACCTTCAAACCCTATTACAAAATTTGCTATCAGCTCTTATTTTCGGTTGCACAAATATTTACGGCTTTCAAATTTTTAATAACGTATTTTATGTGGAACAAACGACATTTTAAGATTTAAAAGTCTATGGTTAAATAGTTAAAAGGGATTTATGAAATCGGCCAATAGTCTTTTAGTTCAGTGAGTTTTGCATAACCCAAAAACTGATTTTCGTAACCACGTTTGCCTAAATGGCCCATTTGGGTGCCGTTCGTGTAAAATCATTGTGGCCAGAATATAAAGTCCACCATCGACTAAATATTCACATCACCGAGATTGCTTTAAATTCTCATCGATTTCAAGGTCACGTTTATTTGACAGCATCCCTGCTTTCAAAACTCTTTTTGCATTTAAAAAACATAATTTGTTTGTGCAACAGTTCTCCTTTTCCAAAAAAAAAACAGGACCAGAACTGAAGCTTACTTGTTGAACACATTTTCCATTTCATGAGTATATGTAATGAAACAAACTTTTTTAGAACTATCAAAATGTAAGTTTGCAACTTTTATGCGAGGGTGCTTTTCGGTAGATAGATATATGTATGTACTTAAGCTTATTTCAGTTCACATTTATATATATATGACCAATAAAGGATCAGCGGGGATGGAATGTATGTGGCTAACTGTACTGTGTCTGATGCAATGTGTGCAATTGTGGTTGATGTGTACACTTCCGTTCGAAGATAATAAGATATCCTTACATCAGTTTCGAAAATTAATATTCTCCATGAATAGTTCTGATTTCAGAAAACGAAGAGGAGGACGGCGTCCATCCTTTGTGCTATCGTCGCCGTCGCCGTCACCGTCACCATCGTCGACGTTACTACTCCGTTCTATAACTTTTATCTACTTTATTTATAACTTTCCGTAAGTAATTTGCTCTTCTTGCGTTATTATCTTATTTACACAATTACACACTTTGAACAGAAAGAACGTTCGTTCGTTATACCGGTGGTGGTGGGTGGGAAGAGTATTATATGGTTATATATGCATCAGCCACAGCTAAGGGAAAATAAGATGAAACTTTAACTATATTCGAATAAGCGGTAGAAATCGACTTGAAATTTTGGTTTTCATATTGAAATGGTTATTATACCCTGAGGGAACACTCTGGACAGGATATTGGATAAATAAGTTTACGTCGGTCGTCCTTATATCGTTCTCCTTCTTGGTTTTTGAACAAACCAACCAACCATGAGCTAAGCTACAAAGATGATTCGTTCTTTCTCGCGTTGTGGAGCATCATACAAATACCTATACCGTATATCCAACTCCTATATTGATAACATTTGCAGCCCCGTTTACATGCACTATTTTTGTGTGTCGAAGGATGAAAGGTATTTAGGGAGAGTGTCTTTGATGGTATTTGATTAGTTTTATGACAAATAATGTAGAACAAGTTGGAAGGGGGAAAGATGTGTGTGTTCCTGATGGGAAAAAGTTTATCTCGCAAGTATAGATATTAATGTTTAAAATCTATAGATAGGTATATTGCTCTGATTTCTTGATGTTTGCTTTTATAAGATTTATTTTATTGTAATTAAATTTGAAAAATTGTGATCTACGAGTATTATGAAAAACTTAAGTCCAGATGGTGTATATGGATAGCGCAACTAAGCTTCGCCAAAAACGTAACTATAATCATCATTGGCTTAGTTAGAGTGGGGTTAAAGGTACAATGGCTTGTACTTGGAAAACCACACTCAACCATCTATTTATAGGAATCCAAAAATAAAAATGGCGTCAAACTTTTTAATTTTCTTTAGCTTTAGCAGAGGTGGTAAAATAACTATTTCTTATTGTTTTTGAGTTGGTAAGTGATGGTTCTCCGAAAACTAACTTTCACTTTGTGAAAGTGTGACACAGCCGTATTTTTTCGTTAATTTCTTGTAAAATGTTAAGTAGTGTATTGTCTATATATGACAATTCACCATGGAAGGTTATAGCGCTAAACAACGTGTTCAAAGCATCAAATTTTATCTTCAAATGGAGTACTCCATTCGAGAGAAGTTTAGCGCATTAGCTGTTTTTTTTAGAGGTTAGAACTTTAAGTTGGCAACACTATTTTAACTGGCGGCCATTTTTTTCAGCTGTCAAGTTATTTATTTTGAGTTTAGTTTGGCTCATTTCAACATGAATGGACTGACGCCTGAACAACGCTTTTAAATTATGCGAATTTATGTTGAAAATCATGGTTCTGTTCGAAATACGTATCGCGCGAATTTTGTTTAGCGATGAAGCTAACTTTTGATTGAATGGATACGTAAATAAACAAAACTGCCGTATTTGGAGTGATGATAATCCTCAAGTGTATTTTGACACACCGTTATATCTACAAAAACTGACTGTTGGGTTTGCTTTATCGTTTGGTGGAATAATTGTTCCGTACTTCTTTAAAAACGATGCTGGCAAGAACGTTACAGTCAATGGTGACCACTATACAGCCATGATTACTGACTTTTTCGTTCATCAATTGAACAACCATGCTGTGCAGGAGCTGTGGTATCAACAAGACGGCACAACATGACACACAGCTCGTGCCACCATTGATTTATTGAAGGAAACGTTTGGTAACAGCATAGTTTCACGTTACAGACCCGTGAATTGGTTTCCAAGATCGTGCGATTTAACGCCGCTTGACTATTTTCTGTGGAGATATGTGAAGTCGCTAGTCTACGAAAATAAGCCCGACACAATTGACCACTTAGAGGACAACATTTGCCACGTTATTGCTGATATACCGCCACAAATGTTGGAAGAAGTCATCGAAAATTGGACCACCATATTAGACTACGTACGAGCCAGCCGTGTCGGTCATATGCCAGTAATCATATTTAAATTACAATGCCAGAATATTATCTATCGAATAAAGTAAATTTCATGTCAATTTAAAAAAATCATCTTTGTTTTATTCCATTTCAAAGTTCTATACCTCTTAAAAAAACATATATAAAAAAAAGATAAATTTCCGATTTTATTGCACTTTAAAATCAGTCAAGTCCACAGTTCAGTTTTCTTGGGGAACGGTAGGTATGGGAGATTTTAATTTATAAGATTTCGGTTGCTATTTGCGAGGTTTTCGGGTGCGAGATGTATAAGTGAATGCGAGGATTATCAATTTGCGAGATTTTGTTATTCGACGTTTTAATTTGTGGGATATCGTAGGTGGTATACTCTCTCATATTTTTGTTTACTGACGAGACCCATTTTCGGATGAATGGGCTTTTAACATGGAAAATTTTCAGATTTAGGGCGATTTAAATCCGATCTAGCATCAGCATCAAATGCATATCCAAAAAGTTTGGTTCTGATTTTCTTGTGGTGGAATCATCGATCCGTATATATTCTTCCAAAACGAAACTGATGGCACTGGCCAAAACCGTCAACGACGAGCGCAACATATCGATGATAAAGCAACTTCTTGTGGTTTTAACTGGTTGCTATTGATATACCGATGATATGTGGTTCAAACCGCGCAGCTGAGCGGCAAATTGAACTGATCAACGAGATGGTGTAATTTTTCATCTTTAGGTTCAGTTTTTCAGTGCGAGAACATCTTAGTCTTGGGATTACACCCGATAATCAACTCTTTAATCATGTTTATCATTTAATTTAGATCTCGAGTTAATTCAACAAATCTAGTGAGTTTACTCTAAATTAACTGACTAGATATTTCTGTTAGATTCGTGGCAAAACACTTCCTTTCCACAATGTCAGATAGTGTCGCCTGTTTCAAAAGTGAACACGCATTTCCATAGTTTCGATGGATTTTTGAAAACTGAAATTTGAAGTTAATCCTACACACTGAAAAACGTTCTTAAGAGCGCAATTTATCTGCAGGATAAACTTACTCCTGTTTAACTCAGAGTTACATCAGTACTTAAAAAACTGGGTCTTAGACTTTTAAATCGCAGGTCTATTCGAATAAACCGCAAACAATTGATGCCCTTAAATTCAGCATATCGAACGCTATCCAGCAAATTAATTTCGATGTACTTACAATTCAGCAAGGAAGAGGTAGGTATATGATGTACTTATGCACACCTTGCTTTTTCAATTTTTCAAATAATTTCTATAGGCATAACTCACAGTTTCATTTATAGTTTCAACCTTTTTCTGCAAGAGTTAAAAAGTCAATTTTAATTGAAATCTTTTGGCAAAATACAGTTAAGCCTTCAGACACATAAAATGCCTATAAAAAATGACACCATCAGCTCCAGCTCCCGCACGATCAGCATTTTGTTTGTATGTGCATTGTGTGTGCAATAACGAAAAATGTTACCTACCCAAAAAAATTACTTTGGGTAGATAGGTATATTTTTCGCCAACGAGCCTCAAGGATATCATTTAAACGTGCACATCACTTTGACTTCCTACTCAAACAAACAGAATTGCGCTTAAAAACCAAATTCACTCCAATAAAAACCGAATTTATTGAATTTGATTGTGTTTGCGTTGGCTTACCACCCTAGCTCCCATCCCTATACCTCCCGAGTCCCTCTTTTTGTCAGGGTTAAGTATCGTTCTCGTCCTCGTTGTCTGCTCGCTCATATCAGTTTCATTCCTTTATACAGGAAGTTAAAAGGTGTGCTATCGACCCAATATAACAAGCATACTAAAAATCTCTCTTTATATATACCAAAACTCTATCAATACACATATACCTACATACATACAATATGCAGCAGCTTAGAGATTGAAAAAAAAGGGTCCACGACACCCCAAAGCCCAGCCGAAAGCCAAAAAAAAAAAATGGCTCCATAAGATAATGGTATAGAACGGCGGCGACGAGTGCTGGGTAGGTATGTAGTTTTTCCACCCCCAACAAAAAGAAAAAAAAATCACAAATCAGAATCCTTAGCAAATAGACAAGGACGACTACGACTTCGACGATGACAACGACAACGAGACGATATGATGCCAATGACTCCGAGGACGAATGAACGAACAAACCAAACAGTGGAATACGCTTTTAATGAAATTCTCCACTTCAATGTCGTATTTTATTAAAAATTTGCTAAAGTCAATTCTTTATCCGCTCTTTGCTTTTTAAGATTCCTCAAGAGTAAAACTTGATGTTCCGTTTGCTATTTGTGCATCACCAAAACGAAAAAAAAAAACAAATACCGGGTCTGATCCTTCGTTATTTTTTCTGCTTTACTTGTATTATTTTTCATTAGATATTTAACCCCAAACGAAAATATACAATTGAAGTTAAACAAAAAAAAAAGTAAATAAAGTATATGAGGAGGTTTCATGAATTTGCTGTTATATGGCAGAGCAGAGATAGTAACTGTTGTTGGTGATGGTTTGGAAATTCAATTGAAACTGTTAGATACGTCCTCGGACAAAAAAGCTTTTAGGCTAAAAACACAACGGATGTTGCAAAATGTTTTTGTTTCATAAGGTGTACGAAAACGTGTTTTGTTTCAGCACATACCAACCGAAATACAACCAAGCAAACAAAATAATTTCACTTTTCTATTTCGATAAGATAAAACAAAACATTTTGAACATTTCAACGGGAGAGAACTTCCAAATAATTAAAACGCCAGTAAAGCTCCAACTATCGACAATGAAAAATGTTTTTCTGTTTTGCCTTTGTTGTTTTTGTTTTGTTTTGTCTCATGCGGTATGGGTTGCGCCATGAGGACGTGTATAATAATTAATAACGATCAACGACGCTGATTCAAAACAAAATGTTTTCATTCGGTATATGCGTTGGTCTAAAAAAAAAAACATGTATTTTCGAAAACCAATCATTAAAACAATAAAACAAAAACATGTAGTTTTTGTTTTTCCTGCTTGGTGTGTTTTGTGTCATGAAAAGCAATGAATTCTTGTTTCATAAGACAGAAAAACATGTTTTGACTGATCCGGTGTGTTTATAGCTATTGGATTTAAACGTGAAAGGAGTTAGTTGTCATTTCTTGTAGTTTTTAATTTTTGTAGGTTTTGAAGGTTCTTTCAGAGCGTTTATGAACATTATTTAACTTTTCTGGTTTAACGGGTGTTTGGCCTATAGAACCTCATTTTTTTTCAACAGTTTAAAGTTTCTTTAGGTCATTCTAGTTGTTCTTATAACTGTTCCGTTTGTTTAGAAATTCTATAAGAGTATTTAAAATATTATTTTTTCAATAGAAATTTCGAAAACTAGACTTCCTTTTTTCAAACTATATTTTTTTTATATAAATCTTCCGCACTACCAGCATTTTTAAAAACATTTTCAAAGTTTGAAACTCCACAAAGAAAGAAGATCCTTATGGGCTTAAAGTAAACCCCAATAATTTAAGCATTCTTTAAATTAACTTTTTGTTTTAAGAACATCTAAATAACCCTTATAGGTAGGTATAGGTATAATGCTTTCATCACAAGTTTGCAAAAGGTTTACAAAAGCCAAAAGCAAAGGGGAATCGAATGAATGTCAGAGGGGTTTGTGTATAGGAACTTTCAGGCCAGGGGGATAACTTAATATAAAAATGTTGCCAACCAAAATGTTGGTTTGGGTTTTTTGGGGGTGCGAAAAAGTGGTTTTCTTTGGGGCACCTTGAAAGAACTTCGCAGCTTATTTGAGGGTTCTTGACATAGAAAAATGTTAAGTATATCATTTTCACTATACAATATAGATGAGGGAGTGGGTGAGAAAGAGATTTAGTCTTTTTTTTTTGTTATTGTAATGCTGGCCTGGTGGGTGAGAGTTTTCAAGGCGAACTCTCTCTCTCTCTCTCTCTCTGTCTTGCTCAGCTTACTGGTGGATTTAGTTTTATTAAGAAGTCGGTATGTATATGTATATTTATTTATCTTTGCTGTGTTAGGTTAAGTTGTAGGTAGATGGAAAAATAATTAATTTTATTCGAAGTAAATGTTGACAAAGTCGTTTTTTATTGCAATGTCAAATTTTATAAAAGCTATACTGATGCTTTTGAAAAAGGTATTTGCAATCTCAAAATAAGGCAGCTTATTTGTATAATCTCTTTGTCTGAGAAGGTTCTGTATTATAGATATAGGTATTGTTTGATTTTTATGTTTTTGATAACTATTAGAGAACACGCTTTTTACAATTACAATGTATTTCACTTGTTTCTTAGAGAAAGTATTGTTTTCTTCTTTTTTTGGGGAGAATAAATCGTGATTTTGAATTTTTCAGCCTATTCCTTACTTACTTTACTTTAGTTGGCGCTACAGCGCTAGCGCATTGTGCTCCTGTGCCTAAGTAATAGATTTCGCCAGCTTACTCGATCTCCAGCTTGCTGTGTCCAGTTTCGAATACCAAGTCGACGTGCGCCGGCCTCAACTTGATCACTCCACCGGAGATGAGGTCTGCCTCTGTTTCTGGTTCCCTCAGGCTTGGCGTTGAATACCTTACGGGCTGGAGCTTCAACGTTCATTCTCTCAACATGCCCTAGACATCTTAACCGTTGAATGCGCAGTTTTTTTTACCAGTGGCAAGTCGCTGTACAGCTCGTATAGCTCGTATAGCTCGTGGTTGTATCGTCTACGCCAGATGTTGCTTTGTCTGTCGACACAAACCGGTCCATAGATCGTACGCAGAACCTTCCTCTCGAAGATACCAAGAGATCCTTCATCCGCCTGGGAGAGAGTCCATTCTTCTGCACCATACCGCAAGACTGGGATGATTAGGGTTTTGTACAGTGTCTCCTTGGTACTTAGCGATTACCACCTCGAAGTTATACCTATCAACTGTCACGTTTTGACCAAGTCTACGGTGTGAATCGACTCTATTCGATGACAGTAAATACTTCGTTTTGTTCTCGTTAATGACAAGACCCATTTTGTTCGCCTCAGACTCGATACAAGAAAAGGCACTCGTCACTGCTCGTTTGGTTCTTCCCATAATGTCGAAGTCATCGGCATATCCAAGATATTGTGTGGATTTTTGCCTATTTGCCTATTTTTGCCTATCCCACCTTTAAATAAAAATAAACATTTTTTTCAGGGATACCTACCTTCTGCCTCTTGTGAGGAAGTGATAAACATCCTCCAAGGGTGTCTCATATCATGAAAAAGTGTATGTGCGTAAAGTTAGTAGCACCAACATTTTTATTTAAAAAAAAAGTTGTGACTTGTTTAAATAACCAAAGGCCGTTGTTAGCGATAGCGATGGTTTTTGCCATTTGGTCGGCCGATTAGCATCTGTATATTTGCTAAATACCTGCTGCAAGGCGGAAAGATTACTGACTCTTCTAATTTAAAAAAAATAAATTACGAAAGTACCTTTCTGACCTACGCAAGAGGTGTAACGTTAACGCTGTCCGTGGGCCTTTCCATTTCCGTGCATCTTCAAGAATTTTCTACAAAGAAGTTTGTTAACACACAAAACCAAGCGTGGATAAGCTGCCCTGGCTCGTCTCCGTGTGTTCGACGGTATTCTACATATTACTGCACGTTTGGTCGTCTGTCCAGCAAAGTTGGATGGCCTTACCCAAACGTTATGAAGAATCTGGAGAAGAAGCACAACAGAATCATTTTCAAGGGACGCGAAAATATTTCAAAGCAAGCAGCCTATCTCTCCACCAAGATCATTCAGTCTTATGAATACTTATGTTAGTTCGTTTCCCTTGCTGTCACTTTTAAATATGGTAAGTACTTACATTTGAGGAGATGAAGATAAGAAAATTTGCATATTTGAAACTTTTACGGCCGAAACTAAATTTTGCGAAGCACCATTATTTTCGATTTTCAAAATGACAAATCTTTGATGTAGATGAAATGTGCTCAGTTTGGGCTGTCATACACCGGAAAAGAAAAAAAAAATGTTTTCTTTTGAAAATGATGGTGCTAACTTCACAATATGGCGCTTTGCAAATTTTAGTTTCGGCCGTAAAACTTAATAATGGCGAACTTTCTTTTAACTCACAAATTTTATGCTTAAGACAATCGTGATTTTGGATTAAAATTCTTGTGTAAAATTTGCGATTATTTGGTTAGAACAAATTTGTTTTTTTTTTTTTTGAATATCGAAAATGGCGGTGCTAACTTCACTCACGTAAAAAGTGTCTCTGAATTTAGCCGTTCCGATTCAGCATAAAATTATATAGGTTTCCTGAATTCCTGCCGAACACGCACACGAGAATGGTTGAGAGTGTAAGTCACTATACGATACGTCCTACTTCTCCACTAGCTGTAGCGCCACCAATTTATTTAATTACTTTTTTATATTTATACAACTTAGAACTTATAAAATATTATTTTACCGAATTTTTGACGCCACAACATTTAAGAAAATATATTGTTGTTTTGACAAATTTGGAAATTATCAAACCAACATGCATCAATCCTTGCGCTGTCCTATCCTACTGTCATTTGAATTTGCCTTAAAAAATATACAAACATAATGTTAAAAATAAATGCATTAAATCTTCATTACTCTTATCCTTAAAAGCTCACTTATAAATAAAATTTCATCAACAAGTACTCCAACATGAACTCTGTTCCATTAAATAACATAGAACAATTAAAATCTTTAGTACAAGGAAAATATTCGGTATAGAAATGTCACTGTATGCAATTCCAAACACCAACCCGAACCCAAACCCGATTAACAAACCACATTTTTATGTGTGTATGTATACACCTACCTACAAGGTTTTGGAATTCATTATTATTAAGGCAACGGAAATGCATTAAATCGAAATGAATCCTTGACATTTACAGGAAATAGCGCTGAGTTCCGTTAAAAAGAGTATTATAACGTATAGGTGCACCATCATTCTTGTTAGGGATAAAATTCTATCCGAGGAAATGTAACTGAGGTTTAATGCAAAATATTAGTGGAATGTGGTTGGATGGGTTGGCAATGTTATGGTAGAGTTGAGATATGTATATAAGCACAAATCTACCTCAATCGAAGAAGTCATATCAAATGAACTGGATGTGATTGATTCTTTTTGTTTAAGGCTTACTTGATAAGGGAAAACAAGTTTAAATATAATAATGGGGTTCACAATTATTACTGCTCTTTTTTACTTTACTTTACTGATGGATTTGCTCTAAGGGTAAATGGATCTTGAGGAAAGAAATGTAAAATAACAAGGGATATGCATTTGTGCTAGTTCACAAATTACAAAATAGTGTACTGGGCCGTATTAATAGTTCTCTGATAAGTTCTTATTTTGTCTCTGCTAAGCTAAACTGAAGCTAATGTTATTCATAAAGAATTTGAACCATGTTTAAGCGATAAACTAGAGTCTAAAAATAAACACTGCAGAACGTCTGTTTAAGTTGTTTTTAACTCTGCCAAATGTCAAAAAAAAACACGAATGAAAATAAAATTTACAATTTTTAATTGGTGTTCTAATGGACCTAGAGAGCTGGGCGTGACATTAGGTAATTTCCATCTCCTAAATCGATTGGCATACTCCGTTTCTCGATCCGCCGTACCAAAAGTTTTGACACATTTTGACACCTGTCAAATTAAAAGTGTTCTAGTAGACCCAAAACGTCAGGCGTGACATTTGGTAGTACCCACCTCCTAAATCAGTTGGTGTACCTTGTTTTCGATCCGCGCGTCGTACTTAAATTCTGGACAGTGCAAATCTTTAGGTTTCCACTGGAGCTAGAGGGTTGGCCATGACAGTAGGTAAAAACAAACGTTGTTGTTTACACATATTAACCATGAGTCAAACAAACAATACAATGCAACAGCTGTTTTTAGACGTTTTTTTTTCAATTGAAAGGATATTGTAGGCGAATTTTAGTAGAATTGTAATAGAAAATACCAGAGACCTGTTTCTAATTGAACAGAGCTGCCAAATTCTCTATGAATAGCAGCTGTGTCTAACCCAGTTCATTTAGACTCGAGTTTATAATATGACTATGAATATGCCCCATTGAATTTAATTTATGTGTGGGTGTGCGTGTGTGTGTGTGATAGAGTGTCAGAACATGTTTAGTGCTTTTATATATAAAAACTATAACTTTAGAATTTCAAAGAAATAATAATGAGTTGCTTACGATTGAGCGCATTTCAAAATCTTGTTTTGAAAAATTTCTTATAACGAAATCTCGCATTTTCGAAACCTTGCAATTATAAAATCTCGCGTACCTCACAATAGCCGGTTTTTAAATCTGAAAAAGTATAATCTCATAAAATTTTTTTAAGGGAGAGACTTTTTATTCATTTCTTCAACAGTAATTTTCTGCCGAACCAAGTGTCATAAAGCAACCTGAAAGTTGCAAGGCCGTGATCGTGAAGTTGCCACCTTTCCGTATGAATTGCAACATATCGCACAGAGACGTATAAACAGCCTGATGCATCTCAGGCTAAATCCTGATGTTTGGTAGCCCTACTATGAAATGTTCCAAATACAAAAGTTTAACGGTAAACACAACAATTCGCATTTAATGTTTTATGATTGCTTAAGAAGGACTGAGTAAAGGATAATGATTTTCTCATAAATGAATGACTATACAGAAGTACAGACAGAACATAGAGTTAAATTGTAGTTGTTAAGCAGATGACAATAATAATCTCATCTAATTGTGCATATAACTTGTCGTCTACTAAGTGAACCTACATAAACGCACACACATGTGCATCAAACTACCCAACAAACTATAACTAAATACAACGAAGGAAAAAAACAGCATCTTGAAGGATTTATAAGTGCGCCAGCCAATCCATAGCTATATATGTATAACACAGACCATCTTTATTGTATGCACATTTGATTAGAGAAGGTTTTCATTTTTCCATTTTTCATAGAGCTTATTTCATTGCACATTGCCTCATAAACACAAGTTATACACTTCACGTCACTTGATTAATGTTATCGCTTTGGAATTTTTGAACAGCAGGTAGATTTTATATTCTTTATGCGAGATTTTTGCACTATACTTTCCAGAATAGTATTAAAGAAGTCGCATGACAGAGGGCATCTCCTTGTCACAAATTTTTTGACATCAAAAGTATCGGTGAGGTCTTTGCCGACCTTATGAATTTGACGTGTGTTTCATTAGTAAATTTATAGCTTGTGACTTGTGACGCAGTAAAAATTCCCTTGTTAAAGCCTAGTACGCTGCTGATGCGAAACGAAATTTTTTAATGGTCTCCAATACGACAACGAAATACTAGCGGAAACCACAACGAAAAAATTACAACTGAAAGCGTCACACCAATAACAAAGAAAAAACAAACACAAACGAAAAAAAAAATCACAGAAAGCCATTTTGTATTGAAAGAAACAACAAATACAAACACGAACCAACCTCAAATGTCACTTTTCCGCACACAATTAATGGTCCGGGCAATTAATTGAGTGCGAAAAAAGAGCGGAGACCTCTCCAAATAATCTGCTACAATTCTACAATTATCAATTTCGCTCATCGAACAGCGTACTGCAAAACGAAAAGGAGGACGACATTTTTCGTTTATGATTTCGTTGTGTCATTTTTGTATGGGATTTTTTTTCGCATCAGCAGCATACTAGGCTTAAACAAAAAACAAAACCAATAACTATATCTACTTTATTGTGCTGGCTTATTTATCGAAATTCACTTGCCTTTGTTGTTAATTGCCCAAGGTAATTTAACTGCGATGTAATACTATCCAATAAAACACGCCTGCATCGACGCAAGTAAAGGGTGTTTTTTTAGACGAGTGGTTTTCAATCTGGCAATACTTTTTTCGGAGTTGGTCTCTTTGACAGCTGTTACTTGATTAATGCTCAGTTTGGTTTGCCATTTCATAGTAAATAGACTTACTCCTGAACAACGTTTGCAAATCGTGCAAATTTATTACTAAAATAATGGTTTGGTTCGCGCGACGCTGCGCCCAATATTTGGCCGAAATAATCGCAAAATCGCATAAATTCAAACAACCATGGATTGGTTTCGCACCACGTTTACTCTTTAGTGGAGAATGCACATCCTCAGAGACGCCGGCCGTACAGTGCGCACCGAAGACGCTATTGCTGCTGTGGAGCCGAATATTGAAGAAGACCTGAATGAGTCCATCCGCCATCGCGCGCAACAATTGTAGCTGTCGAAAATTGGGCCTCTCGTCTGGAATTTATTGGGGCCAGCCGTGGTGGCCACTTGCCCGAAATTATTTTTAAAACATAATGGCAAACCCTTATCTTTATAATAAAGCTTAATTCTTGGCCATAACATTCAATTCCATGCGTTTTATTTCTTCTTAAAAACCACACGTCTAAAAAAACACCCTTTATAAGTTAACACCTGTAAAAGTATGTTTTGGCAATTCCTTTATATTCTTCTCGATTTTCAAGTTACATTTAACTAAATTCGTTGTCTGAATTCGTAAAACAAAAATATCACTTCAATCTATTAGTGACGGGAAATGTACCTATGTCATGTGTACCAACTGTGCTCACTATATACACTATACCTACTCTATATTCCAACAAGGACAACAAAACACGACTAACTACCTACATACATATAAATGTACAAGTACATGATGTTTTTATCTTTCCTAAAAAAAAAGCAACAACAATATTTTCCATCAACAAAATAAAAAGGAAAGAGCAATTATAATCGTTTAATTTTTACTTCATCAACGTTAATTATCCTTGATCAGAATGGCAAAAATTAAAAACTTCAAGTTATGAGAAAAGGGATGTAAATTGTTGCAAATGTATAATGATTATGCTTATAAGCTTGTGAAAGATCTAAATATAAATGCACATAAAGTGAATTTGGAGATAGGGGACAAAAAGTAATGCCATGGAAAATTACCTCAATTACGTTGAGTATACTAATGCAGGGAAATATGCAGTAAAATAAAAACGTTTCCCACAATTATCTGGCATAATGATGAAATTAAAAAGGACTTTTCTCTTTAAATCATATAAAAAAAATATTCCTCTTAGTCGACTTTACACAATTATAAACATACAAACAAGCTTTTAATGTGGATGGATTTATTTCGAGTGATTTGTTAATTATAGTTATAAATTAATTACAGCTATAATTTTAGTAATTTCATGAAAAATTGCGGTAGTGCTCTCCATTAAGTTTGCCAATATCACGGATTCGTTGTACTTCTCGGCGTTCTTGCTCTTTGCCGTCGATGCCAACACCAATGCTTTCGATGAATTTCGATGCTCGGAAGCCATTTTTCTGTTATAAATGAAAAATATGTGTTGCAGTAAAAAAAAAAACAACATCACTTATTGATTTTATTTTAATTTACCTCATAAAATAGCGCCCGGCGAGCTTTGCTAACTTCTGGATCGAAATCCCAATTCGTCCTTTCGTGTGTAATGGGCTCTCCAGCAATATTATTTTGAAGGGTTTCGGTTATAAGTCGATAAACGAACGCTTCTGATCTGTGGATTGTGTTGAGCAGGCAGCATAATGAAATCTAAAATTTAATAAATTCAATAAATAAATGTTGATTAACTTTAAGGTTGTTGTGAATAAACAGGGTAATTGGCAAAAGATGCCGCAGACAGTTGGGGCGTGTTGGTTGGGTTAAGACAAAAAAAAATATCTCCCGTTTAGAGCCCTTACAATTTTAAAACCGTCAAAGATTTATCGTTTTATTTTATTAATCCCAGAGTGATAAATTTTTTCAAGGTCATGAGCGATTTTGGGTGGGATGTTCGTAAAAAATTATATCATCTGAAAAGTCTAAGTGACATCTCCGAGGGCTACGACTACGAGGACTCCGGGATCTAACCACCCCATTTGTGGGATATTCATGAAAAAATACCATCTTTAAAGTCAACTGGTCAAAAAAGGTCAATTTGTCAATATATAGGTACAACAAAATATTCTGAAGCTATAGTTGACCTTTTTTAACCAGTTGGCTTTAAAGATGGGATTTTTCACGAATATCCCACACATGGGGTGCTAAGATCCCGGAGCCCCATAATGCAAGGAAAATAATATTTTAGTTCAGTATTTGAAAGTGACATTATTGTAGTACTATCTCTAGCATCGTTTGAGAGAGGTGGCGCTCTGGACCTTCTTTTTTTAATTATGACCAGCTTCTTGAGTTTATCGACCACTGGGGACGGTGTGATGAAAACCAACACTTGGTTTTACTTCCTAATCGTCAAAAGCTTGATTAGTTTTATCAAAGCCTGTACATTTTTTCCCGAAACCAATACTTGCTTTGCAAACAAAAATTTAATTTATGTTGAAAATATATGCGATCATTTGCTTTGAAGATTGTGCCACTCAGAAAAAAAAAGTTAAAATTTAAGATGTTTCTTGTTAAGTTTACAATATTTAAAACGATGCCATGTTAAATCAATATAAAATTCTTGTAATATAATTTTTCGCAATATTTTTGACATGAAAGAGCTGTGTTAATTTTGGCCAAAGTTTGTTCTGTTTCAACATGGATTCTTGTAAATTTCAAATTTACAACATAGACAGTTGATTTAACGTTTCACAATTGGTTTCTCGATTAACTTAATTTGGCGCAGCATGCCTGCTCATTTAAACATATAACCTCATATTACATGACAAAAAGTGTTGAATTAACCTCCAGTATCTCTGATTATATCAGAGACCAGACAACCATATTATTAACTTTTGATTTAAATGGACTTTGAATCAAGATTTATTAAATCTAAGCACATACATATTATCCTTGTCCGAAATAATAATACTTATTATGGAATTGAAATAAATATTTCGATTTAAATTAATTTAAATCTGGATTAAATCATTAATCTGGATTAAGCAATTGGATAATTTGAGTGTAAGTGTATAAAATGTCAGGATAATTTTGTCTGCATTAACCTTATCGCATAGTTGATATGTTGATAATCTCGCGTTATTTATATTATCAAAACTGTTTAAAAAAAAAAAAAAAACTTTAAAAAAAATTATACTATTATTCGACATTAAAACACTTTCTGTGAAAAGTTGGCTACCTTTTAACTTCAAACTAGACCAATTTCGTCCCAAAGATTACAAGGACAAAAGTATACATTTACTGAAGATGATATTAGTATGTGGGTATCTATTGTTAGTAGTGAGTTATAGATAATGAAGATGGAAGGTTTTGAAAAACCAGACAGAAAAAAACACATCATTTTGTCTTAATATGTAATCGTCTTTAAGCATAAAACATTAAAAATCAAAATTAAAAAAAAAAATAGATTACTATGAAAGAAGTCGACAACAATTATTTTTTTTTAACGGGTCTTACTTTAATTAATAAATAATTTCATTGATCTAACGACAAAATATCTATTTGGTCAATTAATAACAATTGGTTCGTACAATATTGATCCAGAAAAACGTTTCGATGGACGTTTCGATGGATCAATTTGAAAATTAACTAATGTTGGGTTTGTTTTTACATATTAATCTTCACCACTATTGAATCCTATATAACGGGTGATTTTTTAAGAGGTTTAGAACTTTTTTTAAAAAAAAAACACAAAAAATTCGAAAAAATGAATGAAATATTTATTTGAATCGATAGTTTGAACCTTGCAATTTAATGTTTAAAGATAATTTCATGCAAATGTCGACCGCGGCTGCGTCTTAGGTAGCCCATCCCCTGAGTCCAATTTTGGCATACTCTTTCACACATATCGGCCGGTATCTCACGAATGAATGCATGGATGTTGGCTTCCAGTGCGTCAATCGAAGCGGGCTTGTCCCTATAGACATTAGCCTTGACATACCCCCACAAAAAATAATCTAATGGTGTCAAATCGCACAATCTAGGATGCCAATTGACCGGCCCGAAACGTGAAATTAACTGTTCACCAAACTCGCCTCGCAATTGCGCCATTGTTTCGCGTGCTGTGTGGCATGTGGCACCGTCTTGTTGAAACCACATATCATGCAAGTCAAGAACTTCCATTTCGGGCAAAAAAAAGTTTGTTATCATCGCTCCGTAGCGTTCACCATTGACAGTAACGCTGCGATTCGCATCATCTTTGAAGAAATAGGCCCAATAATGCCGCCGGCCCATAAACCGCACCAAACAGTGGCTTTTTCGGGATGCATTGGTAGCTGTTGCAATGCTTCTGGCTGATCTTCACTCCAAATGCGGCAATTTTGCTTATTTACGTACCCATTCAACCGAAAATGAGCCTCATCGCTGAACACAAGCAGCGCGCGATGAACATTTCGAACCGAGCACGAATTTTGATAGTAAAATTCAATAATTTGCAAGCGTTGTTCATTTGTAAGACGATCCATGGTTAAATTGCAAACCAAACTAAAGCTGTTTGACAGTGACACAAGGTACTAAACACACGTCAGCTGTCAAAACCAGTGTTGCCAAAACCAAACCAGCTTAAAAATCACCCATTACAAATTATCTGCATATACTGAATTTGAAGCAAAGCGCTCCAACTACTGTTTAGGCTCCATTTCAAGTGACAGTGGATATGCACTTCTGCATTGATGCACTTACGTACATACGGACCAAGGACGCACCGTATGACAAAAACCACTTGTTGGACTTCTGCATCATTGTTGTTATGTTTGATTAAAACCTCAATCTCTTATAAACGAAACCATATAGAGCAAGTAAAAAGGTAAATATAACAACATTTCTTTCTTGCTACCAATTTAATTTAAATTAAATAATATCTTTGCAACATGATATAGAAATAATTTTTTCAAAGTCACATTCCCGGCTTGCACTAAATTGCAATGTGCATTAAGTGTAATCTAATTACATACTCGTACATATATCATACAAAAACACACTTAAGACCAACATTTTCAAAAGTTATCTGCGGTTTAAAAAGTCGAGGCAATCATTAAGAAATTACTATAATTAACAGGTTTATTAAGTGGAGGGAAAAACATTAATACCTTGTTAAAAAGATTAAGATAACTACAATGTGCAAGGCAAATTAAGAATATTTTGTGGCCTAGTTTTACTCAAAAATCAAATACACGTGAGCAACTCACTTTGTATCAGACCAGTCCATAAAGATTTTGTATATTGCTGTAAGTGCATTCATAAATATGTATCACTCTTTTTTACTGTAACACATTTTTTTTAAGAAGAGCATGTCTAAAACAATTTCATAAATCTACAAGAAAAACGTTGCTACCATTCTGAACACGATTTCATTTGGAGACATTTTTCTCAATAACAAAATCTCACTGAAGCACAATTCATTTTGACAGTGATGTCAAATAAATAAAATACAATGGGGCATATTCATAGTCACTTTTAAACTCCAGTTTATCTTAGACTAAGATAAACTAAAGTTTAAAAGTGACTATGAATATGCCCAAATATTGTTACACTATTTAAAACTGAAAAACAGGAGATTCAATTTGATATATGTACGAGTAAGCATTGGAACAGCCTGTACAAATAAAGAGCACTGTTATATTTAAATCTCTATCACTCCCACCTCAATCATACTTTTTTAACTTCTTTATTGCCTCTTAGGGGGCATATTTCCAAGAACAAGTTTTAAATAAATAATTAAGCACATATAAAACCCAAAACATACCACAATTAGCACGAATTTATTTGCAGACATTCTTTTCAATATGAAATTTACATATAAACTGAATTACGTGTGACTTTCAATAAAGATGCCGAGTGAATCAAATGAATTATTATTATTAATGAAGAAGTAAGAAATATCTCTTGTCTTGGCTTAGAGTATCTTTACTCTTGAAGTATCACAAATCACTAAATGCCGACGCCATAAACAAAACATACAGTTACGTAAATTTTTTTCGGTTTTTTGTTTTATCCCCGCCAATATAAATACAAATCCAATAGTACCATATGAGTCAGACACAAACGAAACAACTTCACAACATTGGATTTATCTTTAAAATACGCAACGTTTCTTTTTAACGTATACATACATACATACATACAATAAAAACTAAACCACTATCGTATTTACAGTGATTGGCATGATAGAGATAATCTTGCGAAATTCTGTGATCAAGCGGACCATGGAAGAATTTGATATGACGCAAATGAAATTCTTTTGATTCATTCACAAAGACTGTATTTATGTTATAGGCTGTGTGTTACATTTTGGGGGTTAGGTTTTTCTTTAATAAATAATAAATATAGAGAAAACGAAAAATGTGGGTCCCGCGCAATTTTGTGTGGGGTTGCACACTTTTTTTAATTTTTGAAAAAAAAAAATCTTGTATCTGTATCTATCATACAATTATTATAATGAAACCACTAAGAAAAAATCTTAATTTTTTCGAAAAGAGATCAAAATATTTTGATAAATTTTTTTAGTGTGCTGGGAGTAGCAGTAAGCCTGCATTTTGGTAAAAAATGAATTTTCACAATAAACATTATTTACAGTAACTCACAAGTAGAACTGTTTTTAATTGCTAGGGCAAGTTTTGGTGTCATGTAGAAAAATCGATATTTTAATCAAGCTTAAAATTAAGAGGATGGAGAATTCCAAAAAAGTGGTTTTTGGCATACTGTCCGAGCCTATTTCGTCTACATTTCTTAAACTAGAATCACAAAAATTATCTTTTGTTGAGTTTTTTTTTTTTGTTGTTTATACATTTTTTTCTAATTTTGTTAACACAATAAATTGTTGGAATTATGAAGAAAACACCAGGGGGGTTATTCCGTAATTTTCAAAATGATAATCGTCAAAACGATTATCGTTAACGCTATCGTCAATGATTTGCTTCAAGTAACTCGACCACTAAGGTCTCGTCTATCGTTTTCAGTTTGAGATTGTTTGGTATATTTCACAAATTCTCAAACTGTAGTGAAAATGTTTTTTTTTTCTATGGGGTTTGACAGAAAATTTGTAGTAAAAAAAACACACCTACAACTTTTTTGTGTTGTTTATTGCTTTGTGTTTTTTTTTGGTGCTGCCGCCGCCGATTGGATTGAAAAGCCGTCTGGCAAGTTTATTATTTCGAGTACCATCACAAAGGCTTCTTTTGATAGCCGAAAACGTTGAACAAAACTATAATGGTTTGAATTATTGTAACAATATAATAAGAAGATTATTTGTTTGTTTCATTTTATTTAGCAACCAGTGCCATTAAAGATATTCTACAATAGTACATAAACATAAAAACCTTGTGCTTACATATGGGTTGGAAGAGATAAACGATCTGATATATCTCTTAATTGTCTTCGCAATCGTATTAATTATAGTTTTTTTTAATTTTCATTTTCACCTTGCAAGACAAATAAACTGCGCTGAAACATTTTTACTTCTATTTATCTACTAAATTGATAGATTTCAATGCCAAACGATACCTATTTAGCTATCGTGTAAACGATATCGTTTTGATGATATCACTTTGACGATTATCGTCTTACGTGAAGCGCGACTATCGCCGAAACGCAATCGTTTGACGATAATTGTTTTATGGAATGACCCCCCAGATTGCAAAAAATTATGAAGACAACAAGTATGTATGCAAAATTCGTAATTTAAGTTATATCTCTAAATTCAGACTAAAACGGGATATGCCTTCCTTCGGTGTGTTAGTCTGTACGCTCACTGATATAGGCGTTAGGCAATAAGGCCCAAATCGATTTGGAAATATCCCCAAAAAAATTCTGAATTATTGTTGTTTTTTTTTCTCGATTTGGGCGTTATTTCCAATTTTTTTATTTGTTTTTTTTTTTTTTTTAAGGAAAGAACGGCCAAAACAATTGGACAGTAACACCCAAAATTGGAAATATCGCCCAAAAACTAAATTTTATCTCCGATGTAGTTGGTTTTAATTTTCATTATAACAGAGTAACTTTAAAAAATAAACTATTGTTACACTTTTTAAATAATTGACGTTCATAATTTAATGTATTAATTGTTTTTATATATATATTTTAATGAATATTTCTTTAGTCTATAAGAGGATTATTGTAATCACTGATTGATATAAATAAAAAATACAAAATAAAAAAATTAAGAAAAAGAGGAAATAACGCCGAAATTTTACAAAAACAATTTACATTGAAAATATTTGGGCGATGTGTATTTCCAACTTTCGATTTGGGAAAATATAAAACTTGGGCGATATTTTCAAATCGATTTGGACGTTATTTCTTTGGGCGTTATTGTCTAACGCCCACTGTATACTGTACTGTGTACATTGAGGTAGAGCCTAAACGGGTACCTGCCATTCAATTATTTTGGTTTTTGTAATTGTTTACAAAGTAAAGGGTTTTCCAATAAGAGGTGTTATTTTGAATAGCCCGCTATTTCGATAGCTGTCACTTTTGAAGCTGTCATTTTTTGACATTTGACAAGTAGAAACTACTATTAATAAAAATGGAACGATACACGCTTCAACAACGCATTAAAATTATTAAAATTCACTATAAAAATGGTGAAAATTTGGCAGAGACGGTTCGTAAAACTAAAACATTTTTGGGTCGCCGTGAAGCACCTTGCCGGACCGCAATACAGAAATTGGTGGACAAATTCGAGTTGTTGGGACAAGTTAGTGATGTGAAGAATAAAACCCGTGCACGTCGCTCAAGAACAACTGAGAATATTGCTGTTGTAGCCCAAAGTGTTGAAGAAAACCCAGGTTTGTCCATTCCTCGTCGTTCTTTGGAATTAGGCATTCCACAAACGTCATTACACCGTATTTTGCATAAAGACTTGGGTCTTAAGGCTTATAAAGTTCAGTTAACACAAGAACTCAAGCCGGCTGATCATCAACAACGTCGTGTGTTTGCTGATAGGGTCCTTGAAATGCATGGAAATGATCCTGAATTTCATCGAAAAATCATCTTGACTGATGAGGCCCATTTCCACCTCGGAGGCTACGGCAACAAGCAAAACTGTCGCATCTGGGGCTCGGAAAACCCAAGAGTTATTGTTGAAAAGCCTCTCCATCCTCAACGCGTGACTGTTTGGTGCGGTTTATGGTCCGGCGGGGTCATTGGACCTTACTTTTTCGAAAATGAGGCTGGAGCAACAGTTACGCTCAATGGATTGCGCTATCGAGAGATGATTAATGATTTTTTATGGCCGGAATTGGATGGTATTGATCTGGACAACGTTTACTTTCAACAAGACGGCGCTACGTGCCACACAAGCAATGAAACCATCGATCTTTTACGGGAAAAGTTTCCGGACCGTGTTATCTCTCGAAGAGGTGATCACAATTGGCCACCGAGATCTTGTGATTTAACCTTGCGACTTCTTCCTTTGGGGCCACGTGAAAGATAAGGTCTACGCCAACAGCCCAGCGTCGATTCAAGACCTCAAAGATGGAATTCGTGAGGCTATCAAGGACATAGGGCAGCCACTTTGCGATTTGGTTATGGAAAATTTCATGAAAAGGATATGGTCCTGTAAGCGTGGTCGTGGCGGCCATTTGGCTGATGTTGTGTTCCATTATTAACGGCATACCTTCCTCTTGAAATAAACATCCGATCATTTATCTCAAAAAATGCCATTTTTCTTGGAATATCAAAATAACACCTCTTATTGGAAAACCCTTTAGTACTTACACTTCGTAGCAAAAGTTCAATATTTGGAATGAAGCGATGTATTTCAGGATTTTACCATACAAAAAATTGGAAAACGGTTTTATAGGCTTAAACATTGTTTAAGGAAATTAGGTACCTTCTTCGATTTTTTTTTCTTTGAAAAAAAACAAGCAATAAAAATATTTCCTTATAATTACATATTACCTATTTCAATACCCATAAACTCTTCATTTATTTGTAAGGCTCAATAAAGTGTTATCTTCACAGCTGTCACAGCGAAGGATCAATAAAATCACTTTATTGCTTGCTGGTAAAGCTTTTGATGCATCAAATAACTGCAACTAATAACATTGATGATATAATTTCTATATATGTATGTGCCTTGTACCGACGTATGTATATTTTATGTAAACACCATCAGCGACCAATCTGACAAAGAGTTGTCTGATTCATTGAAATATTGCAGCTTTGTCCTTTGCCAGAATTTCCCATAATTAAACATTTTGTGAGGCTTGTTATTGGTAGGTACGTTGTTAGCAATTTATTAAACAATTTTATGGTATCAGCTGAAATTTATTTTTGCCATTAAAAACTAAGGGGGTTTTCAAACAACACAATATACTCTCTATCTGATTATTAAGATAATCAAAAAACGATAAAATGGCAATAATTTTATCAATATTACATTTATATTATCATTATTGCGTTTAATGAAATTTTCTTTTTTTGATCTCTCATCCACATTATCCTTTTTTGATAAGCAGGCAACACGAATAAAATGTTGTAACTTCAGTTCAAGTGTATTCATATGTAAGGTTGTACGTTTTACATACCTACTTATTGTTCGTCAGATAGCTCACATTTATTAAACGTTTTTGATTTTGTGAAAAGACGTGTTCAATGGATTATTCTTTTTTGTATCAGACATTTCGATTTGCTCAAGAAATCAGATTGTTGGTTGGTGGTGTCGTTATTGCAATTTCGGAAGTTTTTTTAATAATTTATATTTTTAATTGCCTAGTGGCTGAAATTCGACAATTTAAACTCAAACTCACACAGCAAGAGAACGTGGACCTACACAGAACATAATGAAATGAAAACAGTGGCCACCAAAAAAAAAACACTGACAAATAAACAGTCTCAATGGGAAACAGAATTTTTCGTGTATTTCATTCTCCAAAATCCATTTGTTTACACATTGTTGTATTTGTAATTTCATCCCGCGTCGATGAATAGATGTTTATTGCAACAACAATTTAAGCAGGTGTGTGAAGATCCCTATACTGTCTATGTGTGAGGTAAATGGCTGCCCTGGGTTCTCATCATCATGTGGGTAATACGTGGTTAAAGTATTTCATTGCTCTCTACTAACAGGCGCAACAGCCTGGAATATAATACATACCTCTGTTCGTTTTCTTTCCAAACCTGACAGTTTTAGTCCAAAGTTCTGTCAAAGTTCATATACACAAAATTAAATTTTACTAAAAATGGTAGAAATGGGTAGTTTTGAACTAGTACGCGAAAGCACCTATTAGAGGATTTTACAATTGGCGCCATGTTGTTTTGATAACATCTATTGTTTATTATTCAGTTACTGATACCATTTGGCAAGGTACACGATTGAACGATTAGTCCAAATAATAAAACTTTGATATCAGAATCTTTGACGGATTATCCAAAATTGTGTGGCCAAATTTTACCGATTCACTGAACAATCAGCCAACGCCCTTGCGTCAACGAAACGCAAGATCAACCGAAAACATTGTCTGTGAGACTTCTTTGAAAACGACAAGTTCATTGGCATCCGCATCAACTGATAGAGCTTCCGATCGATGATAACAAATTTTTGTTGGCTCCAATTGGATAATATAGATGTGAATGACATGTGCGGTTCGAACAAAACGGCGCTACGTGCCACACAGCGAACTCCACAATTTTCCATTTCAACATCTATACCCGCCCTTATTGAAAAACCCGAAAACATCGTCTGTGAGAGTTCTTTGAAAACCAGAAGTTCATTGGCATCCGCATTAACTAATAAAGCTTCCGATCGATGATAACAAATTTTTGTTGGCTCCAATGGGATAATATGAGCCGTGTTTTATTATCTCTATCGGGATCCGGATCTGGATCAGGATTAACTTTTAACACGTGTTACAAAAACAATTCTGAAAATTTCCCAGTATTTTGTTTGTGTATTACGTGTTAAAAGTAAATCCAGATCCAGATCCGGATCCCGATAGAAGATAATAAAACACGGCTATGGATGTGAATGACATGTGCGGTTCGAACGAAACGGCGCTACGTGCCACACAGCGAACTCCACAATTTTCCATTTCAACATCTATACCCGCCCTTATTGAAAAACCCTTTAGTAAAAGCAATGCATAATCGCACTAAAAATTGGCTTTAATATTGTAATTGCGTTAACGCAACATTCAAACGTAAGATAACTTTTCTGCACAACTCAAATAATCAACTTTCACGTGGTAAACATAGGTTTTATTTCAGGTATAAATATGAACCTACAAGATTCGTCCACAACGCATAACATATGTATGAGTTGATGTTTAACATTTTTTTTAGTTTCATGCATGTACATAAACATAATGTATAAAATTGTAGGTATGTGGAACACGGTTCTCTATTGTTCATTTTTTTAAACTCACATAATACTTTATTAAACTTTGTTTTTGGCAGAAGGCATAAAATATTATGTTCCCAGCTCTATTAAAATGAAAAAAATAGAGGTTTATATTCAGACTTTTAAAACCATCACAGTGTAATCGAGCATAACAGCAAGTTACTTGCGACCTAATAGTGCATTTTATTTAACAAGTCATACATAATGCAGATACACATTTTGCTTATAAATATGTTTCTTGAAATTAAAACACGTCATAAAAAAAAAAAAAAAATACCAACATCTCTCTCTTTTTAACTACGTAAGACTTATTGAAAACATAATATACTGCTCTAGAACTAATCCGAAACAAAGAATATCTTTACATATCTGATTGCGTCTTTTATCTTTGATAAAAACCACCTCTTAATAAAAAAAAAAATATGAAAAGCTTTTTTGCTTATCCATACAATGTTTGTGTTATTTGACATAGCTTAGACAAGAGCTGCGGTGTCCGAGTGGTTAAGGAGATGGACTTGAAATCCATTGGGTTCTACCCGCACAGGTTCGAATCCTGTCCGCAGCGTCATTTTTTTTTAATGCATGTTCATTATGAATTACTTTTTTTTTCTGTTTATCTACTTTCTAATTTGGTTTGTAGTGTGATCGGCTGACTGTGAAAATTTGGTGTTTCTAAGTATAAATACAGGTGAAGAGCCCCGAGTAGCAAAGAGGTTAGGTTTGTTAGAAAAGTATAGAATTGATTGATTCTTGTTCCATTCATCTTCAAATATTTTCGTATTTCTATATCCCTTGATATTTTTTGTAATTTTAAAAACGGGTAGGTACATTTCCGATCAAAAACAAATTTAATTTTATTATTTTCGCCTTTCTACATTATTTCTCCTTAGATTATACCATTTTTATAAGCCAAAGCATACATTTTAAATTTTTAACGTCTGTACGTCTACTTATTTGCATATTAAGGTACAGCCTAAACTGATGAACAGATTTTGTAGTTGTAGCTAGTATTTTTATTTGATTCCCTAGAAGAATTTTTATTCAGAGTCATCTTGAAGGAATATATCCCATATGCAGGGTGTCCCCTAATTTGTCAAGGATAATTTGTCAATTGATTCTTGGGTATATTCTTAGAACAAAATAGTATAACAGCAAGGGTCTATTTCCAAAAAATTAATCAACTATAGCGGATTTAAGAAAAGACGTACTTTTTTGGTAGAAACTTTATTTAGAAAATTGTGTTTAGAAAAACACTATAGCCTTTCGTAACTGCGTTTAAATAACATTGATATTTTGTATGAGTTTTCAGATATCCAACTTCGAAGTCTTTTCTATTTTGTTTGTTTATGCTAATTTTTAACTTTTAGGTAACTTTTCTGTTAAAAAAATTGTAATAAACATAACGTTTATTAATTTTTTGTTATGAATGTAATAATAATGAAAATAAAAATCAACAACAAGTTGCAGAAAACCCCATAGATTTCATGATACTTGGGAAAACCTGCAGCAGGTAAAAAGGAACTTATTATTTTTTACCTACGTTTCAAAAAAATTGATTATGTGGATGATAAAATTTAGTATTGTATCGCAACGATATCTTTTTCTTTAGAGAAAAAATTGCAAACAATAGACGCATGATGTATATAAATGTTGACATAATTAATTGTCAGAAAAGTAAATATCATGTTTCAATAATTATAAAGATAGTTTCAATTAAATAAGGTTTGCATTCTGAAAATGTATGCTTCAACTTCTTGATTCAAAGTAACTTTAGCTTTATATTTGTTCCATAAAAACTATTAAAAAAACCAGACGATCGTTAGACTTAAAAAAAAATGTTGTGTCGTCTCATGTCCAGCCCTATAGGTACTGCTGCCATCACTGAAAAAGACATCCAACATTTGTTATGTTTTTTTAGTTAAAGCCAAGTGTGAAATCATTCGAATGGTTTTTCATAAAAAATAAAAGCTATGTATCTCGCTTCTTCGAAAATAATGCTATTCTTTTTACAAATTGTAGTTACAAAGAACTACTATTAAAATATATGCACGACTTGATCGCACGAACCCAACATTGAAGATGTATGATGTATATATTATATATTTAACGAGTAAATATTAAAAGAGTCAAAAGCACTACAACATTGATTTTTCGTTTGATTTTTATTTTTGTTTATAAAATAATGTTTTCAAAAATTTTTAAATGCATTATTGTTTAAATTATTGAGAAGCATCAGATTGCAAAATTATAACAATATCGATTTAACCATGGCAAATATAACCCAAAAATAAGACCATTTTCTCAAAAAACGTTGAATACCTAATTCCGTAATGTGAATTTTTTGAGAAAAACCTGAAACGCAGTTTAATCAATATCGTTAGAGCCGTTTTCGAGAAAATTTGAAGAAATCAAAATATTTGTATAGCAGCTACCCGTTCTAGATGAGCTAAAACAAAAATTCGAATTTTCCCTCTAGGGAATCACATAAAAATGGTCTGTACCAAATTTCATGCAAATCGGTCTACGCGTTTAGGCTCTAGCTCAAATTACAGTGGACGCACAGACGTACAGATGTACATACCGACTAACGGCATGTCGAAACCCACTTTTTCGGACTTCTCGATTATCGTAGTGTAAGTTTTGATTATAACCTCGAAATTTTTGTTTTACACGAAACCAATACTTGCCCTATAGAGCAAGTAAAAATGTCAAAACTTACCCAGCAGTAGGTTTATTTTTTTTGTTTCCATTTTTGAGACAGTAAACCCAAGGTCATGAATAATCCAAGGTCATTATTATGGAGAATATACCTACTCCTCCAACAAGTTTACTTAAACATTTTGAAGATGGCGACATATGCCATATTGGAGTTTATACCCTTTCTTTCTACTGGTAATTATAATGATGACACATTTGATGTCAAAAAACTGATTACAACATAAGATCTTATACCTGTTGCAAATCGACCATTTTATTTAAATCAAAACACGAGCTGGTTACGTAATAAAATAACCCACTTATTCCCAGTAGTGATCAAATGATCTCAAACCGTTTCCGCTTCACCTCATAAATAAACAATAACAAGAAGGTATAGTCATTGTATCTCCATCTCCACCATATAATTTTCTTACAAACAAACAAAAGTACAAAAAGTTACCTCTTACGTACGTCTTACCTACCTCGTATACGCCTCGACAATCACGTAATATCTCAACAATGGTTTTTAGCAAATGACAATCGAACTTGTTCCGAGTTTGCCTAAAAAATATCTCAAATTGACTGCAAAAAATCCACATCCACAAGAAATAAAAAATCATCAAAACAACTGGAACATCGCTCTCTGGAATGAAATAAACTTGATTTGGAAAATAAGTTGTTTAATGAGTTCCTTCCAATGTCTGCGCAAAGTTTAAAACAAAAACAAATACTTTCACTTTCTTTTGTAGATGGAAGTGGAATAAAATGAAGCTACACGATGTTCAAACTATACCTACCTACCTAAAAGAAGAAGAAATAAAACAAAAAAGCGATAAAGGAACTATGTATGGAAGAGTGGTTCACCAAGGCATAGGTTAATTCACAGAGCTTAGACTAATTTTAAAACATAACATCAATGCATACATTTTTACACTTCTAAACTAAACATTGCTTTAATGTAAAAAAATAAATTAAATATTATAATTTTACTAAAGCTTTTGTTTAAGAAAATTCCGCTTACAAAACCCTGTAAATTACCAAAAAATGTGGCTCTGATTTTTATTTCTTTCTTTCGAAAACTTTATTTTAAAAAAAAAATTAAAAAAAGACTTAATTCTTCAATACTCTACGCTTATTTTTTTCAAAATTCTGCAAGGAAAGCTCTTCAAATATTCAATACCTAATGTTTATGCGAACACAGGTTGGCGCAAAAGTTGTCACACAGCGCAAAAGTCATCACCCTTTTGGAAGATGTTATAATTCTTGCAAATGTCGGCAAATGTCAATTCTACTTTGACAAAAAAATTAAGACAAAAGCAGAACCAAAGTTTTTCATTCATAAAAAATATTACATCAGCCAAAGAACATCGGGTGAGAACTTTTGCACCACAAGTAAATATGCGAGTATATCTTTAAACACGTTAAACTCGTAAGTTTTTAAAAGTGATGGCCCACCCTTAAAAAAATAAATGAAAGAATTAAGCTAGGACCGCACTCGGCGGAACTGCACTTCAGCGGAACTGAACTTCACGACTTATTTGTGGGAAATTGTATGAGCTATATCGCACTAAGCGACAACTGCACTTCACGACGCGACACTATGCGACAAAATTGGTAATCTGACCAACTGTGTCGCGACGTGAAGTTTCGTTCAGTTTCGTGCGAAAGTGCGCACGGTGTCGCTGAAGTGCAGTTCCGCCTAGTGCGGTTCTACCATTATACTTCTGTGCAATGGGACATAAATCCATTGTACAATTCAAAAGTAATGGCATAAATTGGTGTTTCAAACCTCCATCGTTGCCTAAGTTGTGTTAGCGGACGCTCCGTCCTGTCCTGCTGGACCTGCTGGAACCAACAATGCTCGAGACCGAATTCAGTAAATTGCAGCAAAAAAACACATTCACATTATGACATAACTTTTGCCTCACCTTGTACACAGGCAATATCTTAACAATATTAGAGTAAACTGTCTGGTGTTATGCTGGATTTACACGACTGACAAGTTGGCAGTATTCTGGCATTTAACTGTCAAAAAAATGACAGAACAATGGAAAAATTCATTCTTTTGGCACTATAGTGACAGACAATAATGCCAATTTGTCAGTCGTGTAAATTCAGCATTACTCAATATCTTATTGTTAGAGGAAAAGTAATTACATATAATTATTATATTCATGAAAAAGTTGAGTAATTTTAGATCCTACAAAAAATGTTGACTCAACTCATCGAATTAACATAATTCAAAAATCGTTTCTGCATCAGCTATTGTCTGCTGTCAGGCGAGGGTCCAACAAATTATATTAACATTTATTAGCGGTTTAAATAAAATTTTATAAATTTGCCTTAAATTCCTGATAACTTAATTACACAAATTTAATTAAAATAACTGTTACCTAAGAGTTTTTAACAAACAACTACCAAACATTAAGGCTAATTTTAAAGCTCGCCTTTGACGTGTAATTAAACAGTATATAAACTTCTTTGCAAAATTTAAAGAAACGCATGTACACATGCACAGCAGAGAGGAAAGGCAAAACAAAATTTCTGCCTTCTCCCCATTCCATGAAGCTCTTGCGACCGACGCGACGTTTGTACGCAAACCATTGACTCCATCAGTAAGTACTTTGGGCCACTTAAAGTTTTCCAACTAACTTTAGTTTTTAGTATCCAAGTGATCGCGATAGTATTCAAACGGCCCATCAAGCTACATTAGCGGTTTAGTGTCTTAGTTCGGGTTTGGCCCAAGAAAAGCAAACAAAAATTACCGCAATTTGACAGTTAAACGTTTCAATAATTGTTTTACTTAGTAAATTCCAAAATGGCCAAATACATTTCAAAATTGTTATTTCCCGTAAGTGTTGCCATTTCTAGATAATTTTTTCTCTATTTTAACAGTATACAAATGACAGTTACTTTCACACTTCCGCCGTCGTGGTTAGTCTTCCAATAATAATGTAGTTATTTTGTTGTGCGATGGTTTTCTTTTATTTTCTTTTCTTGTTGCAATTAGCGACCAAAGGTGAAAATGGCACAGTTATTAAAGTAACGCTGTCAAATAGAGTTCGTATGGTCAAAAAGCCATCTTTTGTGATGCATTCAAAAACACATAGATTCAATGAAAGTTCGATATTAAAGTAGCACGGTCCAATGACATTTTTCGAAAGACCTTGAATCAACTATATTAGTGGGGCTAGAGCCTACCTTTGCCTACCACTTTAGATATATTGAGGTCACTAGCACAAATAATGGTGTGGAAAGAGCTTGCGGGAGAGTGCGCAAACACTAATGGAGAGATAATTTTATGTTTAATGAAATAACTTTTGTATGAACGTGTTTCAGATTGTGTTGGGAAATTCGTATATTCATATCACGTAATTTGTTGTTTTTTTGTATTGTGCCGAATGTACAAACGAAGTTGGGGAGGGTTTATTGCTGTTGTTTGACATAGATTTTTTCGGTCTTTGCTCTTAATTTATAGATTGTCATTCATATATAACTAACGGAATTGATAAATAACTCAAAGGTATTAAGTCGTTGTTGATGCATACAATTATTTGACACATTCAAAATTGTTTGTGACAGATTGCGTCAAAATAAAATTCGAGGCTCTTTTACGATAGTCTTTTTATTTTTGGGTATGAGAAGAATGTGGATGATGAATGGATAATGGAATGAAAAGGTATCTATTGAGAATACGAATTGGTAACTAAATGGAATTTAATTTGTAAAACAAAAAAGATTGTGGGTGAATTGAACACCAGTACTTGTTTTTAAATTTCGAAAAATAAGTTGAAGATTAGCATGCTTACCTTGGATCTGCATCTCTTCAACAGTGACAAGGCACTCGACAATAAAAAAAAAATAAAACCCAAGACTGGATCGCATAAACTTGGTCTAGCGTGATTTAAGGCTGAAAAGTGGCTATTAGGTTTGCCAATATAAAAATTCAAAACAGCTCAAAATTGCACATATATTTCTTCTTCAAATGTATTTTTCTATAAACGAATAGTTTTTGTAAAATTTTGGAAAGCAATGTTACTTTCATCATTAAGGAGGAACTGTTTACAAATTTGAAACAACAGAAATGGATACACAAGCACAGATGCACTGTGGTTCAAAAGCGGCAAAGCCCCTCAAAGATGAAAATGATAGGTACCTACCTCTACCTACTTGACAGAACTTTCCATTATTTTTGTTTGTAGTTTACTTTTGTTGGTTTTCGATTTTATCGTTAACAACTTGCCGATTTCGATAAAAAATTTTATACTCGCTGTAGAAATAGTATTCCATATATAAATTTTAATTTTGAAAATGAATTACATTTTTTTAAATCAATACCTTGAATAATGTATTTTTGAAATTAATTTTTATTGAATACTTAAAATAATTGACATACCAATTTTCTTTTCAAAATTTAAACGAAATTTTATTCATAAGATGCGCAAAAGTTTAGAGCTAGAGGGCGTGTATGTGGGATAGATGGGGTTTTATTTCCCCTGTTTAGACGGAAGGTGCAATTTTCTAAAATATCGGCTTGTAATTGAAAATATGTAAGTCATTTAAAAGCAACGACAACAAACTTACTATAATTGTCGTTTTCCATTGGACGTCTAGAAGCATCCGAAATCAAAAAGAACACTTCTGAAACCATTCCATTGGCTTCTCAATTTCAAATCAGAGTTCACTCAAGAAGCACTAATACATTTAAGCTCTAACGTCAAAACAAACTCACTCAAATTTCAAAAGCTGTAAGCTGATGGCACGGCATTTTACTGACACGACGATTCACCAATGCAGTGACAAAATTTCTAGGTTGTGTAGAAGTACTTAGCACTGTTCCATTGGATGTAGAATGAGTGAATCCCTGAGTGAAACCAATGAAAAACGACATTATATATGTATATCATGCTATATCGTTTTTTAAAGCCAGTTTTTGAAAAATTAATTCTCAAACTCAAAACATTGACAAAAAAAAAAAATTTTGTTCAAACTAATTTTTCCAAAATTGTACGTAATAAAGTAGTATTTTTTTGTTTTTAATCAATGCTCTTGTTAATTTTTAGTCAAGCACAAAAAAACAAATGCTCCTGATTTAATGAAAATCTAAAATTGTACTATAAAAACCCAAACATCGTACCACCTGTCCCCATGAGGGAATTAGGGGTCAATTAACGTTTCCTTACGTGTCAAAGTTTTTTGAGAGAGTTTCATTCAAAGTCTTCAAAAATTGTCAATTTTTTAGTTTCTTTCCAAAACGTAAGAGAAGGGGCCTTTATTTTATATTTTAACTCCATCTTCATTTAAAGTGTTTGACGTTTTGGCTGGTGTAGTTCAGTTCATGTCAGGTGTATTTTATTTAAAATAATAGCGAAATACTTTTGTCAATAATTCTGTAAAATGTATTTAGCATAATTGCACTCTTCATTTAATCTTTTCAAACCCTTTTTGTAAAAATTGGCTCAGAATAAGAACTGGAAAAGAGGCATTTTGGTTTTATATAATATCTTCAACCTTTATAAACATTATCTTCATAATATTTTGTTAAAAAAATATATTTTCCTTTATTTTAGATGCTTCTACTTTTCATCTGCATTGTTCAACTTACTTCCTCTAATGTACAGCCAAGAGCACCAAATTTCCAATATTTTGAAAGGTAAGATTAAATTTTATGGTACATTTATTATGTATTGATATGTTTTGAGCTTAATTTATGGATTATACTTTTTATTCAAGGCCAAAATACAGATACCCTTATTATGATGAGAATGGAAAAGGCAAGTTACTCTACGGATATGGAGGTCCCGAACTCTACCAATACAAAACATACACACCGTTGGAAGGAATTCACTGATACCAAAATTTATAAGTTATAACTATTGCGATATGTACTCCTATTTATTTCCTTTTTGTTTAAATTTTGTGTGGATGGAGAATGGTGACAAACGTCCCTATGTATAGATTTAAATTTAAGTATTAAGAATTTGTAAACAAAATAAACAGAGAAGCAGGTGTAAATTTAACAGTTTTTTTAATTCGTCTGGGAATAAATTAAGAAAAAAAAACATTTGCATTTCGAAAGGAATTGTAAAAGCTCATGTTGATTGTTTTGTGTAGTAAAAAGAGTACATAGATTTATTAAATCTAAGGGCCAGTTTTACAAACCTCGTTCTTCCTCTGGGATCAATATTTCAACTCACTGATTTCCGTGGGTTAACTGAAGTTCAACCAGTATTCAAGGTTCCGAAATTAATTAATAGCCAATCACATGGATTAACCTGGTTGGTTAATAAATATCGAAATCGGTGGTTTAAAGTATTGATACCAGATAAAAACTACGTGATGTTTGTACAACTCGGATCTAAACGAAACGGTAAAACGAGGCCGCGGTGTTCACTGAACGCTCATAAACGGGTTTTAAGTTTAGGAGACTCATAACTTGAAAATTATTTGTGGTATTCACCAACCACTCATAAGTATCTATACTTCGTAGTCCGAAAACGAGAGCCACTCTCTCTCTCTCTCTCTCTCTCTCTCTCTCTGAACCATCAGGACATGCCCAAACTGTGAAATCAAGTTGTTTTTTGTTGAAAAAATTCAAAATCTCTTATCAGCGACTGTAATGAATTAAAAAATCACTATATTTCATTGCGGTTATATTCATTTTTTTGCAATAAATTTAAGGTTTGGACAGTACGCACACAAACATATACTGTAAAAAACTCAAGCGATTTAATAGTTAACATGTGGTCTTCGAGAGTTTTTGTTGAAAACGCTCATATAACTTAAGAGTGCTCCAGACCACTCATCATTAGTCTTATATGAGCTCTCATAAACATTTACTATTATTGCTTGGTGAAAAGGTTTATGAGCCTATTAGGTTATGAGCATGAGCGTTCTTTGAATATCAACCTAATGGCGAATTCCTTACAACAAAGAAATCGAATTTTTTCCAAACAGAATCGAATTTTTTCTAAACAAAATCGATTCTTTTATGTCAAAACAAATCTTGCGTTTTTAGCAAGATTTCATACTGATTTGCACACACACTATGAAGACTTGACATTTTTAATACGTCAAATTGAAAGTCGCGGAATTTTTGGAAGACGAGTTGTTTATTTTCTGGTTGCAACGAATTCTACATAATTTAACAAAATATTCAACAATATATACATATGTATTTAATCAATACAGCTATAAAAATAATTTATTGTGCGTTGTTCATTATCAAACACAAATTTGACAAAAAAAAAATAGCTTTCGCGAGTCAAAGACGTGTTAAAAACTTTCAGTGCAAGTGAAAACTTTTCAATAACAATTTTCTTTAAAAATATATGTGCAAATAGAAGTTTAAACAAATAAAATGCACCAACAAATTGGCACCGTATAAGCTCTGGCTAATATCTTTTATTAATTAATTTAATTCTATTGGTAAAACATTTTTCTCACATTTCTGAATAATTTCTTGACGTTTTGCGTCAATTGCAGCTATAAAGTAACACAAACACAATCACACCAAAAAAAAATCGATGCTTTTACGCAATACGAATTCCTTTCAATTGACAGAAAAAAATCGATTCTGTTTAGAAAAAATTCGATTTCTTTTTCGAAAGGAGTTCGCCATAAATTTAAGAACATACGATTGTCAGACCTGTCGATCCTTTGACAATGAGCTGCCAAGAGCTGACAATAGGTCTGTTTGATAGCGAAAAACTTCTTACAAATTTACAACTCAAGGTATCTGAACATTTTTAGATAGGTTGATAAAAGTCTCGGATAGGTTTTTGCGTTCAACAAATTAATATCGCAGCAGTGGAACGTATACGCCTCCACATTTTTATCGCGATCATTAGCGATCGCATGCATCGATTTGAGAAATGCTTTAATATCTCCAATGTGACATTTCGAGCATGTATGTATGTACATAAGTATGTATGTACATACATTTTTAATTTAAGATTGTGGTAAGTTTTTACTGGTAATCTGAAAAGTACTTTGAACCCACAGTACACAGGTAATATATTGCGCAGGTTGTCAGTCAGAATTTAAACATGGTGGCTCGAGTGCCCACGAACACTGCACATGACATTACTAGAAACAACAACAAATACAAGCATTTTTACAAGTAAAGAGACACTGGATCCGCCATTTTCACAGATGTGCAGAACTGAACAAAAATGAAAACTCTAATGATATTGCGACATATTCATAGTCACTTAGTAAAGTTTATCTTAGACTAGGGTTTATTCAATGTTATTTAGATAGGATAAAGCCAGGTCTAAGATAAACTGGAGTTTAAAAGTGACTATGAATATGCCCCATTATATTTAATATTCCTAACTTCTGCAAAAGTAACGGTTAATTCTAATTTAAAATTAAATTGGGAAATTATGCTTCCTTCATTTCTTCTCAACGATAGGAGCGCACTCTACATTCGATAACTAATGTCAGAGGGATTTTATATTTGGGATTTTTTTCTGACAGATGTCAAACTTCAATGAAAACATTTGGACATCTACAGCATCAAGCTGTAATTAAGCAAAATAAAAACGTTTTATCGTTTCCCTCATTGCAGTATTCAGTTATTAATTTTTTCTATAAATAAGTTAATTTGTTCCAGTTTATTAAAAACAAAAAATCAAAAATATAAACAATTATGTCCCGCAAAGAAGCTCTTTCACAGTTCATCAATCAAATTCATGGCCGGCCAGTTGTGGTAAAACTTAACTCTGGAGTAGATTACAGAGGTTGGCATCAATGTTTGCCGGTTTTTCTTTAATTTCTCAAAACAATTATTTTGCTTTCCATTCCAGGAGTCCTTGCCTGCTTAGACGGCTACATGAATATAGCTCTCGATCAAACCGAAGAATACCTGAATGGCCAGTTGAAAAACAAATACGGAGATGCATTTATACGTGGTAACAACGTTCTTTATATCTCAACACAAAAGAGACGTGTTAATTGAATAAACTTAACTAAACTAAATTAATATGCAAATCTATGTAATTATCGTATATTAAACTTAAGATTTCTTTTTTTATAAATAAATAAACTTGGCAAATTTAAAATAACGATTACAACTAATGATATGAACCAAAGTCCTGTGGTAGAACTCCATGGTATTTCAGGTTTTCCACTGAGGCTCCACTGCCTAGTAGTTCGATTAGTCTCTCAGCCCTACGACCGTAATGATGTTCGAAGTAAGGCTGCCATGCCTTACCATAGTTAGGATGGAACTCAATAGTCGTTGGTGGTCCAAGTAGGGAATTTCCCAGCAATAATCTATCCAGATAGTCTAGAACCGCCTTTTTCTTTTGAAAGTGCTCCAAAAAGGGATTAGCATAAGGTGCTGTGGCTGGATTTTGTGAGGGAAGATTCCTAAAAAACCTAAATTTATTGAAATCCAAATTAGAGAAGTCAAATACGTCCAAAGTCGCTCGAATTGTTGGTGCCAATAAGATTGCCTGTAATAGAATGACGTTAATAAATGACATAACAAAGTGAGATTAATTCACATTCTTACCAAAACGAGTCCCAATCCTAGCCTCTTCATGTTTGATCCTTTTCAATTCACAACCGATTATCAATAACTCAAAATATTTACTAAAACCTATCTGCAAACCGACACATAAAATCATGATGGAACAGAAGAAACACAAACCCCACAAGAAGCACCACCACAACTAATTAAACATTCACTAAGCGTCCTCTGCAACTCATCGTATTCGATTACAACTCTTTCGTGTGTTTGTGTGTCCCAACGAAAGTGTAGCCGCGAGAGGTTTGTTTTGTAAATTTGGGCTCAATATTACGAAATTCAATTTATATCCAAACGTAATGATTGACTGATAGTAGGGTGATAGTAAAGTTCCGTATGCACCGGTAGAAGCCATTGCTTTGTGGTTACAATAAATAATGTGATAACAATAGTGGACGATTGTCGAGTTTTAATTTTTGGCAAAAAATAATTAAAAAATATGTAACAACAAAAGTTGTGGAAGAAGCCAAGAGATTGGTAATGCTTAGATTTAAGACTTGTAGCATTAAGCAAAGCACGTATCGTTTTGGTTGGAAATACTTCACTGTGGGATTGTGCACTGGTTTCCAATTGATAGTCGTAAATTGCCGGGTTCACAATATTTAAATTGAGTCAAGGTGACTTTTATAATAGGTACCTATTTGAAAAGTTTTGTTTTGGTTAGTTTGGCTTATTTAAATATGTAGTAGGTTATAGCAAATCTATAGACGTTAGGTTTGCTTTGCAGAAATATAACTAACAAAAAAAAAATTACTGCTGCTGAAGGTTTGATTTGTGTAACCATTTGTAAATACAATCGGAAAGGCCGGGTCACGAACACGTTATTTTAGTATCTAAGAAAGCTTTAACTATCAGTCAGAGGGTCGCATCATATATAAAGTTGTTGTGTATAGTTATGGAAACATTTTCTTAAAACTTAACACTAGGAAATATTTCATTATATTTCTAAGCCACACATTTTGAAAATAAACTTAGGGCCGATTTCTTCACACTCCTTTAAAATCCAGATTTTTTCGTTTCAACATAAATTAATCAAACTCTTTTTCCACTTCCAAACAGAGGAATAAGAAAATCAACAAACAGAGCACTTGTTTTTTGAAAAACTGTATTTAATTTCATTGCAGAAAAAAATGAGATGAATTGATCTCTATTTGTTGTTCTACCCCGAAAAATGATAATAAGCTATCATTTACAGACAAATATTCTAAATTAGGCAATAAAATAGATTTTACTTATATTTTACTAATCACTTTCCAGGCAATCCAATAAAAATGAACAAATCCGCAACATTTCATTTGCAGATTTGAATTGTATAGAGTGAATGCGTTCGCGTGAATAAGTGAATACCGCGGAGTATTACCGACTTTACCTACTTTAACCCAGATTCACCTCGAATGAATAGCAGAATAGTGATTAGTGAAATTTCAAGAAAAATTCCCCCCGATAAATAGCAGAATAGGGCTGTTAATAATGCATTTTTAAAATGACTAATGAACTATCATTTTAGCCCCAATTAAGGTTTAATAAAGCAGTTTTATTTAATCTCTCTCAATTAGCGTTGGAATCAGAACTTTTTGGGAAAAAATTGTCAGTATTAATAACTACTTTACCGTCCCTTTACAAACTGATTTAAAAGCATCTGTACGGCCAGAATATATTTTCGGAATAAGATTTACAATATAATGGTTTTATTGAGCAAATAATTTGTTATTTGTCTGTTAAGAGTTCAGTTTTGAGTTCATATATGACTCATGAACGTATGATGATATTTATCTCCATTTAATACCACTACCTTTTATGAATAAAATAATATATACATCCATCATTTATGTGATCTTTTGGATAGCTAAAAACCAATTAATACTTGGATGTAATTGTAGAAAAATGTATGTTCAAAAGCACGAAATTTATTCTTTAAATGACAAGCAGACAGAATAGTGAAACTGTCTTTTTCATGTTCTCTCTATTAATCGAATAATATCAGGACCTATTCAAATCTCGAGTTCGTTTTTTTAACAGAGCTTTGTAGTGCTTTTAAATACATTCATATTATCGTAAGTATAAATGGGTTAATTCAAACACAAATGGGAGTTTTCACGCTGCTAAATATATTTGTGTCAGTACCCATCGACTGAAATCTTGCGTCTTTAAAGGGTAGGACAGCAACTAATTGAGGAGCTTAAGAAATTAGTTTTGTTCTCCTATAAAACTATAAATATGTATCAGCCTTGCAAAAAAAATTCTTTTGTTTTTCATCCTAAAATCCAAATATTCATTTTAAAAATAAAGATTTATTAATATAAGCTCTCTCTAAAACATTTTCTAACTTTTATTGCAGTTTTATTAATAATAGACTTAGCCAATACGATCACAATCACACATATTTATATGGAAATTAGTTTCTTGAACTATTTTTTTGTTAAGTTTAAACATCTTAGCTCTCGGTATGGGGAAACTGAATATGTAACGGCAACAAGTTTTACATCTTCGCTTTAAAACCGAATTCATTCCCTTGAGGCAAAAACGTATGTTTACATATCCTCTACGTGAGTCCCCGTACTCACACATATTTTGTTTTTTTTTTCAAATTCCAAACTTAAATTTGAAATGTTATAAACGCCGAGAATAATGCCCGAACCACACTTCTCTCGTGTGGTGTGTTGGGGAGTAGTGTGTCGCTATCCCTCTAATGCATTCCATATGCGTAGAGCCATATTTGTATCGTGTGATGTGTTGTGTCGAAATCCATGAAATACATTGGAATGACAGCGACACACTACTCCACAACACACCACACGAGAGTAGTGTGGTTCGGTCTTAAAGCTCAAATCGTAGCTATATGATGTAGTTCTATTTTTTTTAATATGAAATCGTTGCTGCCAAAAACATGTCTAATTTACGGAAGCCAAATTTTGTTTTGGAAATATTTCCGTTACAGCATTAAATTTATGGCAATACATTTCTTATATTTTAGTAATTTGGCAATGTGCCTAGTCCGTATTTAACAGAGCACATACCAAAGGAAAAAATAAACATATAGAAATGCTTCAATTAATTTTGAACAGGAAAATTGAACTCTATAGAACGTAGGATCTTTTAAGTTATTGTTTTCCGGGTAAATGGATAAACCATCATATATGTGTGTATGAATATTATCATTCCAGGTAATAAAATATATATAACTGAAGTTCTAAAATTAAAATTAAATGTAATTATATTGAATTGTCTAAATAAGTTTTTAAATGATTCCGCACACCTCCAACAAAACATGATCGAAACCCTTCTCACACCCTTGAACAAAACATTAATATTAGAATTTTAAATAATTAACATAAACTCGTACATGTATGTACATAATATAGTAAACATCAATATTAAAAAAATAGTTATCTGCATAAGTTTATTGTATTTATTCATATCATAATCAACATAAAGTTGTGAGGATATGTGAGAAAAAAAAACTAAAAAATAAAAATCTCGTTTACATTCCAAGAACTTTGATATAAAAAATAAAAACTATACAAAAAAAAAAACTATAGAGGACAAAAGTTTATTTTGAAAAATTCATAGAACTAAAATATGTAACGGTTTCTTTTCTTTGTTTTAGTTGAATTGATTAACTTAGCAAGGATTATAGTATTGAATTGCTTTTGGAATAAACATTTGTCATAATTGTAAGTGACATTCTATTTTCATTCCTTATTCTGATTTCACCAAATTCGTGTTTTTGTGTTGCATAGAAAACTTTGTAGAATTTTCCTAATTTTTTGTTGATGTTTGTTTTTGTTTATTAGTGTATAAATATCGAAGCATACTTTTTCATATATTTTAAGAGACAAAAGACCATTAATTATTCAGCCCAGGCTAGGAGTTCCTTCATGCTGGGATCATTCATATCATCATCTAAAGAAATGTTATTTGAATCTATTCTAACGCAAATGAATGTTGGAGAACTTACTTGCAGGTTGTTTCTTTTCTTTCTGTTTGGTGCCACCAGCCTTTTCTTTGACATCGTCCGTAGGTACTTCGGGAAGAGGAGTTGGCTCGCCAATTCCAATAATCTCTTTGTCAAAGTTCTCTTGTTCTAGCTCGTCTAATTCACGTTCAAGCTCTTCATCGTCGATATCGGCTCCTTAATATAGAAAAGTACGTCAGTAAGATATTCTTAGAGTAAGATGATATTAATGAATTATAAAGGCAAAAAGAGTTTAACCCTAAAGCTGACATCAGACCTACATGATCACAAAAAACATGACAAGATCATTCATTCTCGAACCATTTGCATTTGGTAATCGTGTGTCAAAATGGTTATGTAGATATAAGAATAGATGACAATCAATTTTATGTTTCTGCTTGTTTCTTTTAAGCCCACAAATCTTTTACTTTTCCTAATAAACTTACCAAAGGCGACTGGATTCGAAATAGCATCTGAAATTTCCTTTGCAACGTCTTGTTGCTCGGCAATATCGTCCATCATGTCGTGCACTTGATCCACATCCCTATAAAGAGAATCTTAAATTATCCAACTTGGTATTGGGACTTAAAATTGCTTACATATTTTGATGGGCAGCCTTGAGAGCGTCGGCAGCGTTCTTCATTGTGGTCAAAACGGCAGTATTCGTGTTTGCACTTTCGAGCGCTTCCCTTTGCATTTCAATTGTAGACAGAGTGCCATCGATTTGTTGCAATTGCTTCTCATAGCGCTTCTTCCGCTTTAAAGCCTGAATGGCAGCTATTGAAAAATGTAAATTAAACACCATGACTCAATAGGTTTGAATAGGTTTGCGAGCTTGCAAGCTTGCGACGCAAAAATTATATTCGAGTTTGCATACTGAAATTCACTTTCACTTACCTCGCTTATTTTTCGATGCATTTTTTCGGGCCATATCAAGTTCCTGCTCGATCTTGGACTCTAAAAATTCTTGTTTTTTAATTAACATGTTTTCTGTTTCACGCAGTTTTTGTATTGCTTCGCCAGTTGTTGGGCCAGATTCTTTTTTTGACCCAAAAATTTTACCAAAGAAACTCATATTTGCTACGATTTATATTTCCTATTTTAACTTGAGATATTATCACAAAGTTCAAATAATTTTAATATTGTAAAACAAAGCAGAAAAGTAGTGAAATCGAGCAAATATAAAGAAATTAGTCAATTTCTTTATGTTTCCTTTTAATTTTTTGTCTCCTAAAATGATGATGAAAAATCTGACAGCATGCGTCATCCAACAAAAAACAACACTTAACTAAAAAATAATGGGATTTTTTTCATTTAAACACCTAGTACAATCGATTTTTTGGGAATATTTCTGATTTGTACTGTGAAGTTGAGTTCGCATTTTTTCATTTAACAACTTTAAGGCAAGGCACACACTATGCAACTTAAAGTTGCTCGCCCCACGCTTTAATTATTTATTTTAGTTTTAGGGCCAGTTTCACAGTCAGAAAAGTGACACTTAAGTGGGGAATTTGAAAGATTAATTCCCAATATCACCGTTCACTGTTACCTGAATAAGTGGCACTTAAGTCTCCGATGTTAGTGACTTAAGTTCCACTTACGCTAGCTATGAAATTTAGCTTAAATTCCCAATATGGGAAACTTAAGTACCACTTATTTCGGTAAGTGTCGACTGTGAAACTGGCCCTTAGATTTCCTTGGGTTTTCATGAAAACAAAAAAACAGTTTTAAGGAAGAAAGTCTTTTAAAAACATGTATTTAATGTGTATTGTGCGGTGATTTTCGTAAAATTTAGCCAAGCATTAAAGCCTAGTGGTACGCAGCTCCAGCTAAAAAAATCAAATTTTTGTTTCTTAGGCCAGGCGCGCACATGCAACTAAACAGTTTGGTTTCGATTTTGAGCACTCAAGATTATATGAGAGTCCGCCGGTTTATGTGCGCGGACTCTCATATAATCCCATAGTGCTCAAAATCGCAACCAAACTGTTTAGTTGCATCAGGGCTACCTTTCCAGATTTTGAGAAAGAGCCAATAAAAAGAGTATTTTAAGGAAAAAAGAGCCACCGCTGAAAAATTCCACAACATACAAAGTATGCACGACTGGGTCGCACGAACTTGCTCTTACGTGCGACGTGCGATCACACTGTGGTTCTAAAGTCTGAAATAAATTAGTTATGGGAGCCTATATTTTATACATTTGCCAAAACTTAGTAAAGTTGCAGGCAGTATTATGTCAGTATATAAAAATTAACAATTAGCCCCGTGTTACACATATGCAAGGAAATTATATTATTTTAACTGGAAAATTGTTTTAAATCAACAAAATTAGACAGAAATTGATTAAAATACTTCTGAAACTTTTTTTTTAAGGTTTTGATATGCAATATTGTTTAAATTTATTACAAGCTTGTGTGTACAAAATTTAGTTTTAATCGATAATCAGGTAATGAGAAAGTTGAAAATCAATAAAGGCTCTCCCAAACCAACGCGAAACATTCGGTGCGACAACGAAACTTCCGCCTGTCTTAATTTATTTACATGGAGATTAATGGGAGCACCCACACTGGCGCGATGCGAATCTTCGAACATTATTCAGTCGTCGCATATTCGCGCGAATGTTTCGCGTTGGTTTGGGACAGCCTTAAAACCGTCCTATGATACAGGTACTGTTAATAATAGTTCAATGTAAAATTTAACAATTTTAAATGCTAGAGCTTACTAATTTTGATACAAAAAAAAATATATCAAAATCGTGGGTGTCGTTTTTGAGCAATAACAGATTTTCCTTAACGGTATTTGTATGGGAGCTACCGTTATTTTTGATTACAAACAAAAAATTTGTCTAAAATCTTCTAGATAATGTAAAAAAAAATCTTTTTGCAAAGTTTAATAAAAATCGATCAACTCGTTTTTTAAATATCGAGTTGTCAAAAAAAATATGTCAATCTTTTTCAAAATTGAAATGAAAAAATAACGAAAACTTACAAGAAAAAAACAGTTGCAAAAAAAATAAATACAACAGCTGAACCATTTGTAATTTAAATCCAAAATATGCCACTTTCATCTCATTCTTTCTCTTTGCTACGTTCGGGAAATATTTATCCGAAAAGATAAAATGTAAGAAATTGATTTTTTTAATGAAAATTAACGTGTTCCATTTCAGAGAATTTTTTACTCAGAGGAAAAATTTCAAACAATTTTTCGCAAAGAGTTTTTACTTAAAGGAAAATTGAAAAAGAGTAAAAAGAGCCACGAAAATCTCAAAAAGAGCCAATTTTGGATGATTTTAGAAAAGTGGAGCCAAAGAGTCACACCTGAAAAAAAGAGCCAAATTGGCTCTTTAGAGCCACGAAGGTAGCCCTGAGTTGCATGTGCGCGCCTGGCCTTATTGTTCCGACATGACTATCTGTCAAAATTTAGCTCACGATATAATTGTTCGGCACATTAATTAACGTGCTAAATTTGTACAGATTCTATGATTCTTGAATTTTGTGTGAACTTTGTTTATGTGAAAATATAAATTGAAGTGGAGGAATATTTAAAACCAAGGGTGTGTTTCTTTATTTATTCCGAATATTCGGAATATCTGGAACACCGCTTTTGCGTTTCTTTATTCTCTGGAATATTCCGGATATACTTTTTTGTTGTTTCTTTATTCGTTCTAGAATTATTGGAATGCGATCTTTCTGTTCCTAGTCAAGAGCTAGTGTAAGTGGAATATTCTCTACTTTGACAGATACATTTCATTTTTTTCATTGGTTACAATTAGGTTTTGTTATTTTGTCTGCCGTCTGCCTCTGCCATGGATGAAAAGAAATTTAATGAAATAGAAATGGGTGAACATGTTTGTGTGATAATTATTTTTGTATTTTCATGATGCTTATGCGTGCGCGAAAAATTAATTTACAATTTGCAAAACAAAGAAATAATCGCAAAATGATTTTTTGAGATGAAAACAAACAGCTGATAGTTGGATATTCTTTCAATTAAGATCTGTTTCCTTATTTATTCTATTCTGGATATTCTGGGTTGATATTTTGCCTTTTCCGTCTTTTCTATTCTTTATCCGGAAAAAATAAAGAAACACACCCCAAAGAACTGATCTCTTATGGCTGATTTCATAAAGCACTTTTGACTATTTAACAGATTTTTTGTTTAATAATAGGTTCCTTATTGATTACAAAACTTGTATTGTTTAATTATAACGTTTAAATAAATGAATGAAAAGTCACGAAATACATATATATTTTCGACGAAACATTTGTCAATGTTCTTTATTTAATTTGTAATCAATAAGGAACTTAACATTAAACAAAAAACATAAATTGGATTACAAACATGGTTCAGTGTGAATTAAATACACAAAAATTCGAGTATTTAATGTGACCTAGCGAAGAAAAACAAACGAACGGGAATAGAAGAAGATATACAAGCATTCATTCGAGAACAATTGAAACGGCGGGATAGTTGTAAAGAACAATCACATTTATTCTTATAACAAAGCAAGTCATTAATAGTTAGCTGCTCTTTTATTTAACATTTAACAGGCTTTTAAATCTTAGAATGACGTTTTTTCCATACAAAATACGTCATTTAAAAATTCAAAACCCTGTTAAATTTTTGTCAAACAGAACATTAAACAAAATGATCCATTTGCTTTGACTAAATTAAACAAATTCTCTGAAATGGTTGAATATAACTTTTTTCTCAGAGAACAGCTGTTTTATGTGACATATTCTCCACAACGCTCTTATGTCAAAATATAGCTACGGTTTTAACTGATGTTTGGAAAGAAAAATGGGAGCTAAAGTACGATCTGCGTACTAGGCTTTACCAAGAGATTTTATAGTGATACTACAGAACATCTTTTAAGATTTTGTTTCCTTGTATGAAAAGTTCAAGAGTTTGTAGAGGAAATTAATAGAAAACTTCAACCAATGTCCAGTAACTTATTTCTTCGCTTGAAAGGGGACTTTGTAAAGGTACACAAAAATTCTTGTACGCATCAAATTTTGCGATTCCGCAAGATTGAGGCACAAGTTGGAATTTTTCATGAAAAATAAATGTAGGCGCCGGGTAATATTTCTGTTCTATTACATTTTTTTGGTTTTCTGCTGCCGAAGGGATATTTATTTGACAGTTTACACATATATTTTAGTTGTCAAACGTTTTTGACCTCTTGGATTTATTTACAAAAAATATAATTAATAATAAAATAATATTTTAAATAAATAATCCGATGGCAAATCGGACAGTTAAAGAGGCGAAAAATGTCCACGGAACTAATCCGCAGTATTTAATTGAAAAAATTATTCGTTCCCGCATTTACGACTCGAAATATTGGAAGGAACAATGTTTTGCTTTGACCGCCGAATTGCTTGTGGACAAAGCGATGGAACTGCGATTCGTTGGAGGCGTTTACGGTGGCAACATTAAGCCAACTCAATTCCTCTGTTTGACATTGAAAATGTTGCAAATTCAACCAGAAAAGGATATTGTTGTGGAATTCATCAAGAACGAGGAGTTTAAGTATGTTCGTGCTCTAGGTGCTTTCTACCTCCGACTGACTGGATCGTCAATGGATTGCTATAAATATCTAGAACCTCTCTATAACGACAATCGTAAGTTGAGAAGACAAAATCGTGGTGGTCAATATGAAATCGTCTACATGGACGAATTTATAGATGAACTGCTAAAAAGCGACCGTGTGTGTGATATCATTTTACCGCGCATTCAAAAACGTACTGTTTTGGAGGAGAATAACGAATTAGAGCCTAAAGTGTCTGCCTTAGATGAAGACCTAGATGATGATGTAGCTAGCGATGAAGACGTCGTTCAAGAAAAATACAAAGATGCAACAAAGAAGAAGAAGAAGAAGGAACGCTCTAGGTCTAGATCAAGATCTAGAGAAAAGAAAAAAGCAGAGATCAATGATTATGAACGGGACTGCTTGAGGTATGATAGGGATAGGGATCGAGATCGTGGAGACCGCGACCGAAGGCGGTATGATCGCGAAGATCGTAGTAAGGACGATTGGCATGGAGGAGGTGGAGCAGGATTTGGCCGAGGAGATGACCGATATTCGGGAAGAGGAGAACGTGAAGGTCGTTTTGTAAGTCACGATGAACGTGACCGACGCAGGGATAAAGATAGAAGTGACCGAGATCGAGACCGAAGAAGGCATTAGAAGACACGTCTAAGTAAAGGTTTGCATATAAAAGTGGTCTAAAATTCAAATAAAAAAATCTAATTGAGAGTACTTTTGTTAAGATTTTTTTCGAACTGACATACTGAAAAGACATACCTATCAATAAAAAACAAAAATAGGATAATTAAACTACTAAGCTCCCTTATGAAACCTGGGGCCAAATTACCGCATGAGTGACTGATCGAGAGAGTGCCATCAGTGATCGAATGAACGAGTGAAACCTATGGAGATGATGACTCCATAACGTGAGCGGTAATGCCAAACTCATATAATTCAGTCACATATTACTCGATAACTGATGCGGTAATTCGGCCCCCGGTAAAAAGATTAATTTTCCTCGAGAAAAACCGAAGAATTTTAAAAATATCTATACTCTGTTCAACAAAAATTGTCAGTAGAGGGCTTATGGGAGAGCTTTTTCCAAAGCAGTGGCGCCTGATGCACGGGCACGCTCAAGACACTGAATTGGAAAAAATCCACTGAACAAATTAGCAAGCCACTGACTTACGTATGCGAATTGTTGTAATCCTCAGTAAAAAGTTGTACATTCCACTATATTATGACCGTTGTACCCACTGCTGATGCTGAAGGGATACTGATGAACGATCGTGCGCTCGTCGTCGTCATCTACGACGTTTTGTGCTCACCCAAACAGATTGACCATTCCCAATTGTAAGCACATTGTAGAGCTTTTTCTATGTATTTTGCTATGGAACTTTTGGGATTTGAATCTTTTGAGAATAAATTTATGAAGTGAGTATTTGAAAGGTGAAGTATCATTTATGATTTAAACTACGGAAACCCTGTGGGAGCTTTAAAGAGGGACAAATGTATGCAAGCCATTGTAACCAGACTGAGAGGCAAACGTCCTATATTCCCTGTACTGACAATTTTTGTTGAACAGAGTATAGTAGGGATGGTTTTTTTTATGAAGGATGAGGAAAGTCTTCTGGTTTATCAAATGGAAAAAAAAAATTGTGTGAGTGCCGGGACTCACGGTTAATATGTGTAAACATCAATCATCAACGTGCGCGGATCCAAAACGGACTTGTTTTTGCTTGAAGGGGATCTTAAGATTTTTTCACTGAACGCACCCATCCTAGTATACAGATCGTAACGTTACACACCGTAACGTTGCACGACGTAACGTTGCACGACGTAACGTTGCACCCGAACGTTCACGTTTTTTTTCACTCTACTGCTAGCATAGATATTTACACATCAAAAATACTTCACAATCTAGAAATATCCGCTAGATATTTTTGAAGACTTGATTTAGATTCTTCATTCAGGTTTTGAGTGAAAGTTCCATGAGAGAACGATTTAATTTTTCAAAGGATTATATGCACTATATCACGTGTAGTTCCTTCCAAATAGAATCGAAAGAATGCGGAATGTCCCCTTAAACAAATGATGTTGCGACGAGAGTGCATTGTGTTCACTCATTCAAAAAGTTGGAAATTTCTGCTGATGCGTAGTGGTCCATGTCATGAATCAAAGAATACAAGATTACGCCACTTCTATTTTTTCACTTTGTTGTTGTAATTTTGATTACGCATCGTGACGTAATACGAGCCAAAAGAGATTCACTTTCTGTTCAATTTGTATGAGATATATAGGGTCGCGAAAACTTATAGCTATTTTTTTTAAAGTGAGTTGTTTGTTATAATGTATTCTAAATATTTTGCTATATGTTTTTCTAATAGGTACCTATGTAGTAACAACAATCAAAATAATGAAACATAAAGGAAATATGACTGATATTTTCATTTTTTTCACTCAACTCTGCGTTTTTTTGGTGATTTATATTTTTTAAAACAATTCAAGCCTTTTTAATCATTTAATTATCCCCACACGAAAAGCCATCTTCACTACAATTTACTTTGCTGTGACTGTCTGACATTTGTTGTTGTTGTTTTGGCTCGTATGACGTAGAAGTGGCGCAACCTTGTATTCTTTGATTCATGGGTCCATGTCATGTTATATAAATAGAATACGTGGTATGATAATGCGCATCACAGAACACATATAGATTTGTGTACTGTGATTGCGCATGTTGTATTGTTATCCTATCCCTCTCATGTCACCGAGTGACGTAATTCACTTCACTTCACTTTTGCTTTTATTTCCCTATCATACCATGTGTTCTTTATACCATGCTCAGAGAATTCCTTGCGTTCCAGAATCTATCCGAGAGGGTGTCAACTTGTCAACCTATCCAAAAATTTTCAGATACCTTGAGTTGTTGTTGCGACAGCTGTTTTTTCACAAGGGATTACAACACACACCTTTTCGGATAGCCGTGAATTGATTCCCGTGATTTATTTTCATTCGTCGTCCACTCAGATAACTTCGCTTAATCAAGTTTAATAAAGAGTGCAGAGAGATGATATTTTTTCACTTGGAAAAGGTTAATTTTTCATTAAAAACCGCAGTGTTCAAAAGCTATTTGCAATTAGAAAGAAACGAAGATTAAAAATCGCTCTCGTCTAAGCAGTCATCCAAAAATGTTCAGATAAGCCCTGAGTTTTTGTTGTGTTGCATAAGCTGTTTTTATCACAAGGGATAACAACAGCCGTGTTCCATTGGGCCTTGAAAAGAACTTTTTAGTACTTCCCAGTAGATGATGAATGGAATGCTCTCATTTTGCCAAAAGTAAAATCTAACCTCAATATCAATTTAATTTCGGTTTTGTTTTCTTATTTTACTTTAAAATGTGAAAAATGTCAACAACAATTATCTATTACGTAATTTCTGTTGATTGGTGATGTCTTTTTCTTGTTTGGAAACATTCTGTTACTAGATTAATGAACTACTTTGAACTACTTCCACCACAGACTAGAAGTAGTTGACTGCAGCCAGCAGTACTTGGCAGTAGATACTGGAGCCCAAAGGAACACACCTAACAACAAAGCTATCCAGATCACTTTCGATACAAATCTGAACGCAGCTTCTAGCTTTTGGTGAAAGATAAGAACTAGAAATGCATTTTTTTCAATGAAAATGAGAAAGCAGAAATATTATTTTGTTCTATACAAATGATAATGTTAATATTTTTTTCAATTTTTCATTAATATTCGTTACTAAATGAAATCGTAAAATCCTAATAATGACACTTCAACAATTTTCTTGACATAACAACAATAGTTAACTTTTGTTAGAAGAAGAACGCACCACTGCCATTGTACTTTGGAGAGAGATAGTGGTTTGTTTTTATTTTGAGTTCGGTGTTTACTTTTTTTTATTTTGATCAAATTTTACACTGTGGATGTGATTACAGTCACGATACAATACAATTACATCAAATTAATCACAGATTAGCCACATGAAGATGAGAATCCCCGGCAGCCATTTTAATTTGCCTACAAGCTTGAACTGGCAGTTATCAGATAAAAAATGAGAATGTGTGTATAAAAATCTCACACATAGACAGTAGGGATCTTCACACACCGGGTTAAATTGTTGTTGCAATTCACATCTATTCATCGACGCGGGAAAAAATTACAAATACAACAATGTAAACAAATGGGTTTTGGAGGGTGAAACGTACGAAACATTCTCATCTTCATATGGCTAATCTGTGAAATTAATCAAAAGATAAATGGACGGCCGACACGACAACGAAATTTTTTTTGATTCGTCGTAACTGGCTCTCGCAGTCTCATTTATTTTGTCAATTTTCATTCTAACTTCTCAGTTTCTGATTTTATGCGCGATGGGTTGGTTGTTGGAGCGTACGTAATCTGTAGATTCATTGTAGTTTAGTGCAATTGTTTTTCTTTGTTTAATTTTAATTGCTGTTTTGTTGTTGGTTCGATATAGTTTATTTTTAATATTTACAATAAAATGAATTCTGATGAGGAACGTCTGGTTGTTGGCGCACAAGCTGAGCAGGTGACAGCTCTTGATCCATCTGTTGCAAATATAACAACTCCCACTGCAACAGATTCGGTCCCTGTACAATTAGATAGAAGTACAAGAAATCGCTGGTTCATATTGGAACCTGCCGTGTTGTTACTATTTTTTGCAATGAGTCTGTCGTGTAAGTTGTTGTTGGTGAAAGCTCTATGCTATAACCTGTTCCTACATTTCCAGCTGTTTAACGTAATCTTGAATTTTCCCAGCTGCTGTTTACCAGAATCAGGTGCTCTATCAAACATGTATAATAGTTTTCAAGTACAACGAAACAAGTTGCATTCCATTACTGGGCATTAAAAAAGAAGATCCAACACCGGAGTCAAAGGTAAGTTCGGACTTGTAAATCAGAAATATACTATATTTATGCTTGCATAATGAAATAACAAACAAATCAATATTTGTACCCCTCAGTCCGAGAATTAAAAATACAACAACTTTTGTTTGTTTACCTTAAGATTTGGTCGTTGAATTCAACATAAAATATGTAGGTATCCATGCAAAGCTTGAAGTTATATTACTTAAAGTAACTTATCAGTGGCGTATCATATTTATATATAAATAGAGAATGTTATCATTTTTTGGTATCGGAAATAAGTTGAAAAAAAAGCATAAAGATAAGTAAATAAATGCAAGCTCATTGTTTTCTGCGCTTGATCCTTTGTTGTAGAATGAATTCATTAATTGTTATTATTTCGCGAATTCATACAAAGTATAAACAAAGTAAATGTTTTTTTAAACATCTGTGAGACAACGCATAGCAAATTGGTGCCCCCATATACACAAACGTGCCTTTTTCCGGAGTAATCCGTTGAGCGTCTTAAAGTTACCCGAAGTCTTTATTATAAGGACCTTTCTTTTCGACTCAGATCAACGCTAGATTTAGTGAAATTTCTAAACCTGCCAATCGAGCTGGTTAAATTTCTAGAAACTGCCTTTAATAATAATACTTACCAAGATAATTGACTTCACCCTTAAAATTAAAAAAAAAATCAACATTATGTTGGGCTCCTCTTGCAAAAACTGAGGGGAGAAAATTAATTGGGGTGTTATAGTGATTACCCGAAGCTATAGTTAAAATTTGAATGGACTCCGAATTAATACAAACCTAAACCCTTTTTTTGATGATTTTACTAAATAGGAGAAAATAAAGCGAATATGTATTTGAAGCAATTGCCCTCACCTTCGAACAGCAGAGACAAATTCTATCGATACACCAATAGAGTAAGTTTGCGGTACTTGGTCTAGAACTCACTCAAAAAGCAAAGTTAACAATAATGATTGTCATGCTTATGATAAAAAAAAAATACTCGGAATACTTGCACAAACTTATCTTCTGCTCTTTAAAAACTGCCCCCAAAACTATTATCTGAATAAACTACATATACGCCTCGCATACTGCCATCAAAAGTATCCACCTCGGCTTGTGAATAGAATTAAAAAAAAACAAGACCTTCTGTTTGATTGAAAAATACATTTGTGTTGGATCAACAAATTATACATATGAAGATTATTCTTCAAAATATTTATTGTTAGAAATAAAATTTGATACAGACTGCTCTTTAGGGCAAGCATTGATACAATTTTGAGATTTTAATTAATTTAACTTTTCCGCCCATTCTAAGTGATTATTTACACATTGAGCTCGAGTCTAAATACATAAAAGGGTTTGTTTCAAACTTGTTACAGAGAATTTGTATGCACATAATTCCTTAGAGGATAAATTAGAATTTTCGTTTTGGCTCAGCTAGAGCTTTTCTCCAAAAACCGATAGCGATAAAATTTTTGAAACAAGTAGTTTTATGGCGGTTCAATAATATTGCATTCCAGTATATAACTGTTTTTTTTTATAAACTGTATGTTTGGTACAAATTTTGCCATCGATTTTAAACTAACTTCCCGATGAGCTAGAAACTTAAATTTTTTAACAAAGCTCAGGTCTGGATGACAACATTTTTGTTTAAATTTTCTGGTACCTAGCTAATCAAAAATTTATTTTAAAACCGATTGCAAAATTTGTACCGAACATAGAAATTAAGACTGAAATTGACACATGTATTTCCCCAAAACAATATACTTTAAAATTGAACTCAAGATTATAAAATAAATCCTCCTAGCCCAATACATTTAAAACAAAAAGGCAGAACGCATGCCTGCTACTCTCAATTTAAAAAACGAGTTACCTTAAAAATGTATTGTTGTTCAATTTAAAATAAATCTTTGATGCTTAGCCACGTTTTGAACTTGCACCGAAAAAGCTGGTTTGTGCGATGCAGTCGTGTAATATTTTTAATCTTTTGAATTTGATAAACACCGAAAAGAATAAGTTATCGCATGACATTGAAGTTTTAAAAATTGTTTCTGGCAAATTACCAACGCCAGTATATCTGGCCTATCAAACAAACTTAAAGATTCATGGATATGCATATGTATACATGTATGTATGTACTACACATAACATATGTTAATAATATTGCAATAGCATCAAGTAAATGACAAAGATATTTGTATGGCTATCTGGCGGGAAAAGCATACATGTACTTGGAAACTATTGGATTTTAAATTTATTTGAACTTCAAATTGGCAGCCTTTAAATTTGTTCTCTTTCCTCCATCAGTTCAATTTCATAAAATGTTTAAATCGTTATCTCGAAATAAAAAAAATTAACTTAACGTCTTCTTCATATCACCTTGAAAGCTTGTAGAACTAACATATGCAATAAAATCGTGCATTTTATCAAACGATTCATCACAACTAAGAGGAAAAAAATTTAGGAACATTTCTTTGTAATCTTTAGTTGTATTTCTGGTTTAATCAAGCAATAAAGTAAAACAATGAATATTTATATAAATTATTTTCGCTATCAGCTTCGGGCATGCATCACGAAAATGCTACACAATGGTTTTGAATTAATTAGAACAAAAAGTGGATCATAGATTAAGTGCAGTAATAAGAAAATTTAATTGCTTTATTACTAAAAACAAAATGAGATTCTGAGAAATGTAATGGATTAAGTATTATTGTCAAAAACGAACAAAAAAGTCCCCTATTGCGTTGCGGTTGTTGATTCTTGATCGATAATCATAACAAGCGAGCAACAATCAGAAAAGAAATAGAAATCGCTATTGTGAGTCTAGATTAGGCAACTATATTTTTCGTGAACTCGTTATCGACTTCACTTTTGTGGTTTTATGAATTACAAAAATTGGTTTAAATCTACAACATAAAAGGAGAAATTTATTATTAACTTCATGAAAAAAAACATGGCGACTTTTAATTTTGAGGACTTTTCGCTTATTGGCAACAACGAACAAAGTACACAGAACATACAACTGAAAGTTTTAATACAACTTGCACACTAAATTCCTTAAACCGAAAATATACCATGATTACGCGCAATTCATACTTATTACTGCAGCAATGCGATAAGGCTTAAAAATTTTAAAAGCGATATCGGTTAGATGCATTCAGGCAAATATTTTTTTCACTTCAAAATAAAGTGGTTCCGGGGTGTGGTCAAATCCCACATTTTCTAAATTCTTCTTTAAGAAATCGTCAATTAGGAAATATTTTATATATTTTACACACACATAGGTAGGCCAAAAACGTTATTATTTAGCATCGTTTTCCTTCCTAAATGGTTCAGAGAATCGTCGAAAAAGATTAAAAAAAACACAATTTATAATAATATAAAATTAAAAAAAGGAACAAAAAATTGAATAAGAAATTTAATAAAAAAAAAACAAAAATAATAATATTAATAAATTTAAACTTTTGTTGATCAATAATTATAATATTTAATATTATTTATTTGTGTTTTTGTTTACTGGTAATTTATTTTTTTCTTATTTTTTCAGAAAATAGAAGAAACCATTCAAGAATATGTGACATATATATTTATGGCTCAATCTATTTTAGAAAGCGTCATCCCAGCGTTTATAAGTTTCTTCTTAGGACCATGGTCAGATAAATTTGGTCGAAGACCAGTAATCATTCTAACTTACACTGGTATTTAACAAACATTAAAAGTGTATGCAAGAAATAAGTGAATGTAAATATGACTTATTATTTGCATGTACGAATTCGCCGATCTGGCTATAGTTTTTTTGAAGAAAACTCACCTAGAGATATTCCACAAAAACATTCCCATTAATTTATTTTTTTTTTTAATTTAAAGGATATTTGCTCGCCTACATAATAATGGGAGTTTTAACGTTTATATCACTGCATGCGCAAGTTAGTCCATGGATCTATTTACTATCATCGCTTCCTTCTGTCTTCTTTGGAGGAACTTGTGCCTTGATTACAGTTATATATTGTTATATATCTGACGTGGCTGTTTCCAGAGCTAGAGATTTTCGGTAAGGACATTTTTATGCAACACAATAACACACGCATTTTAAAATCCTTTACATTTATCTTTCAGAATGGTACTTAATGAGGCTTCAATTTTAATTGGATTGACAACTGGCTCTGTTGCCAGTAGTTTTCTATATGAAGCAACGAATGTTTTAACAGTTTTTGCAATTAGTTGTGGGTTTATGATGCTTGCACTTATGTACGTTATATTTTTTGTTCCTGAAAGCCTACGACAAGACCAAATTTGTACAGGAGTAAGATAATCAGTATTTTTGTAGGATAATAAAATAATTTCAAATGAAATTTTAGTCCAAAATACGAGAGTTCTTCCGATGGGATTTGGCTGTAGATCTATTTAAGACTTGCTGCGAACGCAGACCAAAATATGATCGTGCAATTATTTGGCTCATAATGATTATACTAACATTTTCAATTGCAACTATGCGTAAGATTGATAAAAATAATATTTAAATTATAAAATAGTAACATCAAAAATTTTCAGAGGGTGAGGGAACGGTAACGTATCTTTTTGTGAGAGAACGGTTTGAATGGACACTAGAAGATTTTAACCTCTTTAATGCAGCTAGAATTGTAATTCAAATTGGGGGCAGTATTTTGGGAATGGTCATATTAAGAAAGGTGACTATTTAAAAATAAATAACTTAACCATATTTTCTATGATTCTAAGACCTAAATTTAATCCTCAATTTATTTTCCCACAGTATCTTGGTTTTTCAATTGTTGCAATGGGTCTGCTTGCCCTAGGCTGTAGTGTCTTAGAGTCAACGGTACGTGCTACTGCGTTATACTCATGGCATATGTACTTCGGGACGGTCTTAGGATCTCTGAGAGGTGTCACCGGTCCAATGTGCCGGGCAATATTATCGCATGTTACTCCGGCTGCTGATCTTGGTAAACTTCATTTTCTCTTTCTTTTCCAATATACACAAATGTAACAAAAATAAATATTACGTTATATTTATTTATATTACAGGTAAAGTTTTTGCTTTAACAACGTCCTTGGAATCATTATCACCTATTGCTTCAGGACCATTATACAATCTTGTGTACGCTGCAACTTTAGTTAATAACCCAGGAGCGTTTAATTATATAAGTAGTGCAATGTATATGATCTGTTATATTTTGATGGCGTAAGTAATTGTTAATATTTCTGTTTTGAAAAAAAATTAGGTAATCGTTTTTGTTTTTTTCAGATTTGTTTATGGAATTCAAAAATCATTTGCCAATTCTTCTTATAAAGAAATCGGGAGTTAGTGATGAGTGACAAGCCAAAGCTCAAAAACTTTCATATGAATATTTTATGTATTCAACAATATAAACACAGTGGCCTTGAAGGCAGTGATATTTGTAGTTTAATTTTTATAAAAATGTATTAAGTTCTGCCAAAGTAGAAATATTTTTTTAATAAATATTCAATCGTATTTTAAAACGTTTTTAAAAACTCGGTTTCTTCTGTGTATGTTCGCTACAAATTTTGTAATCGAGAAATTTTAAAAATTGGCTTGAGGAAGTTGTAAGTAGGATGTTTAAGCGTTTGGCTGTATTTGTATCGAAACTTATACAAAACTAGAGATACAAAATTTGACTCATGTAACATTTTTTGAGGTACCCATTTGAAGAAGTCAAGAAGTTAAGATGAATTCTGAAAACTAATTCTAAATAAGTTCATTTATTTTCAATAGAAATTAAAAAAATATTAATTTCTAAACTTTCTTTCGTTTATGTACATATGTACTTACAACTCTCTTCTTCTTTACTACCTCTTGGGAATAATTGACAAACAGGGCAATCTTTTCATTTTTTTGAGAAAGCAGTACTACAAGAAAAAAAAAGCAGTATACGGCAGTACGGCAGTTGATATTCTCTAGATAAATCAGTAAAGTTCAACAGAGCTCTCCACTCAGATTCCAGGTCCTCAATGTTTATGCTCTCCGCAATGTTTGGAACTATAGATATAAGTTTTACTTAACCTTCACCCAAATTTCTTGGGTTTAGTTTTTGCATTTGAAGTAGAGTTTCATAGTGAAAATCAAATCTTTTTCTTATAGCCTGATAAGTTTTTAGTTTTGTAAATCATAAGCATAATGCTCCGTTAAATATTTCAGTTTGATAAAATTTCATTTAACTGTGGTCATTAACGTATGGATTCTTGAAGCTTTCTGTATTAACTCCGTTAGTAACTTTTAAAATAAAGGATAAATAAGTCAATTATTGGAGAATCTTGTTCAATATTAATAGCACAATATTAGATAACAATTTATTTATTTATTCATTTATTTAATCCGTTAAAGTATGCTCAAGTACTATAAAAGATATTATCTTACTCCACATACCACGATTATAATAATAATAAATGAAATGAAGTACTAGCGTTAGAAAACTTAAAACTAAATAATATATACATTACAAATATGGATTTTATTATAATGATTAAAAAAGTTTTCTTTAAATTTACTACATTTTAAATTGTCATTAATTAAAGAAATTAAAAAATTATACTTATTGAAATCAATTGATTTAAGGGACTGTTCACACCATAGTTTGTTCTGCTAAATATAGGATATAGAGACCGTTGATTTCTCAAGCTAGCTTGACTAAAACTAAAATTCAGGCGACACAGAGCTGATGGAGATATTATTGATTCGTTGACTAATTTTATAATATAACAGAGTTGTAGATACTGCCTATGCTTCGAGAGTAAAGGAAGATTTAATAAAATGAGTCTATTGTTATAGGGGTGCAGTTTCGATCTTTTTGGCCAAGGAAGAAAACGAAGACACAATCGTAAGAATCTCCTTTGGATTCCCTCAAGTCTGTTAATATGAACTGAATAGAATGACGCCCAGACTACACAGCCATATTCGAGTACTGGTCTGACAAAAGATATGTAGAGAAGCTTAAGAACGTAAGGATCCTGGAAGTCACGGGAGAATCTTTTTATAAATCCCAAAGTTTTATTAGCTTTTTTAATAATATAATTAAAGTGATCAATAAATGTTTATTTAGAATCTAGAATAATCCCTAGGTGGGAAAAAACGGACACTCTGCATTATGAAAAAGAATCTAACATATAGTTGTAAGTTAATAATTTTTTTTTGCGCGTAAAACACATTGTTTTACACTTGTCAATATTTAACACAAGACGATTTGTATTGCACCATTCCCTGAACCTATAAATGTCTTTTTGAAGTTGTTCACAGTCGCTGATGGAGGCTATATATTCTTTTAAAATAATTATAAATATAAATATTCTTTTAAATAAAATCATCGGCATAGATAAGCACAGATGAATTTATTATAATTGATGTCAAGTAATTGATATATAAAATAAATAGTAATGGGCCTAAATACGAAAAGTTGCACTATAACTCCTGTTTTCTAAATAAGATAATATCCAGACTAGAAAGCTTTCATTGAACCCTAAACCATTTAGTTTATTGATTAGTTTTGTGACAAAGCTTATCAAAGGCTTTGCTAAAATCGTTAAATACACAATCTACCTGTTTTCGATCTTCAAAGGAATCGATACAAAAGGAAGCAAAGTCAAACAGATTTGTGACAGTCGACTTCTTTTGGACAAAATCATGTTGGCTATCACAAATAATAGATTTACAGTTAAAAGATAAGACGTTACAGATGATGATTTTGTATAGAAATGAATGAGTTCAGGAAAAATCAGTACTTTGGCCATGCTGGCAGTACGGCGGCGGTCCGGTTTGTCTAAAAGCATTACAAATACTCTGCAATTGCAGTATTTTGACAGGCCTGATGGTAACAAATCCTTCAAGAGTTTCTCTCGTCATGAAAAAGTGCTCCCCACCCTTCGGGGTCAATAGACAGTTGTAGGTCCCCTCCATTCCTTCCGACTAACAATAAGCACACATGAATTGTTCAGATCTGTCAGTTTCTAGGCCATGGATCTCCATTAGTTGTCGTAATTTAATTTTAGTTCTTGTTTTAATTATGTACTTGAAATAATAATATCAATGCAAATTTATTATTAAAGTTTCCCTTTGTTTTTATAAAATAATATACATATGTACATGTACAATCAGTAGATGAACAAAACAACCGTTGTTTCACAATTTCTTTTGGGCATACAATTTAAATAAAATATTTATTAATTTGCGTGAGAAGAAGAAAGAACACGAAAGTTAAGCTTTAAGTTCTATGGTGTGGGGTGGATCGTTCTGTAAAATTTAAAATCTTTGTAATCATAACTTGTTTGCAATGATTTTCATATTTAATACAAACTCGCAACTAATACAAACTCGCAATTTTGTTCAAACATATTCTTTTAGATTTTATCTTTATTTTTAATCTAAAAATCTAAAAAATGTAGGTACTTTGATGAAATGTAGCTTTGTATTTTCCCAAACAAGTTTTTTTTTGGCACAAAAGATATCGTTGATGTCTTAACCGATAGAAATTGGATAGAACTGCGTGCTTTCTGCATCACATCACCATATCCTTCACAAAGGGACCATCAGTATCTATTTAAAAATATAAATCATCTACTATTTATTTACAATTATTGATTTATATAAAATTTTCTATTAAAAAAATTTTAAGTCGAATTATGTTATTTAAAATAATTACTATAAAGTAGTGCTTTAAGTACTTAAGTATAAGTAGTATCAAATTAAAATAACTTTAAACAATAAATTTAATTTATTTTTTTTAATTTTCAAACAGCTTAACATGACCCATAAAATATACGGCCTCTGGATTCCTTATGACAAACATAAATGGGTGATCAGCCGTAAATGTCTCTGAAGCTTGAGAAAAAGCAGATAGGTATACTATTTTGGTATCTAGGAATGATAAAAAAGTATTTATTTCCTGATTGAAAATGAAAAAAAGCAAAATAAAACTTTACATGTTGACGCGGCGGCTTCAGATCCAAACTCATTTACTTCTATAACAGCTTTATGAATAACCTCAGAAATCTTTACAGGCACCATGGTATTGAATATTCCCTTAAAGTTGGCACCGTATCCGAAAGACGTCTTCATGCCGATCTAATATAAACAAAAAACAGAAAACAATTAAGATGTAAAGTCGATGGACACAAAACAATAACTAACCTCTTGTAGAACAGGAATAAGTTCAGTCTCGAATTCAATTCTGAACTTTGGCAGCTTTACGCTGACGTCTTCTTCGGTAATATTTTCAAAGAGCATACCTAAATCCATCACCGAAAGCCTACGCTCCAGATTCTGCAAACAATCTGGGTTGTTTGGAAGAAACACATCCATAACCATATTACTTTCTGCATATTTCAACTCAATTGCAGTAGCATCAAGGTCAGGAAATGAGCCATATTTACAATAAATATCACCAGACATTGTATCAACATCGATAAATTTGTTTGCGTTTATGTAGAAAGGCTGCTTTTTGGTGGTACGTTTGCTGAACTGGTCTGCCCATTGTGCTTTAAAGTAAATGGCATTCACAAGCATAGCGGTGGTATAGTCATCAATTGATTGGGGACTAACCAAGTTCTTGATCTTTTTATTTGTGGTTTCTTCAACCCAAGAATTAATCTTCTTTGCAGTTTGTTCTCTCATATTAAAATCCACCATTTCCGCTTCTGCATTAAAATATTTCAAAGCTATTTTATTGAATTCTGGAACAAGATTAAATCTAGTGTATATCCTATTGGCACTTCGAATCTGCACTATTTCATTTGAGGTCATCGATTTGATAATGCGTGAAAAATTTTCAGCAGTTTCATTTTTGTTAGGTGAATTGTAATGAAGAACATTTTGGAATTCTTTGGCGGTATCACCTTCTGCACCCATATAGAGTAGAGTCAAGGCGGACTGAACGGAAAATGGCGATATGATTATATTTTTGTTTCCATTTCGACTTGATATTAGATTAAAAAGAACTGCTGGAAAAGTACCATTTTTACTTGAATCCAAGGCTTTATTTTGTGGCCAAATAACGTTGGTTGAAGCTAAATGGGCGATGCATGATAGCAGAAAAAGAGCTACAAATAGTAAGAGAATATAAAATAAAGTTTATTCATAATCCTTTTTTAACTGTTGTTAAGTAAAGAGTACTTTAATTAAACATCCTTAGATTTATTTTAAAGGAAATAACAAATGAAATTTAAGAACTTTTTATATATATATATATATATAAAAAAACTGTAGCAAATTTTACACTTTGTAAAGTCCACATCAGCGAGCAATAAAGTGAGAGTGAAAGAATTTATAGGATACTGAAATCTACCGAGATACCTAAAATGATGTCATTAGATCAAAATTTTGTCAATTTAACGCTTTTGTTACATATAAGGTTAAATGAACGACAAATAATAAAGTTTGAAGAACCCGCTCCGGCAGTTAAAGTTGTAAGCTACAAACAGATCGTAATTTGTCATTTATACTCGAGTTTGTTTTGCAACAAAGTGCTCATACGCCCCAGTGAACATTTCAGACTACTCAACTTTAAATCCTTCTAATCAATATTACAACTATTTGTGAAGAGGTTTAAATTTATATTAAGAGTACACAGTTATAGATAAAGCTAACTCTCTCACTCACCGTTTCAATCTCTCAACAAACCTTCATCTTTCGAAGCAGAGTGATGCAGATGCAGACTTTGGTTTGGTCAAACAAATGATTCGAAACTCCTTACTCGAAAGATGAAATGCACGTTCTGCAGAACTATGTATATTATTTTACTAGTTTTAAAGAAGAAATCATCACGGATGCCAAAGGGGTTGATTTGGATGAATTAAATGAATTGCATTCAATGGAAAGCTTCTTTGCCTTATATAGGCAGATACAAGAGAGTGAGAATAAAATAGAAAATGCACAGTCGCTTCGACTTTAATGACGTGTTGACGTTAAAGACTGCTAAATGACGAAGACAGCCATAGTATCTGCTAATAGGTAGAACAATCCATTGCCCTTGCACAATAAGAAAGTATAGGTAACCCCGGCTCTGGAAAAGCTTACAAAAATTTGAAATGATAATCGATATGTGTCTAACTCGTTGTAGGTAGGTACATATGCATCAGAGTCCAACGGATGTTTTAACGAAAACCATCTCATTTCCATAATCGTAATGGTGTAAGGTTTGGTTGGAGTGACTCTAGACATGCCCATTTATTTACAGTTTTGTTTATAAAGGTACTGATGTTTATACGGCTCTGGTGAGCTAGGGCCCTCTGCCTTTGGGCATACTTCGGGCACCCAGAGTCGCGCAAGGGGTGTTGATGCACACCTACTTTTAATGACGAAAAACTTTTATAACTGTTATAAATTTGCATTTCCCTCGTTTCGTACTTTTTATACAAAACCAATAGGTGCTCTTTAATCAAGTTCAAACCATAAATATTCTGTCTTACCATTCACATGAGTCGTTCAGTCCTTTATTCTCTCCGGCAGTCGGAGCGCGTATAGCAGTAGCTATATATGTATATAATCAGGTTAAGAATACACAGACGCATACTCAACTCATGTGATGATCGTTTTGATTTAAGGGTTCCACTTTATATTTATACCCCGCAATTTTGAAAATAGGATTCAATTATTTATGCACACCAATGACACTTAACTTAGCAAATAAAACCTCTCTGTGAACTATTGCGAGATTATTTAGAAGATCATAATGATTTCACATTTAATATCAGAATCAGCGCACACATCTCTCTCATAATTATAATTTATTCCCAGTTTATCTCGTTGTCTGACCTTCACTTTACCTTTACGATCTTAAGAAAAAACAATTAAATGTGCGGAATATAGCAAAATATTTTTCCAATATAATACAAAATACTAACTAACGCATCAACCGATTAATGTGCACCACGAAAAGGAATGCTTTAGATTTGCTAAACACACTACACGAATTGGATTATTAATTTTTGTTTCTTACATAAAGTTGCACTTGGCGACATTGTTGACTCTCACTGATCACAGAATATTTACTTCTTTCCAATAGAAATACAAAAACTCGCTTTGAGAAAAATAGATGCTAACTGAAGCTTGAACTCGTAGTTTTTACAGTACTTATACCCTCTGGCAAAAAAATGCCACTTTCTGCTGTGTATAGTAAAGCTCAAGTTGTTATCATGCAAAACATTGGAAATACCCACTGATCAATGCTGGTATAAACCACACTGAATTTATTTTAGCGCATCAATAATTACGGAGAATTATACATCGTCATAAGATTTAAAGTTCCCATAATCCTACAGGAATATGTAAATTCGGAGAGGGTAGACAAACAAACCCAGATGATAACTGTGGTAAAAGTTTTTCCCTATTTCAATAATAATGATGAATCGATGATCGATATGCTCTGTACACGAACTTGACTAATATTTATTTCTAGCAGTAGCAGCACAATGGACAAGTATTGGGTTCGTTATTAATAAATATTTTATTTTTTTTATTTTTTCATAGTATAGGTATACATAATAGTCATACTTTCACAAAACTGATTTCTACAAAAATAAAGAACCTTTTTCTTCGTATATTATATTTTCCATACAAACATACATAAATATCTAATAATTTCTATGGCTAAATGCGTAAAGTTCTCTTTTGTCCGAATTTGAGATTTTGATGCCATTTTTGTACCTTTAACTATGTTTTAATTTTTAAAAATTTAAATAAATTTGTCACATTTGTTGCAATTCGCACTATATAAAATTTGTAGACGAGGGTTGAGAATGAGATCACAACTTATAACTTTGTAGAATATTATTATTCAAATTCTAAAAACTTATCAACTTTTACATTTTTAAGAATTCAAGGGCAATATTTTAGCTGGTAGCATAAGCTTTTTAGAGCATGCTTCACAATGTCTAACTGCCAGATCACTAGATACATCCAGATTAAAACTTAAATCCAGATGTATTTACATTGAATTTGTATGCTTTACATCTGGATTTAAATTTTTAATCTGGATGAATCGAGTGAATAATATGGCCGTAAGTAAAGTTCTGGGGCCGAATTACAGCTTTAGTTAACAAATGAGTAACTGTCTTAGGTTAGGGAACTATCGAATAAAAACATTGAGGTAAGGTGGAAGTATCACGTATCGAATACAGTTAATATTAGCCGTGTTTTTTGCAAGCCCCGAGGAAATCGATCGAAAAAACGACGTCCTGTCCTGCAATTTACATGTCAAATGCAGCAACAACTAATTCCCTTCGGGCTTAGCTAAGCGCGGATAATTCTTGGGGCTTAACTTAAGCACGGAGAAAAACTGTGTTACCGGCGTGAATTACATACTTGTTATCGATAGTTTGTATGGAAACTCCATTTTGTTTCTGTAATGGCGTCGCTAATCTTCGATGTCGTTTTTTTTTAGTACGCTGCTGATGCGAAACGAAAAATCCCATACAAAAATGACACGACGAAATCATAAACGAAAAATTTCGTCCTCCTTTTCGTTGTCCAGTACGCTGTTTGATGAGCGAAATTGGTAATTGTAGCAGATTATTTGGAGAGGTTTGCGCTCTTTTTTCGCACTCGATTAATTGCCCGGACCATTAATTGTGTGCGGAAAAGTGACATTTCATGTTTTTTTTTGTGTTTGTATTTGTTGTATCTTTCATTGCAGCATGGCTTTCTGTGATTTTTTTGCGTTTGTGTTTGTTTTTTTTTTTTGTTAGGTATTGGTGTGACGCTCTCAGTTGTCATTTTTTCGTTGTGGTTTCCGCAAGCATTTCGTTCTCATGTTGGAGACCACCGAAAAATTTCGTTTCGCATCAGCAGCGTACTAGGCTTGTATATCCTTTAAGACTGTACTAGAAAACTCTAGTACTTTTTTAAAAAACGTCATTTCGCCACCTGTCATCTATCTGTTTTTCACAGATGTTGCTTATATTTTGTTTGAATTTTCGTTTGCAATTTGCAAATACTTTCAAGATGTTAAAAATGAATATTTTGGTGGATTTTTCATCATTCGATTTTTCTGTAGAAGAAGAATATTGCGAACGCCTTCAGCGCAGAGAATTAAGAGACAAAAGTAATCCCCGCTGCCACTACCAAATCTTGCGTAAGTACCTATGTATGTGAATATTCTGTAAAAATGTTTGTAGAAACAAAATAACTTACGATTTAGTTAATCCACACTTATGGCGAATTCCTTTCAAAAAAGAAATCGAATGTTTTCTAAACATAATCCAATTTTTTTTGTCAATTGAAAGGAATTTGAATTTCGTAAAAGAATCGATTTTTTTTGGTGTGATTGTGTTTGTGTTACTTTATAGCTGCAATGGCGATGCAAAACGTCAAGAAATTATTCACAAAACTATTAAGGTTGTTTGTTTTTGTTGTGAGAAAAATGTTTTACCAATAGAATTAAATTAATAAATAAAAGATATTAGCCAGCTTATACGCTGCCAATTTGTTGGTGCATTTTATTTGTTTGAACTTCTATTTACACATATATTTTTAAAGCAAAATGTTTTTTGAAAAGTTTTCACTTGCACTGAAAGTCTTTCACTCGCGAAAGCTATTTTTTTTTCAAATTTGTGTTTGATAATGAACAACGCACAATAAATTATTTTTATAGCTGTATTGATTAAATATGTATATATTGTTGAATATTTTGTTAAATTATGTAGAATTCGTTGCAACCAAAAATAAACAACTCGTCTTCCAAAAATTCCGCGACTTTCAATTTGACGTATTAGAAATATGTCAAGTCTTCATAGTGTGTATGCAAATCATTGTGAAATATTGCTAAAAACGCAAGATTTGTTTTGACAGAAAAGAATCGATTTTGTTTATAAAAAATTCGATTCTGTTTAGAAAAAATTCGATTTCTTTGTCGAAAGCAATTCGCCATAAGATGAACGAAAAAGCAATTCGCGTCAACTAAACCAACTACCTTATTTTTGTGGACGCCCATGTGTAGACTCTTATTGATTTTCTTGGTTCTTGTGACGTGCGGAAAAAAAACACTCGTGTGTCATTAGCCCAACAGATTGATGTAGCTAACTTGCATTTAAGACCAGTTTGTTTATTGACATTGGTTTAGCTGAAAGCCGTCTATACCAGACTGCCATATTAATTTTGTAAAATAAAAGGAATTTTTATCGTTTTTTTTTTAAATTTGTAAGTTCATATAGTTTTTTTTAAATGTTCTTTTACAGTGAAATTTTGGTATAGTAAGGTGCTTTCAGTATGTTATGCCCCAGCAACGTTCTCAGTTTGAACTAAAACCTTCAAAAAATATTATTTTTGACTGTTGCAAAATATGAAGTCGATTGTTGCAAACTATGAAGTCGTAATTCTTTTAAAATTAGACAAACAGCGGTGAAGTGAAGAGTTAAAATTTTAGTTGTTTCTCCAAAAGAATGATCCAGGTTTCAACTAAAACTATTTTAAGAAAATTAATTTTAGCTAAAAATGTATGTAACGATTTTTTAAAGTTTTTTCTAATCTATGTGTATATCCAATATATTCTAAGACAGTTACAAGTACTTACGACCAAGAAGTGCATTTCATTTTATTACGCGACAAAAGAAATTGTAATGTACGTCATTGACTTGATACTAACAGTAATACGAGTATATTAATAGTATATCAAGTTTTATTGTTGTTAGTGTAATATGTACATTACCTACACCTAACTACATATCTATAAATAAAAGGAAAATCTCATATTGATAATTGATTTTTTTTATTGGAAAATACCAGTTTGAAGTCCACAATAAATGACTTTTTATTGTTTATTTGTAGTCATTGGTTAAGAATGCGTTTTCTTTTCGCACGGTTTTAATATGTTTGGTGGACAAGGTTGCAGAACAACTAAAATATGAAAACAAAATATGAGACCAAGTAGGTAGGTACTCGTAATGTAGGTATGATATGTATGTATAAGTTGTAAAATCTTCCTTTATCAAGTTTGGCAGTTTTTTTAAAGGCTCCGAAGGATTATACGTTAATATCTCTGTTCTTTTCAATAAAAACATTTTTAACGTGGTTTTTCATACTAATGTGAAAGATCTCATCTCAAAATCGAGAATTCATCTTTTGAATAAAACATATGAGCATAAAAATATTTCACCTTTTAAGCATATCGTACCATATTGTAGTAGGATCGGTGACGATACAATACACATATAAAGACTGCCAATTCACTGAACTGCTTACATGTGTGGTTGAACGCATATCAAATCTACAAAACTAGAAAGATCGCATCTTTCGTCTCGAGGTCTCATCTAGAACGGATCTTTTTTTGAATAAAAAAAAAATAGAAAAAAAGCAAATATCAAAGATCAAATCTTTTCTACAGGGTCATTCATTTCGTGGTTTCAAGTTGGTAACGCTGGCATTTAACACCTGTGAAATTCAACTGTCATTTGAAGTGTCATAATATTAGTTGAATGTTTGTCATTTACGATAGTGGATCGCTTAAAAATCAAACAACGCGTTATAATTATTTAAACTTACCATACAAAAGTGGTGACTCAAACGTAGCCACTTTTCGCGCATTACGCGATGATTATGGTCCTCATAATCGACCGACTACGCAAGCAAAATGTAAAATTGTGAAGAAATTTGAAGAGAGTGGAACCTCGAAAATAACCGTGTTCCTTTGGAGATGGCGAAGAACTCACGAGTACTTTTGCTAGCCATTTTCAATGGAACGCACAGAATTAATTTCCCCACAAATCTCTTGATTATCTAGATAATCGTTTCGATCTACTCATAGAGTACTTCGCCACCTCCAAAGAAACACGGCTATTATTGCTGCTGCAAGTGCAAGTGTTGCTGATGTTCCTGATGGATGTTTCTGATGGAATATTTATATGCTTACATGTTTTATTCAAAAGAGGAATTCTCGATTTTGAGATCTCTCACATTGCAATGCAAAACAACATAACACTCGATTTAGTTTTTCTGTACCTTTGTTCTAAAAGGGACAATGTCCATTTCTTATAATATTGACTAAAGTACACACCATTGGATTCAGCGAAAGATATGACTGTTATTCTGTAATATGATATCGAGGGTTATTCAGGGCCAATGTTGTTTGATTGTAAGTAAAAAACGGCCAATATGAGACGAAATTTTCGATTTCCCAAAAATTATCCTATAGTTGCCCTAGCTTGTAAAGTAACAGTCCGAATCCATCAATTTGTATAGTAAGAATACCAAAAACAAAATATCAAATTCAAGTTTTATTTAGAATTTAGCAACATGTCCGGCAAAGTAAACTGTTTTCGAATCTTTTATAGCAAAGAAAAATGGATGATCAGCAGAGAAATGCTTCAAGTTATAATCCAGGGACATCAGTGAGAATTCCATGACTAAAAATAAAAGAATTCAATAAAGATAAAACCAAAAAAAATTCAACACAATTTTAACTAACAAGTTGCAGCAGCAGCTTCAGATCCAGCTTCATTCACATCAATAAAAGCCTTATGTTGAACATTAGATACTTTAATATTTGGGCTGGACTGGAATATGCCAGGCAAATCGGCCTGTTCAAACATTGAACGAATTCCCATCTGTATATGAAAATTTAAAAAACAAGTGCAGTAAACGACAAAAAAAAATCATTTTCTCCAAGAACTGTACCTCTTTCAGAACACGAGATAATCCTGTTGAAAAGTCTATCTTGAACTTTGGTATCATCAAGTCGACTTTTCTAGTTTCCATTTTTGATGACAATTCATTGATGGCAATTGAGCCCAACTTGCTTTCTAAATCAGCCAGACCATCCTTTTCTGAGGGCAGGATCAGCATCATAGACAAATCTGAATCTTTGTATGGCATTTCGAGGGCCGTTGCACTTAACTCGGGGAATTCACCATATTTAAAATGTCTGTCACCACCAGACATAAAATCAACATCCACTGATTCGTTTTTACCGACCCAGAAAGGACTTTTTCGTGTTATGTCCTTGCTGAAAGGATGTTCCCACTTTCCCTTAAAATAGATTGCATTTACAATTAACGCAACCGTGTCGCTATCTACAGACCCCGGTTTCAGTAAGTCGGTAATTTTGTTATTTGTTTTATTTTCAACCCAAGTGTTAATGGTTGCAATGGCCTCCGAAGGCAAATCTTTAAAATTAAGTGCTTCCGCCCCTGAATTGAAATATTTTTCTGCCCTTTTATTGAAATCCGCCTGGAGTGGGTATTCGGAGCTGACGAACATTCTGTTGGCTATACTCAAACTTGCCTCACCAGCCTTTTTGTTCAGAACCTGAGCAAAGTATTCACCAACTTGGTCTTTGTCAGTCGATGTTAAACGGAGGCTATTTTTAAGCTCTTCAGCTGTTTTTCCTGCAGCACCAAGGTATGTCATTGCCAGTGCTGTTTGAATGGATATAGGGGAGAATACAACATTTTCGGTAACTTTACTCTTTGCAATTTGCCGAAGCAAATCTGCAGCGAAAAGTCCACTGCTTGAAGAAGCCGAGGGGGAGGCCTGATCGATACTGGCTGATGACGTCATCTGAATAATAGCTATCAGAGTGCCAAGAATAACTAAAAGTAAAAACAAAAAAATTTACTTAAGCATTAAGAACTCACTATAATAAAAAATTAAATATACAAAAAAAAACGCATCGGAAAAAATTTCTTTTGGATAATGTAAGTTTACCATTTTAAAAAATAAAACCAATACGAATCTAAGAAATCAATTGAAATGATTTTTTCGCAAACAATTTTTTTCTTGGCGCAAATATTTTTTCTTAAAAAAAGCATTTATGTATTTATTTTAAGTCTAGAATATTGGACACGTGCTCATACAATAAAACTGCTTCTTAAAAGTCAATATTAGAAACTTAATTGAAACTTATTCTGTGAATTTTACATAGGGTTGTACCAGTTATTAAAATAAACGGGGTCGCAAATACCTGCTCTTATAGTTCAAGTGTCTCGGATTTATAAAGATTTAATAAATACAATACGGATGTAGGTATCTATAGTATATGCATAATTTATAAGAGATTTACTTATAATTTATAATAAGTAATAAGTAGTACCTAAGTAATAAATAAGTACACTATAAATAATAATCAGCCTTATTGTGTGTTTCACCCGAAAAAAATTCACCTTTAAATTTTTTGTTCGCCCGGAATTTTTAAAGCTATTGTGACTAGAAAAAAGAAGTGAAAATGACATTACATTCCACCCGAAATGAATGTTCACAATAAGGGGAATTTTTCGATCATGAAATTTCGGGGGAAACTCACAATAGCCAAATATGTCAAATTTTCCCGGTGGAATGTTGTTCGGGTGAAATTCACAATAAGGCTGAATATGTAAGTAAGAAGCAAAACTTTCTAAAAAGAAAAATAATATATGTAAGTACGTATAGAAATATAGATAAGAAGTATTTTGTTCACAGAATGATAAAAAAACAACAAAATAATTAAAGAAAAAACTATCTTGTATTTGACTAAAAAATAAATAAATAAATAAAAGTATTAAAATGTAAATGTAGGTACATATATGTACATCATCATTATTTGTATTTTTCTTTGGTCATGAAAACGAATTAAATTGTTGCAAATGTGATAGAAAAAACAACAGAAAGAAGATTTCAAAAAAAAAAAATAAACCGAAAAAAGCTATAAAAATGAAGAAATCACAAAAATGAAAACAATTCTAATCATCAGACGTGACATTTGACATATAACATTTTAACTGCTATCTTGGTGGGGACTAATTTGAATTTATTACTTATCTTATCAAACTTTAATATTGACATATATATATACTTATATATATTTTAAGATTCTTGTAGTGCTGAACTTTAAATATAAACGATTCTTTTGATAAAATCCTTCTTCAATAAAATTTGCGAAGATTCAATGCGTTACATTAATTGTTTTAAAATTCTCTTAAAGTAAGTGATTTGAAGATATTCGGGGATCATTCCAGATAATATCTTGACTGGATAATTAAATATTCATGGCACAAACATATTAAAATTAGGAACTAAGAGTTATAATGATATAACTGCAACTGTTCATGCTGGTAAAAAGTTGTAAATTAATGTACCTATATTATCCGTCACACGTTTTCGGTTAAAACCCATTAGAATAAAACAAGTGACTAAAAGCAACACAAAGAATATATTAAAATATGGACTTACTGGTTTTATTTTTGTTCGACATTTTATTTTCGATTAAAAAAAAAATACAAAAATATTTTATTTATTTAGACACTATATCTGGCTTTGCCAAGAATCCAAGTTTAACTGCGACCGCGACGGGAATACTAAATGATTTAAATCGAAGTTCTGTCGTATTTATAATAAAATGAAATGATTAAAGCTTGCTAACTCGGAAGTATATTTTTGTGAGTACATTCTTAAAAAAAAAATCAGCTATTTATAGCAAAGGCAGCTACACTAATTATTATTGTTTCCATTACCTTGGGTAATCCCATAAAGTCCAGTATAAAATATGTACCTTTATATTAAATAATTTTTTTTATTGCACTTGATGTTTATATTTTGATAAAAATCAGCTTGGAAACCACACAGTGTTGAAAAAGAGATTCATTTTCGTTCTTTATCAGTTGCCGGACTTAGGGAAGTGACAGAGTATCGTTTCCAATTTTTAACAAATTAATTCAAATTCTAATTTCTACCAACATATATGTATAAATTGTAAAAGATCGGTATTTTTAACCCCGCCAACAGTAATCAAAGGTTGACAAAAAAACCTGTCAGACTTTTGTATTCGATATCACGACGAATATAAACCTAAACTCTTTTAACCACATTTTGTTTGGAAGTGACTCTAGACATGGCAATTTATAACAGTTTTGTTAATGAAAGTAGTTACTGCTTATGCTATGCAGCCCGGCAAGGCAAGGGTCCTCCGCAGGTTGGCATACTTAAGGAACCCAAAGTTTTTTTTGTAACATTGCGTGAAGCGCATTCATTTTTAATAACGATAAACTGTTATAACTGTTATAAATTGACATTTCGCTAGGCTCGTCCATTTTTTCTACCTATACGTAAATATATACCTTCATTCCAAAATTTGCTGCCAGCTCTAGACTATGTTATAATAACTAAAAATATCGGTAGTGACTCTAGACGTATGCCAATTATAACAGTTTTGTTTTATAAAAGTACTGTTTATGCGGCCCCACAGTGCCAGGACCCTCCGCCGGTGGGGATACTTTAGACTACCAGAGGTTTTTTTCAATTCTATAAATTAGCATGTCTACAGTCTCGTCCAAAAATAACAGACGAAAGAGACTAGAGAAATGAAAATTAATAACAATTATAACAGTTTATCGCTTGAAAAATATTCAGGCAATCGAATAGTTTGAAATTTTTTGGAGCTAAAACGATTGAAACTGTTAACAACACGTTTATAAAAAAGAATATGTTCAATCTTTGAATATTCTAACCCTTGTGCCTTGTAGCACCAATTAAAGTAATTACATTTACATTCAATCGAACTATAGCATTCATACAGATAGCAGGTAACATTCAGTTTTTTTTTTAATTATTTCAAATACCATAAGCAGCTCCTAAACATATTTGATTTTATATTAAAGGTCATATAATCATTTAATATAAAAAAACCAAAGTCAATTCCGAAACAGAATATGTATTTATTATCAGAACAGAATTTTTCTTGACGATTAAGATGTTTTCTGCTTAATTGATTCAAATATTTCTCTCTACATAAACATTAGACATATTTATGTAATGTACATAATAACAAGAGTCAAAACGACTATAACTATGTGTAAGTTTAATGAGACCTAAGTTGTAAGGTAATTGGCCCATATAATCAATATTCATTTCCTTCAAATATTTTGGCAATTGGAGGAATGATATTTTAAAGAAAAACAATAATATCGTAGCAAACAAACTTAGCTAGAATGTTTAAGAAAGCTTTTCATCTACCGCCCGGTGCCCATTTCAAAAGAAGCTAAAAAACTCAGTGAACAAAATTCAGAAATGCTTTTTAATCAATGTTTTTGTTTGGTCTGGACTCACCTTAAGACTAAAAAGAAAGTTAACATATTAGTTTTAAGTCTAATGTTTGAAAACAAAGAAAAATATACATATACATAAATGTAGATAATGACCTATACTCCGATTTAACAAATAATTTTCCTTACGGGTTATAACTACGTCACCACAATAACGTCTTACTCATCCGAACAGCAATGAAATGCTAACACGGTGTCGGAAGTTCCCCGCACAATCTGCCTCATAAATCAACCGATCGAAAAGAGAATATTTTATTTTTTTTTGAAAGTAGATAAAATGAACACTCTCTAGGCTTTATACAAATGCGTATAAGTAGATCGTATAGTTAAGTTTTTATCTTACCAGTAGTTCAAATGGTTAAACTGCAGTTAAATTTCGGTGAAACTTGTTATAGGAATAAAATTAAAATTTAGTTTAAATTTAATTTAATTTATCTTCACGCGGATAGTGTACTATACAACATTCAACTTGACGCCAACGAATAAGAATGCTCACTTTTCTCTGAAAGTAGGTAGGTTTTGTACATATGCATACATACATGCATATCTCGCTCACACTTCATGATGCAAATGAAAGTTGACGAAGTGAAATAAAATACACGACAGGATCATACGAACTTGCTCTTGTGGTCCAAAGCTATAACGTTCTAGACAAGAATTTATATTTTAATTGTTTAATAATACATAATATGGAATTATTGTTAACGATAAAATGTGAAAAAAGTCAAGACTACTAAAAAATAGATTTTGTTGTTTAAATTGGATTGTATACATTTTAAAAGCAATATTATTTCAAGTAGATATATTTAGGGGAGACTGGGGACAAAGTAATACGTCGTCATGAAAGTAACATTCTTATCCATAGCCTATATAAATGTGTGGAAGCATTTCCTTGTAGTTATGCAGTTGTGTATACAACTTAACTCTTCACTTTACTAGACAGTTGTTATCGATCGGTCGTGAGATGGACACGTGTTCAAGTAAAAACAACTTTCTACGAAAGAATTCTTTAATATTTTGTTTCTTTATCCTTGCTCATCATTTAAAAAAAAACCGTTCTATGCGAAATATTTAATTTGTTTTTTTCAAAAAATTAAGGCATGTGGAAACTTAAGCATGGGGTCGCAAAACATAATTGAAATTGAAATTATTTTTGATAACAACTATCACAACCAATTAACGGCAAGTTTTCCACCAAACCACTTTTCGATCGGTGAATGTTGCTTCGCTAAGTTTGACACTCATCATAAAATTTATGAATGTTAAGCTTCAATTAGTCAATGAGTCAACGCGTTGACTCTCTGACGTCAAATTCCGTCCCAAAGTTGTCTTGTCGTGTGATCGTCAGCGCAAAATACTGTCCATGCGTTGACGGCTGAGTTGACGGCTGCGTTGACAGCTGCGTTGACGGCTGCGTTGACACCTACGTTGACATTAGCCGTGTTCCATTGGGCTTTGAAAAGTACTTTTTAGTACTTCCCAGTAGATGATGAATGGAATGTTTTCTTTTCGCCAAAATTAAAATCTAACCTCAATATCAATTTAATTTCGGTTGTTTGTTTTCTTATTTTACTTTAAAATTAGAAAAATATCAACAACAATAATCTATTACGTAATTTCTTTTGATTGGTAGTGTCTTTTTCTTGTTTGGAAACATTCTGTTACTAGATTATTGAGCTACTTTGAACTGATTCGACCACAGAGTAGAAGTAGTTGATTGCAGCCAGAAGTACTTGGTAGTAGATACTAGAGCCCAAAGGAACATACACCTATTGTTTTTACCTTCAAAGCATTGACTTTTTTCGTTGAACATGTAATCACCCTGATAGTCCATTGAAATGTTACATTGACCTTGCATTTCGTACGGAAAAATTTTATTTTTTTTAAAGTGTAGGGCGGTTCAGTGTGAGTATACCATTTGGTTTTCGGGGTTGAAAGCCCCAATATTTGGCCGCCATCTTAGAAATGGTTGTGAAAAATGCTTTTTCGCGATATCTTGAGAACCAAAGGTCTCACATAAAAAATTTAAAAGCTTTTATATAGAAATTAAATTCTCTCTTACTTAAGTTAAAATTTGTTGCCAAAAAATTGAAAATAAAAAGTTATAACTAAAAATAGACGAAAAATATTATTTAGGGGTTATAACTTTTCTACTATTAATTTCATTGAAAAAATCCTATGGTGACACAAAAAGCTAGAGCATGCGGTTGGGTCGAGACAAAAAAAGTCAAATGGGAGGGGGGTGTCTTTTCCCCCTCCCCCCACTCGTACATTGAATTTGCATTTTGAACAGGACAACTTTTTTTTTAAGGGTGGGTCAGTTTGAGCATACCACTAAAATTCCGGGGTTGAAAGTCCCCCATTTGGCGGCCAGCTTGGAGAAGGTGTTGTAAAATGTTTTTTGGCTATATCTTGAGAACCATAGGTATCACAGAAAAAATGTTGAAACAATTTTTTGATGCAAAGTTAATGTAACATTTCAATGGACGAACGGGGGGAGGGGGAAAGACCCCCCCACTCCCATACGACTTCTTTTTTGACTCGACCCAACCTACATGCTCTAGCTTTTTGTCTCACCAGAGGGTTTTTCAATAAAATTATTAGAAAAAAAGTTATAACCCCTTAATGATATTTTTCGTCAAAATGTTCGTCATTTTTAGCTATAACTTTTTTATTTTCCATTTTTTGGCAAAAAAATTTTTACTTAAGTTGTTGAGAATTTAATTTTCTATAAAAAAGGTATTTTCATTTTGTATGTGAGACCTATGGTTCTAGATATAGCCACAAAACATTTTACACCACCTTTTCCAAGATGGTGGCCAAATGGGGTGGCTTTCAACCCCGAAAACCAAATGGTATACTCACCTAAAACATTTAACAAAAAAATGTTGTCCTGTTCAAAATGCAAGGTTCGGCCAAAATTGTGTAACATTTCAATGGACTATTAGCAAATGTTAGGATACATTGACGGAAAGCGTTGACCATAATTCCAACGTTGACGTGGCATATTTTTCTTTTGGTTTTATGATTTTGTTATACTATGTTTCCACTGAAGGTTTATCTCAATTTAGATTAAATAAATCTATGTAGTTTTTCCACCACACAAAAAGATTAAAAAATAGATTAACTTTGACAGTACCTCTCAAAATGCAAATGTTGTGGGTATAATTTTTTCGTATGACGTTGAAGTGAGACAGAAAGTTTCATGTTTGGCAAAAGAAGCAAGAAGGGTTGGATTTTCCAATGAATGCGTTCAGCGTGACATAAATTGGCTCCTAAAACTATTTGCCCTATGAAGATTTAACAAGATTTATTTGAAATCTTCTAAATTAACAAAATAAATTTGTATGGTAAATCTTCGAGATTTGAAGAAGATTATGGAAAATCTTATCAAATCTCGGTTTAGTGGTCGGTGGAAACATAGTATTACTTTTGTCCCCAGACCATGTAACTTTAGCCCTGGACATATTGAACGAAAGTAACAATGGAAGAGCCTTGGAAAATGTACACAGCCATGTGAATTTGTTTCTATAGATAAATAACTCATCTTTTACATAACATATTTCGTTTTCTGTTATTCCAACAAACGAAAAAGCAGAAACCCCAAAAGTTAAAAAAAAATTTATTTTTGTCCAAGGTCTTTCCTACTTAGAAATGCTGGAGTGCAACAAAAATATTTCAAAATCGTTAAATACATTAACGAAATATTTGTTGCCCAAGAATATTCTAACAATTTTTCTAAAAGAAACAAAATTCAACACCGTAATTCCGTTTACTTAATTTTGTTATTTTGTTTGTGAAAACCTGAGAGCCTGAGACGCATTATTAGCCGTGTTCCTTTGGAGGTGGCGAAGCACTCGCGAGTATGTACTTTGCTAGCCATTTTCAATGGAACGCATAAAATATATTTCCCTAACGAATCTCATCTACTCGCCATATAAGCACGAGTAGTTGGTAGTACTAGATTATCGTTTGGATCTACTCATGAGTCATTTGTAATTTTTATACTGATTAAAAAGAATGCAGGAGATACAATCATTGCCAGGCACTTGTTTTTTTTTTACAGCGACTTAATATTGTGATATAAGTACATTACATACATTTAAGCATACAATTCAAATAGACGAACAAATGATCGCTGATATACAAGCACTCTATGTGCAACTGAGAGATTCTGATGAATTAAAAATGGCTTTAGTTTCCAAAAATTAAATATATATGTAGATACTCAATCAACCGAGTTTAAAAGACATAATATAAAACTTTTATTTAAAACTTAGCCAGATGTCCTACAAAATAAACAGTTTCAGGACTCGTTATAGCAAACACGAACGGATGATCGGCATTAAATCTCTTCTTATTAAAGTCCAAGCTCATAGGGGATATCTTTACAACTGAAAATGAAAAAAATATAGTGTTAAAACATAAAACGTACAGGTAAAGCTCATAAATGATAATAAGTTTTACTTGTTGCTGCTGCTGCTTCTGAGCCTGCTTCGTTAACTTCGATAAATGCTTTGTGATGCACATCGGATACTTTAACAGGCGGACCTGACTCGAATATGCCGGGCAAATTCGCATTTTCAAATAATGAACGTATGCCCATCTGTAAATAGAACCAAATAAAATAAAAAATTAAGTAAAGATCTCTTGGGGGGAGGATAAAATAGTGTTGACAAAACTTACCGCCTTAAGGGTATCAGTTAACCTAGTTGTAAATTCAATTTTAAACCTTGGCATATACAAATCTAAGCTTTTCACAGTCATTTTCGATTTTAGTTCGTTTATCTCAACAGAACTTAATTTTGATTCCAAATCGGCCAAGCCATCACGTTCTTTTGGCAAAATCAGAATCATTGATATGTCTGAATCCTTGTATGGCATTTCGATAGCAGTTGCATTGAGCTCAGGAAATTCAGCATAGTTGAAATGTTCACTTCCATATATTGTATCCACCTTCACAGACTCGGTTTTGCTAATCCAAAAATTACTTTTTCGTGTCATATCTTTGCTGAAAGGCGTTTTCCATTTTCCCTTAAAATATATGGCATTGACGATTATCGCCTGTGTATCACTGTCTACCGATTCGGCTTCCACAACGTTGGTGATTTTTTTGTTTGTCTTCTCTTCTACCCATTTGTTGATGGCATTGATGGCCTTTGAGCTTTGACTAAAATCAAGTTGTTCTGCGTCAGAGTCAAAATATTTATTTGCGACTTCTCTAAATAGGGGGACTATTTTATAATGGTGTATAACATTGATGAAGACCCTATTGGCAATACTAAGTTTTGCTTCGCCATTGTTTTTCAGAATAATTTTGGCAAAATGTCTTCCAACTTGTTCAGCATCATGTTGAAGTAAACGAAGGCCAGCTTGAAGTTCCTTAGCTGTTTCGCCTTTGGCTCCAAGGTATGTTATTGCGAGTGCTGTTTGAACAGAAATTGGTGAAATGATCACGTTTTGCGAGGATTTGGTTTTAGAAATTTGATGAAACAAATCTGCCGCAAATAGTCCTTTATTTGAGGCTGGTGGTGTTGTCATTTTAATAATTTCTGTAAATGCAAATAAACATAACACTTTTGTACCTCATCACAAAAAAAATTTTAATTTACATCAATTATCTTCCCCCAGAACAGCTTGACCGAATTTGATGAAATTACACACACGCATCTATTAACTTAGGCACGCTGAATCATTTAAGCTGAGGCTTTTAAAACAACGTAGTTTTACTGATATTTTTAATTCAATATGTCCTGAGAACATCCAACAAAATTTCAAAGAAATCAATTATGTACACACATACATCTAGATGTATTCAAATTTATGAATAAAGAAAGGGTGAGAAAATTAGGAAGTTGTAAGAGAATGAATTTCTTTTTAAAGAATCCAACTCATTGAGTGAAATTTTTCATTTGACAGTTTGTTTAATCACATTTAATACAGAAGGTTCTTATCGTTCGGAAAGCTCTTGATGGAAAATAAATAAACAAATGAAGCTTTTAAGAATCTAAAATGTTAAATAAGCAAATAAATCGAGAGTTTTAGGTTTTCAATTCAAAGTTTTTACTTTTGTTTTCAATATTTTTATAAACAACTTGTTAAAACAAAAACTTTCGCTCAACCTAACACCTAACTTTATATTTATATTTTTAGCCCACAAAATTACCTACTTATTATATTGAATCACTTTTACATATGTATTAAATTTTCAACTAGTTTTTAGAATTTTATCTGAAATCAAAGATACTTTTTACTATAGCAAGTATTTTTTCCGACTAACTTACTTTGATATTGTTCTGACTTAATGAGTCAAATGTTTATAATTTTTTTTTTTTTTTGTTGATAAGATTGCATTGCTATGATATCGATGTTAGATTGTGGGACAACTTTTCACATATCTCTTTCAGATAATTTTTTGTTTTTAAATAAGTTGCAAGAATAGTGAGATAAAGAAAATTGTAGTTCTTTTTTTCTTCTTCCAACGGTTTGTAGGATAACAAAAGTTTTATTGGATTAAAGCTCAGCACCACTAATAAGGAGGAGACTGGTGATAGGCGACTTGGCACCCCTTGAAACAGCTGTATCTCTAGCCAAATAAACAAATTATAAATTAATTCGTAAACAATTGGTGGTAGCACCTTTAAGTTGTTGTTGTTGTTCAAAAATTCAATGAAATTGGCGGAATAAAGAATGGTCAAGTCTAATAAACTGACATTCTAGTATGAATAGTACAACAAATAATAATAAGGTTTATTAAGATAAATACACTTGGTTGTATCTTCCATACTAAGGAAGCATGACACATCCTAGCTCATTTATATTATTTGTTGGCATATGCGGTCAATGTCAAACGATAATGGACATATCAATAACTTCCAGTTTGAACAAAAAATGTCACGAATGTATCAAATTTAAGCTTTTTTTCATGTACAAAAAATCACACTAATATTGCACCTACATGCAAAAGAAAGCACGGACGATGACGAATTGCTTCAGTGCAAATAATAAAATACCCATGCGATTTTGTTAGAATTTCTTGATCCATATCACTCAAATAAAAAAACTTATCAGAGAAATGGGAGTAATTTCAAAAGTTCTCTTCAAAAAGTTTAAATTCAAATATTAACATTAGGTATAGGTACAGTAAATAAAAATTTTCTTTCTTTCTTTCTGTTGGATAAAGTTAATTGGATAAAAACTTCTTTAACATTTTATCAGACATTAAATTTTGACGTTTCCGCGTATACAGATTCACCTCTCATTAGTGCCAAAAATAAATCTTCGCATAAAATTTAACACGATTTAAATCCAATTTGCAAACGGTCTAAATTAAAAAAAAAAAAAAAAACAAATAAATTAATATGAATAAAATAATTACCGCCGTAATATTCACGCCTTTCAAAACTCGGTTTAAAAGTCCTTAAACCGACTACTTTTCACCGATAACCGATAGAATTTAAACGACAAAATTCATTTAAATTGGTAATATTCACCCTGTTTAAGCAAAAAATGACATTCGGCTTACGTCGGTTTAAATTTGTAATTAAAACGAACGTCGGATAGCATCGAAAGTATGAATATGGCTTTCGAGCACATGTTTGCTGATTTATTTATTAATCTTTACAAGTTTATTGAAGTCTTTTTTGTGTTTGAGTGTTGAATCAAAATTAACAAAAAAACTAAAATTTTGCAAAGACAGAAAGTGCCACCAAGTGAATAAAAAGAGAATTCAACTCGGGCCAAACGCTTTTCTCAATTTAAAACTGATTTCTTGTGTGACCTTATGTTGGATAGCGACGTCAATACTATAACACAGTAGGGTCGCATACGCTGGTGGGAGGAAATCGCCCGAATTTTCAATACAACACCAGAGGTGGCAGTGACCAGTGAGTTGTTTATTCTTGTACTTTTGTCTTTTCTCTCTATTTTTTTTTCGAGAACGATGCTACAACATAAAAAGAGACCTACAAAACTTGCAAATCAATATCTGATGGCTACTGTTTTGGAGGCCGGTGGCGGTGCCGTTTTTCAAAACACTAATAAAAATGTTTGGTTTCGTTCAAACAGTCATGCTGTTTTTTGGCACGGTGCAGCTACTGGTTTGTCCTTCACCGGCAGTGACGCTCCGCTTACTTACTGTTAGACTGAATATTTTGCACTGACTGAATAAACCAATAAAATTTTGAATATTAGCTAAAACTATTTAAACCGTACCTAAACGACACGAAAATACCTCATTCGTTTTAAAATTTTGATTAACGTCGGTTTAAGTGAGTTAATATTACCGATTAGTAGGTTTAAAACTTTTTAACCGACTACTGAATTTAAACCGATGTGAAACGGCGTGAATATTACGGCCGTTAATATGAATAACACTCCGACTGAACATGATCTGCCAGGCCTGTTGTATGGAAGTGAAGTTTTAAAAAATTTATGTCGAATTCCTTTCAACAAAACAATCGATTTTGTTCCGATTTTTTTTCTAAACAAAATCGATTCTTTTCGGTCACAACAATAATCTTGTATTTTTAGAACGAATTCCACACACACTAAAGATTTCAGGTTTCTAATATGTCAAATTGAAAGTCGAGGAATTTTGTTAAGAAAATTTGTTTTTGTTTTGTGGTTGCAACGGATTCTACATAATTTAACAAAATATTCAAAAATATTTTCAGTCAATATAATTGTAGCTGTCAAGTAACACAAACACAAAAGAATCGATTCTTTTACGAATTCCTTTCAATTGACAGAAAGAAAAAAATTCGGTTTAAATAAAAATATTTTGTTTGTCTGTTTTATTTGCTTTATTAAATGTGGGCAAATATACCTATATCTTAGGGCCACTTTCACAGTCGACACTTACCGGAATAAGTGGCACTTAATTTTCCCATATAAGGACATTATAGGCTAAGGGCTAGTTTCAAAGTCAGATAAGTTGGACTTAAGTGGGCAATGTGAAATATTAAGACGCAATATCACAGTGCACACTTACCTTAATAAGTGGCACTTAAGTCTCCGATGTTATTGACTTAAGTTCCACTTACGCTGGCTATGAAACTTAAGCCTAAAGTCTTAATATGGGTAACTTAAGTGCCACTTATTCCGATAAGTGTTGACTGTGAAACTGGACTTAAGTTTCAAAGCCAGCGTAAGTGGAACTTAAGTCACCAACTTCGGTGCCACGTTTTCAGGTAAGTCGTGTGCACTGTGATATTGCGCATTAATCTTTCACATTGCCCACTTAAGTGTCAGTTTTCTGACTTTGAAAACGGCCCTCAAAAACAAAGTCGGTAAAGTCACAATACTTATAACTGAAAAACGGCTGGATCAATTTTAATGATCTTTGGTTTGTTAGATTCGTCTCCGCCCCGAATAGCAGAATAGATATAAAATGATAAAGACGTACGTAAAGATTAAAAAAAACTCAACTAGCGTTTGAAACAGTGGTTTTCGACATTCATTTCTGTGTTGGGAAAGCAATAAATAAGGTCTTGGAGGATCACATTTTTACAAATTAATTCTTTCAAAACGTGAATTGGGTCTAAGCTCAGAAAGTAGTATTCAATTACAAAAAGTAGCTTAAATATTTATCTTTATTTTCGTTTGTAATTTTTATGCGAAGCTAAGGTGTGTATACCCGTGCGAAGCCGGGCGGGTCAGCTAGTTACATATATAACAGTTTTGTTTGTTTCAATCAGTTTTGTTCTCTCCGATATCGGTATACCTAAATTGATGCAAAGCATGGTACACATTATCGATCATCAATGGCAGTTTTGACTGGCGACTAATTGCGTGTACATACATTCTGAATGACGCCATGGTTTAACAGGCAAATTTGTTTACGAGCACAACAGATATTAGTCAAAACTATCAGTTATGATCTTTATAGCAAAACAGGTTTTTTTTTAATTTACATATTTTCTCCGGGAAAATACAAAATCTAAATCATTTCAACATGGGAAACATTCAATTTAATTAATTATTTGTTTTTATTTTTGAACTGATAAGATAAGCTTACTGTATTGGAAGATGATTTATAAAATATTCAAGTAATCTTTAGTTTGGTTGAAATCTCACATCAATACGTGCGTCGGTTCGGTTTTTTTCTCTATGAAATCGTGGTATCACCGCAATATTTGAAAGTACATTTTGTTTTTGCAAACTCACTATTCAATTTTGTTGCTTAGTATTGTTTAAGTTAATTTGTTATCTGGTTTCTCGATTCAGCATCAATTTGCAAAGCTACATGTGTTTTTTGTTGTATATGTGCTAAGTGAGTCAATTAAAAAAAAAAAAATAATATCAATTTTTGTCTTTTTTTTTAAACAAAAAGCAGAGCAAAAGTGAAATAGTAGCAAAGTGAGTGTTTTGCGAGTGTTTAGTTACAAATACCAACATGTCAAAATCGAAAACCCAAGGTAAGTTATGTCTCTCTTATTCGTTTATTTATTTTTTAATGGAAGTCACTCTAGAAATGCCAATTATAACAGTTTTGGTTTATAAAAGTACAGTTAATGCGGCCCACAAGGTCAGGGCCTTCCGCCAGTGGGCATACTTCAGGCACCCAGAGTTTTTTTTTTTCAAGTCGCGCGAAGCGCGTTAATGCGCGCCTACTTTTAACAGCGAAAAACTGTTATAACTGTTATAAATTGGCATGTCTCTAGTCTCGTCCTTTTTTAATAGGGGTAATCATGCAATGTCGTATTTGCCTCGTAAACCTCGTAAACTGCGTAAGTTTATCACCTCGTAAAACAAATGTCAAAATTTGTATGGAAAATTTTATACGCAGGACAAAGTAATAAGGATATACACAGATTGCTTGGTCCGCTCATGCAAAGTGAAGCATACATTTACGCAAATACGAAGTTCTTAAATATATCTCATTGCATGAATACCCCTAATATGTTTTACAATCAGTGAGGTTCGCAGGGGGGCCATCAGGGGACGTAGGCATTAAAAATAAAACTTGGGATCAAATTTAATTCAATTGACAGTAAATTATTGACGCCATAAAAGTGACAAATGTGACAAAACGCCCAAAGCCATCAAATTGCCTATTTCTGACAAATTTAAAATGAAGATACAAATTTGAAACAACCCATATTGAACTGCTACTTTTGTTTCTTAAAAACAATTTCAGCTACCGATTTTAAAGTCAGTTTTACAAACGTGGCTCCATCCTCGGATCAAGATTTTAAACCACCAATTTCGGCGGATATATTGAGCTTCAAGCTGGGTTTAAGTATATTGGCTGTTATTTAATTCTTGATTTGAAACCGGTTAGGAATAGCAAACTCTAGTGTAAAGAAAAAAGACAACAAATGCATGTAAAATAAACATAAACATAAGGAAAAAAGAGATAAGCCCGTATCGTTTTATTTTCATGAGCGCCTTAAAAGGGCTGGTCAAAGCAATTTACATGCAAGAAAAGAACGCGACGGTCAATTTTTTGTTGTAATTATTTTTAAAACAAAGAACGCTAGGCCGTGCTCTGTTTGACAATTCTATACAAAAAAAAATTCTATACCAAAAACGAATAACTTGCATCAGGAAAAATAAACAAATGCTGTTAAAGAAAAAATATTTGCCCCAAGGAAAATATTTTTTGCGAAAAACTTATTTCAAGTGATTTCTCATTGATTCATATCCTTTTTATTTTTCAAAATGTTAGTTAACACATTAAATTATCTAAAAGAAAATTTTTCCTGATCGCTATAACCAGCTCCATAGTCTGCAGTTTGTTTCCGTCTCATATTTTTTCTCTTTCGCACACTTTATGTTCGAAAAAAAGTCATTACTCAAAATTCTTCGTATAATATAGCAGAATTTAGATATTAGGCGTGTTTTTTTTGCAAGTCCATATGGATTTGTCGAAAAAAACAACATCGGAACTAATAGTTTTACAAGTAAATACAACAACAACTTAAATCCATATGGACTTAGCTAAGTCCAGATAATTATCGGGACTTACGTTTTGTAAGTAAGAAGGTCCTTAGTCCCGATGTCGTTTTTTTCGATAAATCCATATGGACTTGCAAAAAAACACGCCTATTTTCAACAAAATTGCCTAATTTGCCTTTTGAAAACTGGCTGAGTGAGATTAATTAATTTTGTTTACAGCCAAACACCCTGGCTGCGCTGCACGACTGTGGTAAAATGAGCAATTAAAAGCTGCCCATCTAGACCCTCACTGTCGTAGTTTCTTTTTGTTTTGTTTTGTACAACTACTTCATACAAAAAGAAAGAAGATAGAAGAGATAACGACACAAAATTGACAGAACAAAATATAAGGGAAAAACATCTGGCTATTTGCTATTAAACGAATAAAAATATAAAGTTTTTTTTGAATTAGGATTATTTACTTACGGTAACAGTTTAAAATTTGTTTGCGTTATTAAAGATATGTTTGCAATTTGCATGGAATAATAAAGAATTAATGTTAATCTTGTAAGAAATTCTAAAAATTACTCAAACTGAAAAAGCGACGACTGACTCATAGCCATAAATGCGTAAGTCTGGGTTCTATTTTTCTAGATTCTCATTCTAGTAAGTAGGTACATAATATAAGAGTTACTTTGTATCTACCTACCTTTTGGAGCTTGAAGCATCGTCATTTGGATTCCGTCATCGTCGCTAATTAGCCGGCCGTTTCTCAAAAAAATATAACAAAAACAAGTAATTCCACCACCCCCACTCACAAAACGAGAAAGCTTTTTGTGCTTACGTGTTCGTGTGGCAGTTGTTGACTCCCAACAATAAATTCCAAAACATTTGGTATTCGTTTAAATTCGAAACGAATTGTATTTTCATTATTCTCCCAACCTAAGGCGAGGCAAGTTCAAGTCGTATTTTCTCTGTAGTTTCCACTTTTACGAGTACTTTTCTAATTTAAGATATCAAAGTGCTAATTTTATATTTTTTTTTTTCTTCCACAGTGAAATTGTTCCCATTTTTTCTTCTACTGCAGCTCCCGTTTATTTTGTCCGAAGAAATGTCTTCAGATTTGAGTGTTAAGTTCGCCCAGAACAGTGCCCAATTTTCGGTTGATTTCTACAACGCACTAGTCGCTTTGAATGAAGGAAAGAACATCATCTTTTCTCCCTTCTCCATTCAGACATGTGTGGCCTTAGCTTATGCCGGTGCCACCGGCGAAACCGCTGAAGAAATGGCTACCGGTTTGAAGCTAGTGGCCAACGATCGTGCTCTGGTTGGCGAATCATTCAAAGGAGTTCTTGACTCCTATGCAAATTCAAAGCTACTTAAGATCGCCAATAAAATCTACGTTCAAGATGGCTACAAAATCAATCCAGAATTCAATAAAATTGCTGTGGAGAGCTTTAACTCTTCGTCAGAATCAATTAACTTCGCAGACAATGCTCCAGCGGCAAAATCCATTAACAACTGGGTCGAAGAGAAGACGAACAACAAAATTAAAGATTTGATTTCGGCAGACAGCTTGGACTCCCAAACTCGAATGGTGCTGGTTAACGCAATCCATTTTAAGGGCGAATGGGAGAAAAAATTCGAAAAGGAAAAAACAGCTGAAGATGACTTTTTCATCAACGAAAACGAAAGCGTTTTAGTGGAGATGATGAATGGAAAGGCCAAGTACAACTACGGATATTTTGAAGAGTTAGACTGTACTGCAATTGAAATGCCTTATCGGGATTCCGACCTTTCTATGTTGGTCTTGTTGCCAAATTCACGCACGGGCTTAAAGAATCTGGAAGAGAAGTTGCAGAGTGTTAATTTGCACGATCTCACAAAGAAGATGAGCGTAGAGGAGGTCATAGTGAAGTTCCCTAAGTTTAAGGTGGAATTTTCGGCAGAGCTGACTAAACCACTGCAAAAGGTGAGTTTTTTTATTTAATTTTACTTCACAATCAATGACCCATAAATTGTTTAAAAAATATCCAGCTTTGTTATCTAATCGTTTTTTGAACAATCAGAAAGATAAACCTTGGGTTTATCGTATCGAATGCATTTGCTATCGGCGAACTTTGTTATGCAACCTATCAAAATGATCTCATTTTTGTTTTTTATTTTTGTCGATATCCAAAATTTCTGGATTTTTGTTCTTCTGTGTTAACCTCGACAATTTAGCAAGACTTTTTAAGGCTAGAGGTGCAAAGTATATACAAACTCAGAAACAAAAGATGAATGTTATGACCAAGTAGTTTACATTAATCTAAAGTTGTAAATTATAATACAAAAATTTTTGGAAGTTGAAGGATGTATAGCCAAAATAGTGAGTATGAAGGTTTGTTTGTAGATTGAATTTAAAAATTGGAAGCGATATTCTGTCGATTCAACTGAGTCAGAAACTTTAAACTTGACGATCCGATCAAATAGTTCCCTTTAAAAGTTCTTTTAATCTTATAGTATTTGGACTCAGAGATCATTACAGAGCATTCATTTCTTATTTTTAATTATTTATATTTTAATTTATGTACATATTGACTCATAAAATTTCTTTTGTATGCGTTAAATGTTCGTATGTATAGGAATTCCTTTTTTTTCAACCAAGTACCTACATAGTGATTAAAGTTGAAATCGGCAAAAAGTTAAATACATAGCTAGACATAAATTCACAAAAGAGTAGGAAATAACTAAAGCTTCATAACTACACAGAGATCAAAGAACTCAAAGTGTTTGCATGTGGCCTTCACTATTTTGATGGATGTAATGTCAATGAAAGCGAAAAGAAAACTCATTCAGATTTACGTAGTGAACTAGCATCAAAATTAACATAATTACAATACAACAAACAGAGAAATAGTTGTGACAAGAATAATTACTTTACTCACGCGAACACTTTTTCCTATTGATTTTGAATCGAAAGCCCAGCAATAAAATAATTTATCTGGAATGGACTATAACACTTCAGATAACATATGTATAATTATGTATATCAGAAATACATAAAAATACATACCAAATAAATAAAAAATAAAACAATTATTATAAACAAAAGTACACAGCTCAGATGATATCATTTATCTATTTCACATAGAAAAACAATGAATCATATGAATTTTACGATCCAAAAATTGGAAATACCTTTTCGAGGAGCAATATCAATTTGCCGACGTTTTTTTTTAACAATTTCAACTAAAATATTGATGACGTACAGATTTGCATCTGAAATTAACAAGGAGTGTCCCTCATAGAAATAGACAGTTTAGGTAGAAGTGGCTGTGGACAGGGAATCGACACACTTAGACCAAATGTTGGCCAGTTGTGATATAGATAGTTTTAGTAATTTCCACATCGTTTAAAAGTATGTTTTTGGTGTCTGTGTCCATCATCTGTGTCCAATTTCTGTTTATATTAAACTTAAAATGCTTTATTTAGCGCATTTGCAGAGCAAAACTATATACTTAATTTGAAAATACACTCCTTAACTAGAATTTCGACTCGGTGATTTTAGTTCATCAAATACACAAAATATTGATAAATAGATTTTTTCTGCAAAACCACTATTTTTTAACAAAACCAAAAACACTTTCGGAATGTTGAAGATTTATTCAAAAGGCTGTCAAAACAAGTTTTATGTTTTCTTAAAAAAAATAAAATTAATTAATCTTCATTCAAATATCAGGATTCAATAATATTGGCTTCAGGCCAAAGTATAAACTTACATAAAACGTCATCTCACACTTTGTCCACAATTAATATTTGATGGGTAAGAGATGAAATATGTGTACTTAAAAAAATTCTAAGAATAATAATACGTATATTTATACAAATTTAAGTAAACTATAAGTATTTTCCTGGAAATAAATTTGAAAAGAGATTTTAGTTTTATGGTTAGATAAAAAAGCTTAAGAAAATAATCACACATCTGTCTAGCTAATTTTAACTATGACTCAAAATGTGACCAATAACTGTAAACAACTCACAAGAAACAGCTGATTAAATTATTACTGTTTTAAAGTATTTTTCACTTGCAATGCAAATTTAAAATGTATAAGTATGATTGATACAAATTGAAATAGTAAATTGGGTCATCACAATAACATAAAATTTCATTGTTGAACTGATTGTATGTGAGAGATATTCAACTAATTTGAGATTTCCCTGTTTGTGTATGTGAGCCAAAGAAATCGTTGATTCATAACTTAATACATATGGCATTCTGCAAAATTGTTTCATTAGTTGTTTGAAGTGCTATTATGATTTTACAGTATAAATTAGATAATGATGTTAAGAACCGATTTTTCAATCATCAATTAAACATTTAGTTAACTATCAGAGGAATAAATAGGAACACATTCTTGCTATACCTGAAGAAAAAGTACTGTCTGATGTTTAACTGACCATAGAAAAATTGGACCTAAGGAGGCAGGGTTGCAAAATGTGAAGCTCTTTCTAAGGGGCCGGTTATAGCGATCAGGAAAACGCATAAGGAAATTTTTTTCTTTTGGATAAATGAATGTGTTAACTTACAATTTGAAAAATAAAAATGATACGAATTTATGAGGATTCACTTAAAATCATTTTTTCGCAAACAAAATTTTTCTTGGGGCAAATGTTTGTTCTTAGAAAAGCATTTATTAATTTTCCTGATGAAAATTCTGTACGGAAAAAGGCTCCGCAAATTAACTGCCCGCACAGAAAATGAATTCACTACCGAAATTGGTATATTTTGCATTTTGAAATATGTCTGCAAGGCACGAAATAAGAGGTCCGTCAAGCTTGATCCGCCTCAACAGAAATTAAAAATTTTAATGATGCATGATTTAAATTCCAACTTAGTGCTAATTTAGTACTCGTATCCTGATTTTGAACTAAAATCCCTTCCCTTTCAAACTTGTGGTGGACCCAGCTTGACGTCAAGTTAGGAAGACCACACCTTCAAACACGAAATTTCAAAAAACTAACTATATACACCATCCTATATCATCATCTTATTTATAAATTAAATTTTCCTAATTAGGAAAATCGTTTAATCGAATGAGAATTTTTCGCTAGTTAATTTATTTTTTAAGTGAAGTGCAGAATGTCTCCTCGATTTTGTGTGTTTCGGCAGTTAATTTCAAGGTCAAACCATAGATCCCTAAATGGAACTAAAATCCTTCATCATTAGTTTTTTGAAATTTTGTGTTTGAAGGTGTGGCGACTGAAAATTTTAATTGTGACGTTATCATTCCCCACGTTATTATTCCAAATATATTAATTTATTTATTTTATTTTAGATGGGAATCAAAAAAATGTTTAATTCAAATGCTGAATTCGGAAACATTCTCACCTCTGACGAAGAGCTCTGCGTCTCTAAAGTCATCCACAAAGCCTTCATTGAGGTTAACGAAGAAGGAGCTGAAGCTGCTGCTGCAACTGGTAAGTTGAATATCCAAAACCATTGCTTTCTATTTTCCTGTCCTCATTTTTGAATATTATTTTCAAAATTCGTAATGTGCTGTGCCTTAGTAATGCCTATAATAAATTTTTTTTTTTTTGTCCACATCAATTTTGTTGCTTTTCTTGTTATATTCACAAACATGTTGTTGTTCTTCTTATAGCTTGTGTTGTTCGCCTAAAACGCAGTTTACATACTATGCAAGAACCTAAAGAATTTAATGCCGATCATCCATTCATACTCTTGATAACTGATGGCGGTAGTCTGAAAAAACCTTCAGTTCTCTTCTGTGGCTCTTATTTACACCCTGATAGTTTAACTAAAACCATTCACGATGAATTTTAGATGTCAATTTCATTAGTTATTTAAGTTATTTAATAATTGTATGATTCGTAACAGTTACCACTGAACACCCTTATTATTTAAGTTATTTCGATATATAACTGTTTTCTCATTTCTCATTAATTAATAAAGAACAATAAAATGGTATAGAATTTTGAACACGCTTTGTTCGTGGCTTTGTATAGATGTCAACATTATATCAATGTTTAAAAGGTTGTTTTTATATAACTCTCTGTTCACCAACTCGCATTTTAAAATTTTATTTGTTGTATGCTTGTTTCTGCGTTTAAAACAAAAAAAAAAAACATCCCTTCCCTATTTTCAACTAATTAAGATTGAATTTTGTTTAGGCATGATTATGATGATGAGATGCATGATGCTTCCACTACAATTCGAAGCCATCCATCCATTTATTTACATGATCAAGGATTCAAACTCTATTCTCTTTGCTGGAACTTATATCAACAAGGATTAAAATTTCCCTCACATAAGGACATTCAGTATTTCCAGTGTGCAGCTATTTTTCGGTCTAAATTTTGTATAATTTTTTTTTATATTTTTATATTTCCAATTTTGTTTTTTTATTTTTTAAATTATTATTAATGTAACACAATTTTTTCGATATTTTAAATTTGTTTTAAATAAATTGTCTCTCTACTTGAATATTTTAAAAAAAATTTTAACTACATGCACATAATATGTGATGGGAGGTTTTCTTTCATTCAAAATCAGACATGGAAGCTCAGCCTTCCATTTAAAATTCCAATTTAATCTGGGTTCATCGAGTCAATCGAGGTTTCTGTTAAATAAAAGAATGAAATTTCAATGGTCTTGCTTGCCACTGGGAACTTTCCACATAGATTTCCCGCCTTCCAAGGAGTAGCCTCCACCTTGAATCTTGAATATCGCAATATTTAAAAGATTTCATCAATAATTACATTTAAGGGAGTGAAAACGGGTTCTCCGATCGTACAACAAAACCAAGAACCAGATATGAAAAATAAATATGCTTCCTCAGTTAATTGTGGGTTAATGTTCTTCTAGAGTTAGCTAACTCTGGTTTGATTCACCACTGACAAACTGGGCCTAAGAATGTCTGTTACATTTTCTACTCTACTCACTAGTATTTACAATTCAAGTATTCACTAGTATTTACTTTAGTTATTTTTGTCCTCGGCTTTTTTATTTTTTTAAATTTGTATACAAGAGAGAAACAAAAGCACACTTCTACTATTTTCAACTTAATAATATTGACATTTTTTTAGCAATGATAAGTGTAAGGATGTGCTTAATGCTTCCTCAACAATTCGAAGCCATCCATCCATTTATTTACGTGATCAAGGATCCAAAATCTATTCTCTTTGCTGGAATTTATGCTGGAATTAAATTACATAAGAATCTTTAGTATTTTTCATATTCAATTATTTTGTATAAATATTGTAAAGTTTTTTTTTATATTCCGTTTATTTTTTTGATTTTTTTTTAAATTATAAGTAATGTTACAATGCTTTCGATATTAAAATTAAAAATAAACGATCTACCAGAATTCTTTAAAAAACGTTTTACTATACAAGTGTGATGGTTTTTTTTTTCATTTATTTTGGATCTTAGATGTTGTACATAATTACAGCACTGACTTCATCAAAGAAAGTGCCAATAATTTTTTTTTTTATTACTCGCAAGTAGCTTAAAACTTTTTATTGCCTGGCGGTATGATAGTTTTACTGACCGTTTCACCACACTGCTACACTTTGTATAGAAAAGCGGACAAAACTCTATGAAAACTAACCACTAAACCAGTTTTGATGAAACCAGGAATGATAATAAATGGCATAAGAAATAATTACAATTTATTTTCTCGCACTGAAACGCTTACTTTTTAAAAAATATATAACATTATCACACAAATTGATTTAAACTCTAGTTATGCTGCAAAAAAACTTTATAGATTGGTAATGTTCATTTTAACAATTCGTTAGGTATACAAAGTTTCTTCCACGGCCACTTTTTGTTTTTACTTTTCCAACATTTTTTTTGTATGGAGTGGCAAGTCTTCTTTCGATAAAACTAATTAATAGTAATTCGCAAAATAGTGTGCTCTTATGACCCTGTGTCTTGCATAATTTTGATGTGAAACATCTTTAGCACCGGTGATTTTGAACAGCTGACTTAAGAGCCGATCGTAAGACTCCTTTTGTGATGCTAAGTCTAGTATGTTCATTTTGAATTGAAAACCCCTTTCCGTGACTGGTATTGGACCTAGAAGCTCTTCAGTAGCCGTTGCCCTACATGATGCTTGACGCTTCCGAAGCGATCAGCTCCAGTACAAATCGGGTTTTATTGTTTATCAATTATATTGGACCAACTAGCTACAGAAATAAACTGTTGTTCACTTGGTTTCTTTTTTTTTTTTTTTGGTAGGTGTAGCTTAAACGTTGTCGCTATTAGGTTGTTCACTCAATAGCGTTGCTCACATACAATTTTCGGAAATATGTCTCAAGTTGTAGTACTTTTTTTCTACGAAATTAAATAATTTATTTAATAATTTTGAATTATTATTCATAAGAAATTAGCAAAGCCAAGCCTGAGTTTTGGGAACTAAGCTTTCAGGTGTTTTCCATTTTGTCATTTAAAAATTATACATGGTTATAATATCTCAAATTAATTTTTTATAATTTTTGTAAAAGTAAATAACATTTCCATTAATAAGTGAATAATAAGAAATTTTCACATTTAAAATTAGTCTTGGACCATGTATGTAATGTTAAACTTTTTTTTTTGAATTCAGGAACAATCATGATGACGCGAATGCTGCGGATACCTAAACGATTCAATGCTATTCATCCGTTTATATATTTCATAAAGAGCAACAAATCAATATATTTTGCTGGAAAATTGATTAAAAACAAATAGTTCTTAGTTCTTCTTGGCATTATTTATAAAATATTGTTATGCTGTTCATTTTGCATTTATTGATTAAAAATATAAAACGACCAAAAGTGAAATTTTGTTTTTAAATTTTAGACAAAACAAATCAAAAATATAAAACTTGCACTTGCCTTAACCTAAGAGAAGGTGCAGAAAATGTTTTAGTCAACTGTTACGAGACAACTTCATAAAACAGTCAAGGGCAAGATTTGTACTCATAGAACACACAATCGTGAACTTTTTTGATCTTTTCTGTTCTGTGCAGAACAGATTAATTAAACACACCAATAAATATTAAATGTAAAAAGATGAATTATAGAATCAGGATTCTGACAAAGAAATTCTTACATTCACATTTTATATTCGAAGTTCAATTTTTTGACTGACATGCTATTTATGCTCTCTAACTTCATCACATTTGATGCAAAATCTTTTGAGTGTTGTCAGAAGAATGTCCATTTATTCAATATATTATTCAATTCAATACTTATGCCCTTAAATCTGATTTTCTTTTAAATTTAGCTGTAATTTTGAAAGCAAGATGCTATCGACCTGTGCGCGTGCATGAACCTAAAAGATTTATTGCGAATCACGTATTCGTGTACCTTATAAAAAGTGAACGTTCAAATGTATTAACAGCAATATTGTTCAATATGTACTAAAAATTAATTATTAATTAATAACTTATCATTTAATAAATATCATTGATATCAATGAGAACAATATAAAAGTTGTAAATATGTACTCTATTAAGGATTTTTTGATTTGACGAAAGTGCCATAATAATAATTACCCGTCAGAAAAACAAGCTAGTAGTAAATGAGGCTCTAGAAAGTTTTAAACAGATACTAACAAGGAGCTACCAAATATTAATATGGAAATTATTTAGGGCCTCGGCAGTTATGTGCCATTTTGCCTTGAGGGACAAAAAAACGTTGGTTTATTTGAGATTCGATGCTAGTGGGATGGTGAGATTCAATACGCTAACCACTATGGGCTCGCTATACAAGCGCAATGCCGAAAATTAATATTGTTATATTTTAATTTTTCATATAATTGTATTTGCGGTAAAATTACAAAACCTGTGCAAGTTATTACCAGCAAGAACCTTACCAGTGTTTTACAAGTTTTCTTCTTCTTGATTTTCCCTGCTGAAAACTTTCAGGTTAAGAACATTACTGATGAGTTTTTTTTATTTAAATCAGTCACATGAAAATAAGGCTATATTTAATGCTGTTTTCGGTTGGATATTCGGACCGTCCGACACATTTTGTATTCCAAATGATCTTCCCAAATATACATTACCGAATTTCTGCATATATTATATGTACTTATGTGTGTTCTGTTTTTAATCCTTCCCTCCCTGTTTTTGGCCCTCCCCGTTGAGGATACTTGAGGCATACAAAGTTTTTTTGTTTCAAGTCGCATGAAGCGCGTTAACGTACTCCCACTTTTAATGGTGAAAAACTGTTATAACTTTTATAAATTGGCATGTCTCTAGTCTCGTCCATTTTAAGAAACGGGCAAATATGAACCATACAATTACATATAGGTGATGTACATTTTTATATTTTCCTCTATAAGAAAATTATTTATATAAAACCAGTTATTGTGAGAACATTTTTGTATGTTTTTGTGTAAGTCTATTTTAAAGTTTGTTTATGTCAGCTTTATAATGAAATTCAAAACTGCCAAACATTTTTCTAACCTCAAAAAGTTTAGATTTTTAAATGAACGTCCTTGTTTTTCTTGCAATTAATATTAACAAAAAAAAACAATCCAGATCTGGTAACAATAAAACAATCAGTCAAGTCACTCACTCACTCTTTCTTCCCTTCAGAGTGATAGAGTGATAGTCACGACTGTTTTATTGTATCGTTATCTGGGCTCTTTTTGTTTTAACAAAAACGTGGTTTTTCAATTTTGCATCCCTGCAGAGCCATCCTAACAAATCCTCGTTTTAGCATAACGCTACATTTGTATTGGAATAAACAATTTTGTTTATTTCACCAAAAATATAGGAATGGCTATCAGGAAGAGAAAATACAAGGCACCCAAAGAATTTGAAGCTAATCGGCCATTTATGTACATTATTAAGAGCAAAGACATGGTTTCTTTTGCGGGAGCTTTGCTCAAAAAGTCTGAATAAAATAAAAATTTGTAAAATAAAAAATATAAATAATAAAATTATTAATATCTCGCCCGATTGATACAATCCGGAATTTCTAAGCTGTTCAAACCATATTGCATTCAAAAATGTTTCCAATAATTTGTTTATTAACAAAAATTCAGTAGGTACTAAATACTGTTGAATTCTATGTAACTATTCATTTTATATTATAAATTCATTTTACAATAATGAATTTTTATTGTACTCACCTTTATATACTTAAATAAGTTGAAAAATTGAACGGAAAAACACTGTAAATGTACCTTCACAATTTTTTTTGTAATAATAATTAAATACTTACCTCTTCACAATTGAAAAAAAGGCTATCATAGAATCCATTCGTATTGTATAATTGAATATGTAATGCATACAGTTGAAAATATCATAGGTATTTAATTCTAGTACGGATGGATTTTATGTAAGTATCTTAGGGATTTATTTTTGTGTACTATTTCTTCATTATGGTATTCTAAGTTTGCCTTAATATGTAACATCAGTATTTTGTAAGAACGTTAAACAATATAATAATTTTCTTATCATAGGTTTTATGTCCGATTGTTTCGATGAACCGTTAGACAATGAATTTTCAGCAGACAAGCCATTTGCATACTTCTTAATAGATAGCACATTTCGAATATATTTTATTGGATCATTAATTGGAAATGAGAGAGACTTTTACATTAGAAAAACTCCACCTCCTGACAAGTAAGATTCATTTCAATTACTTGGTTTATCTCAAACTAACGAGCTATCTATCTATATGTATATCATATAGTTTAATTTCTAGAATAATTCATTATTGGAAAGGCATCTTTAAATGACAACAAGATATAATTTAAAATATAATACATATTTTGACGGATGCCTTTAAAAAAATCAACAACAATCTCCTTACTTTTCGATTGTAAAATTGCAAGAATTGGTGATCGAATTGGCTCGAAGCAAGAATGATAGCTTGCCATTACATTGGTATTAAATTTTATTAACTGAAATTCAAATTTTAAATATAAATAAAATTAAAAAAATAAAATTAAATCAAATGAAAAAAAAGACAAACACTTAAACATGATATGTTATTTATTTAAACAAATAAAACAGTATTGATAAAATAAAAAAAAATTTACATACATACTTATTTAATGGGTTGCTGAATCTTGAAAAGCATCTGCCTGAGTAATTCATACCAAGCTCACAATACACAACTTCCAACCAAAACATTAAATATAAAGGGTGTTTTTTTTTTTAGAGGTATAGAACTTTGAAATGGAATAAAACAAACATGATTTTATTAAATTGACGTGAAATTTACTTAATTCGAAGGATAATCTTCTGGCATTATAATTTAAATATGATTTCCAACACTTGTGGCCGTATATCAGCAATAACGCGACAAATGTTGTCCTCCAAGTGGTCAATCGTTTCGGGCTTATCGGCGTAGACTATCCACTTCATATATTTAGACAGAAAATAGTTAAGCGGCGTTAAATCGCACGATCTTGGAGGCCAATTCACGGTTCCGTAACGTGAAACAATGCGGTTACCAAACGTTTCCTTCAATAAATCAATTGTGGCACGAGCTGTGTGACATTTGGCGCCGTCTTGTTGAAACCACAGCTCCTGCGCATCATGGTTGGTTGTTCAATTGATGAAGGAAAAAGTCAGTAATCTTGGCTCTATAGCGGTCACCATTGACTGTAATGTTCTGGCCAGCATCGTTTTTAAAGAGGTACGGACCAATTATTCCACCAAACCATAAAGACCTCCAAACAGTCAGTTTTTGTGGATGAAACGGTATCTCAACATACACTTGAGGATTATCATCACTTTAAATATACGGCAAGTTTGTTTATTGACGTATCCATTCAACCAAAAGTGAGCTTCATCGCTAAACAAATTTCGCTTATGAAAATTGGGATCAATGGCAATATTGTTTTGGGCCTATTTGGGCACAATTTGGAAGCGTTGTACAGGTGTCAGTCTATTCGTGTTGAAATGTCAAACCAAACTAATGCCCTTTTCGATTGGAGTCAGAATGACAGTTCTTCTTCTGAAAAGAAGGGAATTTTGCTTCTGATTTTGTTTACAGAATAGTTCCAGAATAGTTCACACGTATCAAATAGTTTTCCCGGATTACCAATCGAAAAGGCCATAAAAACAGCTCACAAAATGGCCGCCAGTTAAAATAGTGTTGCCAACCTTTATAAGGAAAAAGTTTAAATATAAGAAATGTGCGTGTGAAATTAAGCTGGACTGTACAAAAAAATATATATGCCATGCTTTATGTTCAAGACATCAGAGAGCACACAATTTCAACTTTCTAGGAATATAAAGTAAGCAGGAATCTCAGATAAAAGAAAAGTGGGCGTGGTAGTAAGCGGATTTCCAAAAATAGATATACATGTCGTGGTTTTGGCTCAAGAAAGATTTATGAGGCGTGTTTTTTTTGCAAGTCTATATGGATATGTCGAAAAAAACGACATCCGGACTTAGGAACTTCTTACTTATAGTACATAAGTCCCGATAATTATCTGCACCTAGCTATAAGTCCATATGGATTTAAGTTGTTGTTGTATTTACGTGTAAAACTATTAGTTCCGATGTTGTTTTTTTTTTTCGACAAATCCATATGGACTTACAAAAAAAAACACGCCTCTTATAAATTTTAAGCCCTTAATAAGATCAAAATTCTAATATTAGAAAAGTATTATGTTTCATGTTGAAGAGACCGGATTTTACTCAAATTACTTTGCTAACCATCTTTCTGTGAAATTAGTTTAGTCAGAACCTAGAGATTTCGAGTATTTAAGCGTCATGCAAACCAAAATTCACTTTTATTTGTACTTTATTGTGCCTAGATATCAGTTCTTCAAACGCCAAACGTAAACAAAATTTAAGCACGCAATTCCGCCTATAAACCATTTCTTGATTGCATACTATTTTGCAACTTTAATAAAATTGAATTAACACTTATTTTTAATAAACTTTTGTTTTTAAATAGGAATTGGGATGATGTGCTACAGCATGATCAGCTATTCAAGAGAAACCTACTTTACTGCAGATAAACCATTTTTGTATTTCATTAAAAATAAGAATGTAATATATTTTTCTGGAAAGAATCTTTCTTTTTAAATAATTTACATTTGTAAATAAAATAAAATCTACCAAAATGATGAGAGAAATAAATACATACAAACAATTTTAAAATTGCAATTTAAAAATGAGTTTTTTTTTTTTTGAATACAAAGTAGTTTTGTAAAATAGTTCATAGACTTAGATACTAGAGATGTGGCAATAAACGTCATTTAATCATAACATACTATAACGAACCTTAAATAAGGGCTCTTTGAGAGGTTCATTGGTGCTTAAGGTTCACACAAATGTTGGAAAGTACGTAATATTTTCAGACCCAGTTTTTTAATATGATTTAGCTGGTTTGGTGAACAGAGTTCTTCCTCCAAACCCTGGATGGCCTTTAAATCCGCATTTGAACATTTGTTGAGAAGTAACGGACATCCAAATGTACATTCAGTATAAGGATGTACCAACCCATATTTGCAGAAGTTTGAAAGATCTAAAGGAAAGGGAGCTTCAATTTTAGGGTATAGATAAATGTGGCTTATTTTTTAAGTTTTTATAGTTTTTTTTATAAAAAATATCAGTCTGCGTAGAGACCATTCTTTCTCTTCTTTTTTGCATCTGAAATAAAGTGGAACTAGTTTTTTTAATAAAATTTTGTTTTTAAATAGGAATGGTGATGATGCTGACGTCCTATAGCTACAACTATTCAAGAGAAATCTACTTTACTGCAAATAAACCATTCGTGTATGTCATCTGGAATAAGAATGAAATATACTTTTCTGGAAGGAATCTTTCTTTTTAAATGCAGAACTAAAAATGAAATCCCATATACTAAAATGAAGAGAAATACATTTTTATTATTAATACTGAAGTTCAAATGTTTGAGTTACTTTTTTTAAGTTATACGTTAAATGGTTAATGGGGTAATCAAGTACAATGTTTCCACCGAAAGTTAATCTCGTTTAGATTTAATAAATGCTATGTAAGTAGTGTTTCTGCAGCACACAAACATTTAAAAGTAGATAAACTCTGGCAGTACCTTTTAATTTTTTGTTATGAGGTGGAAATGACATAGACCCTGTTTAGACTGTGACTGCTCACTAGGACTAGGCCATGATGATGGTTTTGTCGGTGAGATCGGTGAGTGGAACAGAGCCATCGTTATTGCTTAGTGAAAAGTCTTAATCTAAACTGGGTCCAGGGCAATATGGGAATAGGTTTGTTCGATTTGTAAAACTATTGGTCCTTTGAAGATTTAATAAGATTAATTTCAAATCTACTAGAATTTAAAAAAATAATTTGTTTGGTAAATCTTCGTTATGTGAAGAAGATATTTAGGGTAATTCTATTAGTGGTTGATGATAACGTGGTATAAGATCCTAGAACCACCAGACATACGTCAATTAATCAAAGCCAAGAATTTTGTTAAAGACGAATGGACACAGGGAACATTGAATATAATCAGGGGCCTTTTTCGAGGTATCAGAGGTGAAAAGGGCAAAACGTAAACTATAGAAGACACAAAACCAACATATTTTTAGGATTCGACTAAAATTCTTTTAGTCATCATAAAGTTTAGTTTTTACAATCAAAATCCCTTCGGATTCTTTAAAAATATATTTTGTACTCTCGGAGATATATAATATCGGCTACCTAGATGAAATTTGGCCCCAATGAAAAATGACCCAAAACAAAAAATGAAAATTTGCACCAAAACTGGGGCTCTTTTTCTTAATGAAAAATCACCCCAAAATAAGTAAAAGAAGCCCCAAAATAAATTATTAAATCAAATCAGAAACGAAAAATGGCCCCCAAAAATCGCGCGATTTTTTTGTGCGATTATTTACATAATCAGATTTTTTTAAATTAAAAAGAATTACGAAACTATGATTATTAATTTGCTATTGCAGAATGGTCCTTTTTTAATTTTGAAAAATCTGATTAAATAATCGTACACAAAAATCGCGCGATTTTTTCAAATTTTGCTGTACGATTATTATTCACTATCGCAGAATTGTCCTTTTGTAATAATCGTACAAAAATTAGAATGATCCTTTTAAATTTTGAAAAATCAAATTAAATAATCTTTCGAAAAAATCGCGCCATGTTTCATATTTGGTTTGAGGCATTTTGTTAATTTGAAAGAAGTTTTGAGGGTATTTTTCATTTGATTGAGGGCCATTTTTCATTAATTTATTGTTTAAGGTTAAAAATATGGGGCCATTTTTCTTACGCTGAAATTCAAAATGAAAAAAGACCCCAAAAACATGAAAAATCACCCCGATTCACAAAATTTAATCTTTTTTGTTGTTGTTGCTTTTCATATAAATATTTGGTATTATTTTTAATTTTCTGTTTTGAGGCACCTAAATTAGCGTTGACTAGGTTTATCTGCTTTTGTCAAAAAAAATTCGTTCGATTCGGCCTATTTGGGCCATCACACACTGGCTCAATTCAAACTAGGGAAATCGTAGATTGTGTAGGCAAAGGAGGTGAAGAGTTTGGAATGACACGAACAAAATGTTCTTCCTTGATTCGATTGGAATAACAAAGTTAAACTATCTACTAGTACACAAGTCGTTGAAAAGAACAACACTCAAATTTGTATTTTTTTTAAAAGCAAAGGATTTTTTGTTGTTCGTATTCCCAAAATAATAAAAAAAAATACTCATGAAATTAAATCCGTTTTATGTAGGAACACAAAATTTTCTCAAATCTTTCTTTATTCCGTGTGCGATTGAAGCAAAAGTTAGGAAGGACCAAGTTAGGATCAAAATTTAACCAGTGTGTGATGGCTCATTGAACTCTTATCTCCGCCAAATCGGCATCAAAACTTGTTTTGTAGTTCAGAGGTGAGTTTATGTCTTATTCTTACGAAACAATGTAGACCAAATTAAAATAAGAATCCGAAATTGAGCTACTATTGGAGGTACAAGCAGCCCTGAGAAGATTTTTTCTTTCAATTTTATCCTATTTTATATTTTTTCTGTCATCTTTATCACTCCAAAACATGAACTTAATTTATTAAAAAAAAAAAAAAAACAATTATTGTATCTTCAAATAGGTGTAGTCATGATGATGGCCTGTTCTTTGATCGGTTATCCAATGGAGATCAACTTTACTGCAAACAAACCATTTATTTATGTTATCTGGAACAAGAGCGAAATCTACTTTTCTGGAAGAAATATTAGTATTTGAACATTTGTAAAAGAAATTAATTTTATATTTTTGTAACTTGATATAATGCAATACATGCTTTGAATTACCTACATATACACATGTTATACATAACAAACGAAAAACATGTTTTAGAAGTTATTAGTTTTTTAGTATAAAACCAGAATCAACAATTTATAATTAAAATAGGATATTTATAGTGGCTCGTTGTTTTACTATTAATCGTTTTACTGATCACGTGACTACGGTGCAGAAAAATCCTTTCAGTTCAATCTACCTTTCAATATCTCACGCCCCTAAAATCCATATATATTATATCTCACTCACACAATAAAAAGCGTTTCGTTTTGAATCCGAAAATATTATTTGAAACTGGCGCATCGCTGGATTTTGAGTTGCACTAGAGAGCAATATTATAGGTCTGTTCGTTTACTTCCCAAAACTGCCAATTTTAGTTTAATTTCTTTATATGATGTTTTCATAAAGACCTTCCATACTATGCCATTGATTTATTAACATAAAATGTCAACAAAGCGGGAAGAAAATTATGTTTAAAAGTGTGGAAACAAATATGAGAGCTCTTCACACAAGATTTGACATTCCTATTGACAGTTGGTCCCGAACCACGATAAATAGAAACAAGATATGCTCATTAGCTGTATGCATGCTGTATTGCCAGGGTTTGTTAGGAGAGCAAAAAGTCAATTCCATTTCATTAGATTGTTTTTAGTTGTTGTTTTATGTTCACAGTTCTTATCAATTTAAAAAAAAAATTTGTTTAAATACTGAATTCTAAATTATAGTCTTCATTTTAAAAAGAAAATAACACCCAAAGATGATTGTGACGTCATAAAAATGCCAAGATGGCGACTTGGGTGTATCTAATGAGCATACCTTGTATCTGTTTATCGTGGTCCCGAACGATTTGACATGTGAGTTTATACATCCACATTTTAGGATTTGTTCTAAAAACATCACACATTCTAAGTAATTTCACAGTTTGAGGTTATGGTGAAAGTGATTTGAATAGATGCTAATGCTAGTGTAGAAGCAAAATATGAAAATCAAGTTTAATAAATTTTTGGCAGTCGTATATGGAGGTATAATTCTACCCCGTTTTCTTTATTTATTTATTATTTATTATTTATTTATTTATTATTCAAATCTACGATTTTACATCAACAGACTTTGCTTAAAATACTAATTTTAAATTTATATACAAAATTAACCAAAATGTTATAATGAATTTTGAATAAGATATATTACATTTGTTTTAAATTCATATCTAGTTAAAAAAAGATCAAGATCATCATAGTACATATTAAACAGCCTACAACAATGAGATATTGGCTCACGCTGTCCATAATTTGTAGTATGAGGTATTTCAAAAATAAATTGCCTCATTCGCAGTGTTCTACTTGGTGCATAAATATTTAATGAAGAAAGTAAATACCCACAATCAATATCGTTACACAAAATGTCACGAACAATCAAAACACTAAAAACAATACGCCTTGACTCAAGAGTTTGCATTCCCAGCAACAAACATCTGCTATTGTAGTTAAGAGTGATATTTCCAGTCAAAGAAAATTTCCTCAAAGCATACCTTAAAAAGTTTTTTTGAATCTTTTCAATCCTCTCGGTTAATTTTTTAGAAATAGGATTCCATATAATACAATTATATTCCAGCAACGGACGCACTAAAGAACAAAACAATGCTTTAAGTGTATAAGGGTCCTTAAAATCGGAGGAATTTCTCTTAAGAAATCCTAGCATAGAGTTCGCTTTTGAAACCATGTAAGTTATGTGAGGTTCAAAAGTTAATTTATCATCAAAAATAACACCTAAATCTTTTGTTTCATGAACTCTGCACAAGTTGTTTCCATTTATACTATAATCGAAGATTATAGGACTCGTTATACGGCTGTAAGTTAAAACGGAGCATTTAGACAAATTTAAAAACAAGTCATTTTGCTTGCACCAACTTTCAAAGTTTCTTAAGTCATTTTGAAATGCAAGACAATCATTGTAATTGCTTATGACTTTAAACATTTTAATGTCGTCAGCAAAAATTAAACCTTCAGAAACGGAAAGAACTGCTGGAAAATCATTTACAAAAATATCGAACATGGGTGGACCCAAATGACTTCCTTCTGGAACACCTGAGTGCACTGTTATAGGAGCAGACTCTACATCACCTATTTTCACTATCTGTTTTCTACCAATCAAGTAAGAACAAAACCATTTTAGTAAGACTCCATCAAAACCGTAAGCTTTTAATTTTTTAATTAAAATTCGATGATTTACCCTACTGAAAGCTTTTACAAAGTCCGTGTACACCACATCCATTTGACACCGCTTTTCTAATGCTTTGAAACATTGGTTGGAAAAGCAAGCCAAGTTTGTGGTAGTTGACCTCCCACTAAAGAACCCGTGTTGGGAATTCGAAATGTGGCATTTGATTATATTATACAATTTATTCTTTACAATTTTGTCCAATAACTTGGGAATAACTGCTATTTTACTTATTGGCCGATAGTTAACTATGTTCCTTTTATTACCAGATTTAAAAATCGGGTTTATATAAGAAATTTTCCATTCATCTAGGAAAATACCACTAGATAAGGACTGATTAAAAATTATTTGAAGAGGAAAGCTTAAAGCTTCAGAACAATGTTTAAAAACAATTGGAAATATACCATGAAAATCTGGATAAGTAGATGCATCTATTTGGTGCAAAGCAGTAGAGATATCTTCTATTTCGCAATGCAAGTGACAGCAGTCAGTCATTGATATTAAAGAACTCGCATCATAATTATTACCAACAATTAAATCTGAAGAATTATAAATATTTTGAAAATTTTCCGCAAACCAGTCTACAATTGTCTTAGGATCGCTTGATTTATTATCATTATAAACCATCGATGATGGAAAACCAATTGATTTCCGTTTTAGATTGATGAAATTCCAAAAACTTTTCGGATTTAGCTTGAGATCCCTTTCTGTTTTTTGTACATAACTACTAAAACAAAACTTAGACAAGAATACATACTCTTTCCGAAGTCGTGAATATAACAAGAAGTCAATTTGACTTTTTTTCTTCTGATAATTTTTAAAAGCTTTACTTTTTGCATTTTTTAATTTACGCAATCTTTTATTCGACCACGGAGAATGAGAGTTAACTTTAAATAAGGAGCGTGGAACAGAGGAAGCCAATTCTCTTCCAAAAATATTTAAAAACATATCAAAATTATATTTTAAAGTATGATTTAAATTGATTTGCCAATGAACATTGCAAAATTTTTCTTTTAAATTATTTAAATTAGTTTCATTGAATTTATATTTAAATTTATCAACATTTTGAAAAGAATCATAGTTTTTAAAACAAACATTTTTAATCATGATTGATAAGGCATTATGGTGAATAGAATTTGAAAATAAAGGCACACATTCACTAACTATGCTTTCATTTTCTTCGTTAATAAATACTAAATCAAGCATTCTATGTAGGGAATTATGAACAAAACAAGTTTGAGTTAAATTTAAAGCAAAAAGGGAATCAATAAGTTCGAATTCTTTTTCGGTTGAAAGAACCATTGGTATGACCTTATTATCATTTTTCACCCACCTAATGCCACCTAAGTTGAAATCACCAATCACGCAAACGGAAGTATTACTCCCTGAAAAGTTAGATAAAACAGTTTCAATATTTTTTAAATGAGAAGAATATATAGATATAGAAGAATCAGGAGGAATATAACTACAGAAAATTATTATTCTACTTTCATAATCACTTTCAATACATATACACAGTTGTTCAATGTTGTCTTCTGCTAGCGATGAATTGTTGAATTCAACAGTATAAGCAATAAGCGAGCGACGAACAGCAAGGAGAATACCTCCGCCTCTACTACTTCCAACACCATGACGATCACGACGGAATATATAAAATTCTGACAAATTTAAAACCTCTTCATCTCTTATATCACCATACAGCCATGTTTCCACAAATGCAAAGATGTCATATTCGGATGAATCAACAAGAACAGAAAAGGTTCCAAGTTTACCTCTTATTCCACCCATATTTTGAAAATAAATTGAAACGCCAGTTTGTATCATGTTTATGCTTCCTCTCTTTGATCCGGAAGCATTTCCGAACCATGAATTGACGCAAGTTGATTGACATGTGTTAATGCTCTGTGAGATAGTATGGAAGTACTTTCAGTAGCCACTGGACCATAAAATTTAAGGAAACAAAATCAATAAATAATAAATACAAGAAAATATCATAAAAATAATATCAAAAAATATCATTGTCACTCTGATGTAATATCTGTGAATTGGAACATTTGAATACCATGAACCCTGTCTAAAAAATAAATAAATAAGTATTGCAGCAAACATGTTTAGCAATTCAATCTGCTTCAGGATCTTTGCTTTTCAACATTTTCTACTTCTACTCATTTTTAATTTTGACTCTTATCTGCATTACGCACAAGCGAAGATGAAACAGAACTGCTCAGGCGGTATTTTTACAATCAGTTTTAATAGGTGTGTTCCTTTGGGCGTCAGTACCTATTGCCTAATACTTCTGGCTGCAATTAACTACTTCTATACTCTGTGGTAAAAGTAGTAAAATGTAGTTCATTAATTTAGTTAAGAAATGTTTTCACGCAATAAAACCAAGTAATATGCACGACTTGATCGCAAGAACTTGCTCTTGTGGTTAAATACTGTGTGTAACCTCACATTGAAGATGCATGATGTATATATTTAACGAGAAAATATTAAAAGAGTCAAAAGTACTAAAAAATTGATTTTTTGTTTGATTTTTTTTTGTTTATACAAAATATTAAAAAAAAAATTTTAAATGCATTATTGCTTAAACTATTGAGAAGAATCAGACTGCAAAATTATAACAAAATCGGTCTAACCATGGCAAAGATATACGCAAATAACCCAAAAATAAGACCATTTTCTTATCAAACGTGGAATACCTAATTTCGCTATGTGAATTTTTTGAGAGAAGCCTGAAATGCAGTTTTCTTACAATTTACTTGGTTATTACAGATACGAAGTTTAATAAAAATCATTAGAGCCGTTTTTCGAGAAAATTTGAAGAAACCAAAATATTTGTATGGCAGCTACCCGTTCTAGATGAGCTAAAACAAAAATTCGAATTTCCCCTCTAGGGAATCTCATAAAAATGTTCTGTACCAAATTTCATGCAAATCAGTCCACCCGTTTAGGCTATAGCTAAAATTACAGTGGACGCACCGACGCACAGACGTACGGACGGCATGATGAATCCACTTTTTCGGACTTCTCGATTATCGTAGTGTTAGTTTTGATTACAACCTCGCATTTTTTTTTTAACGAAACCAATACTTGCCCTATAGGTAGAGTAAGTAAAAACTGAAGGTACAAATCCCGTCTCGCAGAAATTTTTATATTATTTTTGTGACTGTCGCCTGTCTTATCCCCTTCGCCAGTTTCACCCATATAAATCCTATCATCATATCGTCGTGAAAAGTCGCAATATAATAAGGTTCTAGTCTATTCATGTTGAAACGTAAATGAAATATAATGAAAACAAATCATCTGTCAGCTGTCAAATTCACTATCATTAGAAACAGTGTTGCCTATTCAATTTGAAATCTATACCTATTTTTTATAATTTTTGTCGTTGTTTATTGCTATTCACTTTTTCAAAAAAAAAAAAACCATTAATGTTGTGAGTTATTACGTTAGACTTTCATATCATGTATGTAATTAAAAACAATGTATAGTTCTTAAATTTTTATATCTTTTAACAGGATTTTTGATTAAAAATTGTTCGTTCATACTTATTCCGATACAATTTATTGCAAATAAACCATTTACCTACATCATTTGGAATAACAAAAGTCTTTACTTTACTGGAAGGAAATTAACGAAATAAATAATGAAAACAAAATAATCATATATCTTTCTTGTGAAGATACAAAACTCTATTTAATGTATTTGCAACGAAAAATGTAACTTTGAACCACAGTCTGAACCTGAACGAAAGTTAATATTTTTTCATCCGAATTTCTTTAAATGATTATTTTCTGAGCAATAAAAATCCATTTTAAGTAAATAATACGAAAATTTCAAATTAACACCTAACGCTAGTATTTTTGTTTTTTTATTAAAAATTAATAAGATATTGAGGTTGAGAAATCAAAACTTTGATTTCTCAACAATACAAGCTGGGGCAAAAGTAATGTCATATAGTGTTAATGTGCCGTAGTTTTTGCTAATGGCGTCAAATGTCTACAAAAAGCATGTTAAACGAGTTTTTTTTGCCGCACATTTGCTGAAAATTGGGTCTTGAGCATTGCTGGAACCGTCTACGCAGCTCGGGCAACGATGGAGATTTTAAAACATTAATTTATAACTTTGCCTTTACCCCATCATGATTGATTGAATTTTGGAACTAACGTGCATCTGAGATTGTTTTGCTAACCGTGCTATGAATACTTTAATTTTTTATTTAAACAAATGCTTTTTTTTAACTTACGAAAATATTAAATTTTGTCTTTGAATAGGATTCTTAAAAAAGAGGCGTTATTGCTCATGGCAGTCAAAACATGAAATTTATTTTACTGCAAATAAACCGTTCTTTTATATATTTCAAAATAAGTTTGGTATATGTTTTACAGGAAGACATTTATCATTTGAATAAATTGTAAGCAATGCACAAAATAAAACAAATTTTTTTTTTATAAAATGGGCTGATTTTTATTTATTTTCAACGTTTTAATGAGATGACAGAAATGATAAACACCTCATAAGTCCGTTTTGAATCCGCGCACGTAGTAAACAGCGTATGGACGGCTTCGAATAAGGATACTCAAAAATGCTTTTGTTAGAATCACCATACGGATCCACTTGTGCATGTATTGTAAAGCTAGCCAAACACGATCGAGCCAAATTGCATCGTGTGATGGCGGTCAACCGAGCCATTTGAATTTTCAGCCGGTGTCACGAGCCAAACTCTTTTCTATACTATACTTTTGGCGTTTTTCTTTTTTGGCTTTGAGCAAAGCTCTGAGCAGAGGCTGAGCGATCAGAGCAGAGCTCTTAGCAGATATGATCAGAGTCCTCAGATATAATTATGAAACACACTTGAGCACTGAACTGTCATTTTATAAGGAATCCATTTTTAATTTTGAAGTTGGGGATCGTTAAGAAATCCCGCAGCATGTTGGTGATTCCGAATATAATATTTTTCTGGATTTCTGGACCTGGACGAAGGTGGTTCTGGACCTGCACAGAGATGGAAATTTTTGTTTTTGGAAAAAATATTTAAAAAAAAATTAACTTTTCTCTTGGAAAATGGTTTAATTTCCCAAAAAAAATTTTTCCTTTGTCCAAGTTCCAGGCCCACCTCCAGAATTTTTTTTTAAATTGCAAAAAAGTTGCTTCCAAAAACAAAAAAAATGTGTCCTTTGTCCAAGTTCCAGAGTCACCTCCAGAACTTTTGTCCCGGTTCCAGATCCACCTCCAGAACCTTGTTTCAAAAAAAAATGTGTCCTTTGTCCACCTGCAGAACTTTTGTCCTGGTTCCAGATTCATCTCCAGAAATTTGTTTAAAAAAAAAAATTTGTCCTTTGTCCAAGTTCCAGATGCGGGATTTCGTGATAAAGGATTTTGTTATGCGGGATTTCGTACCCAACCCGTGAAGTCGGCTTCGCTCACCATTTCGCTCGATTTGCTCGGAGCTAACTCCGATGGAAAAAAGAAACACACTTTTTATGCACTGATATGTCTGAGCTAAAAAAAAAACATAGATTTTTTCTTTGACAGTTCCGTGATCTGCTCAGAGTTAAAAAAGAAAAAGGCCATTTATGAACGAGCCCCGAGTTAATAAGAGCCTGTTTGAAGACAACTTTGTAACGAAAACCGAAATGACTTTTCCCACAAGCATTTGAGGTATGCTCATCAGAATGGGAAGTCAAATGTAGTTGATTGACTTTTTTGTACTTTTTTTCAATAACTTATACCTATGGAAGTTTCATAAATAACAATTTATTTAAGGTTTAATGAAGACTGTAAAAAACCTTAGCACTGCTTAGCTAAAAACCGTTAACATGTGTTTCAGCTAACTCAGCTGCTTAGTGCTTTCTAAGAAATAATGCAGAATATTTCGATGTTCAAGTATTTATGTTCTTTTTATTGCTTAGATTTAAATGATTTGTAATTTCTCTTTTTATTTTTTTTTCAAACAGTGGTGAAATTTCATTTCAAGTGTGCAGTCTACGTGGGTAGGTTCATTGTCAGCCACCCGTTTATCTATTGCATTTGGAATGGACAAAAAAATGTTATATTTTATGGAAAGATTTCGAAATTTTAAATAAAATAAAAACTCATCAATTTGCGCGTACAAAATTATAAAATAAAAGAATGTTAGCTATATTCAATGGAGTTTTTTTCTTAATTATTTGAGTACCTACTTATAAGCGTGTATAATATACAGTTGATGTTACTTATAACGACCTCCAGGGGACCAGCCAAATCTTGTTGAAATATAGTCGGCGGGCGGTCGTTTTATCGAATTTACCAGTACCACACAAATATTTTAAAAAAAAACTTAGGCCCATTTGCTGAAAAGAAACTTAAATATTTAAGTTCAACATAAGGGCTTTTGTTACAGTTTACTCTGAGGAAAAAGTAGAACATAAGCGTTTCTAAGTTGAACATAAATATTTAAGTTTCGTATCAGCGAACGGCTCTTAAATGTGTTTATGAATGTAGGTATGTATGTACTTTAAAAAGGTAAAGGATAATAAATAACCCAGCTTAATTTACATGCAAAGAAATGTTAGAATATTCGTCTATTAGAAAACTGTCGAGTTTGCATTCGCAATTCCATTTGGTTTGATTTCCTTTTGCTTACATTTTTGCTGATTCCATCGTTTTAAGCGACGGAAGCGAAGTAATTTTTGCAGGCGAAGTAGTTTTTGTACGCACTTCTTATGCGAAACGAAATTTGCCTGTAAGTTCCAACACGACAGCGGAATGCTTTCCGGAATCACAGCAAACCCATTGAATTGAAAAAAAAAAACAAAAACGAATGAAAAACATAAAATGGCCTTTTCGATTGGTAATCCTTCTGGAACGATTCTGAAAATAAATCCATCAGGAACAAATTTCTGTTCTTTTCAGAAAAGGAACTATCATTTTCACACCAAACAAAAACGTCAAATACAAACACGAGTAAAACTTAAATGCCACTTGTTCGCACACAATTAAAAGCTCTCCCAAACCAACGCGAAACATTCGGAGCGAATATGCGACGACTGAATAATGTTCGAAAATCCGCATCGCACCAGTGTGGGGAGGCTCTCATTAATTTCCAATTAAATAAATTAAGACAGGCGATAGTTAAGCGCCTTTCGAAAGTAATCGCGTTGGTTTAGGAGAGCCTTAATGGTCCGAGCAATTAATTCTGTGCAAAAGATGAGCGAACACTTCTCCCAATAATCTGCTACAATTATCAATTTCGATAGTCCAACAGCGTATTGCAAAACGAAAAGTACGAAATTTTTCGTGTATGATATCGTTGTGTCATTTTTGCATGGGAATATAAACGTAGTAGATTTGCTGGAATGTACTTTTATCTAACCTTCTTTTCAAAACCTGTAAAATGGTGTAACTTATATGGATTTTTATTATTTACTTAAGGCTTATGGAAGGCTGCATACAATCTAAATATATAATTTATAAATTTATGTGCTTCAGCGAAGTCTAATAAAATGCAAAAAACTTTAATGTTCTATATTTGTTTGTATTGCTAACATTTAAAAGAATTGTAATATCTATTTTGACGGAATTTTAATTTTTTTTTTTTAAACAGCAATGAAAATAGCTTTTAAGTGTGCGATCTTTGTGGAGAAGTTCGTTGCCAACCATCCGTTTATCTATTGCATTTGGAATGGACAAAAAAATATTATATTTTGTGGAAAGATTTCAAAATTTTAAACAACGTACAAATTTTCATCAGTTTATTACAGGTAAATAATAATAACTAAGACATTTTCACTACAGTTCTTTTTAACACATAAAATGCCCTTAAGTGCTTATTCATTTGGATATTTCTGTTTATAAAGGGTGTTTTTTTATTGACATAAATTTACTTCATTCGAAAGATAATCTTCTGGTATTATAATTTAAATATGATTTCTGGCATATGACCGCCACGGCTGGCTCGGATGTAGTCTAATCTGGAGGTCCAATTTTCGATGACTTTTTCCAACATTTGTGGCCGTATATCGGCAATAACGCGGCTAATATTGTCCTCCAAGTGGTCAATCGTTTCGGGCTTATCGGCGTAGACTAGCGACTTCTACACAGAAAATAGTTAAGGGGCGTTAAATTGCACGATCTTGGAGGCCAATTCACGCATCCGTAACGTGAAACTATGCGGTTACCAAATGTTTCCTTCAATAAATCAAATGTGGCACGAGCTGTGTGACATATTGCGCCGTCTTGTTGAAACCACAGCTCCTGCACATCATGGTTGTTCAATTGATGAACGAAAAAGTCAGAAATCATGGCTCTATAGCGGTCACCATTGACTGTAATGTTCTGGCCAGAATCATTTTTAAGTAGTACGGAACAATTATTCCACCAAACCATCCAGCACACCAAACAGTCAGTTTTTGTGGATGAAACGGTGTCTCAACATACCCTTGAGGATTATCATCACTCCAAATACAGCAGTTTTGTATAGTGACGTATCCATTCAACGAAAATTGAGTTTCATCGCTAAACAAAATTCGCTTATGAAAATTGGGATCAACGGCAATCTTGTTTTCTGCCCATTTGGTCACAATTTGGAAGCGTTGTGCAGGAGTCAGTCTATTCATGTTGAAATGCCAAACCAAACTAAAAAATAAATCACTTGACAACTGACCAAATGGCCGCCAGTTTAAATAGTGTTGCCAACTTAAAGTTCTATACCCCTAAGAAAAAACATCCGTTATTTTCTATTTTGTAATATCGAGTTTATGTCGTTTCGTAGTTGTAATATAGTGTTTTCACACTTTAAAGAAATTAAAAAAGTACGAACGGTCAATAAAGTAAGTAGTCGTTTATAATAACAACAAACATAATATCTGATCTGATATGAATACCACTATTCAGCCTTATTTTGAGTTTCACCCGAACAGCATTCCACCCGAAAAATTTGACATTTCACTTTTCGCCTATTGTGAGTTTCCCCCGAAATTTCATGATAAAAAAATTCCCCTTATTGTTAAAATTCATTTCGGGCGGAATATGATGTCATTTCACATCTTTTTTGTAGGCGAACAAAATTTTGTTCGGACTCGCAATAGCTTTTAAAACTCCGAGCGAACAAAAAATTTTAAGGTGAAATATTTTTCGTGTGAAACTCACAATAAGGCTGATTTTATCTTCAAACTTAATGCGAGTACCTACTACTCTAATTCTAATAAACTGACTAATATTATTTAGTCCCAATTTATTTCTCCATCAAATTTAAAGTCATCTTCAAGAAAGGGATGTAATGTTTTTACCCATTTTTAACGGTGCTTTAAATTTAATGGGGCTTAACATTTATTTAATTGACGAAATTAGAGACATGCCAGTTTATAATAGTAATATCTATCAGTTTCTCGCCACTAAAAGTTAACGCGCTTAGCGCGACTTAAAAGAAAAACTAAAGGCGCCTGAAGCATGCCACTGGCGGAGGGCCCTGGTGTATGTAGTGTAAGATTGGGTATTATCAAGTCTACCAGGTTAATATGGACTAACAGCATTTTCTCGCAACACAGAAATAAAATAAAATAATAATAAAATATTAAAATTATTTAAAATGATGCAATAACACGTAAAACTAACGTTACCTAAGTTAAAATTGTTAAAAGTCAATAAAATTAGAGAAAAAAAATACGTATACGCCCGAGTGTACAACTGATTCGCATAAAGTCGGTTTCTTGGTACAGAATTTTTAACAATATTAATCGAAATATTTAAAACTTTTCAAGTTTATTTTAAACTGGTCATACATAAGTAATTCTTGAGGGCAAAAATATGGTCGTGCCAATTTTTTTTTATTGTAATAATAGCCATGTTTTGACAAAAGTGTATAGCGAAATGATTATACGTAAACAAAAACAAATCACTTTTTGCTTTATGTACAAACAATAATAATAATAAGGTATTCATATATATTTTTGTTGTTATTGCTTGCGTGGCTATATATACTATCAACAAAGCACTGCTAAGATAAGACACAGGGTAATTAAAAGTCTAAAGAAAAGTTTCTGAACAGCTAAAATTAAAAATAGCCTAAATATGTACGTTTTATGAGAACTAATTCTGTAAAGCCGCCAACTATACTAAATAAGAAAACAAATATTTCTCTATCTCGAAAAGCTTTTTATCTTTTTTGCTTAACACTTCTACAAACTGCTATTCACAAAAATCTATTGGTAAATATTTTTAATTTACCACATCCTTCAATATTTTGTTTTTTTTTTCTCATCAACAGGAGTGACGATCGCTTTAAAGTGTGCATTTTTACCAATGCGCAGAAAAGTTAATAAATTTATTGCAAATAAACAATTCAATTATTTCATTTGGACAAAAGAAAAGAATATTATTTTTGCTGGAAAGATATTAAAAATTTAATGAAAAGATTAAATAAATTAAAAAAAAAAGATATATTTATGTACAAAACTAAAAATAAAATGTTTTATTCAAATTGTTGTGTTGATTTCTTGATTGCGACTGACATTGTCTATATTCTATACTATAGAAGCTGAATTCACCAATGGTTATCAAAATTACGGGTGCGTTTTCATTCCAGGGACTGGCGGATTCCATGGATTTTATTTGGTTTATCACGTTATAAGGAGAATGGGTTATATTTATTACTTGTGCAGTGCAGCCCATCTCCTGACAAGGTCGTAGAAGAAATAACCTCGTTGTTCTATAGCTCGTTGAATGTAGATTATATTGTGGGGTGTGGAACTGTGGATATCCTGCATAGACCTGCGCCATCATGTATCATACAACTGAAAAGTGCAACAGGTGACAATTTGTTGAAATTCTGTCATACTTTAAATTTGTCAGAGTATAACCGAAAATTGTCAAGTTTTAGATTCGTATTACATACGGCTAAATATTCTTTTTTTATCAAGTTAAAGTGAGGATTACAGGTCCGGAGCTGTATTTTCTGTTATGACACACGATGGCATTGCCATCACCATTAACGGAGAACGTTACCGATCGATGATAGACAATTTATTTCAGCCCAAAAACGCACTATTTATCGTGTAGTAAATGATTTCGAAGAAAGAGGGTCTGTAGGTGATAGGCCCAAGCATGGACCACAACGTACTGCAAGATCGGCTGAAAACATTACTGCTGCTCAAGGAAGTGTAACAATTCATCAACCTCAAATCGACGCCATGCTCAGGAGCTTGGTTTTCAAAGAACAACTTTGGCCACAATTTTGCACAAGGATTTGCATTTCTTTCCATTTAAGATTCAGTTGACACAAGAGCTTCTTCCACAAGGCCATTCAATCCGCCGTACATATGCCAATAGGTTGTTACAGCTATCCCATGACAACCCCGATTTTCATGAAAAAATCATCATGAGTGACGAGGCACATTTTCATTTGAATGGGTATGTGAATAGTCGGTTCTGGGCAAGTGAAAAAACCTCGAATTATTCATCAGTCACCTTTGCATCCATTAAAAGTTACAGTCTGGTGTGCAATTTGGTCAGGAGGAATCATTGGACCTTACTTCTTTGAAAATGAAAACGGCGTAACGGTAACTGTGAATGGGGAGCGATATCGTGATGTGATTGAAAACTTTTTAACGCCACAACTGCATGCTTTGGGCTTGATTCACATGTGGTATCAACAAGACGGTGCCACATTGCATACAGCCAGGCCAGGATTACAGTGGAATTACTGCGAGACCTCTTTCCACAACAAGTTATTTTAAATGGTGATGTTGATTGGCCTCCACGTCGGCTGATTTGACTGCTCCGGACTTATTTTTGTGGGGATATCTGAAAATCAAGGTTTATTCAAACAAACCAGAAACGCTTGAGCAACTCAAAGAAAATATTCGTGATGAAATTAATGAAATACCGCGTGAAATGTGTGAGAATGTAATGAAAACTGTGCTCAAAAGGGCTCGCATTTGTGAGACTAACAGAGGCGGACATTTACCTGATATTTTATTCCATGCATAATTGCCGACATTAAATAAAACATTTATCAATATAAGATCCATTCTCTTTCATTTAATCAAAAATTATAAACAAACAAAGTATTAAGTATACCTTCCCGGCGGACACCCTGCATAAACTGTGTCTTAACCATCTTCACGTTATGAATGGCGAAATTTGACAAAATATGATTATCTACGTAAGTCCAACCTTTATTACTTTTTCAACACAGAAAGAACTTGGTAATGGAAAACCATTTGTTTGATTGTATCCCATTTCACTCCATAAATATAAATTTTTTATAATCTTTCAAAAAACCAAATTTTTGAAATCGTATATCTTATTTTTGATTTTACCCATCACCTAAAAACAACTTTCAAACAAAAACAGAATTTCTTAAATCGGACATTTTTTATTTTCACTCCATTTCACCCTACAAATTACAAAATTTGGAAAAGAATATCCGTAAATCCATTTACTTATAAAACATTTCCAAACAAAAGAACAATTTCTTTAATCGGACAATTTTTATATTTTTATCACATTTCACCCTACAAATAGCAACATTTTAGAAAAAAATATGCCTATAACCATTCCCCAAAAAAAAACCTTTTAAACACAAAAAGAATATTTGAAATCGGACATGTGGTTTCTGAGATTAGCCCTAACAAACAAACAAAGCAAGAGTTCTGCTTTTTTTAATTATGAGTACTTATGAGTACTTTGCTGGAAATATTCAATGGAACGCACAAAATTCGCCTTAGTAATAGAAATCTACTACAATTTTAAGTGATTTTCAATAATTTATAGTCTTTGGAATCTGTACCATAAAAAATTGCGAGATTGTGCACACACTTTCTCATTTTATATGATTTTTCTTCGTATGTAATTATATAAAACTTCTATAAAATGAGAAAGTGATTGTAAAATCTCTTTTTGAAAGTAAAGACTCTCGTCTCACCTATTTTATAATACCTAATCGGTTTTGTTTTTTTTTTCTTGGTGGATAACAGGTGACCGTAATGACTTCATCGTCTTCAGAATATGTAGACGACAAGAAAGAATCAGCCAAATCATTCACACCGCCGCTTTCGCTGCAGCACATATACATTTTTTGCATTAATTATGGAAAAATTCCTTATGATATTAATCATCTCAATCAACAACATAGAGTACCTATATTACCTAGAGAACCGACCGGTACCCCTCTTGCCTTAAACACCCGCAAATTTTATTTGAGGTGAGTAAGTGAAAACTCTCTTAGTTTACTCTTTTTTTTCCTTATCCGTGAATCCGTGTGAATGGTGGATATAAAAACAAATTGGCGCATTAGTTCAAAAAGGTACGTGTCTACGGTTTAATTGTGAACAAAGTGGTGGCATTAGCTCAAAAAGGTGCGTGTCTACGATTTGCACACCTAAATCGTAGACACGTACTTTTTTGAGCTAAGAAACTAGAGTGCGCTTCTAATTTTCGGTAGGTGTTTTTGTTTTTTTTTTTAAACATAAATATTCAAAAATATTATTTAATTTATTACCCGGGAGCAACAATGACCGATATTCTTCATAGGTACTCTATGATTAAACCGTAGACACGTCCCTTTTTGAACTAATGCGCCAATTTGTTTTTATATCCACCATTCACACGGATTCACGGATAAGGAAAAAAGAGTAAACTAAGAGAGTTTTCACCTACTCACCTCAAATAAAATTTGCGGGTGTTTAAGGCAAGAGGGGTACCGGTCGGTTCTCTAGGTAATATAGGTACTCTATGATGATGGTACTCACGCACATAGAGTACCTATATTACCTAGAGAACCGACTCAGGCGGTCGTTCTCTTCCACCCTACAAGCTGTACTGAGAGGAAAATGCCCATTAAGTTTTGTATGGGGTTGTTGTCCAATGCATTTTAAATGGGACCGAACCAACATGGCTTCAATTGAAAGGACTTCGCTCAAATTGCTCAAAGTGCTCAATAAGGTGGATAAGACCGCCCAGGGATTCAAAAAAAAATCCTTTAAATTCAAAAATTGAGAAATTTATTAATTTCGTAGTCAAATTTCTTTTTTTAACCTTTTGTCAACCTAAACTATGAAGAATATCGGTCATTGTTGCTCCCGGGTAATAAATTAAATAATATTTTTGAATATTTATGTTTAAAAAAAAAACAAAAACACCTACCGAAAACTGGAAGCGCACTCTAGTTTCTTAGCTCAAAAAGGTACGTGTCTACGATTTAGGTGTGCAAATCGTAGACACGTACCTTTTTGAGCTAATGCCACCACTTTGTTCACAATTAAACCGTAGACACGTACCTTTTTGAACTAATGCGCCAATTTGTTTTTATATCCACCATTCACACGGATTCACGGATAAGGAAAAAAGAGTAAACTAAGAGAGTTTTCACTTACTCACCTAAAATAAAATTTGCGGGTGTTTAAGGCAAGAGGGGTACCGGTCGGTTCTCTAGGTAATATAGGTAGTCTATGCTCACGCATGAGAGCTATAGCAGATGAGAGTACTAGATTATAGTTTTCATCTACTCATGAGTACTTCGCCACCTCGAAAGGAACACGGCTAATATAGATAGATAAGTTCAAAAATATACATATATTCAAGCGCAAAGGAAAAAAAGTTCCTCTAGATATGCAAAATATTCTTAAGACACTGACGTGCGCGTCCGCCAAGTTTGTTGGTTCATATGCTGGAAAAGGATGGGTGGATTTCGGTTCAGACCACTTTTTTGTATATCCAATCTTTCAGTTAGGATCGGAATAAAACATCATAATTTATTCAAGCATTTGTTTGTACAAAGTTATGGTATTAAGGGCCAATTTCACAGTCAGAAATGTGTAACTTAAGTGTGGGCAATGTGAAAGATTAAGGCGCAAAAGTCTCCGACGTTGGTGACTAAAGTTCCACTTACGCTGGCTATGAAATTAAGCCTAAAGTCCTAATATGGGAAACTTAAGTGCCACATATTCCGGTAAGTGTCGACTGCGAAACTGACCCTAAGACTCACCTTAAATTTGAAAAAAATTGTATCTATGGCTAGTATTAAATTTTTTTTGTTTTGAAATGTGGGAGTGCTTGATTGACCGAAACTGTTCTGTTCTGTGCGAAAACTATAAATGCGGTTTAAGATGGATCAGTTTACGAAAGTAAATAGGTTATTATTTCAAATTCTTTTTTCCGATTAAAACTAGAATTTTTTAAAATGTATTTGTAATAAAAAAATATTCGATAGATAATTTTTTTTTCTTTTTTTTTACAGGAATACAAATAATGCCAGTTATGCTCAGACGTTTTCGCCGAAAACACTTTAAGGCCAACCATCCATTTATTTTTATTGTCAAATCTAAAAAAAGTGTACCATTTTATGTTGGGGTTTTTCTTCAAAAACCTTAGAAATTTAAATAGTTAAAATCTATGCAATAAGTCCATCAGAAGCTTAATCTTCTACACGAAAGACATAAATGTAATTAAATAAACACAATTAATTGTTAAATTGTTATAGCCAACATTAATTAATAAAATCAATTTTGTACTTTCTTATCTTATGAATATTTATTGTTTGAAGGAAAGAAAAATAATTTACATAAAAGAAGTGTGTGTTTTAGCGCAGATCTTTTACCAAATTTATGCTGAGAGGATGGATCAAGCATCGGATTCAGTATTTTCGATAATTTGTATTTTTAAGTTTTAAGCTTTTCTGCAAAGTTTAAAGTTTTTTTTGCAAATTGTAAATTAAAGAAACAAAAAAATAGACGACTTTTTCACTACTTTAAAAGCCATTTACTGGTGAACTACGCATCACAGCCCCACACAAATACCACACTGTTCATCTAGAAAATGCTACAACCTTAAAAAAAAGTTGCACTTTGGGAGTAACTAGATTTGCAGCTGAACTAGGAACCCTGGAACTGGGAGTTACTACTTTTCCATCGGGGTATCTAAAATATCTTTCGAAAAAATCCACTTTTTCGTACAAATATGGGAGAAAAATAATTTTAAAAAAATAGTTATTTCTATTCTCTTAAAGCGATTTTCTCCAATTGGTTTTCAAAACCCTACTTCCCAACAGATAATAAATATGGAAAATCATCCAAACAAGATATTCGGCCCCTAGAGGAGATAAGGACTCTAACCCTATTCTGAGGAAGCAGACGAGGACCTCTTTGTGTGTCACATCTGAATATATAGCTGTATACATATATATACATACAATATATACATATCATAGGCCACTTAGTAATGTGCTTTTGAATCAGCCCATATTGTGCCTAGTTTAGGGTTGACTTATAGACGTTGACCTCCGTGTAAGTGGCCACAAAATATCACTTAATACCTCTCACTAATCATCCACAGATCACGTCGCGCTAGTAATGTTATAAAAGCGACGTAATCTAGAGCTAATAATTGGGTCACTGAGCTTGATTTTGCGGGACCACCAACCTTCAAACTCCCATTCATATATAGGCTCTTGCTAAATCTTTCCTTTTGTATATATAATTCCCATCGCAGACATTTAAATAATTCATATTCAAAAAGCTTATAATTTAATTAAATTTCCATTATTGCTTGAACCAAAAAAAAAAAAAAATAAATATACAAATTGTTTCATTTGTTTATCACTGGCATATTACAGACAAAATAAATATTTAACAAAGTAAAAGATCTTTCCTCTTTGAGTTGAGACTAAGCATCACCAAGACTTTAACTGAGTATAGGTACCTATTTCATGGTCGTCGGGCTGAAAATTCTCCCCATTCGACGATTTTTTTTTACTCGTTATCCTATATTCTAGAGACAGAGATAGAGATGTGAGAAAAACTCTTTTTCAAATATTTAAAGCATTTTATTAATTTGAAAAATAAAAATATACAAAATACATAAAAAACTGAACACATGGAAGACATTATAAGACAAAGAAGACGTCATCGTTATGAAGAAGACGAGTTCGCATCATGCCATGACATAAGCTCAAATATGAAAATATGAAAGCTGAAAATCTCATAACGTCTATTCAAATATGTTTTTGCTGTTTTCGAGGGAAAACACCTTGAGGGCGTTTTTAAGTTCAGTACATCATCATATTCTTTTCCCAAGGAGTGTTCTCCCATTTTTGTTTAGTAGAACAAAATAATAATAATAATAAAAAAAAAAAACAATACAAAAAACTTGGCTTTTTTTACTATTTAACATATATGAGCTTCAGTTACAGAAAAAGTTAACTTTATAGCGTGTTTTTGATGATTCGAAGGTGGGTATGGTAGGGATGTTTGCAGGGTTTGAGATACTTAATATACATTTAAGGATAATCATTTTTTAAGGGGCCAATGTGAGAGCCCTTCCAGCCAGTTTGGTCCCTTGCGTAACTGGAGGCAGAAAGCTTGGCTTGAAGGGCTTGTTGGTTGCGGCCGTAGTTTATCCCGGACTGCTAGCGCCATCTAAAGTACAAGTAATTAAGACAATTATAGAAATGTGTAAGATTGCCAATACTGATAGAAATGAACACTAGTAATATAAATAATGCGTATCGCTCCGGTTTGATGAGGTATTCCCCTTTCCCTCTCCCACCGTTCGCCAGCCAATAGCAATTCAGTACTTGAAAAACCTTCGCAAAAGTATTTAAAAAACTTTGTTGGTTGAAATTAGCGTTGAAATCAAACGAAGAATAACTCTTTTCCTGCTGCTTCCTGCTTCTTCAGGCTAACAAGGCGCAATTGGGTAGCAAAACCATCCCTTGAGGAACTGAACATTACCTAAGTTCAGGGCCGGACCAGCCATATGTTCAAGATGTGCAAATGCACAGGGCGCAAAATTCTGGGGGCGCATTACCAGGAGCAAGAAAATATAACCTGATCTTGCGCAAACAAATATGTACTGCCATTTGCATTTTAACCACAAAGCTTGTTCAAATAATCCCAAAATAACATCCATCACAATTGTGATAAGTTATTTCTTGCACACTAAATAACTTCACTTTCAATTTAACTTAAAATATCGTAAAATTAAAGATCGTACTAGAAGTATGCATTCAAAGTCTACCTCCTGGGTAATGTGACAAAGTCTTATGCATGTGTTTCAGTGTATGTATGTATTTACGCAAATATAAAAGAGGGGAGCTTTCTACAAATCTTGCACAGGGAGGAAGTTTGGCTGGGGCCGGCCCTGCCTACCTTTATTAGATGCTAAGAATTTATTATATTCCAATAGTTGACATTGATACCTTTATAGAACTTTCATACTTAAGAACTTAAAAAAAAAAAAACCTCAAACAAGTATAATCCACACTTTAAATCACAATGCTTAAGGCGTGAAATAAAAGTCACAACTTGGCTGCAAATGGCGAACTAAAAATCTCAACATCACTTAATTATCTCCTTGTAAGGAGGTCCATCAGTCATGATGCAGCTAAATTGCATAGATACTCGTCGCACTTGCAAATGATTATGGCCAAGAGGGGCGGGGGGGGGGGGGGGTAGGAAGAGGGAAAAATGAGAAGGTGCATCACAGCTTCACAGCTCAAGTGTTACGTCGACAAGCTTCTATGTCAGAACAACAAGCAACAAACACACTAGACACACATTCCAAAAATTGTTGTGCATCTCACATAACAGCACCATCAGAAAACCACCCGCTGACGCCATCCACGGACTCCCGCCACCTCCACTGCTGCTCCAGCAAGCAGACAAACACAAAATAAAAAACTCAAAACTAGGTGCTAGTGTCAAAGGCCCCCAAGTGATTGGAGGATAATTGCAACGCAGATCCAAGAGAACACCACCACCGGATTCCACAGAATATATACCATCACAATGCTGGAGAATGCCATAAGAGAGGCGCACTAATTTGCAACACAACTATCAGATAATCCGCTATTTTGTCCACAATCGGTGCCGCTGCTGCTGCTGCTGCTGCTCTACAGTTCTACTGTGGTACTGCGACTGCCTCTCCACCTCCACCATCGTGTCGTCCTCGTCATCGTGGGTCGTGGCCAAAGCGTGGACCAGAAATCCTGGTTTATCATTCGCCGGGTCGGAGGATAGTTGAGGCGGGCAAAGTCAACAATCGGCATGGCGCGCGGCAGACGGTTGGTATACCTCAACGGAACAAGCTTGAAATTCTATGTGCCTTTGCTTGTGCCTGCTGCACAATGTTTGTCTGGATCGCTGGCTTTGTTTGTGCAGTGCTTGCTACATGAGTGTCCCTCACTATACGTAAGTAAGAAGATAAAATTCAGGAAATGACCTGCGCCCAACACCCCTGCCAGATGCAATGCGATACCGGGGTTTATTGATGGGCTTTTAATTACACCAGAGCTGGCGGAATGGTGTTGCTTTTTTAGTGGCTTCCCAGCGGGAGTTCTCCGATTTGGTTGGCGGTTTCAAGAACCATCATTCGAGAGTTGACCATAACTGTTGGTTGCACAACCATACCATCAGTATGCATCCACTACTATATTATATGGTTTCGGGCGGCCTGGATATAATGTGCGACTCATAACTGCGAATGATAAGCCGTAAACGATGTGTAAGTTGCGGGCTATAATTATGAAAGTTTTTGTTTGCTATAAGAGGGATATTCTTTGGCATTTATACTTCTATTATAACCCTATCCGAATGTAAGGGATGTGATGCTCGGCTAATCAGAAACGAGGGGACACTCTTGAAAAATAAAATTAATTTCATGGACTTCTGCGTAGGTTCTGAAAAATGTGCACTTCCCATATTGTGCGCCTGGCCTAGGCACCTAGGTTGGCTATAATAGGGTAGGGATATGCATGTATATTATATATCAAAAGGATTGTGTCTTAATATAATTACAACTTGATCTGTATCTTTCTGACATACTTTTTTTCTGGCATAATTGCTAATTTTCTTAAAGAAAATCCTGACTATAATAAGACTTAGTTGTGTGACTAACTCGTGGAGAACCGACGCCTTAGTGACTTATACTCTCAACTATTCCTGTGTGTGTTTTTAGGCGGTAGAAATTTAGGGGACCTTGATAACTTATAATAAAAATTAAGCTTAGATAGTAACTATTTTTTGCATATTTAACGTTGCGTCACAAAGTTTTGTTATCCAACCTCGTATTTAGATTAATCACTCCAAAATACACAAATGCAAAAACTCATATCTACTCTGCTACTTTCGGTTAAAACACAATTTGACTTGGTTATTTAGCTGAGAAATATTCTGTCGAAAAACTACTGTTTAAATTTCCACATCCACATAAGAGGTATTTGCAGTGAAAAAGTCCTTGCGTTCAAGAAACAGTCAGATAGGCTATCCACCTATCCGAAAATTTACAGATACATTGGGTTGTTGTTGCATCAGATGTTATTTCACAAAGGATTATAATAACACAAACCTATATCCGGATAGCTTACGATAGTTCCTCAACCACGGCCAGTGATTGGCCCTTATTTTTTTGAGGAAGTCGACGCCACGGCGACGACCGTAAACATGACTCGTGAGCGCTACAATCAGATTTTAAACTATTTAGTTGAGCAAGTTTATGAACTGGTTTTCGAGCATTGTTGGTTCTACCAGGACGCGGGAGCAGCTTACACAACCCAGGCAACGATCGAGATTTTGAAACATCAATTTCTCTACAGTGTAATCCTCCAATCTGAAGTCACCAGATTTCTACCTCAGTGGCTTTTTGAAATCTTGCGTTTACGTTTACCACAACAAACCACAGACCTTGCAAGTCTTGAAAGCTAATTTGATGCGAGGGACAGTTAAAAATGCGGAAAAACGAGCACAAATGTGCATTAACTCAGGAGGTGGTCATCAATTTTAATCCTGGAAGTAAACTTCGTCTGAAGACAGAATCCAATGTTGTTCATGTCTAACAAAATGTACCCAATTCACAATTTAGCTTTCTTCAACACCAAGTTGAAAAAAAGGTTTCAAGACCGATCACTTTGTCTGGAAGAATCTGTAATAAATATCGAACAACTGATCTGATTTTAAGACTCAGGCGCGACATGGCCAGTGTCGTTGCGACGTGTTTTGCTCAATAAGAGAGAATGCTGCTCAATAGGAGAGAATGCGGCAAAGATGGGCATTCTCTACAATGCTCATTTTCGTAGTTGTGGGGACCCAGCCGAAAAATGAAACAGTCGTTTATTTCCTTTATAAATGCTTCGCTCTGGCCGGAATGAGAGTAAAATCTTTTGGAAAGGCTTTTCCTATAATGACCTCAGTGAACTTCCTGAGCTAAAGATCAAAGACTTGATTTTTTTCATCAACGCTACGAAGTGGATCTAGGACAAACTTCGGTTTTAACTCCTATTCTGTATCCGTTTAACTGCTAGGGCCGCGAAAAACGGACTAAGGTTTTCTAAGGATACACCCCCTTTTAAATCCATAAGGGGTTATATGCACACACCCTTCTCTTAAAATCACTTCCCATCTACGGATAAATTCAAGTTATGGTATCAAAACGGCGCACTCCAACGCTAATTGGGTCACTGAGCTAGATTGCTCTGGGCAGCCATTTCTACCTACCTACCTACCTACATCTGTCCCGCTATTTTTACTTGCAGTATAATTTAGGTGCTATATTTAACAAAACAAGTTGTGGATTCATAAAAAAAATCGATCGTAAGATTTTGATGAAACGGGGAAGACTAAAAGAGTGGGGCTTGCAAAAACGTCTGTTTGTCTGTCTGTTCGGCTACAGATAAAACGAAAGGGTCGATTTTTTTTAGAATTCGAAAATATTCCCCCAATTCGTTTTAAAAATATTTTTTTGGGACCAAAAATAACGGTAACTCTCATACAAAATTTCAAAATAATTTTTTACAAAATGCGATATTTCAAAATTCCCGGTGGATGATGAACGGATGATGAAATTGATAAATTCGTAAAATAAGCATAGACATTTTTTTTGTTAAAAATGTTTACAAAATTTTATATGCATATAAAAATGTAATTATTTTTAGAAAAGCACCTACGATTTAAAAATTTGTTTTTTCATAAATTAAGATTCAATCAAGAAATCACATGGTTTCAGAAGTAAAGGGTTTTCCAATAAGAGGTGTTATTTTGATATTCAAAGAAAAATGGCATTTTTTGAGATAAATAATCGGATGTTTATTTCATTATAAAGAGTAAGGTATGCCGTTAATAATGGAACACAACATCAGCCAAATGGCCGCCACGACCACGCTTACAGGACCATATCCTTTTCATGAAATTTTCCATAACCAAATGGCAAAGTGGCTGCCCTATGTCCTCGATAGCCTCACGAATTCCATCTTTGAGGTCTTGAATCGACGCTGGGCTGTTGGTGTAGATCTAATCTTTCACGTGGCCCCAAAAGAAAGAAGTCGCAAGGTTTTAAATCACAAGATCTCGGTGGCCAATTGTGATCACCTCTTCGAGAGATAACACGGTCCGGAAACTTTTCCCGTAAAAGATCGATGGTTTCATTGCTTGTGTGGCACGTAGCGCCGTCTTGTTCAAAGTAAACGTTGTCCAGATCAATACCATCCAATTCCGGCCATAAAAAATCATTAATCATCTCTCGATAGCGCAGTCCATTGACCGTTACTGTTGGTCCAGCCTCATTTTCGAAAAAGTAAGGTCCAATGACCCCGCCGGACCATAAACCGCACCAAACAGTCACGCGTTGAGGATGGAGAGGCTTTTCAACAATAACTCTTGGGTTTTCCGAGCCCCAGATGCGACAGTTTTGCTTGTTGACGTAGCCTCCGAGGTGGAAATGGGCCTCATCAGTCAAGATGATTTTTCGATGAAATTCCGGATCATTTTCATGCATTTCAAGGACCCAATCAGCAAAGACACGACGTTGTTGATGATCAGCCGGCTTGAGTTCTTGTGTTAACTGAACTTTATAAGCCTTAAGACCCAAGTCTTTATGCAAAATACGGTGTAATGACGTTTGTGGAATGCCTAATTCCAAAGAACGACGAGGAATGGACAAACCTGGGTTTTCTTCAACACTTTGGGCTACAACAGCAATATTCTCAGTTGTTCTTGAGCGACGTGCACGGGTTTTATTCTTCACATCACTAACTTGTCCCAACAGCTCGAATTTGTCCACCAATTTCTGTATTGCGGTCCGACAAGGTCCTTCACGACGACCCAAAAATGTTTTAGTTTTACGAACCGTCTCTGCCAAATTTTCACCATTTTTATAGTGAATTTTAATAATTTCAATGCATTGTTGAAGCGTGTATCGTTCCATTTTTATTAATAGCGTAGTTTCTACTTGTCCAATGTCAAAAAATGACAGCTTCAAAAGTGACAGCTACCGAAAAAGCGGGCTATTCAAAATAACACCTCTTATCAATTTAATTGTAATTTTTTTGTTTTAATACAATTTTCTATAGTTTAAGTATTAAAATTTCCATGTATCCTTTATGAGCAACACGGTGCTAAATTGTTAATTTTTATATACTCACATGATATACTTTCAACTTAACTATGTGTTTGGCAAGTGGATAACTACTTTATTTCAGACTTTAGAACCCCAGTTTGATCTTACATAAGATCAAGTTCGTGCGACCCAGTCGTGCATTTTATTTTATTGGGTATTACAGATGCATCAGAAGATGAAGACTACACGTTAAATCTTTACAAAATTGAAAATAATTGCTCCTATAATATATATTCTACCCATGATATCATCTCCGTAACCCATTGGCTTGGTGATGGACCTTATGGCACCCTAGAAAATCTTATTCTCAGAAGGGAAATCCTAAAAAAACTACCCATTATACTCTCATAATGCTACAAGACGTCAATCAAAAGCCATGACATTGAATTCATCCTAAATTTCCTGCGGTAGCTGTTTGTAAGTTCCATCGAAAATATAGATATTATAAAAATGTTATATCTGTCAGTAGGTATCAGTACCCATTGTACACTTAAAAAAATAAAACGTAAAGTTTTTGTTCATGTTGTAAAAATCTGTCAAATGCGATTACAGCCCGTCAAGGCCAACACAACTGACGTATCGTACATTTTTCTCCATGGCATCGCCACTGTGTTTACTTTATTGCCAAGCAATCTGCATTGTGCAACGCACTAGAGATGATGCCCGCCATGCCACTAATAGCGCAATAATTCAGCTGATAACTTATTAAAATCGCTGACACCTGAAACCGAATCTCCTATCACAAGCTCATTCACCGTTTCGCTAGTACCTCTCTCTGCTATTGGATGGAACTCAGGGTGGTATAGACTATAGAGTATATCGAGATGGACAGGAGGCAAGGGAGATCCCCCCTCCCCATGATGTAAATACCGGGCTGTTGATATCGACTGCACCCGGGGCATTTCGGCGTATTATTACTTTTGCATTTCCTATATGTACCTATTTTTGTTTTCGTGTGTTTGTGTTGTGCTCTGTGTTTGGATCCAGAATTTGTTGCAGTCGTCTATTCTATGGTCTATCCTGCTCCTGCAATCCTGGAAGTTTCGAGTCGGTCGGTCTCGGTCGTGTTCATAGGGTATAATATTTGTGATGGACTGAAGGCGTGCTCTTGGGTCTGAAGCTCATAATATAAGCATTTATAAAAGTGGCACTGCATTAGCTAGTCAATAACAGCGTTTGATTAAGGGGCAGTTTGAGCGTTTTGAATTTGCAGTTTGTTTGGGATAAACGAAAAGAATGTTTTTATTTTCCTCTGTGTGATGTGATAGGTTGAATAAATTAAAACTCTTTATGGGAGGGAATTTAAGTGAGAACTCAACTTTATATTTTTTTTTGAAAGGTTGTTTAACTTTTTTGCATTTATAAGGTAAGCATTACGTTCCCTGTACCCAAGTGTTTAAATTTTAGAGCATTTTAGTAAAGAGCTTAAAGCTAGAAAATTGTCTATTAGTATAGGATGTTTAAATTTTGGCGCCATTGTTTTTTAAAGAGGGTTGCCAAGGCGTATAATTTTAACCTTAAACTCGATAATCAATGTTATGTTCAAAATAATGCACCAGAAGTGACGCATTTTAGATGTCATAAACAACACATCTGGGTAGAGTTTCCCTTATTACAGGTAGGTATAATACAAATTCAGACTCAGGACGGTTGGCTCTCTGTCTTTTAAAATAAATGTCAAGATTCTGTCATTTATAATTTACATGAACAGAAGAATGTCAAATCGAGAAATTCTTTTTTTTTTTTGTTATTGAAGAGTAGTTTAGAAATAAAGATTCGATTAAGGGCCATAATAAATTGGAATATCTAAATACGAAAATGCATTAGAACCTCCCCTCAAGGCGTGATAGATATTAGATAGGTGTATTAGACTATAAAGTGTTTATTACAATATTATTTCCGTCAATTGATCATCTGTTGTCAAAAACAAGGCTGAATTATATAGCTTAATTGAGTGGTTTGTATTTATAAAGGCCATTTATTGCACTGGTACGAAGCTATAATAATATAGATAAATGTAAAAAATTCGAAGTTTATTCAAACTTGAATGAGAATTAAATAAAACTATAAACAAAGATGTGAATAGAAAAAAATACACAGCCTCTTTTGGACTAGAAACAATATTGTTAGGGAGATGTAGATATACTAGCGCCTTTGGATGAATTAGTTAGCTTATATTTATTACCTGTGTTTTTTTTAGAAGTATAGAACTTTGAAATGGAATTAAACAAAGATAATTTTTTAAATTAACATAAAACTTACTTTATTCAAAAGATAATCTTCTGGCATTGTAATTTAAATGTGATTTATGGCATATGGCCGCCACGGCTGGCTCCGACGTAGTCTAATCTAGAGGTTCAATTTTCGATGACTTTTTCCAACATTTGTGGCCGTATATCGCAAATAACTCGGCGAATTTTGTCCTCCAAGTGGTCAATCGTTTCGGGTTTATCGACGTACACTAGCTACTTCACATGTCCCCGAAGAAAATAATCAAGCGGCGTTAAAACGCACGATATTGGAGGCCAATTCACGGCTCCGTAACGTGAAACTATATGCGGTTACCAAACGTTTACTTCAGTAAATCAATTGTGGCACGAGCTGTGTGACATGTTGCGCCGTCTTGTTGAAACTACAGGTTCCTGCACATCATTTTTGTTCAATTGATGAGCGAAAAGGTCAGTAATCATGGCTCTATAGCGGTCACCATTGACTGTTATGTTCTGGCCAGTATCGTTTTAAAAGAAGTACAGACCAATTATTCCACCAAACCATAAAGCACACCAAACAGTCCGGTTTGTAACGGTGGCTCAACATACACTTGATGATTATCATCCCTTTAAATATACAGCAAGTTTGTTTATTGACGTATCCATTCAACCAAAAGTGATCTTCATCGCTAAACAAAATTCGCTTATGAAAATTGGAATCAACGCGGCAATCTTGTTTTGGGCCCGTTTGGGCACAATTTGGAAGCGTTGTTCAGAGCTCAGTCTATTCATGTTGAAATGACAAACCAAACAAAAAATTAATCACTTGACAGCTGACAAAATGGCCGGCAGTTAAAATAGTGTTGCCAACTTAAAGTTCTATACCTCTAAAAAAACACACCCGTTATTAGCGTTATGAGGACTGGAGTGAGCTTTTCATATCTATGTATATATAATATCTACATTCATAAGTACATCACTGAACAACGAATTGAAATTGTCGGATTTGATTTTGAAAATCAACAATCAATAATTTTAACGCAACGCTGTTTCGCTGTTTTTTTTTTATGTTATAACTGGAACTGCACCTAAGTAGTGTAATCAATGATAAATCGTCTTACTGCTCGACAGCAAGGCAGAGTGCTTCTGAATTTGATCCAATGGAAGAGCACAAATCTCTCGCAATTAAGAAAATATCCAGAGAGTACAGCAAAGTGTCCAAGAAAATCCAACAACTTCAACAAGGAGGCGTTCAACCAGTGCTGGGAGTAATTTTTGGGAGAAATCCCTTCAACAAGTGTGAAAATTCCTTTTCCAACCCATACATTTTTTTTTAATTTTTCCCTTTTTATTTCCCACGAACAAATTAAAATATTTTCATACATGACGACATACATAGGTATATATGTAATTGAGTTATTAGTTTTCAAAAATTATAAATTTCTTACATAAATAAATTACTGTGAATCAATAAAAACAACAAAACCTAAATTTAAAATTTTATCTCAGAATCCAGAAGTCTTCTTTTGGTCATTTAAAAACGGCAAAAATATTTTATTAAGTGAAAAATTTTCTAAATTAAGAATTTGAATTAATTTTTTTTTAAGTTTTAACTACCTACTGTAGTTTCTGTTTGATTCTTCGATTTCGTAAATTATTTATTGTAACTTGACAGCTATTATGAAATTTTCAATGAAATGATTCTGACATTTCGTTTAATTTATTTTGCTTTTTCGAATGTTTCTAGAAGAATCGATTACAATTTTACAAACAAGAAATTCCTTTAAAAATAAATTCGGTTTTCCTTTTGCCGTTTTTGAGGTCCCAATAATTCCTAAGAAAAGGGATTTTTCCAACGATCCCCCAGCACTGCGCTCAACACAACTTGTGTTTGTCGTATAGATCAATTGATAGGATTTGAGCCAAATTAACACTTCCTCTTTTAAGAGCTTATTCAAAAGTCCACATCGATATTAGCGCTTATAAAAATTTTATAGTGGGACTAAAGTAACGGGCTCGCCAAAAGATGATTCAGTTTCAAGTTTTTGATGAGTGCTTTAGGTATACAAATCGTTATTTTTTTCGATGAGTTGGATCTAAGTTTCTGATTTAAAATTAAATTGTGATTGTTGAACCCATAAAGTTGAGGAAAAAAGGTATATTAAATACATACATTCAAATGGGTTGCACCTTTAAAAAAAGGCAAAAGATTATTATCCAAGTCAAGATGTTAACTCTTATATGAGAAATCTTTTTTTTTTTTACACTGAAACCTGATATATGTTTCTTTACCTCAGTATTCCCTCCTTCAGCTTTAAGCCACACATTTATACAAAAGTCTCTAGGAAAATGAGTTTAAAATTGCCTTGGGCTGATCGAAATTACAATTGAAAGTTAAATGTTATTGGTAACTTTTAGTCGATGGAGTTTCAATGAATTAAATGTAGATGAATTCCTTTTCTGATGGCAAAAGAGGGTACATATATGCACAGTACATCGAGACTTGACATAAAGGAAATAGTCCGAAAGACGAAGAATATATATGTATATACCTAAGTAAACATATATGTTATAGATTTAACAGTTACAAGGACTATTTTTCATTATTTTCAAAAGTTCAATGAGTCGAATTCTATTACATATACATATATGTAGGTATATACCCGTACCGTGCATAGACTATAGAGAAACCGTCGAGAAGGACGACGATGACGATTACGACGACGACAATAACTAACGATATGTGATGATAGCAAACGAAATATCGAGCAGCAGTGGCAAGGGAAGAGTCCTTTTTGTACTTCGATGTGTTTAACTTTAATTTCGATTGAAACAAAACATTTGTCAAGTTAAGTTAAAACAAAAAAAAAAGGAAATAAAGGAATATATATTTGTTTTATTTCTACAATGGAATTGGATCTTGTTTTTTATATCCTTATATATGTATGTAAAGATTTTGGAGATGCAGAGAATTTACATTAAATAGTTTTACTTTTTTTCTGTGCTCACTATAGTAGGTAACTACCTAAATTACAAATCGAAATTATATTTACTTTTCTTTTAGCAACCACCTTGATATATTTGCTAAGGACAAAGGGTTTTTACATTTTGATAAAAAAACTCATCTAATATCCTTTTACGTTAGAAATAAAATGCACTAATCTACTGGGTCGCCCGTACCTACTGTCTTATGCTGTTCAATTAACTTAGCATTATTAAGATCAATAATTGTATGAATTTTAAAAACTTTATAATTATAAAATTTTAACTTTATATACAGGGTTTACGATGGCGTGGCCGGCCTGCGCGGCGCGCGTCCCGAAAATCTTTACTTATGCTTTTCTATAAAAGAACTCGTTTAGATTTAAAAAAAAATGTGCACTACTTGATCGCACGAACTTGCTCTTGTGGTAAACAACTAAAATTCAAACATACCGTGAATGTAAAAAAGGGTGTTTTCTTAGACGTGTGGTTTTCAGGAAGAAATAAAACGCATATCATTTAATGTTATGGCCAATAATTTACCTTTATTATAAAGATAAGGGTTTGCCATTATATTTTAAAAATTATTCCGGGCAAGTGGCCGCCGCAGCTGGCTCGAATAAATTCCAGACGAGAGGCCCAATTTCGACCACTTTTTGCAGCAATTGGGGTCGTATGTCTGCAATAAACCGCCGAATATTCTCTTCCAAGGCGTCAATCGTCTCGGGCTTATCTGCGTAGACAAGCGACTTCACATATCCCTACAGAAAATACTCAAGCGGTGTTTAATCGCACGATCTTGGAGGCCAATTCACGGGTCCGTAACGTGAAACTATGCGGTTACCAAACGTTTCCTTCAATAAATCAATTGTGGCACGAGCTGTGTGACACTTTGCGCCGTCTTTTTGAAACCACAGCTCCTGCACATCATGGTTGTTCAATTGATGAACGAAAAAGCCAGTAATCATGGCTCTATAGCGGTCACCATTGACTGTAACGTTCTGGCCAGTATCGTTTTTAAAGAAGTACGGACCAATTATTCCACCATAAACCATAAAGCACACCAAACAGTCAGTTTTTGTGGATGTAACGGTGTCTCAACATACACTTGATGATTATCATCACTCCAATTACGGCAGTTTTGTTTATTGACGTATCCATTCAACCAAAAGTGAGCTTCATCGGTAAACAAAATTGGCTTATGAAAATTGGGATCAACGGCAATCTTGTTTTGGGCTAATTCGGAAGTGTTGTTCAGGCGTCAGTGTATTCATGAAATGGCAAACGAAACTGAGCATAAATAAAGTGACAGCTGTCAAAAAGATCATTTCCGAAAAAAGTATTGCTAGATTGAAAACCACAAGTCAAAAAAAAAACAATTTGTATTAATGGTCCAATAATAGGTGTGTTTTTTAAGTGCATGTATAACCCCTTTAAAAATTAATTTGCATGTAAAGAACAACAACAATTCCGCGTAGTTAGTGGCTACCTCTCAGTTTATGAACTAAGAGCATATGAAAACAGAATAATAAGTTTTATAAATGTTGAACATGGCTGATTTTGCGCACTTTGACTTAAAGCGAACAAATGAGTAGATACAAAGAACACACTTAATACTATGATACCTATCTTTAACGAAAAAATGTTAAAAAGTCAAAAGTACCTACAAAAATGGATTTTTTTGTTTCATTTTCTTTTTGGTTTGAATTTAAAAATTTTCGAACGAACAGACCAACCGACGGACGGTATGACGAAACCTACTTTTTCAGACTTCTCGATCATCGTTGTGTTAGCACGAAACCAAAACACTTGCCCTATAGAGTAAGTAAAAATCTTTCGCAGAATAATGTCTATCGACTATGATATCTGTACTGAAATTGCATGCGAATTCCTTTCATAAAACATTCGTTTTTTTTTTGTTATCTTCAATAATATTCCTTAATTTGAATCCACCAACATAGCTTACTTGACTGCTCTATAATTTATAGTTTTTATAGAAAAAAAAAACGCTGTTTGTTATCATGAATAATGATTTTAAGGTCTTAAGAGCTTTATGGAAAAGCATTCTTTCCAAACACGGCGCACCGGCGAATAAATTATATCTATACCATCTAACTGAGTGAAAAATGAAAATTGTTTCTTTTTGTATTCAATATTCAAATAGACTTCTTAAAATGGATAAGATATTCGAATAAGGAAGCACTCTGATGCCTTTCCCTATACATATACCTATAGCAGCGCAGCACCTGAGACCTGAGATAATCCTCTCAGCGTTACCACCTTGACTCTATTTGGCGCACGTCCTGGCTCACTTTCTTCCCTTAGATATATGCAAATATGTCTTACTCACCATAACAACAATATTAGTATGCATCGAATGAAAGGTGCACAAAAAAAATACACCTCTTCGCGAAACGACACAAAAACTGCAGTATACCGTAACCAGAATGCATAACAAAATAAAAAAAAAAACATAAAATTATGATAATCAAACAAAAAAAAAAAATTCCAAGGAAATCCTTTTTCAAGAAAATTAAGCAAAAATAATGTAGGATGTTCTATGGATGCAGGATGTTACTCTGACTCAAACACCAACCCCACCACCACCACCGCACATCGCACCCTACCACACGCAGAAAACATAAGTGCCCAAGGATAAATTCCACGGAGAAGGAGAAGAGGCGAGCAAAATAAAAAGAATTCTCAGTCAGGGGCACAACAATATATCAAGTACAACTGAAACTGACTATGGCCCGTCAAGACGAGCCGTTGACAAAAAAAAAAAAAAACACCCTACCCTTCTAAGCCATCACACAACAAAGAGACATAAGACATCCAACTACCCCTACCAAAATACGACTATACACCATAAGAAACGAAGGTTCTGTCATCAGGGGGAAGACAAGAAAAATTGCTCCAAGGAGTTTCACTCGAAATTCATAATGTTTATGAGTTTAATGAAGTGCCAATGGCAATAAAATATTTTATTATGGAAATCCTAAAGTTCTCATAATTTTTCACTTTCTCATCATAATCAGCCACAATAGGCGGCGCTACGCAGCGCGCGGGTGGCATCAGATGGGCCAGAAGGCGGCGCGGCGTGGCGGTCTGTGAGTTGGTGGAAGGTAATATTTGCATTTGCTCAAAACCATCATCATCCAGGACAAAATATTCTTTTGAGAACAATTTTCATAAAAATATTCAATTTAGTTAGAAGAAATGCAACGAAAATTTCACTACTTTCCCGTTCACATTATTATTATGTTCCTTTTTTCTGTTTTAAATAATAAAGCAGCAAAATATATATATAAATAACAATTTAATTGAAAATTGATATTAGGAGTGTTTTTTTTTGCAAGTCCATATGAATTTGTCGAAAAAAAAGACATCGAGGCTTAGGAACTTCTTCCATAAAAATTGGCAGCACTGTGCACTCTATGACATTTGTTGAACAGCTGTTTAACAAAAAAATACAAAAAAAGAAGAAAAGTATCAACACAAATAAAAATTTATAAATTAAAGCAAACAAAACTCATAGGAAAGAAAGGTTATTAATCAATTAATTGTTGGAGACACAAATATATATTTATTTACCTTTTGCCTTCCTCCGCCATTTTTTTCCAAATTTTAAAATTTAATTGTTCCACCAGCATTCAAAAACGTCAATTTTGACGTTTCTGAATAAGTTGTAGATAACATATATAGGATCCGCCATCTAACGATTTTTTTTTTCAACTAGTGCTTATTTCGTGAATGGTCACACTTAGCTCATGTATGATTTGACAGATAATTAGTTTTATCCTTCCGCTGAACGAATATGGTTGTGCATACGCTTCGCTAAGTGGGCCTGCGATCGACTTAGAGAAGATGCCGATTTTGCCAAAAAAATCATCTTTTCAGATGAAGCTCATTTTGATCTTGGCGGGTAGTAAACAAGCAAAATTGTCGCATTTGGGGCACAGAAAACCCGCACGCATACATTGAAAAGCCGATACACCCAAAACGAGTCACTGTTCGGTGCGGATTTTGGTCCAGAGGCATAATTGGGCCATTTTTCGAAAATGAGCAAGGAGTGGCCGTTACAGTCAATGGCGATCGTTATCGGGCCCTGTTAAACGAATTTCTGTTCACAAAAATTGAAGAGGAGGATATTGGCAACATTTGGTTTCAACAGGACGGCGCTACTTGCCACACAGCCGAAGCTACACTCGATGTTTTGCGCCATTTTCAAAAAAAAAAGTTATTTGGCGGACCCTTTAGAATATATTATTTTGGCATCACCGCTTTAATCGGGACTTACAGTAAGACCCGATAATGATCTGGACTAAGTCCATATGGATTTAAGTTGTTGTTTTATTTACGTGTAAAACAAATAGTGTCAATGTTGTTTTTTTCGACAAATCCATATGGATTGTTTTCTGAATTTCTTTTTTTGTTAAGATAAATGTGTTGATTCAGTTATTCACTTCGGTATATGTTAGGTACATATATAGAGGGTTGCTAGTTTAGCCACAACACAAATCGGATAATCAGGCTAGGCGCGCACATGCAACTAAACAGTTTGGTTTCGATTTTGAGCACTCGGGATTATATGAGAGTCCGCCGGTTTATGTGCCCGGACTCTCATATAATCCCATAGTGCTCAAAATCGCAACCAAACTGTTTAGTTGCATGTGCGCGCCTGGCCTCAGATTTCACGTTTGCTCCAAACGTATCCCAAAAAAGGTTGTTTTTTTTTGGGTCTTGTAAGGTGCTACTGTTTAGATCAACGCTCTGCCATTCTTCAGTCCGGTCGCTTGGACTATTAGTTCAGTGATTTTCAAATAGATTTTTCTAAACTCTCCTCCGATATATGGAAGGGGTTGCGTTGGCCTTTTTTTAATCGATATACCTATGTAGGTACATAAAAAATAAAAAATATATGTTCACATATTAATATGCTTTCTTAATGTCAGCGTTGCATCATGTTACTGGGAAGCTTGGTTTGGTGGCAAATTTTTGAAGGTTGTTTTTTTGGATTCTATGATTCTCTTTGAGTAGTATTGCAATGAGCCTAACCTTTTCGTGTGATCGTTCGTTCTCCCCTTCCTCTCAGTTCACAGCAATTGGAATTTGAAAGAGAACACGATATGCAACTTACTATAAAGTTTGGTTTAGGAACTATTTTGTCGTATTGAGAGGAGAGAATAAAGTCCCTGATCTTCTGATACTTCGTTAAGATCTTCAAGAAATGCTTGGATTTTCAAATTATTGTGTGATCCATTTGAGCAAAACAGTGAAGCAAGTCGATGTTAACAGGAATAACCTTAAAAAATGCAATTTTCGAAAAGAAATGTTAACCCCTAATTTCCTGATACATAAACTCATTGAAATCAGTTAAGAAATTACTGATTTGAAGTTTAATCGAAATCGTTCGAGCTGTTTTTGAGAAAATATAGAAAAGCCAAAGATGTTATTTGGAAGTCATTCATTTTAGGTGGGCTGAAATTTAAATTCAAATATTTCTTCTCTGTTTTATATTAAACTAGCTGACCCGCCCGGGTAGACAAACCTAAGCTTCGCATTAAAATTACAAATGAAAATATAGATAAATATTTAAGATACCTTTTTAATTGAATACTCCATACTGAGTTTTGTAGAAAGAATTTTTGCAAATTTTTAAAACTAACCTCTTCAACACAAAAAGAATTTTTGATATCGGATAACACACTTTTCGTTTTTACCCCCTTTCACCCTATAAATACGAAATTTTTGAGAAAAATATTACTAAGGCCATCCACTCAAATTAACCTTTCAAATACAAAAAGAGTTTCTTTAATCGGACAATTTTTTTATTTTTACCCCATTTTACCCTACAATTAAAAAATTTGATAAAGAATATCACTAAAAAGAATTTCTTAAATCAGAATATTTTTTTTAATTGTACCCCATCTTATCCTACAAATAAAAAAATTGAAAAAGAATATACCTACCTTAAGCCATTTACTAAAAAAACCTTTCAAATAAAAAAGAATTTCTTAAATGTTTTTAATTTTTACCTCAATTTACCCTACAAATTGAAAATTTAAAAGAAAAATACATTTGAAGCCATTTCCTAAGAATAACCTTTCAAACTCAAGTTGAGTTTTTTTTAATCGGATACGTCCTTTTCATTTTAGCCCATTTCACCCTACAAAGTAAATTTTGTCCATTTTTGTGTAGTTATTCTGCTATTCGAGGCTGAGATGATTCCAACAAATCAAAAATCATTAAAATCAGTCAAGCCGATCTTGAGTTATAAGTGTTGTAACTAAAACGACTTTCTTTTATATATTAAGATTTGCAGAAAACCTGAAAATCGAGTGCCGCAATCTTTTATTGTCTGTTCAAAATTGAGGTGTCAGATTAAAATTCAAAAACAGCAACAATTATACAAAAAAATCGAAACTGGAAAATTTTAGTCAAATTTAATTTTTTTATGAGTTTTGATAGAACTTTGCACGAAAATTGGTAGAAATTTGCAGTTTTGTAAAGTTAACGAACAGAGGTTTTTATTAAAGATTATTTCAAGTTTTTGGGTTGTTGATCTTAGAGTTGACTGTCAACTATAGTTTGTCAAAATTGTCAAATTTTTGTCATATTTGGTTTGAAATTATTTTTAATAAAAAAAATCAAAGCCGTAGCACACAAATTTATTCTTATCCTTTAAGAACGTTCCGCGAATTTTGGACTTAGTTTGCTTAATTTGGTACATATACATATTTCTGCAATATAATATGTAGGTACCTAATGTTTCGTATCGTGTGAAAGAATATGTAATTTCTTGAAATATTTTATGAATTTATTGGACAACATTTCTGACTTCAGACAATTTTTAACTTTAGTAGAATATACCGAGTATCATTTTGAAGACCTTATTTTCAACAGGCTTAAATTGGCAGTTTCACTGCATTCCCCATCACACACAAATTCAAACGCTGTGTGATGCGACATATACCAGACAGTCTGACAAAAACCACTTTTTGGGTCGTTGAAATATGTTTGATTCGAAATTTTGTACAATCAATACTGGCTACAATGCTGCATCAAATTCCAGCAGAAGAATAGTTGAGAGTGTAAGTCACTAGATCCTGGTTCTCCACGAGCTGTCACGCCACTTAAAACGATCAGTCAACTAGATTTGTTTAAGAGACGGTGTAAGGTTCACGGTTGTTGGCTGTTGCACTTCTGTTTCGTTCACATTGACGATTATGGAAAGGTGACGAGATAGAAGACAATTTTATTGGGTTTATAAAGAATTTTTTTTGACGGTTGCTGCCTACCCTCTACACATTAATCTTGATGGGGTAGTGGGGGAATTTGTATTCATAAAAGCTTTGTGTATCACCTTTCCAGCATTTAACAACATGTATAATAATTAATATTATGTTAACCAAACAAAATAACATTCATTCCAATTAATATTCAAATTTTCAAACAAAGCTAAATTCCTGTCAAAAAGCCAATCCAACCAGGCAAAATACCAAATCAAAACATCAAAACAATCGCCTTAACACTTGCAACAACAAAAACCGGCGCGGCGCAGCATCCTTGGGGCATTTTTAGCTTATCGAATTTAATGCCTTGAAAAAGTAGATACCTACATACATACCTATGTATATTCACATAGGTATTTTCTTGCCTGTTCGCTGGGAACTCGGAACTGGTACTTGGGATCCTTTTTATTCTGCAAGCTCTCTTAGGTTGGCAGTTGTAATTATACGGCGCGGCACGCAAATAACCTTTCAGCATCACAAAACTACACACAACACACATAATCTTTGACTATGATGCCAATGCCAATCCATGTTGTGGGTTCCTCAGTCCTCGTTGTTGTTAAAATAACATAATTCAACTCCACCATCGCATCATCGTTGTCGCATCCGCATCGCTAAACGCTATACAAAACAAAATCACCATCAAAGGCCCACAATATATGATATATCCAGCCACATCCTTTAAAAGTCAATTTACATGTTAACGAGGAATTTAGTTCTCGCGCTTTGGCATAATTTCGCACCCATCGGGCACAATAAACGCACCCGGGCCCGTTGTCGTTCCCGTTGCCGCGCCCGCCGCAGCTTATTCGTCCTCTGCTTCGTCACTTTATTCGCCCACTTAAATCTCGCGAAAAAGCCATTCAAAGTCGATTTTATGAATTATCCTTAATTGTATCTGAGCAATTAAATTGTGTTCTAAAAAGGTTAGAGGGAAAAGTAGACTGTGACAGCGATTAGAACGGAGATAAGGCTGCGTTCCGGCGGCGGCGGCGGCAGTGACGACGGCGGCGTCGTCGTAGCCAAAACATGAGTCACAAAATGCACGAGTCGGATAACCAAATTGTTTATAATTATTGCATCGCCTCATTTGGATGTACAAAGTAGGTAGGAATTGTATCTTAATATACACTCCGTTTCACTTGCTTATGGTTAGGTATAATTTGTTTGTTTTTTAATATGTACCATTTTTGGAGGCATTTATGTAATTTGTTAAATAAACACTGAGAAAATAGATGTCGATATTGTTTTCCGAAAATCTAAATTCATATTAAAAACCGATTTAAACAAAAAAATTTAATTTTTCTAAATCATTTCTCTTGGAATTCACTTTGGTACCTAAATCAAATCACTTAGAATAAAATATTCTGCGTCTACTTTAAGGTTTAGTTGTTAAGGGCCCTTCATATCGAGGAAAAAAAATAATTGATATCGTATAATTGAATCAGGTATTCAAAAATGACATCCCGTTTTGTTTCAGTTCAACTGATTGGTATAAACTCGTCTAATACACATTGAAAATATTTTCAAATATTCCCTAGCCTATTAATTCTCATCAGAACACACATGTTATTCATATTTTTTTAGTGCACTTTGTGATCTAGATCAGTTTATACCAATCAGTGAATAAATTATTAAGATTCTGTATTTTCCATATGATTTGTGATTCATAGGATAGTTTATACCAATAAGCAGATAAAATTATATGTATAGTTTTTTTCAAACTGTTTACAGTGCGTTAAAGCAGTTTATACCAATCATCTTAAAATAAGGTGTACAATGTCTTGCCTTATATTCATTATTTGATGTGTCCACGATACACCGGTTTATACCAATCAGTCGACAAACAAACAGTGTTTTTCTCTACCTTCTTTTCACTAGAAATCTTCGACTGACATGTACACATAGTTATTAAATTATATTTATTGTAAAAGAATTTATTTTTTTATACCACTATAGCATTAGAATTCCTTTTTTGTAGATGCCAAAAAAATAAATTGATTCTAAAAAAAGCTCCTGTGATTAAATCCTTGATTTCCATTGTTTCTTTTGTTTACTTATTTAATAGTCCAAGAAGAACAAGAATATCAGCAACGAAATAACATAACTGTCCTTAGCTAAATGAAACGGAGTGTATAAGCTCATATGAGGGTTTATTTTGGATAGCAGATACACCAACCAGGCTCTGGATTTGATATTTTTTTTTTTTTTGTTTGTTGCTGTTGGATGTTTGTTGCCATTGCCATCATCATGAGCCAGGAATTTTAATTACCCAACATGATGGCAAATTCGTTTGGAAGCGCCTTTTGGCGCTTTTCTGTGATTGTATCTCGACACGAGAGATGATGTTTGCCAGAGATACTCGTATACTCTATATAACCCAAGACCAAAAACCAAACCAAACCGAACCTCGTCGTCATAGTCGTCGGCCGTCCATTCAATCTTGTTTTGCTGGATATAGCTTCTGTGTGTTGTTTTGCAAACGCAAACGGTTTTATCATTTAAATGTAAAACAGGATGCCAGCAGTATTATAATGGCCTTGGGCCAAATCGGGAAGAAACATTAGAGAATGGCCTTGGGGCTTCTTGTGTTGGCTCGCTCTCTAGAGCTGCTGCTCCCTGTATATGTAGTGTATATCCGGTCTCTGATGATAATATGGGACTTGCTTGGGTTCGGCATATATACCAGGCTCTTAGTCTTATTTTGCAATTTCGAATTTTGGACCCTAAGGCTGTCTGAAAGGAGTTCGATATGTCTCTCTCTCTCTCTCTCGCTATATCCCTCTATCTCTTTGTGACTGACTATGTATATTATATTGGGTTTAATATAAGCATGATATTGAGTTAGAGAGAGAATGAGATAGAGAGAAAACGTAGTACCGGAAGATTGCCGCAAGGCACATCAATGAAATTTGCCCTAAGGGATTCTCGTTTGATGCACAGAATTCCGTTAATTTTGAAGATGATGATGATGAAAATTATATACAAATTTGAATCTGATGGATATGTTGCAGTGGTGGTAAATACGAGTTGTTTAGTTTTGAAGCGGAAAGATGGAATTGTGAATGTGGTTATCAATACTTCTTAGAGTATTTGGAATCCGTTCTCATCTTCATTATTATATTTCAAATATTAGTACAGGATAGGAAAATTTCAGTGATATGTCTGTCGTTGTTTAAAGACAACTATCTGTAAGTCCGTATAGGTGTATGTCATAAAATGTTTACTCAATAACAACATTTGGACAAAGATATTCCAAAAAAAGAGTTTATGCAAAAATGCTAACATACTCCTTTGAAATTTAAAAACAGGCATGAAGCATGAGTTACTGCATCGAATATGCAAACCATGTGAATGAGGAAATAAATGAGACGCGTCATAACTTCGTGAAATACCTTTTTTGCTGCAGCTAAAGAAATAGCAGACAAAGGTAGTACCTATTATTTAGTACCACCGCGGAACGTTAGAAAGGATTGAAATACTCTTTTTCGTGGGAGCAATAGATTAAGAGAAAAACTAGCACAATCGTTACAATACCAGTTTTTCTGTTTTTTCACATCTCCGTGGTGTAAGGTTAAGCGTTTTTGGGTACATTTTTTCGTAAAATCACCTTTTGCTCTTACTTTATAGGTCATGTACCTATGACCTACAATTTTTACATTGGACTGTTTCCTAAGAAAACTGATATTTTTCGAGATGTATTTGCAAAAAAATTAATTTGACAAATCTTCTGAAACGCTGATAGTTTTAGACAAATTTACAGAAAAACTAAATTTTCACCTAACAAAATCAAAAGCCATGCTCCAAATTTAGGATCCTTTTAGGAAATGCTGTACACATTCAAATAGGTGAGAAAATTATATAAAGTTTAAATTTGAAACGATTACAATTGGTGCATATCTTTCACCTATGCATGATTTAACAGATAAGGATCAAAAAGTAAAAAGTTGAGTTTGAATATCCACAGATAGGTACATTTAATTATAAAATATATATTTGGGAAACCTTTGAGCCAAAGCCCGGAACTCTGTTTGCTCAAAAAGAAATTCAATAAAAAATAAAGTGTATGGGGCTTACGGAGGATTTTTGAGCCAGAAAATAATATGAAAATGGGCCATTTTAATATATATATGTTATCTTGGTTCTCGGACCCCACAATCTATTGGAATTAAGACGAAATTCTCAATTAAACTTAAATTAGAATCACTGATCAATATCACTGTAAACTTATCTTTTTTCCCAATTTCACTTTTATGACCTTGAAATTTCTCTGTTCTTCTCACTCCTCAAAAAAGTTTTTTCCCATACAAAATTTATCGATCTTTTTCTTTCAAATTTTCTTCAGCTCCGGCCGTTTTCGAAAACTTCATCTGCGTCAAAAATGCGTTTGCAGAATGTTCTTAAACGCAAACTGCAAAAGTCTTCTGTTCGAAAACGCAAATACATACATACAAATTCTGCTGCATTATAGCATTGGCCGCTTTCAGATTTGTACCCAACGCTTTGTATTGTTGTTATCCTTTATAAAAACACATCTGATTATAAAACAGTGCTGTTGCCAAAAAATAAATCTCAAGCTATATCCTAAAAATTCTGGAATATTCATCTATCCTACGAGAATTGTCAAGAACAGCTGACTACAAAACTTATTTGAGCAACAAATTAAACCTTTCCGGTTTTGCTCGTTCAGAAATATACATGGATACTCGAGTATTTAAGATAGGCTATCCTAGTGAATCCTGAACGTGGCCATTGTGTTCGATAATGCAATTATAGCTAAAGTCACATGTTCGAAAACATCATCAAAATGGAGGTGCAGAAAGAGACAGACATGATAGTTCGAGAGATTGTTAGCTATTTAATATTTTTGGATATCAGTCAGGGAGTCAATAAAATGAAAAACACGTCGGGGCTGAAAATGACGTGCGAAAATGAATCTAAAAATTCTGACGTAATTGGCTTCTGTTCGAAAACGTCAACTGCGCTTGCAAAAACACCTGTGTGCAAGCAGGACGATTGCAACTTTTGCGTCATAAATGACGATCAGTTGCCGGTCAAATTGATTTTGATTTGACGTTTTCGAAAACTGCCTCTTTCTCTATTTTTCCTCTTTACAATCTTCTCGAATCTTTTAAATTTATTATTACAATCTTTAACAGTGGAAGTGAAAGCACTTAAATCAATTCCTTCCTCGACCATTCCAGCTACTTCTACATTCAGCCATTTCTGGTTATCGGTCACGGGATAACGGCTTTTTTGAAAGATTCTCGCTCTCCTCAAAAAACCTCTGTTGTTGAATTTCAATTCTCAACGAAACTTATCACTCTCAAAAACACGGTTTTAAAAAAGTTGTTGGATGTCTTATTGTCTCTCTCACACATCACGCGTTAGACAACCTCATTAATTGTGAAAATCACCTGTCCTACTCTATTTAGAAATCGTTGGAAAAACTGGTATATAGCACAGATTTCCCACATGAAGATGAGAATCCCCGGCAGCCATTTTAATTTGCCTACAAGCTTGAACTGTCAGATTGCAGATAAAAGATGAGAATGTGTGTATAAAAACCTCACACATAGACGGTAGGGATCTTCACACTACTGGTTAAATTGTTGTTGCAACTCACATCTATTCATCGACGCGGGATGAAATTACAAGTACGACAATGTAAACAAATGGGTTTTGGAGGGTGAAACTTACGAAACATTCTCATCTTCATATTGCTTATCTGGGGTATTGACATTGATCAATTTTCCAGTGCTGAATGGAAATATCGTTTGCAATTGGAAAAGGAACGTGAAATGTCAGATGAAGTTCAGCAAATAGTTTAAAGAACAAAGCGCAATGAAGGTTGAAATGTATACGACACGTTGCTTCAGTATCCTTCGTCTACATTGCGTTTGCCGTACGAGCCTACGTGTAGTGCAATATTATATTTTAAAATGCCATGACAACCATATTATGTTTACTGGTAGTTTTTCTGGAAGTTTTTTTTTTTTAATTTTGTATCCAAATTCTCCATCTAAGTCCGAAACCTTTGGTCATGGTTAATGCCAATTTAGGTACCTGTATATACCGAACTCTCAAGACTCTTCAGCAACCAACAAAATCTCTCATTTAACTGGCTTATGATGATACTTGAAAATGGAATCCTTGACTGAATCATGCTCATTTTCCTTGAAACTTTAGATTTTCATTTATGCACTGCATAGCTGGAGGCAAATTCAAGAACCCCGATCCGAGGTCCACAGTTCACAAGGAGAGCCCTTTGGCTCTAGCAAAGATAGACCCAGGCTATATTCAACCTCTTTCACATCCAACAAACACGCGTACACAGCATTGAGAGATTCTTCCTGAGAATAAAAAAGATGAATTTCCCTGTGGCACTTCTGATTGTGCTTGTGCTGTGTGTGTGTAAACTGTAAGAGCATGATTGCCACTTGAATATAATTCTCTATCCATACACAATTTTAAAATTAAAACAAACCAAAATAGAATGTCAAGTGTTTTTAGAAAAGTAAACGTCAAATCAAATCAACGCATTCTTTAAAAATGAACGAGACTAGAGAAATGCCAATTTATAAAAGCTATAACAGATTTTCGCCATTAACAGTGGACGTGCTTTACGCGAATTTAAAAAAAATTGGTTGCAGTTTAATATACCTACGCCGTGATTTTAATTCGGCATATAAAGCTTATATTAATGGTTAGGTCGTCAAACTGTCAGCAGAAAGTCTGGCAATCGAATCCCAGCTGAAATCGTACCTCTTGTCTTGATAAAGTTCCTCTCAGCTCAGACAAAATCTTCCCAGTTCTGCACGAACTTTCACGACACTATTTTATTATTTAATGACAAGAAATGTCATTTTAGCCGTTTTTGACAAATTACCGTTGTATTAGAGTAGAACTTTATAAAGAATAATTTATTTCGGATTGGTGAGTGCTTCCAGTCCCACTGCCAAAACAAACACAAAACTACCAAAGAGGTAACCATCATGCCCAAGAGACTGATGAAACAGCCAGGGCCAGCTACGCCTGAAGAGAGTTTGCAGTTCTCCTCACCGTCAGAGAGTATTACAATAGGAGTATAAAATGTCCTAGGGCCAAGTAAGCGGAATGATGAAGGAAAATTACAGAAATAAATTCATTCTCCAAAATGATCCCGCAGGCATGATGACAAAATGTGTAACGAGGTGGTGGTAGGGCTTGGGCGGGCACAGCTTGATGCGATGTGACGCGATGCGCCACGATACAACGAATCGGCTGGCCTTTATCTATTTATAAGGCAGAATCGTAAGCTAAAGATTCGCCGTCTTTTGGTGTATTGTTCTCTGCTCCTGGAACTTGTTGTTCCCACAGCCATGGATGGAGAAGGTTAAAAAGATGCTAAGAATGGCAGAAGTTCCTAAGCATACCTACTCATATGAAGCGCAATATTTTAATGCTCAAAAGTACGTGCAATATGGGCCGCCAACATCGGTTAGCACAAACAAATGCTCACACACGCAAGCCTTTGTATTGTATATCACAGCCCAGAATCCCAGTAATATAGGTCGCCCCTGGCTACAAAGCTTGTGTAATATTCACATACATATATATCTAAATATAAGAAGGTAGGTATATGAGCGACGACGACGGCGCGGGCTCTGTCGGATGGATGTAAAGTAATCAGAATTTAATTGCCCAGGGGTCATGGTCTGGTTGCCTAGCGGCGTATCATTTTATATATCCTTTACCCGCCGTTCCTCCCTCCACTCTCCAGTTATACTTTTTATCTCTCCATACCAGTGTATATAGGCACTGGAAGTAAGTTTAAATTCATCATTTTTTCGACCGCAGGGCATTTTTACGAGAAGGTAAAATGAACGAAATGAGAATGATTGTGTTTACCTTCTGGATTGGAGTGTTTGTTCTCGTGGGTGGATATAACCATACAGTACAGGGGCGAATAAATGAAACACGAGCATTTTCTTCACTTCACGACAACGGGTTGGGTACGGAATCCCGCATCACAAAATCCCGTATCACGAAATCCCGAATCACAAAATCTCGCAGGATCTACAACAATGCAACAGCGCAAACAGTTTTTCTTTCCCATAGGAATTGGTGCCTTGATTGTATGAGGATCACGAAGAACAAAGTTTCCTACAATTTTTTCTGGACCGATGACTATGGTCTGGTGTCCGGATGTGGTCGGTCGACGGTAGTGCGTCTGACGGGGGCGGTTCTGGAGGTGGGTCTGGAACTATGAGACATTGGTTCTGGCCCTAGACCTGGAAAATAGGTTGTGGCCTTTGGTCTGGAACTGGGAAAAAAGTTCTGGGGATGGATCTGGAACCAGGACAAAAGTTCTGGAGGTAGGTCTGCAACTTGGACAAAACACACATTTTTTTTTTGATACCAGGTTCTGGAGATGGATCTGGAACCAGGACAAAAGTTCTGGAGGCGGGCCGGGAACTTGGACAAAGGACAATTTTTTTTGTTTTTGGAAACAACTTTTTTTTTTTAACTTACACAATTTAAAAAAAATTCTTTTTTGACAGATATTTTGGTAAGGTTCTGGGACAAATATTCTGGAAGTGGATCTCGAACCAGGACAAAAGTGATGGAGGCAGGTCTGGAACTTGGACAAAGGACACATTTTTTTGAAACAAGATTCTGGATGTGAATCTGGAACCAGGACAAAAGTTCTGGAGGCGGGTCTAGAAATTCGACAAAGTACAATTTTTTTTTGTTTTTGGATACAACTTTTTTACAATCTAAAAAAAAGTTCCAGAAGTGGGTCTGGAACTAGAACAAAAGAAACATTTTTTTTTGGAAACAAAACATTTTTCATAAACTTTGTTTTACAAATTTAAAAAAAAATGCTTTTTTAACTAACTTTTTCGGTTCTCTAAACCGCTCAACCACTCTGTTCATCAGTCGCCAGACAGGCGTCTATGTCAACAGTTTTCTTGCGCAATAGTTCCTACCTTGGGTTCTAAGGATTTTAACTCCCTTTTTCAGGTGGTCCTGGTCATCCCACTCTGTTGCTCCGCTGAGGGTATGTTCAGTCGCATGGCAAGCACCAATGTCAACAGCTTTCAACTAAAATAGAACTATTTTTTCAATTTTTTTTCCAAAAAAAAATTTGTTTTTTTTTTTAAATCAATTTTTTACTCTATTTTTAACTTTTCTTATTTTTTTGTCAAAAAAAAACGAAAAAATAAATTTTTTTTTTAGTTTAGTTTAGTTGTCAAAAAAAAAAACGAAAAAATAAACAGTTGAGAAAATATTTTTTTTTTTCAAAACAAAAAAAATCAATTTCTGTCCAGGTCCAGAATCACCTTTGTCCAGGTCCAAAAGTCCACAAAAATATTATATTCGAAATCACCAACATTCTTCGAATTGTATTATTTTATTCGAAATCACCATCAAAATTTTTCCAATCGTATTTTTTTTAAAAAGTATTGAAAATCCCGCAGCGAACTTTCTTGCGGGATTTTGTTGTTTTTGTAATCTGCGGGATTTCGATAACAACTAATCCCCTTCGGGTTTAGCTTAGCGCAGAGAAACTGTGTTATCGGCGTGAATTACATAATTGTTATCGATAGTTTGTATGGAATCTCCATTTTGCTTCTTTAATGGTGTCGCTAGTCCCTGATATAGTTTTTGTCAACCAAATTCCTCCGGGATTGCAAAAAAACACGCATAGTATGATACTAAAAAGATAAAATAGCCATTTAGTGATTTTAATTATAGTAAAATGTTAAAAAGATAGTTCGATGTTAACTCCTTTAAAATTTGAAAAACGTTCTTTTCAATAAAGCATCATTTTCAAATTGTGTGCCATTTATATTTGAGATATAGCCTTTTTAGTTGGATTAACACAAAATTTAATTTTTTATTCAAAAATTTTGTTTGACAAAATTGAAAAAAAAATGTCAATCTTTCATTCCTGTAGGATTTGTGGTTCGACTATGATTGCGCCCCCAATATATTTACATAACCGGTTTTTCCATTCCATTTTACTTTTGAATTGTTCTTCTATGTGCGGCCGCTTCTGTAAGTAGATATTAAAATGATAGGGGTTAGGCTAATAAAATATTTACCAACCCTTTCTTCAAATTAGAATTTATTTTGCGGTTAAAAACTAACAGGGAATTAGTAGAAACCCATGACAAAGGATTAGCAGGGTTGAAAGAGTTTTTTTTTTTTTTTCTGTTGTTGACCATGTTTAAATGTAAATGGGCTTAAACAAATAGAATTCGTAAACAAGGTTAATGGTTCGCGTATTCTTGAAATTACCTAAAAAATTACATAGTTTCAGATTTCCAAAGTAACAGTTTTTGTGGCATCAAATTGGAGTTTCATATTTAAATTATTTGTGAATCCAAAGTTTAATAAAATTATTATTATATTATCTAATGTGTGGAATTACGCTTCTTTTTAAATAAGCAGAAGAAAACAATAATTCGTGTATTATTTTTTTTTTTAATAAGAAAAAGAATAAAATATTGATATTTTCGGGATAGTAACACAACATAAATTGATGGCACGACATTTTTTGTCTCTTAACCATTTCTGTGTGCGTGTAATTCGGTGGAATGAAAAGTTCAATTTTCTGTCGAATCTGAACGGCTAAGATGAGAGGGACATTATGAGTATGACAAAAGATACTCTTAAGAAAAGCAGACGTGCATAATGTAATTTATGTAACGACATTGTGAATTCTTTCGAACACTTGTGTACTCATCTCCAACGGCATCATAATTTTTAAATATTCCGTTGGAATGCTCGGTTACTTTCTTGAAGTCCTTGTCTCTCTACATCGATTGCACAATTTCTCCGCAACATACTGCTAGACTTCCATTTCACGATGGAACTCTTTGGATTCCAAGTGTCAAGGTTCTCTTAATCAAAATAAATATATGTTTGTATATATGTAGGTACATTATGTTAATAAGTAATTATTTGCTGTCTCGAAAGCCAAACTTAATTTCATTCATAATATTTGTTTTGAGGAGATTATTTACACTTATACACATGTCTCCTTAAACATTTGCCAAATTTGGTGTAGAAGAAAGTGCTAAAATCGTGGTTAACTTTTTTCGGAATGAAAGTATATTATATCGTTAAGCTAAAGTGAGATATTGAACAATTTTTCGGAGCAGGAATTCAGCTAGGATTTTGTTCTTGCGAAAATTAATATATTAGAGTTAGAGTAAGAGTTATGAAATATTCACAAAAATGGGAACAAAATATTTAAACACATCACAAATACCTTTAGAATATATAAAGGGTGTTTATTATTTTAGAGATAGGTATATAACTTTAAGTTGGCAACACTATTTTATATTTTGTCAGCTGTCAAGTTATTTATTTTTAGTTTGGTTTGGAATTTCAACATGAATAGACTGACGCATGAACAGCGCTTCCAAATTGTGCCCAAATGGGCCCAAAACAAGATTGCCGTTTGATTCCAATTTTCATAAGCGAATTTTGTTTAGCGATGAAGCTCAATTTTGGTTAAATGGATACGTCAATAAACAAAATTGCCGTATTTGGAGTGATGATAATCCTCAAGTGTATGTTGAAACACCGTCACATCCACAAAAACTGACTGTTTGGTGTGCTTTATGGTTTATGGTGGAATATTTGGTCCGTACTTCTTTAAAAACGATGCTGGCCAGAAGGTTACAGTCAATGGTGACCGCTATAGAACCATGATTATCTACTGACTTTTTCATTCATCAATTGAACAACCACGGTGTGCAGGAGCTGTGTTTTCAACAAGACGGCGCCAAATGTCACACAGCTCGTGCCACAATTGATTTATTGAAGGAAACGTTTGGTAACCTCATAGTTTCACGTTACGGACCCGTGAATTGGCCTCCAAGATCGTCCGATTTAACGCCGCTTCATATTTTCTGTGAAATATGTGAAAGCCCTAGTCTACGCCGATAAGAACGAAACGATTGACAACTTGGAGGACAACATTTGCCGCGTTATTGCCGATATACGGCCACAAATGTTGGAAAAAGTCATCGACAATTGGACCTCCAGATTAGACTACATCCGAGCCAGCCGTGGCGTTCATATGCCAGAAATCATATTTAAATCATAATGCCAGAAGATTATCCTTCGAATTAAGTAAATTTCATGTCAATTTAAAAAAAAAAACATCTCTGTTTTATTCCATTTCAAAGTTGTATACCTCTTAAAAAAAAACACTTTTTAACATTATTTAGCATTTTTTAATGCATTCTTTTATTTTGTTCTTAAATCTAGTTAAACCAAAAAATAACTTTTCTTTTCTTGTAATTCTAAGTTGAAAAGAGAAAAGGCCAAGGTTTGGATTCGTCATCTCGAACTCGCGATTTTAATCAGATCCTAACCTTACGATAAAAGGTTCAAATGTTACAAATATTGGCCGAACCTTGAATTTTGGACACGACAAGGTATTTCTTTTTGATGTAAGACCTTGTGAGCTTTTGAGTACACAAAATCATTTTAAGGTTTGAAAGCCCTCCATTTGCCGCCATCTTGGAAAAGAAGGTTATCACAGTTTTTCAACGATATCTTGAGAACAATAAGTGTCAAAAAAGAAATGTTCTCACATTTTTATAGAAAATTGAATTCTCTAGAATGAAGTAAATGTGCCATAAAATTGAAAATAGAAATGTTATACTTAAAAATAGACTAACACTTTCATGAACACTAAAAATGAATCAATCAGTAAAAGTTATAACCATTTAATGATATTTTTACTTGCTCCATAGGACAAGATTTGGTTTCATGTAAAAAAAATTTGAAGTTATCAAAACATAAATTGAGAAGTCCAAAAAAGTTTGTTTCGTCCTACCGTCCATGCGTCAGTTTGTACGTCTGTGCGCGGTTACCGTAATTTAAGCTAGAACCTAACCTGGTTCAAATTTTGTTAAGAAGGTTTGTATGTGATGTGATTACCTGGAGACTTCAAATTTTTGTTCTAACTCATCTAGATCAAGTCAATTGCAAGAAAACTGCTTTTCAGGTTTTTGGCAAAATAGGCTTCCACGTTTTTTGAGACCATTGTCTTGTATTTTTTTTTTTTTATTCATGCATGCGTACAAAAGGGGTTAGACTACCCTTGATATGTGAAACATATCACGAGCGTTAGGAAAATGTTAAGGTATTTGAAAGGAGATACCGATGTACATTGCTTTTGAAGTTCTGGATATTAAAATGGCAAGGAAAAACAAAGGCGTGCAATGCGTTCCACATTCGTGTGGTGCGGCTAAAGAAAGAATCTCTGTATTTGACGGAACGTCCGAAGATGGGCTTAAGAGTAAGCTGATGAGCATTTATTTTTTTTAATTTGAAAACATTTTTTTAAACAAGAAAAAGTAAAACAAAAAGTCAAAATTGTTTAGTTCTTTTGACTCTTAAAACTTTGTCGTTAAAGACATCATAATTTCATGCATGTGTGGCTACATATACAGTTGTTAATTACAAGAGCAAGTTCATGCCCCAGTTGTGCAATTTTTTTTTTGTTAATGTTTATCTATTTTGAACTATAAATTTTTATTTTCAATTTTATGGTAAAAAGTGGCCCAAAATTAAGGGTATAATTCTAAGAAAATGCCTAACACATACAAATAAAGCTCTCAACCCAAAATTCAACATTATAGTGAATTTCTAATTTTTTTTTCGGTTATGATCTGCGTAAATGTATACGATGCTTCATGGGGTTGAGTAGAGAAGTGACGAGTTTTGAGATTTTTCTCGGAGCTTATATTTTTTTGGATAATTCAAAGGCAACTGTTTGTAGTGATCTTAATTACATTCTGTGGAAAGAATCCATCTGCCAATGCCACCCTATATATGTGTACCTCGTGTACTTTTTATCTCCAAAAAGTCTCCGAATATTGAAAACACGACCTCTGCAGGAACTGTTCTACACTAGTAAAAGTTTGAATCATCTTCATCTGCGCCAAAAAAAAAACAGAAACATTTAAATTTTTCCTTCAAGAAGTCCAAAACTTCCAAAATATTCTCGCTGACACTGAATATGCAAACAACGTAAAGACCTAAGAAATTTCATCCAAACGATCCCAACTAGCCCGAAACCCAATCGCAATGTGCCGGTACCTTCATATAATACTCTACACGGCACAAGAGTATTGTATAACCAATGTTGATGATGAACGCCACGAGAAATCCTGGTTGGTTTGGGAGGAAGAAAACAGGGAATATACCTTACAAAAGCAAAAAAAAAAAGTTGGTATAAAAAAAAGTCCAGCTTTAGCTTCAGTTTCACCTTGAGGCTCAACCAGGGCAAGCCGAATGAAATGACATGGTTCCGCAGGAGCAACACACAAAGGTGCAGAGAGGTGAGTTGCCTGCATCTTTGTGCGAGTGTAGGTTTAGGTAGGTATGTATATACTCTCGTTTCTGGTATATATCCCGCCAGATTCCATCTTTCTTGGATCCGCTCTCTCTCCACCCAGCTAGTTCTTATATTTTCCAATTTGTGTTCGAGCCTTGAAGCGCGGGCGATGAATTATTTGTCTACAAGGATAAGGATACAAAAAGATTGCCTAAAGGATTTTCTGCAAATTTTTGTACCGAAGAGGAAAACTGAGGAACCAAGAGAGTGGGGTCTCTTTTTTCATTATTCCACCCCAACGGGACTTACCTGGAGGCCATCATCATCGTGCGATTCTGTACTACAGAAATAGGATTCCTTCGGAACAATGATGGACTCTTCAGCAACAGCAGCAACAGCAACACTATATATACCTCTACTCGTATACAGGGAGCTTCTTCATGCACGATTATATACATTACGTGTGTATATGATGATGATGGTTTGGCTATTGAAATGCTATTGTGTGTGCATGGTTTTACTCTGGTGCACCTCGAAATATGTCCTCGGGAGGTTCTTCTTGGTCCTTTCTGGCTCTCTCTCGGAGTATAGTAGTTGTTAAATGCTATGGAGGGGCTGCTGATGCAAGAGTCTTTCATCAGCCATATGTTCTCAGATCGGATGCGGTATCAAAATGAACCTACGCTACAGCAAAGGATTGGACTATGATGGATGGAAGTGGAAGCAAGCAACCCTAACTGCAAAGTGAAAGAATAATTATTAAACATGGAATCTTTGGACGGAAATCAAACCGAACTGGGATTTTTAAGTCGATTTTATAGCCAGCAGGGTAGTATATGTAGCTATATGTGTGTAGTATATGCAACTAATGTGTGCTTATGATTTATAGAAAGTGTTGACACTTTAACGTTTTGAATATGGTGAAAGACTTCTTTAATATGTACCCATTTTGTGAGAACTAATTTTTTTTTTATTAAATAAACCGAAGAAATTTTGTTGTGCCGGTATATATGTAGGTACTCGCTTTAAATTTATGAACCAACCCGGAAGCTTCGAATCATTTTTGAAAAATGTTGTCATAATATTTAAGAGTTAATTCATAATGAAACAATTCCGCACCAGAAAATTTAGAAATATTAATTGATGGTGTAAAGTTGGCTAACACGTGCGTTTTTTTTTTTTGATATTTCAAAAGCCTGAGTCGATCCAGGTATTCTGAAGTCAGTTCTGATTATACCTTCGAAAAGTATAATCTCCTTTCTCTCGCAGAAGTTTAATCAAATTTTGTTCGAAGTGTTAAAAATCTGCATCATATGGCTTTTTTGCTGAGAACAAAATTGAATAAAAAGTGCAATAGATACAGCTACATTTAGAACCTAAAATATTGTACTTGAGATGGTAATTTGCAATATCCAGAGCCAGCGTTGCCAATTTGCCACGATCGTGCTTTTTAGACACGGCAACTTCCTTGCACCCAATTTCGTACACTATACAGGGTTATTCGCATACGGTGTGACAAAAAGCTAGAGCGTGTATATAGGTTGGGTTGGAAAAGAAAAAAATCGTTTAGGAGGGGGGGGGGGGGGGGGGTGTCTATACCACCCCGTTTAGCCAGGAGGGGCAATTTTCTAAAAAAATGACTTAAACAGAAAAAAAATATATGCATGCCGATTATGGAATTCACAATAATGGATTCGCAGTGCTGTGTTCTCTTTTCATGTCATGGCGAATGAGTAGAGAGGAACGAGTACACTGCACTGGGAATCCAGAGTTGCGAATTCCATAATCGGCATGATTAAAAACAACAGTTACACATACAATGCCATGATACACTTTTTTGTAAAGCCAGAAATCTTTTCTTTTATTATGTTTTTAAATAAAGTTATTTTTTGAATGATAAATTTTCAAACTTAAAATTTGAAAATAAAAATTGAAACAAAATTTCTAACCAATTTTTTTTCTAAATTGTTCGTTACTGAGTATCTACTAATTTTGCTTTCAAAATTCAATGCGTTTATTAGTTTTTAGTCAAAAAAAGAAAACCGCATGCTTACATTTCTTGTACTTTTTGAGAAAATTGAAAATAACTAAATCTAACGGGTGATTTTTAAGCTGGTTTGGTTTTGGCAACACTGGTTTTGACAGCTGACGTGTGTTTAGTACCTTGTGTCACTGTCAAACAGCTTCAGTTTGGTTTGCAATTTAACCATGGATCGTCTTACAAATGAACAACGCTTGCAAATTATTGAATTTTACTATCAAAATTCGTGCTCGGTTCGAAATGTTCATCGCGCGCTGCTTGTGTTCAGCGATGAGGCTCATTTTTGGTTGAATGGGTACGTAAATAAGCAAAATTGCCGCATTTGGAGTGAAGATCAGCCAGAAGCATTGCAACAGCTACCAATGCATCCCGAAAAAGCCACTGTTTGGTGCGGTTTATGGGCCGGCGGCATTATTGGGCCTATTTCTTCAAAGATGATGCGAATCGCAGCGTTACTGTCAATGGTGAACGCTACCGAGCGATGATAACAAACTTTTTTTTGCCCGAAATGGAAGTTCTTGACTTGCATGATATGTGGTTTCAACAAGACGGTGCCACATGCCACACAGCACGCGAAACAATGGCGCAATTGCGAGGCGAGTTTGGTGAACAGTTAATTTCACGTTTCGGGCCGGTCAATTGGCCGCCTAGATCGTGCGATTTGACACCATTAGATTATTTTTTGTGGGGGTATGTCAAGGCTAATGTCTATAGGGACAAGCCCGCTTCGATTGACGCACTGGAAGCCAACATCCATGCATTCATTCGTGAGATACCGGCCGATATGTGTGAAAGAGTATGCCAAAATTCAAAATTGGACTCAGCGGATGGGCTACCTGAGACGCAGCCGCGGTCAACATTTGCATGAAATTATCTTTAAACATTAAATTGCAAGGTTCAAACTATCGATTCAAATAAATATTTCATTCATTTTTTCGAATTTTTTGTGTTTTTTTTTTTAAAAAAGTTCTAAACCTCTTAAAAAACCACCCTTTACTTTACTAGCTACGTAGTGGAAATAGGATCTTTAGAGCAACTTAAGCAACGGATTGGAGTCAAATTAAGGGAATTTCATCTCTGTTATTTTCAATTTTGTAAGAACTAGAAGAGATTTTAGCATCCGGGTTTTGGTGTTTGACTTTAAAAAAATACTTCTTAATAACGATAAATTCTGAACAAAATTAGTTTAAACTAAATTTTTTCAATTTTTTTTTTTCGAAATTTTGTGTTTGAAAATTAATTCTTCAAAAATTATTCTCTAAAACAACTTTATTTAAAAAAACACAATAAAAGAAGAGATTTCTGGCTTTACAAAAGGTAAATTATGGCATTGTATGTGTAACTGTTGTTTTTTTAATATTTTGTTTTTTGTTTTAAGTCATTTTTTTAGAAAATTGCCCCTCCTGGCTAAACGGGGGGGAATAGACCCCCCACTCTTTTGCGTTTTTTTTTCTTGTCTCAACTCAAGCTACACGCTCTAGCTTTTTGTCAAACCGTATGCAAATCACCCTGTATATTAATAAAAATAAATTTTTAAGGAGTCAGAATTGCCCGAAACTCCTATTTTTCCACAGTATAAGAATAGAGTTATTGACTGATTTTTTTGTTGTATTAAAAACCCATTTTAAAACTGAATTTAATTTTTTTTTGTGTTGAACAAAAATACCAGAACCTGTTAATTTTCATTTGACACGAAAATGGCACTGTGTTTCAAAAAATGTGGCACGTTATTTTTTTGGAGCGGCAACGCTGCCCAGATCTTAACACAACTCTTTACTCGGAACTGTTAATATACTTACATACATTTTAAATAATATGGGTGTGAATCTAAGTGCAGATTGTACAAAGAGAATTCAGTGAAAATAAAATTAATAAAAAAACACCGCGTATAGTCATAAATACCTCGTAACATAATTAGTTTTCCCATTTGATTTCTAGGTACAATATAAATATAAAAAGAAATTATAATCTTCAAAAAACTATACCTGAGTACACATCCTAAATCCCATGGTTTCATTCTCTAGGAAAATGAAATTAAGGAAATGGATAAGCTCTTGTTATATATGAAGATTTGCAAACGCTCTCAGACACTTGATATAAATATATTGTATGCATGAACGTAAACGTGGAATATAATGATTTTGAGAATGTGAGTTTTTCTGTGGAAAATAAAGGACGATGCCAACCGTACAAAGCTTACGGTAACCATATACCTAGTAGAAAATGATGAAATTCTTACAGTGCCATTGGTATCTTCCGTGAATTGAATGAAAAGTTTGCAGAGACACAGAAAATATTTTAGGTTTAAATATTAAGGGTTATTTTTTGTAAGCCACAAAATAGTGGTTTTGGTTATTTACATAAATCTTCACCTCTTTCTGGAAATGTTTACTGATGGAATTATTTTTGGTAGACAAGAAATGAATGTATATGGGTTTTAGTCTACTATCCTGAAAGCAAAAACAAACCGGCTAACCTCTTGCAAGGAAGTGACAAATCCTCCAAGAGTATCTCTTGTCATGAAAAAGGGAATTTGGATTCAGCAGAAAATTGTAGGTCTCCCCCATTCCTGTAAACGAAACATAAAATACGCACACAGGAGTGGTTGAGAGTTCTAAGTCACTATAGGCCCTGGCTCCATCCACGAGCTGTCGCGCCGACAAAAATGCATTTTTTATTTAAATACACGCCAGCCAGCATTCCTATTCATGTACTCTCAGTTTTAACTGGACACTCTTCCTGTGGGATTTCATAACTCTAGTTACCTATGTAAACAATTTATCTGACAGATCAATTTGTTTACAAAAATTCTTCTCTCACGTATAGTACCGTGCAATTCAAGTTGCATTCCAAATACCTCGGGTCTTACAGGCATACAAAACAAGTGTTGCATGTAGCATGTTGCATGTAATAATATATTAACATATTGCATGCTACATGTTGCATTTTGCATGTGTCGTGTTCAGTACCATTTTTACCTTAGGGACGTTAGTACAGAGTGGCAAATTTTTCTAGGTGGAAAAGTTATAGAATTCCCTTATTAAAAAATGCCACCATTTTCTTCTATACTCTCGTCAGAGCTTCTTAAATGTCTTCTTAAAGTAACAAAAACTTTTCCTGAGTTTTAATATTTTCTCATTTTCAGAAACATTCCCCGACAAAAATTTTGAGCAGAAATTCGCAAGTGATGGGAATTTTTTTGTTCTTCGTTTGTGCTCTCTCGTTGAAACTTTTTGGAATTAACAAACAGGAATTTGTGACAATTTGGAAATGTTTTTTTTGGAAAAATTTCTAAGAAATTTCAAGTTGCCAAACGAAATGTAGCTATGGTTAAATTGGGTGAACGGAACTAACTTCACTGGGATAAAACTTTTCACATGGCAAAAAAACTTTACACCTAGTGGGAAATAAACTTCACTTTTTTGGAGTGAAGTTATTTCGCACTTTGAGTGAGAAATAATATATCCTGAAATTTCTCACTTATTTTCTAAGTATTTTTTGATAAAAATAGCAAATTAATTAATTGATAATTGGAGCATTTATGAAAAACAGTGAGGTAGGTATGGGTGGGGGGCGTGATGCTGTCCCTCTGCAACCCCCGTTCTGGAATCACTAAAGGATTTGGAGTACCTCCGGGTCCGAGGTTCGTTATATGTAAAGTTTTTTTTTGGATTTAAAGAAACCTCACTGTTTAAAGCAAATTCAAAACATATTACATACCTAAAAATAACAATTTTCTAGAAACAGCGAGGTTTCTTTAAATACAAAAAAAAACTTTACAAAACAAGATTTTTTTTTAATTACCATATCAAATGAAAAATGCGAATAAACCTGATAAAAGCGAAATAAATAAAAATGTTCAACAACTTTACCCAAAATAGTCGTTTAAAAAGAAATGAAATTCTGAATGTCCTAAAAATAACTGTTTTTCCTATTGAAATGATTCTGCATCACTTTAAGAATCTTGGAACCCTATAGCTATGTATTTTCATTTTTCACATCCCTTAATTTATTATTAGCACTAAAAAGTTTAAACACATAAAAAAAAGGATTAAAAACATCTCGCCAATGAACTTTATTATCTATGTACATTTGTTCCAACGTATATTATATTCTTTCACCCAAATTCAATCCCTAACTTCAGAGAGAAAAGAATTATAAGTAATATTATTTGGCCAATGCGTAATTAATTTCTCTTTTGAAAAGGTGTCCAGCAGGACTTGCAAAAAATAACTTACCTCCTGGCTATCGCCTGCGATGGACCCTCAGAGATGCTCTGTTACCCCATTCACCCATATTGCTACTGTATGAAGGTTGCCAAGCTCAAGTTTAGATACATTTGTATGTTTGGGTAGGTAACAACAACTGTACTTACGTACATAATAAACCAACAAACCAAAGAACCTGAATAAAAAACCTTGTTGACCTAAATTTTAATTGGATGGCCCGCAAGCTATTTAGAAGGGTCAGTTTGTTTTTTTTTTTTTTTTTATGGATATTATGATTCGAATTTTTTTTTTGTCAATGAAAAATAAAAAAGGATCATGGTATAGAGCTTTGGGAAATTTATGGGCGACAAACCGAGGCTTAAAGAAAAATTAAGCATGAGTATGTATAAGAATTTTGTTTTAAACAAAAATATGGGTGATGATTAGCAGAAATGTTTTTTTTTTTTGGTTAAAGTTGAAATTATTGGCACAATTGAAAATTTAAAATGAGTTAGCATTTTACTAAAATAATGTCATACTAACTCCATTATATAAAATTCCTCATGTATGTTACTTAAGAAATTTCGTTGTACTTACTTACTTACTTTCGTTGTTATTACTTAAAAATTCAAATATTGTATCGATAGTATTTTATGGAGTAGTATTCATCGGACACACATTAACCAACCACCAGCACCCTACATCAACAGCCATCAACCACCGACCGCATACGACAGCCAGTTACCTGTCACCACATCACCCAACGAATTCACAATTAATTGCATAAGTAATTCTCCATCACTCAAAACAATTATATTTATTTCGTCGCTTTATAGTTCACACTATGTTGCAGCAAAAAATTGACAAGAGGATGTAAGAATTGTCAACAATTTGAAGTTTATCGACTCATTATTTTGTTGTTTTCGAATTAGAATTAGAAGAGCAGCGTTTCAGCTGATCCCAGTATGTAGTAGCTGTAATTGCTTCAAGATTCAGGTTACTTTTCTTGGTGTATTCGTGTAGCAGTAAAGTAAAAACTTTTTGGTCCTAACAAGTATTTTACGCATCGATATTGGTCCTTTCTCTTTTACTCTTTAGTGAGTGAGTGGACTCCCCTCTTGCTTTCGAGTAAGTAGCGGTGCAGCGGGCCCTTTTTTCCCCTTGGTAGCCAAAGGCTGGAATTCGATTCCTACCGTTTCTCCCCGGTACCTCGGTTCACTTCTAGGTGAATCTCGTAGCTAAAATAGATATCCGTACAGGGATCTGGTAAGCGCCCCTATGGTTAGAGTCCTTTTCTTTTCTCCACGAGCTATTGTACTTTCTTTGTTCGGGATACGGGCTTTTACGAGCTATCCTCAGCCTTGGGGGAAAAGCTGGTTAAGTCTATGTTTAAACAATGTTCGAAATTTTCAACACTGAAATTATCAACTTATCCACACCAAAAATGCGTTGCAATAGCATTTTGATATAAATAGAACTCGGGACAGGTTGTCAAATGTAGAGTCTAGAGTTCAATTTATGTATATATTGATGGATTTCATTGTGAAATGGATTAGAGATATTGCCAACAATCTGTTTTTAGGTACCATTTTCTCTAATACGTCGTTTAACCCATATTCATTAGGTGGCCAAGTGAAAATTCATAGAGACATAAAAATAAACAAAAAGAACTGGCGAACAATTTGCTGCTTAAACTATCAAATGGCTGAACTAATACAAATTATACCAGTTTATACCAATCAGTGGAAACATTAAAAAACATGTAGGTGTTACGTTTACTATAGGGCCTACCTTATGCGAGCACCTTCATGTTTTCATTTATGTGTTATGATTGGTATAAACGCCAAAGCGAATTTGACTAGTTTATACCAATCAGCGGAAACATGAATATAAAAGAGGTATAACCTTTTCTACAGTGCCCACACTGTTAACCTCAATGTTTTTATTTGTGTATTATGTAACTGGTCTAATTAGCATAAGACCAGCCATAAGATAGTTTTAACAGCAAAGTTTTTCTAGTTCTTTTTATTTTTTTTTATAGGTTTTGGGAGCTTATCAATTTTGTATTGCATGTGCTTAATGTATCTATTTATTTTTTAAATCACTTGAGTCCTTTTGAAAGTCATACTTAATTATTCTTTTGTTTATACCATTTAGGCGAACTTAGATTTCCTAAGAACAATGGTTCTTCATTTTTTCTTAGCCCATTTTATGAATAAATTATTTTTCTATCCATTTCTGGTAGCCATAGCCATAAGTGCTCACAGTTCAGTGACGTCATAAATGCCAATTGACCAAACTTCAAGTCTGCGCGAAAATATTGTGATCAACAAATTGTTGCTGGCTCTTGGGTCTATTATCTGAGATTTATTATTGAGATCAAGACACACGCGTATACAGTTTTCCAGTAAAAGTATCTGTAACACAAGCCCAAGAACCAATTTCTCTGATGTATATTGCTGCTACACTTCCGCCAGCCAGAGAGCCAGATACTTTGGTTAAAGAGGAAGTTATTATAATATACGAATTTTTGAAAGCTTCATCCCAGTTATCCAATGCCAGCCAGTCCCAGTGTCTGGTTCTGTATTTTGTCCAATGTTTCTGTCCAGGTTCATATCATATCTCGGTCTCGTGTGCTCTGTGCTGTGTGGCACAGATGACTATAAGTACGACGACGACGGACGATGACGGGCAATGGCGACGGCGACGGCACACATGAGGAGGGGTTCCATGAACCCAAATGGTGTAGATGTATATTCAGATGAAGTAAAGCCGCAAGGCTCGGAAGCCTGTTCGGTTCGTATCCGAGCTCTTACGCTACATTGTTATTAACGAAAATAAAATACCCGAGGTGCACAGGAGAGCAAAAACATACCATGGTCACTTTACAGTTTATAAAATACCTACTTGTGTATAGTTCGTATTCTATTTTATTTTTTACTGGTTTTTTTTTTTTTTTTTTGTATTTATATAAGTACGAGTAGATGTATTTTTGTTGCCCCTTTTATCCGTATACCTATCTATATAACTATGGAGGCCAAAGAAACGTGGAACGTGCACAACACAGAGGTGGTTGCCCGAGGGCACTCTGTTGCGGAACGCCCGGGGCCCTTTGAAATAAATTTCCCTGTTATATATGGGAAGATGCCGACAATGTGGGCTGGAAAATAATATTTCGCCGTGAAAAATGAGGCTAACAAATGTATGCTAAAAGCAGTTTAATCAGTCTCTCGGATCGGGGCAAAAGGTGTAGGTATTTGTATATGTAGGTATGTTATTCGTTGTGAATGTGTGTTGTGTATGATAGTAGAGCCTTTTTTATCTTGCTTAAATTCGTATTAGGTACCCTTAGGGTGTTTTGGGAGAGCATTTAGGTTTTTTTTTTAATTTTTTTTTTTTTTTTACATTGTGTTGCTGTGGGATTGTTTTGTCTGAAAGTTTTACCTTTGCGGAATTTTAACATGAGAATAATTCAGAATAATCATATGCAAATAGAAAATTAATTTTTGTGATTAATTAATGCTTGCTTTTGATGGCGAACGTAAAGTGGGTATCAGATTTTATTTTAATTCGTCTGGTAGGATTGTGACACAAAAATAAATTAAAGAAAATAAAAGTTATACAAAGTGGTTTGACATAGTTTAATTATGGAACTATGGTAAATAACATATGAACTTATGAAATTACACAAGAATACGTAATTTACCTATGCCTTAAAAAAATGGAATATAAAACACCAAAGGTTGAATCTATAGTTGTAACTGCAGCTTATTAGTCCAGTAAGAATATAGATTTTAACAAGGGAAACATTTGCAACAGGTTGAATTTTAATTGATCTGACAACCGCTGTATCAAAAGTGATTCAAAGCTCATACCTACAAATGATTTTTTATTTTGCGAGCAGCTCGGCAATGACAAAGCGGTTGCGACTTGGCGACAGCAACATGTTGGCATTGTGTGTTTTTTCTTGTATTGTTCGATAAATTGAAAGACAAAGCGGAATGAGAATTTAGTAAATATGCTAGTTTAACGGCTTTGGAAAGCTTGATTTAATATATATGTGGATATGGCAAATCGCATTTGAAAAAGGTGAAAAAGACATTTTTTTGTTAAACTACTAAATCAGGAAAATTTTATGTTAAATTGATAGCTGGTTTTGGCTAAGCAAATTTCATGTTTGCCACAAATTCACAACTTTCTTCAAAAAAATCTGTTGTTTTGAAGGTTGTATGTTTTGCATCCTATGATAATAAGAAGATAAGGTAACTAGGAGAGGTGGTTCAGCTACAAATAGCTTTTAAAAAGGTTTTCTAGGGATACCTACTACCTGAACCCTGCCATGTTTCACAGCATTACCAGTTGAGCATTTGCGAAAGCACACAAACTAATGTAGTTTGAAGTAGTTAGTTATAGTGACGTCGCTTATATCAGACTGTAATTAAGTGGCGTCTCCTATCTTAGACTGTAATCTAGTGACGTTTGCTTTGCCAGAATATAATTTAGTGATGTCTGCTATCTTGGACTGTAATTTAGTAACGTTTGTCATCTCAGACTGTAATTTAGTGACATGTGCTATCTCAGACTGTAATTTAGTGTCGTTTGCTATCTTAGACTGTAGCTTAGTGACGTTTGCTATATGCTATACGACTGTAATTTAGTGACGTTTGTTATCTCTGATTGTAATTTAGTGTCGTTTGCTATATCATACTACAATTTAGTGACGTTTGCTATATCTGACTGTAATTTAGTGACGTTTGCTATCTCAGACTGTAATTCAGTGATGTCTGCTATCTCATAGACTGTAATTTAGCGATGTCTGTTATATCAGGCTATAATTACGTGGCACCTAATATCACAGAGATAGGATACTGCCATCTCAATCACACATTTGAATTATACAATTATGAGAATATTTTCGAATTATGTAAATTATTTAATATAATAAATAAATGTATAGAAATTTTACAAAGAACCGGAGATTTGTGAATAAGCATAACCCCGAATGCACTTGAATTTCTTTCTGCTTCTTTTGTTAAATACTGAACCCGATGAACGTACTACAAAAAGAATCTTACGGCCAATATACAGTCCACGAAATGTTCCCATGTTATAAAAAAAAACTTAAAGCTTTTAAATGCAATCATTCTTTATAAGTTATAGGGCAACCATATCTCTTGCGCATTTTTTTAAACGAATCTCCTTCGATAATTTGATCAATTTTCAACTTCACGTCATTCACCTAAAGAACCAACAACGCTAATCGATGTTAAATCATCCAAAACATTTGTGCCCAATTGGCGGAAAACCGATTAATTTTCGTATTTCGGCTAACCATCTCCCATATAAACCTACATATGTATATGCCATCAGAGTATCACAGTTGCAGAGATGTCAGTTTCTTCATCTCGTCTCCATTGATGAAATTATGTTTTGCGCTAGGTATATGAATTTACTTTTCATATAAAAATCAATCGACAGTCAGCTTTAAGTCACTAAGTTAAATAAAATCCATTCTTGTTTTTGCTAACCGACATCATTTAAAAAAAAAGCTCTTCAAATAATTTATTTTTAAATGAACAAAAAGGACATGACATGAGAGGAAAGAAGGGGAGCGTTAATGAAGTAGTATTTCCTTCCATTTCGTTCATGATGGGAACAATAAAAATATAAGGATATGGAAAATCCACTCTTGGCAAATATTAATCACTTGGTACATCAGGACGAATTAACATTTAAATTATGAAGCAGAAATGCCAGTCTGCTCGTTATCTGCGCGGTATCCTTACAGCAATTTGTAAGATTTATCACCCGAAGGCAATTTGAATGGCTTGCCACAGCGAGACGGATGGGAAAGAAAAAAATGCATTTGGGATTGTTATGTCGGCCTGCTTATTTTTTTTTTTTTGATGTGTAAAGATCTATGCTGGCGGTAGAGTGAAAATAAAACGTGAACGTTCGTGTGCAACGTTACGTCGTGCAACGTTACGGTGTGCAACGTTACGATCTGAATACTAGGATGGGTGCGTTCAGTGAAATAAATCTTAAGATCCCCTTCAAGCAAAAACAAGTCCGTTTTGGATCCGCGCACGTTGATGTTTACACATATTAACCGTGAGTCCCGGCACTCACACAATTTTTTTTTTCAAACAGCTTACGTCATAGTCATGTGTACAGTATATGTACTAATAATTATTAATTCATATTCATTTAATTTTGTAGTTTATCTGAAGATTTAAAATTGTATAAAAAATAGTTTTTCGATTAGATTGGACACAAAATTCTTTTTGGAGGAAATAGATATCAAGGGATAGATAAGTGTAAGAACACTTTTCTTATCTATCATAAGATACCACTTTCCTAAATTTGGACATGAACCTTCGATTTTGTTCGATAGAAGGTTGAAATATGTCTCCAAAACCATCAGTTTTTTCGAAGAAATTTTATGGTAAATGACAGCTTAGAACTCTTTTTTTTTTTTCGTGGGACCAATTTAATTTGAGAAAAATGTGCGCAAAGGCGCCCAGTGCTTTACACTGCGGTGATGTGGAAAAAGTGCACTAAAACAAAGAATTGAACGTTTGAGCACGTTTTTCCCAAAATCTTTTGCTCCTACAAAAAATCATGTTAGAATTTTCGTGTGTAGAATTGTATGTGGTATAGTTTTCGCTATAAAATTTCTGCAAGAAAATGATATTTACAAAAACTGAATTCTGTTCAAACTCAGGGTACTTTTTTGGAAATAACGGCTGTTTTTTTTAGACGTGTAATTTTCAATCTGGCAATACTTTTTTCGGAGTTGGTTTTTTTGACAGCTGTCACTTGATTAATGCTCAATTTATATTGCTATTTCATAATAAATAGACTGACGCCTGAACAACGTTTCCAAATTGTGCCCAAATGGGCCCAAAACAAGATTGCCGTTGATCCCAATTTGTATAAGCGAATTTTGTTAAGCGATGAAGCTCACTTTTGGTTGAATGGATACGTCTGTAAACAAAACTGCCGTATTTGGAGTGATGAAAATCCTCAAGAGTATGTTGAGACACCGTTACATCTACAAAAACTGACTGTTTAGTGTGATCTATTGGTCCATATTTATTCAAAAATGAAGCCGGCCATAATGTTACAGTCAATGGAAAACGCTATAGAGTTATGATTAATGACTTTTTCGTGTTTGAATTGGAGGATATTGATGTGGACAATCTTTGGTTGCAACAAGACGGCAATACATGCAATACAGCCAACGAAACAATCAATTTATTCAAGGAAACTTTTGGAGAGCACATTATCTCGCGTCGTGGGCCTGTGGCGCGGCGTGGCCTCCAAGATCGTGCGATTTAACACCGCTGGACTATTTTTGTGGGGTTATGTGAAATCGCTTGTCTACGCAGATAAGCCCGAGACGATTGACGCCTTGGAAGAGAATATTCGGCGCGTTATTGATGACATACGGCCCCAATTGCTGCAAAAAGTGGTCGAAAATTGGCCCTCACGGCTGGAATTTATTCGAGCCAGCCGCGTTGGCCATAACAACATAGTGGCAAACCTTTATGTTTATAATAAAGCTAAACTTTTGTCCATAACATTAAATTATATGCATTTTTTTTTCTTCTTGAAAACCACACGTCTAAAAAAAAACCCTTTAAATAAACAATAAAAAAGCTCTCCATAGAAATTTAGCTCTGTTGGATATTTTTGTTCGAAATTTGGATTTTTCTCCTGATGCTAAATTGAGAATTCCCAAAAAAGTGGTTTTCATCATATACCATTCGTGCTTTTTGTCTCTGCGTTCAGGTGTATATTGAGCTCGATCTTAAGCGGATGAACGGATTTGGTTTAAATTCTTGACGTTCTATAGTATATTTAATTTGTTCAAATGAAAAACTTGGTAAGTCCCAATTATTATGAGTAATTCAATAATAGGGTATAGGACTTAATAACATTGAAAAAAAAAGCTTGATGGGTTTGTTAAAAATGAAGTGAGTCTTTTTACTCATCATCACTCTATTAATACCCACGAACTTCCAAGGGTCTTAAAAAAAATAATTGCTCTGACCTATAATACAAATAGAATAGCTGGCAGTAAGCGAGGATTAGCAATCGCTCATCATCGATCGTGTAACCATAATCAATTGCTGGCGCTCTGCCACTGATATTGCCACTTTCTCAAACAGCAGAATCAACATCAGCACCACCAACCACAACCAGCGCCAGCGCTCCAGCCAGCAGTCAGAATATTCCGTATATAAGTGTGGCGCTTCTTAATGATACGCTTAGAAGCCTTGCGGACGCAATAAGGTAGTGTGCTAAGTCAATTAGTGGGCATAAAACAGATCGTCTAATGACAGAGTGCACCCGTTGCGATCCGTTGGCTGGCCAAAGTCAATCCATTGGTGTACGATGGCAAAAACCAGTTATATATCTACCAACGATTAGGAGGAGCGCAGCACCTATCTTGCGTGTGGGTCAGAGACGGGCTCAGGTACATAATTGTGGCAGCAAGCCCCAGCCAGCAGTAACAACTAAACATACATAAACAACTTGGAGCGCCCATAGTTGAAAAGTGATGATTATGCCGTAAAATCATTTAATTGCCCATCAATTTGTGATTGTTGCTTCCAGGATGTGGATGTGCTTGAGCGATATTGATTAAAGTAAACCATCGATGCGGTGAGTTGCAAGGATATCCCTCAACTACTTTGGGACTCATGTGCATCTATTTGCTTTTATACATGAATGTACTTCAACATCATGACAGAGAGAAGAGAAACACCAAAACCAATAAAGTTTTCAACCACCCGCGCCCCCGCATCAGCTGGTCGACTCGGCCATCCTCGCACAGCTCGTCAGGATTCGCGAAAAAGGAAATTCGTCGGAACCGCGCAATGGACGAATCCTAAACCACAACAATGAGGTGCGACTATGTCCTGCGGGGCACAATCCTCATGCGATTAGAATCCATTGACACAACAAAAACACACCTCCACCGCACTGCATGGCACCATACCAATGATACGCGACGACCGCATCGATGAAGCCGCAAAAAAAGTGTTTGCTTTTGTTCATCCCGTGTTGTACAGTGAAAGGACGAGCTGTGTGCAAATGGAGAGAAGAAGGACGAACGCACGGAGGGCCGGCGGAGTATAGTGTTTTGGCGTTGCTGTATTGCTGTTGACATCACAGTTTGGGGTAACAAAACTATCGCTGCGATGTCAATAGCTCCAATAGCCAGACGAAGTGTGCATCAACAAAGGAAGGATGTGTGAATATGGATTTGTTGCTTCTTTTTTTTTAACGTTTAAGAATCTTTTATTCGCGGAATTTCACAGAGAAAAAAATACCAATTTTAAGGATAAATAGAAAGTGTATTTAGCTATATGAAAATTGGATACCTTTTTTTTAAAGTCGTCAACGGAGGATAATGGAGGCAAGATACGTACCGATATATAAATAAATGTTTATTTACAGCTTAACTTACTTTGCTTAAAATGGCGCCCAAGGAGGAGATTGCAGCCTTATAATATGCAACAAACTATTCTACCTCCGGTTTTAACTTGGGAGTTGAGTAAATTTCCATATTTTACAAGACAGCGTACCTATTTGGCAGGGAGCCATAACATATATGACGTCTTTGGATAGCTCGTGCATCTCAAATTCGGCATTCGTAAGTTACTAAATTTCCAGTTGATAAAAACAATCTTTTTTATAAAATATCCTGGAGTGTGAAAACTTGATCGATGTCGTCTTTATTTGGTTGAAATTTTGATATTACCTTAACTCTATTTTTGGTTTACATGCTTTAGCTGTTATCCCTAGATTTTCACCATAGTTGTGTTTGCCATAACGCCGATTCAGCTAGAATATGCCAGAAATATAGCGTAGTGATATTTTTTCGCTTGATACATTTTTCGAATTTTTTTTTCAAACGCATGATATATGTTTTCTTGCATGATGTTTTTCTCGCATGATATTTGTCTCGCATCATATTTTTCTCTTATGATATTTTTATCCCATCATGATAATATTGCTCGCGTGCTATTTTTCACGGATGATATACAAATTTGCAATCATGCCGACGAGAAAACAAAACATATTTAAAGGGTGTTTTTTTTTAGACGTGTGGTTTTCAATCTGGCAATACTTTTTTCGGAGTTGGTCTTTTTGACAGCTGTTACTTGATTTATGCTCAATTTGGTTTGCCCTTTTATAACTAATAGACTTTTGCCATTTCGGTTCGCAATATTCGGTCGACTTAATCGCACAGCAGAGTCGGTAATTCGAGCAAGCATGTATCGGTTTTGCACCACGTTTACTCTAATGGATAATGCGCATCCTCCGAGATGCCGTAAAGTGCGCATCGAAGACACTATTGCTACTGTGGAGCAGAGTATCGAAGAAGACCCGAATGAGTCCATCCGACATCGCGCGCAACAATTGCGGAGCTGTCGAAAATTGGGCCTCTCGGCTGGAATTTATTCGTGCCAGTCGCGGTGGCCACTTGCCCGAAATCATTTTTAAAAGATAATGGCAAACCCTTAGCTTTATAATGAAGCTACATTCTTGGCCATAACATTAAATTATATACGTTTTATATCTTATTAAAAACCACACCTCTAAAAAAAACACCCTTTATATTTTGTAGACTTTGCGTCAAGTTTGAATCAGATATGTGTCCCATAGAAGTCTTTAAAAATTTCGACTCAACTCGCCGTCAGCATATAAAGATAAAAAGCTACACAAATGTCAGTATAAGTCCAACTTAGATTAGGCACTACAAAATATACGGAGATGGTATTAAAAATAACTAACTGGCCCTCCCGGCTTCACACGGGTAGACAAACTTAAGCTTCGCGTAAAAATTACGAAAGCAAATATAAAAAAAAATTTAAGCTAATTTTTGTAATCGAATACTACTTTATGGGTTTTAATTTACCTACTTCACGGTATGAATGGTGATATATGTAAAAACATGATCCTCTAGGTCCAACCTAGGACCAACGTTTTTATCCCATTTCACTCTACGAATAGTATTTTTTTTAAATAGCCTTTTAAACACAAAAAGAATTTTCGAAATCGGATGCCACTTTTCGTTTTTACCCCATTTCACCGTGTTAATGAAAATTTTATGAAAAAAAATCCCTAAGGCCATCCACTAATAAAACAACCTTTCAATTAATAATCAAACACAAAAAGAATTTCTTAGATCGGACTTCTTTTATTTTATCCCATTTCACCCTTCAAATGTTATAATTTTGAAAAAGAATACCCCTTAAACCATTTCCTAAGAAAAACCTTTCAAACAAAAAAAAAAAGAATTTCTTAAATCTGACAATTATTTTATGTTGACCCCATTTCACCCTAAAAATAACAATAGTTGAAAAAGAATGTCCCAAAAGCCATTTCCCAACAGCTTACAGAGCCACCTATTGAACGGTAATTGAATTGAACTGAAAAATGAAATGCGCGCCTACAGTGCCACGTGTTGAGTAATTTCCGACTTTTCGACTTTTCTTTTTCCTAAACCTTCGCGGAGCAATTACCAAATTGGTTGGTATATAGATTTATATTTCATGAAATTTGTTGACCGAGTTTTTTAGAGGAGTTATTTTTTGTGAAGGTGAACACGCAGGGAACATCAGTTTCCTTGGCTTAAGAAACCAAATTCCCTTATCTTTAACTTTAATGCTTAAGCCACTAGAGCCCACAAACACTAGTTCATTCAATCCATTAGTCGTGCATTAATTTTGTTTTGTTTAATTAACATAGTAATTAGTTGCAAGTTCATTAAATCCTTAATGAAATGAAGTCGGTGGGGGCTCAACTTTCTCATCCTGTAGGTACCTATATTTTTTTAATTTAAATATTACAAAATCTGCGCAACGAAAAGGACACAATTAATGAAATTACACCTTTGAACTATCGCTTTCCTCTCAAGCCATTTTTTTTTTTACAATAAATTGAACTGATATCAGTTAATTATTGTATTAAATGCCACTCAACCATTTCATCAACTTTACCTTTGTTTTTTTTTTTGTTGTGTATCGTTTTGAAAAGGGGTTGATCTGTTTTCTGGGTGAACCCCTGCAGGCTTATTAACATCTCATCGTCACCATCATCAGCACAACACAAAAATATTAAAATTTCAAACGCTCATCTAACAAAATTTTCATCCCTGTGCACGCTGGATTACTATTATTTTTTTGAGATATTAAAAACCAACTTACAAAAAGTGTATACTGTGGGTCACCACACCATACCCCGCCCCTTCACTTCCCAGACAACCCATCCAAGTCATTAGCAATCCGTAGAACTTTTATCTAATTAGTGAAATTTTAACAAAACGTCAAGTGTTATACTTTTGGGTTCGATTTCTGGAGCTGATGTCCCGTCATATAACGCAAACGGATTCTGTGTTCCTGTGTTCCTGAAGAGTTCGGCGCGCGCGCTGCCAAAGTGTGTAAACAAAACCACGACAGCGCTGACTGCACGATGTAGACGTTGCGTTGTTAACAAAGTTTTTCACCCGAAAACTTAAAAGTTTTTTAATAATACAAATTTGAAAGTGAATCATTTATCTCTTCCGTGGATTTAGCGCGAGGCGGCTGCCAGTCAACTCAGTCGACTATGCGACTCCTTTAACAAACCAAAAAAAAAAAGGGTTAGGTGGGCCTGGGCATGTTTCCCGTTACAAGTTCCAAGGGGTTTCGGGTATTGCTGAGTGTTGGCTGGCATTCGTTTTCCTGAACCTGACGGATGTATGCGACGCGTAGAGATAATTTTTATATAAGTGCGCTTTTAATATTTTCGCAGCCTCTCTCTGGAGTACAATGCTACCGACTTGAATGGCAGCCGATGTGGTAGTGATGGCTGGTGGTGTAAGACGGGTGGCAGCACACCAATGCATGGCAGTATCGGCGACAAGACAGAGAAAACTTTTTTGGTTTATTAATTTTCTTCTTCGAATGGAAATTGAGACAGCAGCCTTGCGGGTGTGTATAGGTTGAGCTACAAAAATAATCAAGCAAAAACGATGATTTGGCGGTGTCACAACTCACAACTCACAAGAAAGAAAGTTAAGGTTTCTTCTTTGTTAACTTTTAAGGCATTGTGAATAAGAAAATATCCTCTGAGAAGAGATTGAAAGCAGGTAGGTAGGTATACTGACAGCTATTTTTATAATCATTTTTTTTATCTCGTTAAAATTTAAAATTCTTTGTTTTTTACTTGCGATATACATACTTAAGTAGGTACTAGCTGTATAAGGTACATTTTGTATTAGTAAAAATAACGAACTCTAGATTTTCATCAAGCATGCCACTATAAAAATAGAGAACATGAAAAAGTGGGTCCCGAAATTCCGTCCGTCTGTCTGAAGGTCATATGTACATATGTACATATCGTCGGCCTCATAAGCAGACCTTGTAACTCCACCTTTTAGCGAAAATGACTTTTGAATGCCATTTTATAGAAAATTGGTCAGCGCAGCAACCTAGAAAATTTCTTATCCCTCTTAAAACTCTAAATAAACTTAAATTTAAATTTTGCATAGCACGTAACTCCATTGCTACTCTGATGTCTGGCAGACCTCGTAACTTCAACAAAAAGTTTTCTCAGAAAACCTTGAATCTTTTATTCGTGGTTATCAAAACTCGTAACTCCATTTAACTCATGTTAAATTGCCACCGCGTTGGAAAACCGCCAAAAAACTATTAAAAGGGGAATCAATTTCTAATCATTTCTGTCGTTTTTTCTAATTATCTAAATTCCATAACATTCATTTTGACCGCGGAGAAGGTGGTATCCCAGAATAATCTGTTGTTGAACAGCATGCCAAGATTTCGAGCGTTTGATACATAGGTGAGTGGGAAATTATTTAGATACAGGTTAGGAAAATAATCTAAGCTTAAGGCATTCTTAGCTTCTTCGAGGTCTTTGGTAATCATGTATGCGCATTGCGCAGTCCTCGATCAGGCCTAGAGCACAACTTTTATTGAGTTCAACATCATCGGCGTACATTTGAATGGATGATCTACTCACTGTTTCAGGTAGTTCGTTTATATGTAATGAGAAAAGTAAAGATCCTCTTGAAATTGGCAGAAGGCAAGATGTTTGATTGCCAACACTCACACATTGCTTTCGATCACGGAGATACGATGAAATTAGAGTCACTGCAGCAGGTGCTAGACAATATAATTATATTTGCAAGTTTGTAACACAAATTGTCATAATAAACGGTATCAAACGCTTTGGAAAAGTCAAGTAGAACCATAAAGGTAACTTGATCATCATAAATAGCTCGTCTGACGTCTTCAACAATGTTTGTAACAGCAGTGGTGCAGCTGTGCTTCTAAAGGAAGCCAAATTGATTATTTGACAGGATTTTGAACATTTAATTGTTTTTGGATTACTCTTTCGAAAACCTTAGATAGAAATGGAAGGACTGAGATAGGTCTAAACTCACTGTTAATACCACTTTTAGGGATAGTAAGTACTATAGCGAATTTCCACTGATTTGGATATAAACCCGTCATAATGATAGTAATAAATATATGAGTGAGAGTATGTAAGACAATCGGTAAATTAATCTTTAGAAAATTTGGGTAAACTCCATCAATACCTTCGATTTTATCGTTATTGGCAGAACCGATTTCAATCATAATTTTTATACGAAAAGTACTTTTAGATCTTAATAATTTTGCATTTTAATAATTTTCAAAAATATATTTTTGGATTAAAAAAAAATCACATTTTTTTGAAAAGCCAATATTTTTTTTAAAAAAAGGTAATTGAATTTTTTACGTGTATCTACGTATATCATAAAATTCTTAAAAATGGTAGGTTTATCATTATTTCTTAACGTTAAAGAAATTTTATATAAAAAATGATTTTTTAAAAATGATCTCCAAAATTTTTAAAATTTTGTTTGCACCTGGGTGACCAGGGCCCTATTTCATAAACATTGACAATCGCGACAGGTGACAATTTGTTAGTTTACAACTCGACAAATATCAAGATCTGTTCCATAAACAATTTGACAATTTTACAGAATTGTCGAAAATGCCCGACAATTGTCAACTTTTCGGTTCATAAAATAATTGTAATGACAATGAATTATCAAGTATTTTTCTACAATTGTCAGGAGTTTTCTGACATATTTGTTCTGACAATTCTTTTATGAAATAAAAAAAAAAAAATATACAATTTACATATTTGTCAGTATTTAATTGACAATTGTGACAGGTAACTCAGTTACTGCCAAGTGTTTACAATGAAAAGACAAAAGTTGAGCTAAAATGCTAAATAATATTTTTTTCAAGTGACAGTTTGACGATTCTCTGTTGGAACTCCGTGTAATACGCTGACGCCCTCGACATAAATAATAATTTTGACACCTAAAATGGCTATTTTATAGACTTCACTTTTTAATAATAAAAACAATTTCGACATGTAACTTCTAACATCGAGAAAATCGGTCGAGAAACAATGAGAATTGAAACAAAATGCATAGATTTTGTTCCATTTTTCATCGTTTAGTCAATTTTCGTTGATGAATTGATCCTTGGTCGAACACTTGTGGATCAAAAATTCAACGAAATTGACAGAATAAAGAATGGTCAAGTCTAAAAAACTGGCATTATAGTATGAATAGTACAATAAATTATACTAATATCTTTGTGTTAGCTCCCATAACAGCAACTTTGCTTGTTGACAAAGCCGCTGAGTTAAAAATGGACCTCGTCCGAGAAAATGATTTTCTGCCCAAAATCTGGATCTACGGCCAACATTTCCAGCGCCAAATTAGCGACCTCACGGCGTTGTCTATGGTCGTCCAGCTTCAATTCTTGCTTTAGTACAGTCTTATTATGTATGTAGGCCCAAATCCAAGAGCAAAACAAGCCAAGTTGACCCTCTGGCGATGCCTAATTTAGCTGTTCGACACTGAATCGACATTTCTGTCTTCTTAATATATAATATAATTTAATATTATGGCCAAGAATTTAGCTTTTTTAGAAAGATGAAGGTTTGCCATTATGTTTTAAAAATGATTTCGTGACCACCGCGGCTGGTTCGAATAAATTAAAGCCGAGAGGCCCAATTTTCGACCACTTTCAGCAATAACGCGCCGAATGTTCTCTTCCAAGGCGTCAATGGTCTTGGGCTTATCTGCGTAGGCAAGCGACTTCACACAACCCCCAGCGATGTTAAATCGCACGATCTTGGAGGGCACTCCACAGGCCCACGACGCGAGATAATGCGCTCACCAAAAGCTCCCTTCAATAAATTGATTGTTTCGTTGGCTGTATGGCATGTAGCGCCGTCTTGTTGGAACCAAAGGTTGTCCACATCTTGGCTCTATAGCGTTCCCCATTGACTGTAACATTATGGCCGGTTTCATTTTTTAAGAAATATGGACCAATGATTCCCTCTTCCCATAGAGCACACGAAACACTGACTTTTTGAGGATTTAACGGCGTCTCAACAATGATTTGAGGATTATCTACACTCCAAGTGAGGTAGTTTTGCTTATTGACTTAGCTTTTCAACCAAAAATGAGCTTCTGAAATGAACTGTGAAAATCATCATCATTCTTGTGAAAATCGGGACCAACAACGATATCGTTTCGAGCCAATTTTGCACAATTTGCATGCGTTGTTTTGGAGTAAGTCTATATTCACAATAAAATGGCAAAATAAACTTAGCATAAATCGAGTGACAAATGTCAAAAAAAAACTAACTCCGAAAAAAGTATTGCCAGATTGAAAACCACACGTCTAAGAAAAACACCCGTTATTTTATTTTGTTCTTCTTATTTAGACTTTGTTCACTAACCGTGTTTTTGCCGTCATAGAAAGAAGCAAGCAATTAGATTTGATGCTTCAGACAACTTCCTTATGTCATGTCCATTTGTCAAATGAGAACTCCAAACTGTTCTAAAGCCAAAGCCATCATTTTCCTTCCACAGTGTGATAGAAATTCACAGAAAAAAAAAATCCATTAAGACCTATGATGACAATAGTTTTTCTTTTTTTGTAGGACGTGCATAGTACACATGCACAATGCACATGCTACATCTCTGGCGACTAATCTGCCACGCAATTTGTCTATATTGGCCACCCAAAGCATCACAAAAAGGATTTATTTTCTTTTATTTTTATTTTTAATTTTTATTTTAATACATATATATTTTTTTAAAGTTTGAAAGAAGAGCAAACCCATTGCGCTATCCCTTAACACTTGAGCACCAAAAAAAAAAGAAATCAAAAAAAAAATCAGGAATTCCCTTCAAGGCAGCAGCACATATACATACACACATATCCACCCATACAATTCTAAATGAATGATAGAGTGAAAAATCCTGTCCCGTTTGCCCCTTTTTCACTATGACATAATATCATCACATTTTAATTGCGAAATATTAAAAGAGATGAAAAAATTGGCTGAGCCTGTGGGCACTCATCTCCCACATCCTTTACAGATGGGGTTCGGTGTGTGGTGTTCGGTGCTTGGTTTGCCTCCTGAGCCCTGATCCTGACTGCGCGCTCAATGCATATCCTTACTATGTTATGTTGCACACGCAGCGAGGGGTGGTCTTGCTCTTGCTCTTCCGGGGATGGCTCATATCTGGAGCTCGTTTGCATGCACTCGCATTCAAATAAATGTCTTTCCCTTCGAGTGTTGTTGGGACTTCTCTCGTTTTTTTTTATTTTTTTATTTTTCGTTCATACAGAACATCCCTCACTATTTTTAGCTTTTTTCTGCATTTTTTTTTTGTTTTTATGAAAATGATTTTGTGACATAAATTAAGGCCCGGGGGCAGGCAAAACACTATTAAAAATGTTCATAAATTCACTCTAATATGGGAAGTGAGTTGGGGTGGTGTCTTCTGATGGCGGTTTCCGCACCAAACGTTAGCGTTCATTGAACTTTTTTTTTTTCATATATTCGAGCGTCTCTCTGTTTTTTTTTTTGATTTGATTTGGTGCGTTTTATGTGGATTTATTTTCGCATAAAACTTTAGTTTATGTTTTTTTTTTTTTATTATTTATTATTATATTTTGATGTTATTTGTTTGGCAGATACCACACTCGTAGAACTAAAAACAAAAAATATGTATAAGTTTGTATATATGTATGTATATTTATTTTGATGGCATATATTAAAATGTTGCAGTGGAATCGCCTGCAGCAAGTAGGCGGGATGCGTGTGTACGTGTGCATTGTACATCCATTGGAAATGTTAATCCAAATGTCAGAGTTTAAAATAATTCAACGCCTTGATTGGGTTCTTTTTGCCATCGCAGTCCAGGGATACGTGATTTTTTTGTGTGCTAATACACTTTAGTGTGGGTTTTTTTTTCCATGAAAGTCGAGGACTAACTCCAGCCGGGAATATCTCTCTGATGGCTATGAAAAAGAGAAAACCATACCTTGTTTTTTGGCTTTTTTCAATTTTTTTTTTTTTTTTTCTGGAACAAAAATAAAATCGAAACAGATTTCAGAATAAAATTTAATTAGTTTTAATATATTCTGGATTTTTTCCAATGGTTATACGAGTAGGTTGAGATGAATCCTATAGGAAAAAAACATATTAATTTTATTAGTCCAAAATCTGTCGACGAAGGTATGTAAAATTTGCAAAAGAAACTTTTCAAAGCCATCAGGTTCATTTTCTCATAACTTAGATTCATATCAATATTTTGTGTATAATCTTTAAGTTTTAAGAACTTTGAACGCATTACGTTCAAGCCTGAATAACACATCAATTTTTTTCTGTGCGGCCAGTAGCCTCCTTGAATTGTAAGATTCATCCAACTGCTACAGAATTTAATGGAATAAGTGACTTAAATCACAGCCGATTTATCTGAAAACACTTCAAACTCCCACCGGTAATAGTCGGTGTGAGTCTACTTTGGAGCTTGCGAAATTTTCATTTTCATGACTTGTGTACGTACCTAAAGCAGTATTCTTCTGATGATAGGGACATATCCAAGAGCCGAAGGATTGTAAGGACGATTAAAGTAAACCATGCAACGTCCCTTCCACTTTTATATTCTCACACCATTGAAAAAGACCGATTTATTAATTTTATGATTATTTTAACCCCAGTGGTAAATTGATTCTTTAAGTATACCCTCTATAGTTGAAACTAGAATTAAGGAATGCTGCCAGTAGTATACCTTTGTTGGAAAATGCCCACGACAATGGCAAAGCTAGGGAGGGAAAATGAGGTTTTTCGCCCGGGCATAATGTCTTGGGACTTAGGGATCGGCTTAATCATCTTCGCTGCCCATTGAGATAAAAAAATAACACTCTCAGAGTTTTAATTAATCAGAAAAAACCCAAACCATTTTTCTCAATTTGAGCTAGCTATACTTTCTACTTAAATGCAATTTTTTTTTGGAAATTTTAAAACTATAGATTTGCCTTCCTCAAAATACAAGTAGGTATTAGTTTCGTGCGTGCGAAAACCTAACATTTTGATGATGTTTGCAATATGGAAATGATATATGTCCAAAAGGTGATTCGCATAAGGTGTGACAAAAAGCTAGAGAATGTAGGTTGGCTCGAGACAAGAACATAATCGTATTTGAGTGGGGATCTATTCCTCGTCGTTTAGCCGGGAGGGGCTTTTAATCAAAAAAAAAAAAAGTGAACAATAACTTAAAAAAATAATTTCGAAAGGTTCAAATTTTTGTTTTGGATTTACATATTCGAAAAGCATTCAAATGTTTACGCGTGCAAACTTAAAAAAAGTAAACTATCTTTTTAAGCCCTCTACCATAGCCCAGGATTGGAAATGAATGCAATCTGTTCTAAATTTATTCGACTTTGACTTGAAATAGTTATAAAATCACCAATCATTTGACATCAAAAATATTGGAAACATTTGTGCCCCAATCATTTGGAATGCTTTGATATGTTTCGCATTCTGTGCATTGCGTTTGACCTAAATAAAGCTTACATTTTCTGGCCTCATTAAACTTTTCCCACGCACTTATATGAAAACGTCTCACCTACACCTTGTATTCCTAGTCGTAAGCAAAAGAATTCGAAAAGTGCAAAAGAATGCAAAGAATGAAAAAGAATACAAGGACAAAAAATATTGCATTCAATTGACTGCTGTTAGGGACGCATATTATTGCAATATTTTTGATCGAAATCTCAAAGTGCAGCCAATGAATGCAATCTTTGAGTTTAATTAATTGAATGATGTGTAAAAGTCTGTATTCACGAAATGATTGCATTCTTTTACAACTCTGCTACAACCCAAAGTAAAAAAAATTAATAAGGACTCATTCTTCTTTAAATTGTTTTTTGGTTTTTGTGAATAAAATTTGTAGAAAATTGTACATTTAATTTTTATTTTAAACCAAGAAGTTTTTTTTACAAAAAAAAAAAACAAATATGATATCAGTGTTATTAATAAAAAGAACAGCAAAATAGCTTAAGGGTGTTTTTTTTATAGGTACCTATAGAACTTTGAAATGGAATAAATCAAAAAAAATCATAAAACAAAGATGATTTTTTTAAATTCACATGAAACTTACTTTATTCGAAAGTTGATCTTCTGGCATTATAATTTAAATATGATTTCTGGCATACGACCACCACGGCTGGATCGGACGTAGTCTAATCTGGAGGTCCAATTTTCGATGACTTTTTCCAACATTTGTGGCCGTAACGCGGCGAATGTTGTCCTCCAAGTGGTCAATAGTTTCGGGCTTATCATCGTAGACTAGCGTTAAATCGCACGATCTTGGAGGCCAATTCGCGGGTCCGTAACGTGAAACTATGCGGTTATCAAAGGTTTTTTGTCAATAAATCAACTGTGGCACCAGCTGTGTGACATTTTGCGCCGTCTTGTTGAAACCACAGCTCCTGCACGTCATGGTTGTTCAATTGATGAACGAAAAAGTCAGTAATCATGGCTCTATAGCTGTTACCATTGACTGTAACGTTCTGGCCAGCATCGTTTTTGAAGAAGTACGGACCAATTATTCCACCAAACCATAAAGCACACCAAACATGCAGGCCCATTGGGCACAATTTGGAAGCGTTGTTCAGGCGTCATTCTATTCATGTTGAAATTCCAAACCAAACTAAAAATAAATCACTTGACAGCTGACAAAATGGCAGCCAGTTAAAATAGTGTTGCCAACTTCCGTTATATGTATGAGATTTTTTGATTTTCTAATGTTGCCTCAAGAAATTTTATTAACTGATTTTCCGATTCCACACTTAAAAAAAACGAAAAGAATGTAAAAAATCATGACTTCCCGTCAAATTTCATGGTAAAAACACTTTTCTGAAGTACTCATAACATATTAAAAAATTTTATTTGGAATAATTTTTGTTTCTATATAAAACTTTATTCTTTCTAATCAACAATTATTGAAATAGTTGTATTCCTCAGTGGGCTTTTTGGGTCAAAACATCTTCTAATCAATGTTCCAAAGTTAATTATTTTATATTTTTAATTTTCCTAATTAGTTGGCTGCTGCAATTCACATAAATTAAACATGTTTTTTGTTTGCACTGGTATTGGTATATCTTGTTAATGTTTAACAATTTTATTTGAAATCATCCTTGGGGCAATAAATTTTATTTTACAAATAAATTTCTATAAAATTCCCCGAGGACAAATTCAGCTCAGTTCAAATAATAAAACAAGAATAAAAACTGCATCGCATAACAAGTAGGTATATATGTAAACATATTACCAATGCACCCATGATGATGATAAAAAAATCATGTGGCTTTTATGTTATATATTTTTTTTTTATTTTTAATTTTTATATGCATTGTGCCGTGTTGTAGTGTTTTTTTTTGAAAAATGCTTTGTCACAGGATCAACATTTTGTTTTTTATTTGGCTTCTTAATGGTTTTTGCTGCATTCAATCGTGATTGGCTAATGGCTGGTGGTAGTGATAGCACCTATACCACAAACCGCCATGCCAGTTCTATACATTCTACGGTGCCGCGATAAAGCTGTGATGCAGTTTTTGTGCAATTGCATCACCTCTCATCATAATCCTTGCTGGCCGGTTTTTTCCATCGATGTCCGTCCAGGGACCATGTTTTTTTTTTTTTTTTAGGTTAGCATGGTCCTTTTTTAGTTTTAATATTCTTTATATTTTTATTATTTTTTATTGTTGCTGCTGTTTTTTGGATGAAATATGAAAATAGTCTATACATTTAAACATACGTAAAATATATTTTCCACCCTCTTGTCGAATTTTTTTAGGGGAGGGGTGGACTTGGTTTTATGCCTGTGCTGGATGCAGCACATAGCTTCATTTTCCCCGGTGCATTCGCTTTGAATTTGGTCTCCTGAAACGAACAGCTCCACCATCACCATTCTATGCAATTAGTTTTATTTATGCATTAGATGCAAAAATATAAATTTTTTGACCGTGGATGGATGTGGTGGTGTTGTGTTTTAAGGGCTGGGACACAGTGAGGCTATTGTTGTTTTGGTTTTTTTTTTTTTTTTTTTTTGGTTTGGTTTATTATATTTTATTCTGCCTGATGTTAGTTAGTGCCAACGTTATTTTAACGTCCATTCAGTTGTTTGTTATTTTTGTAAGCTTTTTTTTCTATCTATTTTGAAATAACAAGCTGACGGACAGACACTTTTCAAATGGTTATTTGGACAAAATAAAATAGAACGAAGAGAAAAAAAAAAAAAACCGAATTGAAAAACGTTGTTAATTGTTTTTGTTTTTTGCGCATAGACAAATATTTTTCAAATAAATACAAAAAAGCAACAACAAAATTTGTCATTTGAAATGTGCATTCAGAGTGTTTTGTGATGGCAGCTCAGCAATAATACGAATGTGTTGTGACAGAATGAGAAAACATTTGAGCGGACGGATAAAATGACACTAAAAATAAGGCAACAACAACAACAGCAGCGACAAAAACCCTAACATCACAACAAATTAATGTGGTGCATGAATGGAAATGACAGCTCAGCTCAGCTCAAACAAAAAACAGTATATAAAATAAATAAAACGAATGATTCATAGAGAATAAATAATAATGTTTTATTTGCCTCACAGTGAAATACGAAGCACGACTGGACTGCATCAACAAGCTCTTAAGGTTCAGTGGAATCAAGGGGTGTTTAGATGTATGTTGTTTCTTCAGAAGGTAGGTTCATTAGGAATGTTTTCAATATTGGGAATTCAATAACATTAGGCTGGATCTAAGCGAGTGACAAAATGCCATTATGTCTGCCATATTTCAGCTATTAGTTCCCATAATAATGTTTAATGACAAAAATATGTTCAAAATGGCAGACACTAAGGCAATTTTTCACTCGTTCGTTTGTATGGTTTGAGTTAATATCAGTAGCACCGTTCAAATCTTACTCCAATCGGAGTAAATTTACTACAATTTTAAGGAAGAAAAAAAAATGTACTCCGCCACTCCTTTTGTTTAGATCTGCTCCTTTTTCCACACTGAAAAATTCAAAAAATTCTTTAGCCAAACCACATGAAAGTAAATGACAACACTGTTTTATTCAATTTTTTAATTTAATTTAGTAGGTTTATTAGATACTATTATGATTTTCACGCCTAAAACGAATGGAATTTATGGGATCTATTTTTTTTTGTCAACAAAAATATTTATTTCTATAAAAATATTTTTTTTTTGTTAAAAATATAGTTTTTGAAAACTTGATTTTTTCTTTCGATTTCATTTTTTTTTTTGTTAAAAATACAGTTTTTGAAAATTAGCTTTTTTTACAAATCTGCTTCCAAATTTTTCTACTGAAGTTCGAAGCCTGGATACTTCGAAAACCCTGATTGAGAAACAAAATTTGAGATCAGCTGTTTGAAAGTGTGTTCTAAATAGTTTTTTGCAAAATTATTTTGATCATTAGTTCAGCAAAAAATGTAGGTACCTAAACGCTACTGCTCCCCTTAAATATCGCGCAGCAAATAAAAGATCAGTTCAATAATTTTATAAATAGAATTAATTAAATTTAATTTAGAGTTCTGTTAGTTATTAATTTTAGTTTTTTACTGGAAGGCAGAAAATGGTAGTTACAAAATGGCTGGTCCTCTATAGCCTTTTCAATTTTCCACCAAAATTTTCCAAAAACATGACAAAAACAATTCTTAAAATTTATCGATTTATATTTTCTTTGCTTTATCACTTTTCATTTTTTTTAATGAAGATTTGTATCAGTGGATTTTAATACTTTCGTTATGTATTCTGTATGATATGAGCCAAAATATGACATTATATAAAAGTGGTTTAGGGCTATGAAATCAGGGATAAATATAAATATAAATAATTTAAAAATCCTCTTATGTTGGGTGGCCCGCTTTCGTTGTTATAACGATTTTAGAATGAAAATTCATCAATATAATGTAGTTCAAAGAATTCCAAATGATTGTTTTTATGATTAAGACTTAATTTCCTTTTTTGTTTGTAAATTAATAAAAAAAAAAATAAAAGTTAAAATGTTTGTGCCTTTTTTAAATAAAATTTATTGTTTGACTTGAAAAAAAAAATGGTCAAAAGTGGGCATACAAAATTCTCTCCAAAATGGGTGAATTTCTGAAAAGAACATATTATTTATAAATTAATTATGATATTTTTTTTAAACATCTAAAGAGTGGTTCAGATTTTATTCAATTAAAATCGCCTCTTCATAGCACGGGAACCAGTGTGCATGTGCTTATTTTGGAATATCTTTTTTAGTTGATGTGTACGAAGTTTAAAATATAAACACTGTCCGTCTGTATGCCAGATGATATGAAACTGTTGTTTAATCCACACTTCTGTGTGAAAAATTAAGCTATTCCATCTCAAATTTTTCTACAAACAATAATCTTTGCTTAAATCCAGTCTACTCGTCAGCCCTATACCCATCTATCTATCGCTTAGTTTGATATACAGGTTATAAGTCCATTGCAGCTTCAAGACAAAACAATTAATTTATTTGGATGCGTATCTAAAAGAAACAATTAACATATAAACTCCCAAAACAAAACAGACTATATCCCCCGGGCTCAATAGATCTGTAGGCTGCGCAGGTCAACTATACCCAAACTTGTTTGCTTAGTTAGCGGCCGGCGCACTGTGGCTCAAAATTACTTTTTTGAGTGCAAAAATTATTACTTTTGAACGCGTACATATATCGCCACAATTTTTTTTTTTCATCTTAAAGGCAATTTCCAAGGCTATAAAATAGTGAATTTCAAATAAATAACTGTAAAAGGTGTTTCTTAATCAAAGGCTAAACTAAGAATTTCTTAGAAAAAGGAATTAACAGAGAAAGGAATTAAAGGAAAATTATAAAAACAATTAAAATTTTGCAAATTTTGTAAAAAGAAGACTTTCGTCTATTTAATTGCTTACAAGGTGTTCCAAACAAATTGTTTTAAAAACAGTGGATGCATAAAGTTAGCGAACCAATTTTTGATGTTTTAAGCAAGTATTTAAATAGTATTTTGTGGCTCATGGACATATCTTATAAACTGTTTCAGTGGTCAAACGGACCAAAAGTTTAATACATTATTTAAAAATTTTGTTTTAATAGAATATACTGTGCTTTTTTTTTTAATAAATTATAGATTTTAATTTTCAGACAAAAATCCTTGGCATCATCATCATTTTCAACATTTATTGGACTTAATAGTTCCACCTAATGTATATTTCTCATAACCTCTTTTTTTGGAGAAGTGATAAAAACTTATTTTTTTCTGCTACCTGTTTATTGGACCATAAAATAATAATCCATATACATAATTAAATATTTCTTACAACTTTTTATGGAGTATGCAAAAAGAAATTAATCTCTTTCTTTTACTTTTTTGGTATTAATAAAGAAATAAAGAAGTAGTTAATCTCTTACCTTTGACAGGTTAAAAAAAATAAAAAAAAGGTAAGGATTATAGTTTTCTTTCTTGTCTAGATTCATTCGTTCTTACCTACTTAAGTTTCAAAAACTCTTTGTTTAAGAAGAATTTATTCAAAAAGCGACGTGACAGTGGGCGGTTTTTTTTACGATTAAGATAATAACAAAAAAAAAATTAAATTCAAATAAGAAGAAGATTTCCCGTTTTCAGCTCTTTTGAGAAAGGAGTAAATTTGCTTTTAAGACCAAAATGCTAGCACAGAGAACATTCTTTTTTTTTAAACAAATGACATTTTCTATAAACATTGCAAAAAGTTGCAGCTGCAATTTTGGATATGGCTTAACAAATAGTTGGGCTAAAATATTCTGTAATTTTTTTAGCGGGAACTACCAAGTAATTTTATGTATCTCTATATTCAAAACTCAAAAACTCATAAAAATTTTTTTAACAAATTGTTTAATTTCAAATTTAAATTTTCTTATAAATAAAACAACCACGTTATATAAAAGAAAACTAATATATTCCATAACATATGACATAATTGCAAAAAAGAAAGTAAATAAATTCGTCTTTTTGTCATTTTTTTACTCTAGAACAAAATTGCCCAACTTTGAAAAGCTATATAAACCAAACTTTTAATAACCAAAAAATTATTTTTTTATTGTTTTTGAAGCTCTGTCTAAATTTCTATTAGAAATAAAAACAAAAAAACTACAAAAAAACATTGGATTTTGTATTTTTGCCGCGACTTTTTGCTTTTTGGACCACAGTGCGGCGTTAAAACTGTGTGCATAGGAGCTAATCACATACAAAAATTCATATTTTTTATGAAAGTGACTTTGGACAAACCAATTATAACAATTTTGGTTTTTAAAAGTACTTTTTATGCATCCTTGCATGGCCAGGACCCCCCGCCACCCAGTGGGCACACTTAGGGTACCCGGATTTTTTTTTTTCAAGTTCAAAGAAGCCCGTTAACTCACGCCCACTTTTAATAGCAATAAACTGTTATAATTGTTATAAATTGGCATCCGTCTAAACAGTTTAAATATACATTGCGTTTCCAACTTGATAATTATTCTTGCGTATTTTCAAAGAGAAAAATTGAACTAATATCGCCCAACAACATACAAAACTACTCAACGACTCACGTTCTTGTGTTACGGTCTTTGTTAAATTATTTTCAGCGTACTCTAGTCATACTCTTTTGAATGCCCGTAATATTATATAACACAAATTAATGTAACTTAGTGTTAGCAGGTGTACGAAGAACATATAAACAAGCATACAAAAATAAATGACTCAATATCCCAGTAGGAAATTTCGAAAAATTCACTAGTGAAGAAGTAGATTTTTCCCTATGGAAAAGAAGCTACACCCATGATTTTCCTACGGAATCCTATCATGAATTTAACATGGGCTCGCCATTGGAAGGAAGCACCTACATTACTTTCTCGATGAATATTCTGTAATGACATCACTATGTTAATGGAATCTTCTAATTCATAAGTTCTTTTTCTTCTAAGACAAAACTGGTTCTCATGACTTGATGTTTTCTTCAAATCAAATGAATACAGGAATATTGTTATTTTATTTAATCAGTGAAGGAACCATTGAAAGTGAAACGTATGAATATCTGAAACCTTTTTTTTCTACATTGGAAAAAGGAGTACAAATAGGGGATTTTATCTTCGAAGAAAGAACATGAATGAAATCCCTATTTATGCATTTTATTCTGATTTCATCATGAAATCATGAATGAAACAACAAATTGAAAATTACTATAATGTATGTATGTACTATATAGTATATTTGAAAGAAGTAGGTATAAGTACATATTTTAAAGTAATTTCAGTTATATTTACTATTTTTGATGAATAAGTAAATTAATTAAAAAAAAACTTTAATAAATAGAAAAGGACAGATATTATGATTTATATTTGTAAAAAAAACTAAAAAGATGCTGTGTTCATGCATAATTCGGTCTCTTGGTGGTTTCCTTGTTTTTTTTTTTCTGATTAAAAAATACTCGTATACATAAACTGATTTAAAAACACTTAACAGATCTGCACGACTGTACTACTTGGCCACAAAATCCAAATTAATTCTTTTTAGAACAAAAGAAATGACAAAAACAGTTGCTAATATTAGTGTCGCCAACCGATCAAATTAAAACCCCCAAAAAATAGACTACATTTGCATCGTACAATTTTTTGTAGGAGGTCAAATTCTATTCAGCAGGCAGAAAAAAGGAGTACGTTCCACGAAAACAATCATTTTAAATCAAACAAACCAATGAAAGGATGCACTTCATTTTAGGAAGGAAATCTTCGCATTCAGTTTTGCATTGAATTCATTTAATTTTTCCATATTATGAAGAAGAATTTGAATAAGTGTCTCTTTATCCTCTCAGATCAGGTATAGAATTATCTTGCCAAGCAAACGAAATACTTAAAAAGATACATTCCTCTTCACTAGCGATATCAAAATAGTTCTGGCATTTGGCATTATTTGGTTGGATTTTGTGTAACGAAGAAAAAAGGGTTGTTTTGCGAGTTATTTTCTCATCGCAGGCATAAAACACGCAATGTTATCTAAATTGTTTTCAAACCACTGAAAAGATGCAGAACAAATTTGTTGTGGTCAGTATTGTATTCATTTGAGTTTGTGTAGTTAAAAAAGGGAATTGCGATTTTTCGTATTTCCTATACTTTTTTTCTAGAGCAAAGCGCAAGATGCTACTTGAATTATGAACTACTGACTCCTTGCATTACTTTTGATGAAAGAAATCAATGCATTCCTCCTCCACCCAAATTTGTCCCTGAGGAGCCAATTTCCTACTGGGATGCCAAAAACTGAACTTATCGCATGTTTAAAATTAATCATTCAACTAAAAATGTCTTAAGAGAATAACTTAAACAAAATACAAGCTTTAAGCGGAAACATAACCAATTAGGAAAAAACATGTTTTTTTCAAAGCTCCTTTTACAAATAAACTGTAGTATAATGGACCCATAACCCCATTAACATTCAACTTTATAACCAGTGATATTCTACTAAAAAATAAAAAACAATAAAATTAAAATAGTTATCTCTGTCTGTAGGTACATTTTGTATTCTGACTTTAATGAGAAATCCCAGTTACGAATTTGTTAACCGTAAATTGCATACCTTTCGGCAAAAGATATAAACTTTAAACGCCTGGTTTGATTGAGGTTTTTTTTTTACAACACGAAACCGTCCAACACAGCACCAGGACTAGGAAGAGAGAGAGAGAGATAGAGAATGAGATCACATACAGCCGTTTGTGTCGAAAATGTTATTTTATGTTTTCCCATATTTCGGTTATTTATTACAAATATTGTATACGAGTATGTATTGCGAAATCATAGGAAATGCAATATAATAGCCCAGAATGTTCATCAGAGAGTGTACACGTTCCCGAGATGATGATAATACCCCATGTAGGTATATGTGGGTGCATCATACAAAATGATGCCAACTCAGAAAATCGAACTGGGAATCTCTGAAATTGCATCCACATTTTATTAAATGGAATATATATATGATTTTTTTTTTTTATTTTGTAAATAAAAATAAAAACAATCAAATATATGAGAAAGTTATTCTTCTCATGGGCATATTGTTTGGAGAGTGTCAATCTTTGACGGAATGGCAGAGGAAGTGGTTGTAACTAAAATATCTACTCGTACAGGCAGGCATGTATGTGTATACCAATTCATATCAAAGGCAAACAGATACATTCATAGGAAACTGTAAAAATGCCTTTGAATCGATTTAATGGACTCCATATGCAGTACGAGTACATCCTATAACGAATATTTAGTCCTTATAAAATAATTCTTAATGAAAAAATTCAAAACAATCTATGAAATAATTCCTTACTTTAAAAATGAAATAAATAATTCAGAATTGGAACATACACAAAACTGAATATATTTAGGAGTTATTTCATAATAAAATTCCATAGAACAAAACATACAAGAAGACATATTTTATGTGTTCATTTAATTGAAAGCCTTTAAAATTATGTAGTTTTACCTTTTATCCAGCAAGAGAAAAATATCTTAAAATTGTCATTGTAATTTTAAGCCATTATAAAATATATTCTTTTTTTTTTTGCAACATGAGGGGCCAGGCAGCCGTCTGTGCCACTCGCGCTGCCTGCACCACTCCAAAATAATCCCTAGCAATGATTAAAAAATAGAAATTCCAACAAAATAAAGTGCATTTACTCCTAATAACAATGTGTTACAAAATTAAAAAAAATTTAATTACTTTTGAAGTGACCTAGTAGAGGTTGTATAGGTATGACTGAATTCATCATATAATGGGACTCGAAAAATTCATAGAACCTCAAAATTTCAATTTTACTGTCCACGAACCGTTTTTTAATGTTATGAGACTTCAATGGTTTTTAACTCAGTCATTTTTCGACCAAATTTAGATTTTTAAACAATTAAGAAAAGAGGAGTTTTCGTCCTTTTTAAATATATAAACTTTTCAGGTTGGGTGTCAAATCGCCCAAAACCGAATCGCCCAAAATGCAAAAAAGCGAAAAAATGTCAAATCACCCAAAAACTTTTTTGGGCGACTTGACATTTCAATTTTTTGGTCGATTTGACATAATGTCAAAATGCCCAAAAAAATAATTTTGGGCGATTTGGTGTTTCGGCAATTTTAGTTGGCCCTGTGTCAAATCGCCCAAAACCAAATCGCCCAAATCTGAAAAATGTCGCATCGCCCAAAATTTTTTGGCGATTTGACACTATGACAAATCGGCCAAAAAAGAAAAATGTCAAATCGCCAAAGTAGAAATGGGCGTTATGTCGCAATCCAAAAATACTAACATTTAGGGTTCTTTTAACAAATCGCCCAAAATATTTATTGCAATTAGACCAAAATATAAAAAAAAACAATTTTTTTTTAGTATTTGTGTCAGTTCCTATTTTATTTTTTTCTTTATACATATGTCTGCATACAGATATGTGTATGTATTTACATGTATGAGTATTACCAACTTTTTATATACATACGAGTTTATGTCTACATATGAGAACTCAAATATTTCATATTTACATGTTTTTCTTAATGTTTAATTTGTGTAAACTTGCATCGAACTCTCAACTTGCTTTCTGCATACAGGACAGCCGTAAAATGATTGCGACTCTGCAATAGATTGCGCCTGTAGTTTCAGATCGCACTCATTGCAAATTTGCAATTGTTGGCATGGTAATAAAACAATGTTAGGTTTCAAAACGTAACAGATTATGCATACTCATAGCTTCCTTCGTCCCTTCTTCTTTTTCTTTATCATCTGCTTCTTCTCCCTCATCTTCACTACTTCCAACAGGATATTCTTCAAACATATCTTCGTAAGGTTCCATACCAGTACAAATGTTATTTTTAACATATACCATTCGATCTAAAAATCTCATTATATTAATGGCACCGTTTTCAAGAAGCGCAGAAGCCTCCATTATATTTTTGTTTCTCTCTATATCGATTTTTTTCCTTGATTTGGTACCAGTAGTGCCACCACTTTCTATGTATAAGCATAGAGAAATTACGGCTTTTCATAAATTTCTCTTCTTGAAGGACTTTAACAAATTTAAAGAAATTGCCCTTTTTGGTCAACATTCGTCCAAGTATACTATTGTAGCCTTCAATATCGGATGTTGTCCTTGTTAGCTTTTTAAAAACTGAGAACTGTAGTGGCCCGATCTAAAAGTAAGTATGCTTATGCGCGAGGGCAAAACGGGGCGCGTGCGCGGCGCAAAGCGCGTCGCGCCGCCCCCCTCCCCGCCGTGGTTTCATAGTATTACCTTTCACATACATTTACAAACATGATTATTTAAGTAAATTTATATTCATTTACATACCTTTCGTATCCAAAACTTCTCATAATAAGCCAAAAAGCTGTTAAAATTATTGGAAAATTCTTCGTTGGCTAGTTTTCGAAGCATACCAAATGCTAATGCTAAATCGCCCAAAATTATTTATATTTTTTGGGCGATTTGACATTATGCTAAATCGCGCAAAAATCAAAAATGTTAAATCGCCCCAAAAATTATTTTTGGGCGATTTGGCATTTTTCTTCATTTTTGCAATTTGGGAGTTTTGGTTTTGGGCGATCTGACGCATGGCTATTTTTGCATTATGACAAAACGCCCACTCTTTTTGGGCGATTTGACAGTTTTGTTTTTTTGGGCGATTCAACATAATGTCAAATCGCCCAAAATTTTTGGGCGATGTGACATTTTTAAGTTGTGGGCGATTCGGTTTTGGGCGATTTGACACCCAACCACTTTTCATACTTCTAAATTGTATAGTGATTTTCTGGATTGAATATAAAAATTACACATTTTTAAACGTTTTTTTTTTTCAGAATTTGAAGACCGTTTTAAGCTATATTTGAAGTTTTTTGAAGTGAAATTTTGTTGGATGTTCAATTTTAAAGTTCTTTTTATGTTGAATCTATAGAGAGCTTTCATGTATTAAAATCGGTCAGAAATTGTGGAAGCTATGATTTTCAATGGCTCTTCCACAAAGATTCGACTAAATTTGAGCGATGACCTATGTTATGTTCACCTTAAAGGCATCGGTCGATTGTGGTTTATTTGCATAGACCTGCGACTTCTGGAAACCCTACAAGAAAAAGTCGAACAGAGTCAAATCGCACGATCTTGGTGGCCAATATTGATAATAAAGTTTTCTCATTTTGGCTGTTCATTCGTATAACTTGCCATGTTGGTTTGGCATAAGTAACTGACAGATTTGACAGATATCATCAAAACAACATGGCCGATTTACCCAGGTACGACAGTGGAGTCATCAGCTAGAGATGCGGTCGTACCCTTCTAATAATTTTTTGATTGTCGGAGTTGAAACAAATCCCCTTTAAAAAATTTAACTCACATTATATTCGTGTTGTGATTTTTAAAGAAATCGGTAAACTTCAACCAGTATTTGCATATTAGAAGGGTTAACTAACTAATGTGCCCACTGTAACTAAATTATGTCAAAATGCACTGATGGTATGAAATGCTCTGACCTCATAAAATGAAGGGAAGAATTGAAAAAAAAATACTGTTTCACATTCGTGTTGTACGGCTGAACAAAGAATCGCTTTTGATTCAAAATAGGTTTTAACGACATTTAGTCCATAAAAATTGGCGTTTCGTTGCGGCGATCTTACTTGGGCTCATCAGTTGACTAGTGAGGGCAATTTTAATTAAGTTCAGTTCAACCAACCATATGCTGTGCAAAATTAATTAAATAGACAATGGTTGGCTGAAATGTGTTAGTACAACATACAACCACTAAGCTAGCCAAACCATACGAATATGAAACTATCAATCATCCTTCACTTAACCGTGCCAACATTAATTACCCACACGGAACGTTTCTGCTAAATCCCAAAATTTCTAACAGGAATATTTAAAACCACCATTATATTATGACAATATAGGGTCTTCCTTAAAAGTACTTAAGGCGATATTACACTGTCATATATATATGTCTCACTATGACATATAATATATGACTCCATATTTGATTTATGTCAAAGTAGTATTAGGCTCCATGTATTTTTGTCATTTAAAATTTGACTATCACACTTAAATGACACAAACCCAATTTTTATATATCAAATTTTCGAAAAAAAAATGTGTATGAAAATTTTTTTTTTATGAAAATATTGAATTGCGATATAATTATATAATTTGAGCTGTATAGAAATTTGGTTTTTATTTTGATAAAAAATAATTACTTAAATTTTACCCAATTTCCTATTTTTAAGGCAATGCAAATAAAAAATCAGACTTGAAATAGATTTCAAGAAAATTATCAAGCGATTTGAAAATTCAAAACAAAAATTTCGAATTCCGAGTCAAATTTTTTCTTTCAAATAAAAAACTTAATTTTTTCGAAAATCTACACTTTTTATTTGTATACAAAATTTAAATATTTACTTCATTATTCAGCCTTATCACGAATTTCATCGTAATCGGACACTTTGTTACGAATCGCGTAAAAAAAAACTCCATCAGAATCCAAATTGCCATCAAGAACACATTCGGTGATTGTTTTTTTTCGGGATTCTTAAACAACCCTATACTTAATTTATGTGATTTTTTTATTAAAAAATATCAAATATATTTTGTATTCTAATCAAAATAGTTAAGGCTGTTTTGGAGAGAATTGGAAAAAATTAAAATCACTGTTTGGCAGTTAACCGTTTTGGATAAGATAAAATAAAAATTTTAATTTATTTTCGGGAATTCTATAAAAATGCTCCGTACCAAATTTTGAAGCCAATTTCTTTCTATCTTAATCTTCACTCAACGTACAGACGACGTACTGACGGACGGTATAGCGAAAAGCACTTCTTTGAGACTTCTCCAACCGCATCGTAAGTTTGATCAACACCTCGAAATTGTACACCAAATGGACATTTGACAATGAAAAAGTTATTAAAGGGTCAATTTGACGACTGAACCCTTGAATGTTTCTAAAGCAAATAGTCTGAAGTCAGCTTCAGATTTTTTCTTTATTTTAACAAATCGTGCTGGTGAAATTCTTATCAATTTTGTATACATCAATTCATTTTCGCGTAATTTTGCCTTAAGGTGAAAGAAAGGCATTCATTCACGCGCGATCTCCTAAAACATAAGGGGAGAGGTTGATAAGGTTTGTAGTAAAAGTTGGGAGTGCATTCCACTGCATTTCGTCGTTGCGTCGCGTCATCATAAGAAAAAGGTTGGTACACAAGTCGTTTCAACCCCTTACCCTAAGCAGGGTAACAATAGAGCATAGAATTACGTACAAAAGTGCTCTCGGTGAAGATGGTGGTATAGCATGGGGTACAACAAAGGTAGCCATAGCCTCATATATATGGCATCATACATATAGTTTGGGTTATAGTTACAACAGAAAACTGGCCTGCAGGCATTTCATAGAAAATCCAACGCTACAAGGTACACGATAGAAATGGAAATGGTTGTTATGATGGAAACTTCATAGAAATTTTCTTATACTAACAAAAAGATTATTGAGTCATACGAAGAGTAAGAGAAAACTATATTGGAAGTGGAAGAAACACACCATCAGAGCCAGAGGTTCAGTCTTCTCCAGTTAGTCTATGTAGATTGTAGAGTAAAGGGACCATCATGGGAGAGCGGATGGTGTGTAGATAAAATGAAAGAGAGTCAAATAGTCACCCTGCGGCACTTTGTTGCCAAGATTCGAGAAACGAGTGCAGTGGAGGAAGAATATTCTGTGTTTAGTATTAGTATTTCAAGGAAAACAGGAATAAAACTGGGAAAGTCTTCAATGTAAAGCACATTTTAGTTTTGCGTAAACATTTTAAAACAAATTGTGTGCTATTTGAGATATTTAAATCTCAGTATGGAAAATAGCATAAGAAGTGGTTATAAGCAACACTGTTTCCTATATATGTAGTTATAATCTATACGCCCAGTAAGATCGGAGATCTTTTAAATGCAACTTCATACCTCGACTGGGAATTAATTTGTAGTTGGCACAGTGGATTGGGGATAAAACTTCATACATATTTTAGAAAACAGCTAAGAATGTTGCCTAGAATTGAACTCCAAACTGCTTATTTGACTGATTGCAAGGTTTTGGAGCATCTCAAGATAGTCAGTTGCATTTCTGTTAGGCCATTTGCAAAACAGCTATACTGAATTTAATATATCTAAAGATAGTAGGTATGTTCGTAGAAACTTGAATTCTTGTTAGTTAAATAGGCTGTGAAGTAGCTAAAATGAAATCAAATTATAGTCAAACCAACACTAAATACTTAATACTAGTTGCGAGATCTTCGGTTTTGTTTGCCAATCTTTTGGTTATGTTTAATTTTTCAATATTAATCTTTCTTGCTTATTTTTTTGTTCTTGTGAATTTTAAATTTATACTTTCATTTAACGATACTTTTCGATTCTCTTATAGCTAGTTTTCTGCATATCCATTGACTATTTCAATCATTCGGATTCAATTTATTTAAATCTTTGTATTATGTTGATCAGAAAATAACAAAAATCAGCTAAAACGAAATGACGAGATGGAAATGTAGGGTTCATTTGACTATGGCAATTCCCAGCATTTAATTCCCAACAAATCTGAATGCATAAATTCTGAATTTTATTTAAAAAACCTCCTATACTGCAAGTAAAAATGGTTAAAACAGTTCATTATTATATGTAGAACTTCAATGGTACACAACTGTACATTTTTTTTATTTTGCAATTTAATAATAAGGCGATTTTTATGATTACAAAAATGATTAAAATATTAAAGTAAGTTAATTTAAGTCTTTTAAAAGTAAAACAAAAAAAGTAAGTATACGCCAGAGTGTATTCGAAATTCATATAAGTTAGTTCCGATTGCGAATGGTTTTTGTCTTAAATAAATTATATTTATTTAAAACAATTGAAGAGTGTTATCTATTTGTGAAAGAGGGTAGTGCTGGCTTAATAAATTGCTCTGTAGAAAAATATTGCGGTCTTGTGTACAAAATTGTCCAGGTTTTAATCAAACAACATTGCAAGGAGAAATACTTAGTCAGAAAAAAAATTATTCTCAGTGTCCATAATTCTGAAAGTCTGTGTGTTTATGGGTAAATCTGTTCGTTTACAGAAAGCTAAAAGCCCAAACAGCCTTGCTTCAAATTTTGTACAAAAGCTTTTGTAAGTCTAATTCGCTTGATGGTACCTAAAATATAATCAAATAAAAATGGAAGTATGTAAAAGAGATTTTCTTACCACAATTAACTTTGAATTTTATTGTTTCTTAAAGTTAAAAGGATAAATACAAAGGAAAGAACGATCATACTGTTCTTTATGATCATGATAAAAAAAAACACTTATTTTTCTCATTTTAAACAAATTGCATTACTAATGGCTGCCTTTAATTGGATGCCAACTACCTAAAATATACCTAGTTTAGTTAATGGAATTTTTGTGAAGAGCTTTTTTCATGTTTCTACTATTTATAAAAAGTACCCTAAATTCCCACCAAAATTCAACTTCGATTTTTACTTGCGAATATATGTAGGTACTATATGGCAAGTTATGAATTCGTACAAAAAATCGAACTCGAGATTTTGATCAAACCTGACATTACGAGGATATCGAACACGAAAAAAGTGGGTCTCGCAAAAACGTCCGTCTGCCTATGTCTGCCTGTCTGTTCGACTACAGCCTTAACGGATGGGTCGGATGGATGGATGGACGGGTGGGACATTTCCCCCACACTTTTTCATTAATTTTTTTCTTAGGACCAAAACTAACAGTAGATGTCAAACAAAATTTTTGGACCAAAAAAGAAAAAAATAATTTTTTTTCAAAATCTGCTCGACAGATTTTTTTTTAAACTCAGTAAATTTAAATAGTTAAAAGTTGCCGTTAAATAAAACAAGTGGTTCAGAAAAATGGTTAGGTATTAATGGCACCTCCCAAAGAACCATTTTTTTTATTTTCGCTTTTATAGGAAACGGTTCAACAAATTTAAATGAATTTTTTTATGAAGAAGAAATATGTTCTACATTTTAAATAAAATTGTGTACCGAAATTGTCAAAAACTATTATTTGAATTTTCAAAAAAAGTTTGAATTTTTTTTTTTTGAAAACTCGATATTTCAGAAACTACCTAGTCGATTTTTACTAAACTTCGCAAATAGTATTTTTATAACACTATCTAAAAGATTTTAGATAAAAATTATTCCTATAATTAAAAATAACGGTCCCTTCCATACAAATGTTTTAAATCCGTTAAGGAAAAGTACTTTTTTGTTAAAAAAAGACTCTTACGATTTTGATAATTTTTTTTTATGTAGCGTAATTAGCAAGGCCAAGCTAATAAAATTATCAAATTTCACCTTTTCGACTATATCATTATCTGATTTTCCGATCAAAACTCACTTTTTTAAACAGAAGCTTGTAATAAGTTGAAATAATATTGCATATCACAATTTTCAAAAAAGTTATTTCCCGATTTTCAAAATAAAATTAATATTATTTTTTGAAAATTCGATATTTCGAAAACGAGTGGAAGATTTTTTTAAATTAAGTTTTTAACTCCACATTAGTGAAATCTTAAATAAAATCATTAATCAGTATATATAAAAAATTAATAGTTTTTAAAACCGCTTCTAGGATTTTTAAAATTTTGTTCTCATAAATTAAGATTTATATGAGAAATCAGATGGGGTACATCGTGTTCGATTAAAAACAGTTTCAGAAGTATAAAATAGGCGTTTTGTGATTTTAACTTTAATAATATGACAAAAAAGTACTACGATTCTAGACTTGTTTAAAATTTGTAAAATCCATTTTTTAACAATCGCACTTAAAATGCTTCAACATCGTATTGAATGAATCAACTAAAATTTTGCGTCGCTGTTAATGAAATTGAAATATCGCAAAAAATATTAAAGAGATGCTTAACGTGAATGCAAAATTTGTTTCTTGTTTCGTTCATTTCAGCTGACCTTAATTTCAGGGCTCAAATTTAATTCGCTTATTTAAAACATACAACAGGACGGTGTCCCATGTTTTTCCATGTTTTTCACAAATCCCCTGCAGAAATTTCTATTTCATCCCACTAATACATACAACAGAACCAAAACAAAAAAAAAACTATCACACACAAAATTACAAACAAATAATATAAAAAAATAAAACCTACCTCCGTGTCGATAGTAATATTTTGACATAATTTTTGCCGTTTATTTCACTTTAATCAATATTATTGCAAGCAATCACCCGAAAAAACCCTAATTAACCGCCTTCCGCCATCAAAACTCGAAAGTTATAATATGTATAGCCTCCGTCTCATGTGAAAGTATATAAATATAATGTGAAACAAATGGCACATTTCTTTCCGCTCGGGATCCAAAAAGTGCTACGAAATACATGAAATTTTATTCATAATCAGCATTCGGTTGGCCGGCGGCGATACGGATGACCCCAGGCGGATGGGGGTATGCCATATTATTTTCAGACTCGAAAATCCATCATTTTTGTAGAGCCTGCGGCTATCCATGGGATGAAATATTATAATTACGAGGTACACAAAACCCGCTCTCGCTCTCTTTTTCTTGTAGAACCACCAGCGCCACAGCCCCTGCAGCAATAGCGGCAATAGCAGCAGCGGCAGCAGCAGCAACAGCAACATCATCTGCAGAGCCATCTGGTGAACGTGAAGGTAGGTGAGGACTGAGGAGCTATGTAGTGTTGTATTGATGTTGAACGTTAATGCAGAAACGTTTCGTTTGGTGTTAAATGTGACAGGGGAGTAAGCCGAATGCAGAACTTGTTTGATGGTATTTTATTCTGTGAGACGGGGTGGGCGGAAGGCGTAGTGATTGGATGGAAGGTCGGTTGGCGGTTGGCGCGCATGTGGCAAAACAAAAGGAGGGTGGGTTGGGTCAGCCGGTGTCGGCTTTGGTGGCAGATGATGTTGATGATGATGATGATAATGATGATTGTGACGATAAAGAGGAAGGACGATTTTATGGCCAAGTTGATGAAGTCATATTACAAAAGTACTGTTGTGGACTTATGTTAACTATTTGGGAAGATAATACATCCTGTCGTTTTCATTTATGTTTCTAGTCTTCTGTGTGTGTAATTTGTGTATCAACTAGGAAGCTTTAGGAATTATTGCGTTAGCAGATGCTAGGATGGTTGTGTTTCCTTGATAGAAGAGAAAATGAAGACTCTCTTTATTTTTGTTTTTGTATTCTATTAACTCTTTAATTTGTATTATAAATGTTGCGCTGGAATGACAATTTTTTCAGTTGAATTATTTTCAGGTATAGTTATAGAGGTATATATGTAAGTTAGCTATATTAAGGTACTTTAATTTCTGATTTGACCCATTTTCAACTTGAATCAAGGTCGTGATTAGCATGTTCGCTGCTAGCATAGATAATTTGAAACTTAACAAAAGCTGGGAATGTGGTTTTCTTGCTATATACAAATTCTAGATTTGAATGTAAGCAAGGAAGAACATGTCGAATAAATATGAGTTAACTGAAATTGTATGTCTTATTTTGCTGAATAGAATGGGACAAGAAGAAGATTTGAAGATTTCCTAAGTGTGAAGAAAAATTAAGTCTTCATTCATGTATTTGAGTGGGCAAAGTCCCTAAAAAATTTATTGTAGATGCATATGTGTACATTTGAATTTTTATTTTTTACGGAAAAAATTTTCGGCAAACGAGAACATGTTTCTTGATAAAATCCTATATTTTATTTTCGTCTAAAAATTAGTTAAAACAATTATTTAGGTAACTTATGTTCGGTTTCAAAAATGATTAACAGGCTTTTAAATTGTAAAATGACGTATTTTGTATGGAACAAACGTCACTTCAGAATTTAAAAGCCTTTTAAATAGTCAAAAAGGCTTTATGAAATCGGCCATTAATCTATTAAAAAGTGTTTTTTTATTTTACTCAATTTATTGGGTGAGGTATTTGGCATTTTGTCAATAATTTCCGAAATCAAATAATTGTATAAAAAATTCAGAACAAAATTGCTTCGAAAATTTTTTTACGATTTTATATAGTGGATATTTTGGCCAAATTGCAAGTTTTTACTAGAGTAAGTATACTTATTAATGTTATAAGCTTTATTTTGCCATCAAAATAATGACTGATTTTGCCTTTTTGACGTCTTAAAATATGAAATTATAATTTTCGGTGATAAGTTTCAATGACAGCCAAAACTGTCCCCTTAATTGATGCTTATTTTCATTAAACTTGATGGCTTATCACAGCTACCTACTGGATCACAGTTAAAGCTGGTTCCCAGGAAATAAAAATGAAAATCTTCAAGTATAGCTGCAGGGTGTGCAGTAATTAATGGATAATCTTGCAACTGGGTAAAACGGGCCTTAAGAACTTTCAGAAAAAAATATAAAAAAATATTGCCCATGTCGCGCAGGGCATGTTTCAGATTCAATGAAAGACAATGTTAACATTTAATGTGACTTAAATAGGAAGTCACTATCCTGACATGTCAATTTATAACAGCTTTGCTTATAAAAGTACTGTTTATCCAGCTCCACAGGCACAAAGGTATATAGGGTCCTCCACTGAAGGGTATAGTTCTGAGTTTTTTTTTTTTAAAGCCACGTGAATTAAAATTAAATTTTTTTAATTAATTTTGAAGTGACTTTTAGTAGAGGTTGAAGCTTGTAGGTATGAATGGTGAGTACATCATATTATGGCACTTGAAAACTTTCATAGACTCTAAAAATTTCAATTTATTGTCAAAAAAAACGTTTTTTTAATGTTTTCAGTTGAGTTTTCAGTTTGAGTTTTCAGTTGAGTCATTTTTCGACCAATTTTAGATTTTTTAACAGTAAGTTTTTTTTTACAATTTCTACTATGTAAATTGTGTGTAATTTTTTTATTCCCATTTTTAAGACTTTGAAGACCGCCGTTTTAAGCTAAACGTTGAATTTTGAAAACATTTTTGGATCTTCAATTTTAGTGTTCTTTTTTGATCATTTATTAAAATCGGTCAGAAATTGTGAAAGCTATGAATCTTTTAGATGGGAAAGAAATTGCAATTTATTAGCACAACTATGAAGAAAGTTATACAACGTTTCGTGAATAAAAACATAATATATTAATACATAGTATATTACTTTCGCTTTTCCGACAGAGTGACAAGTCAAAATTTTCTGATTTTCAGGAGAGTTATTTAAATTTTTTTGTGTGTAACATTTAACAAAAATTCTTAAATTTAAATAAATTAAAGTTGTATACATGGAAAAATAGCATTATTTTACTATTAGATGTTTTACTAAGTTTATACTATAGAAAATGCAATATTTTTAAAACATTATTTCGATTATAGACGTTTTTTTTATAGTATTTCTCACAGCGCGGAAATGAGAAGGAGTAGGTTAATGCCGATTACACAGAAAAAAACGAGTTTTTTTTTATCAGTTCTGTGTTCTAAGCTCAAAAATGACAAATTTTCACGTATGCCACTCTGCCGGAAAAGCGACAATGTGTATTATGTTCCAAGGGTTACGCTCGAGAAGATCTTTAAAAATTCATAGTTCACAATATCAAACCGATTTTAATAAATGAAAGCTCATTCGATTCAGTATAAAAAGAATTGTATCTTGTAAATGGTCTTAAAAGTCAAAATTTTGTGAAAAAATGTGTAATTTTTAAATTCAATGCAAAAACTCTAAACAATATTTAATTATTTTAAAAGGATGGACACTCCTCTTTTGGAAACTGTAAACAAATGGTTTTAAAGTTGTATGTAAATCCGCCAAATATAACTCATAGTTTTCATAGATTTTGCATAAATAACGGACTCTTTGCACTTAATCAATAGACGGTGAGCCACCCAAATTTACACATTTCTTGTTAATAAAGCGTCATTCATTTTTCGGTTTCGAAAGTAAAGCTAAATAAAACACACACAGCGATACATTTTTGATGAAAATTTTATTTCATTATAAAGTTTGAGCTTTGCCATTAAGTGTGAAAAACAATATCATTCAAATGGCTACCTCGGGAAGATTCGCAGCATATGCGATATTCTTTTGAGTTAATTTTTAACCACTTTTTCGCACATTTCGGGTGGTATCTCGGTCATAACTTGAGTTAATGTTGGTTTTTAAAGCATCTAGAGTTTGGGGATTATTCCCGTAGACACTTTCTTTTACGTAGCCCTACAGAAAAATTTCAAACGGTGTCAAATCGCATAATCTTGGTGGCCAATTGACATCGCCAAAATGGGAAAATACGCGACCACGAAACTTCTCACGCAATAAAGCCATAATTGGTTGTGTTGTGTGTGGCTTGTTGCCCCGTTTTGTTGTAACCACATTTTGTCAAAGTCATGATCTTCAATCGTCGGCCGGCCAAAAAAACTCGGTTATCATTTGACCAATTGCTGCGAACGGCGGAAAATTGATAAATTCAGATCATCAGCAACACTTGCAGCAGCAATATTTTCGACTGAGAGTGCATTACGATGATGCACAGGCCTTACGACATCAGTAACGCTTCCACTCTGTTTAAATTTTTTCACAATTTTATCGATTGCTTGCGTAGTCGGTCGATTATGACGAAAATAATCATCGCATAATGCTCGAAAAGTGGGTGCGTTTAAATCATCACTTTTGTATAGTAAGTTTTAATAATTTTAACGAGTTGTTTGATTGTTAAACTATCCATTACCGTAAATGGCAAACATTCAACTAATAACTATGACACTTCAAATGATGGCTGAGTTTGACAGGTGTCAGACGCCAGCGCTACCAACTTGAAACCACAAAATGAATGACCCTGTATGTAGAAGGAAACAAATATTAGGCAGAAGCGAATTTTCAAGAAGTCACAAGCTTATATTTAAAAGGAATTAATAAAATATACGAGATGCACAAGCGTGTTGCATGTTTATTTGTAGAGATCTTTTGAAACCACCTTTTATCTTCCATCGATGCTTCTGTCACTTTTTCACATTTCAAACTACATATACATTAAAAGATTACAACTTTTAACAAATTAAAACTTCTTATGGAAAAAAAAACTTGGCCCCAGCCAAAATCTTCCAGTTTTAATAATTCTAATCTTGTTGGATAAAGTTCAGCTTAGATAAAAGTCAAAAAATTGATGTTTGATGAACTGAACTTAACAAAAATTACGTATTGACAAGGTCTTTGTACTATCAAACTGTTAAGTTTAAGTAAGATCGCTGGGGATGAAACTCCAATGTTAGTGAACTAAATGCCATTAATAGCTTTTTTCAATCTATTATACAAAATTGAACCCATGCTGCAAATTAAAAAAAAAATACTTTGCACCAATTACAGTAATTGTACCCTTTTAAATACGAAAATCCCATTCAAGAGATCTCATAACTCTAAACACCTCATCGTAAATAAGTTAATATAGGATTAACCGATTTATCTGTCTAATTCTGACCCTCGAAGGACTATTTTTCATGGTAAATAAAGGCAGTTACTCTTAAAATATTTATAAAGAGAGTTTAGTAATTTGAACTTAAACCAAACTATAACAACATAACAGAACAGCTACCAGCAACAGTACACAATATAGATACATTAAATCTCTCTTAGTTTTCAAGCATTCATTCGAATAAATTTGTTTCTTGCATTTTCTCATTCAACATGATTTTCCCACAACAATTTGTTCGCATCCAGTCGCTATTAGACCGTTGTTGATTGCTGTTGGTGTTTAGTCCTGATAATAAAAATTCTAATTAACTAAATGAACTTATTCAATTACCTGTATCGGGACAATCAACAAGATATAGACATTTTTAAAGCTTAACATTGCATTTGCGGTTAAAATTACTTTGTTTAAATTTTGTTCTTAGTCATTACAAAGCAATTTTCTTATAATTTCCGGATTGACGTGTCTTTGGTCTTTATCCAAAATAGATTTTGAGGAATTTAAGTCCAATTTGTCGGATTGAGTTTTTTTTTGGTTTGTTTCATTTGGAGCCTATTTTCACTTCGGATGTGTTGAATTGAAATGTATTAGTACACGTGGTGGTGGCGGTGTTATTGGTGATATAAAGTGCTAGAGGATATTTAGATACTTGTTGCGTGTTTCTAAGCAACACAAACAAAAATCTGTTAGTGTCAATTTATTGGGTGCGCGCCGGACACGCTATAGAGATTTTAAGATAAGTTGTGTGACTATATAGAATGATATTTGTTACGAACTAGATAATTGTTGTCGTTTATTTGTTTTTGTTATTAAAGTGACAGGAATTTTTCTGTTTTGAATTTAAATTTAAATTAGTTTGAGAAAATATTGATACATTTTGGATAAGAGTGCGTTAGACGAGGCTTAAGTTATGATTAAGAAGCAGTTTTTTAAATGAATTGGTAAGTTTTATAATTTTAAATGTGTTTATATCTTCTTTAAAAAAAAAAATTGCTTTGATTAATTTTGTTTCGATTTTTATTATTCTAATAGTGTTAAGCAGAACTTTATTAAGGAAGTTCATTAAATGATCTTCAGTAATTTAAAAAATGGTCTAAAAGTTATGATTCAATTCTAATTCTTCTTTCAGTTGGTCAATTTGGCTTACTCCTTCAGTCAGCACAAACACTCAAGTAGAAAGTATATAGTTCACAAAAAAGACTTTATTTTCAACAAAAATGTCAGTCAATATTACTCACTATCTTTACTCTGGCATCAGAAATATGTAGGTACTGTGAAATTCTGTAAAACCAAAATACCGAAAATTCAAAAACTCAAAACACAGAATCCAGAAAATTCAAAAATCGGAGAAACCCAAAATCTCGAAAGACCAAAAAACTATATTCTCGAAAAACCGAAAATTCAGCAAAAATCTTAAACCCAAAAAAAAACTTGAAATATGAAAATCAGAAAATACATCTAAAAATACAAAAGAAATTGGAAACGAACTATGAAAGCATAAACAGATGTAAATCAACATTCACGACCGTAATAAGCTATAAGCAACTACAAATAATCTGTATTATCGAGTTTCGGTTTCAACCATTTTCGAATAATTTGCAATGTCTTGAGAAGAGAAGCTGCCAAAATTTTTAGAAATTGTTTTACCCTACAAATTAGTGTAGTAGTGTAAGTCATCGTTAGTAATCGTTACTTTTTAACGATTACTTAAAGTAATCAAAGTAATCGCGATTACTTTTCTGAGTAAAGATTACCAGAAACAATTACCAGGAACGATTAATTTTGATTACTTTGAAACTAAAAGTTAATTTTTTTAAACAACTGTTATTTTTGACTAAAGATTTTTTAAGTAATAAATTCTTTTAAATAATCGTTCCTACCCTAAGGCCACACGAGTGAGTACTCGCTAACAATTTGCAATACACTTATATAATTATTTTTATTCATATACAGAAACTTAAGCAACTCGCTCGTCAACAAAGCCAGTTGAGAAGCGAGTGAAAATAGGAATTTGATAGTTAATCTATGTATCCAACTCGATAGCGAGTACTCGCTTATGTGGCCTCAGGGTTAAGTGTTTAACTTTTAATGCCTGCTTGGGATATCATAGTCTACAAACTTAGTGAACAAAATGTTTTGGAAAGAATGAACTAAGGGAGTTTTCATTCTTGAAGGGCGGCAATATGATCTAAAAACTTAATTCAAATTCAACTTTTGGCCTAAAATACATTTTTTTGCGATTCTGATTTCGCAATGGACTTTTGATATACCTACATGTGTTTCTAGTATGTTAATATAAAGACAATTGCGTTTGAGCAAATCTTTGGCCCAAATGTCCATCCACATGTCCACTGTTATTTGAGCTACGGTCTAAACGAGTGAGCTGATCTCCTTCGAATTTTTGTGTGATTCCCCAGAGAGAAAATTCGAATTCGAAAAGAACAGATAGCTGCGATATAACAATTTGGTTTAATATTTCAAATTTTCTCAAAAACGTCTTTAACGATTTTGATCAAACTTCGTCTGTATGTAATGACAGTAATGATTCACAACAAATTCACATGAAAGAAATAGAAAATCTGCATATTTTCAGTGGTTTCATTTTTTGGTTATTCGTTTATGTTTGTGTCACTTAACAACTATTTTAAAGTTTGCATCAAAAGAATAATCATTCTCAAAAACTTAAAAAAAACTTCAATATAATTAGCAGATATAAAGGGTGTTTTTTTTTAGACGTGTGGTTTTCAACCTTACAATACTTTTTTCAAAGTCGGTTTTTTTGACAGCTGTCACTTGATTTATGCTCAGTTTGGTTTGCCATTTCACAGACTTACTCCTGAAGAACTTTTACAAATCGTGCAAATTTAATACGAAAATAATGGTTCGGTTTGCGCGACGCATCGCGCGCTACGTCTAATATTCGATGAAGCTCATTTTTGGTTGAATGGGTACGTTAATAAGCAAAATTGTCATATTTGAAGTGACCATAATCCACAAACCGTTGTTGAGGAGCCATTACATCCTCAAAAAGTCACTGTTTGGTGTGCTCTATGGGCAGAGGGAATCATTGGCCCATATTTCTTCAAAAATGAAGCCGGCCATAATGTTACAGTAAATGTGGAACACTACAGAGCCATGATTAATTACTTTTTCGTACCTGAATTGGAGGATGTTAATGTGGACGACCTTTGGTTCCAACAAGACGGCGCTACATGCCATACAGCCAACGAAACAATCAATTTATTGAAGGAAACTTTTGGTGAGCGCATTATCTCAAGTCGTGGGCCTGTGGCGTGGCCCATAAAAATCGTGCGATTTAACACCGCTGGATTATTTTTTGTGGGGTTATGTGAAGTCGCTTGTCTACGCAGATAAGCCCAAGATGATTGACGCCTTGGAAGAGAATATTCGGTGCGTTATTGTTGTCATACGGCCCCAATTGCTGCAAAAAGTGGTCGAAAATTTGGCCTCTCGGCTGGAATTAATTCTTCCCAGCCGCGGCGTCTACTTTCCCAAAATCATTTTAAGAACATAATAGCATACCTTTATCTTTATAATAAAACTAAATTCTTGGCCATAACATTAAGTTATATGCGTTTTATATCTTCTTGAAAATTACACGTTTTTAAAAAACACCCTTTATAACATCCACTATGCTCTTAAATTGATTAAAAAATAAAGTTAATTAAATTTCACAAATTACCTGCATTATTTTAATGAAAAAAAATTAATTAGCTAATTATTAACTGAAATTGAAAAAAAGAAAAAAAGAGATACCTACTCGTAGAATATTGATACAATCCGGAAGCAAAAGGATGTTCTCTCATTTTATTAATACCTTTGTTTTCATTTAATTTCATTAAAATAATGTAGCACTTTCAAGCAAATATGTAGATAAGTATGTAAGAGGTATTTAATTAAATTAAATTATTTTCGTGGAATATGGTGCTATAAATTTTTATTAAAATCTGAAACTTGTAGTCATGTATCAGCGTTATTATATAGTCAAGGGCGAATTTTCCCAATTTTTTTTTCACAAGACTTTCAATTTCGGAAAGCTGACAAAATTGTAGAGATAGAATACTTGGCGGACAAGGCCGGATCCAGAGATTGAGTTAGTAAGGAGGAGGAGATAATGTTTTCAGTTATTTATAAATGTTATTTATGTACTGCTTTGTGTCCCTTATGTTGAAATAGGCTGGTATTTTCTCATAATTTTGTAGTAAAAGTACATTCGTTTTTTTTTTTTTTTTGTAATACAAAGCGGTTATATAACCAATATATGAGAATGAAGATATACCGTGTCACTTTTCCTAGGTCTAAATAGCTTTGAAAATTATCAGATTTTGGAAGAATTGCTGAGGAAAAAATTGTGGCTACAAAACAATATTTTAAAACATTTGTTCGCGCATAATAAATTATGTACATGAAATGCGATCTTAAAATTGCAGTAGAACAACTCCTAAAAGAGTTTTGTGATCAAAATAAGGAACGTCCGTCACCTAAATTCTAAAACAAAAACAATGAAACTATGCAAACATAAATTTCAAAAATCCTAAGATCATTTTTCTTAAAAATGTTATTTTTGATTTTTTTTTTTAAAGTTTTGGCAGACCAATTTTAAGTAATTTATAATAATATGTATACATGCACAGGGTGATTCGCATAACAAAAAGCTAGAGTGCGTTGGTTGGGCTTAGACAAGAAAAAAATCGTTAAGGAGGGGGGGGGTCTATATCACCCGTTTATCCAGAAGGGGCAATTTCTTAAAAAAATGACTTAAAACAAAAAAAATATAAAAAAAAACAACAGTTACAAATTAAATGTCATGATATACTTAATTGTAATGCCAGAAATTTCTTCTTTTATTGTGTTATTAAATAAAGTTTTTTTTTAGAGAAGAGTTTTTGAAAAATTAATTTTTAAACTCAAAATTTTGAAAAAAAAAAGTTTTAATTTTTTTTGAAAAACCGAAAGTTAACAAATTTCATACGAAAGTAAAAATATAAAAATTAACATTTTAATAAAAATAACAAACATTAGTTATGCGGTAGAACCACCCCTTCTAACATAATCTAATCTGTGAATTCTTCTACTTTATTGCAACATTTGAGGACAATTAAAAAGCAATCTTCGTTTTCTATGTTAAACAAAAACCTAGTCATTAAAAGACAAAAATTTCGATATTATTATAGGTATATAGCTTGTTTCCGATTCACAAGTCCTATTAAATAATTATTAATTAATAAAAAAGTTATATTTTGCTAGTATATGTATATATCCCTACCCTCCCCTGCCAACCTTCCCCCGCGAAACGTTGTGTTTGTACGCAGTTTCACCTCCGACATTCATGTTTGTGTATTTTTTTTTTTTTACATCCCGAAGCAATGAAATATATTTATTAGTCCCTGAAAATAAAATAAAAGAAAACGGGGCAATTTCATGAAATTTGTTGTCCTTTAAATTAAAGAGAAAATAAAAAAATAAAAATAATGAAAGTCGCCATTGGCGATTGTTGTCTTCACATTATTTGCACGGTTGTTTTATTTTTGGAAGGCGTATATACATATATACATAGGTATGACCGTATAGCTTATAGGGTACCAGCAAACAAGAGTACCAAATAAAAAAAAAAAAATGAAAACGAACAACAAAATATTTTCGCTGTCAGTTTTTTTGTTGATGCATGGAATTAATACAAATCAACGTTTAAATGACCCATGAAATACAACATAACACAGTGGGGGTTAAAAGTGCGTATAGAAAACGGAAAACTTAAAAGTGGTTTTATAATTGAAGATGTTCCTTTTGAAAGTTTTCTGACACATATATGGTAGAAATGACCTCACCGTGAGCAGCCTAGTGTTGCCTGATGAACTGGAACTAAGAAGTTTCTAAATACCTTCTTTCAATTTCCACAAAATCGTTCAAGTAATTAATGAAACATATTAGAATGCAGTTCTCTTAGAAATGCTTCAAACATTTTAAATTTCAAGTTTAATTGATATCTACGGACTTTCTAGCCATCATGAGGCTCAATCTAAAGATTTTGAGCTATGTCCTTTAGAGAATTATCATATTACTGCTAAATTTGAAGGCAAGTTTTTGAAGAAACTTATTTGTTGAAACCGGTTTGAGGAGTATTATTTATAACAGGATAGCCACCAAACTAGTTGTTTGCACATAGCGATTTTACATGAGAAAACAAATCATAGTCAACTTTTTGACTTTTCTTTTAAAATCTATTTCTTTTACATGAGGAAAAAAATTGCAAGGGATTTTTTATAATTTTATTTTAAAGGTGATTGGTTGAAAGCCACTATGTAAAATATGAAGAGAAATTTCAGAAAATGTCTCTTCAAAAAATTGAAGGCAGAGATTTCGTATATTTCCCTTACTTCTCTCTTAAAAAATGGAAATTTGACGGAAAACAAGTTTCCTCGTGCCTTAAACTCAAATGAAAACAAAATAAGTTTTCTAAGTGCATTCTTGACCTAAGCCGTTAATGAATGATTGACATTGCATATTTTATTTTTTTTATCAAAAATGTGTTTTAAATGTTTTTAAACAAGATACAAATTAATGACAAAAACCATATAAAACTTATTTTTCGTATACCCGACGGTATTAAAGACAATTTCTATAAACACATGAAACCTCAATCCAAACTTTCAGAGGGGTTGATATAACTATATAATCACTTTTGATGCCCACTGTATTTGTAAGCGATACCACATTTTTTCTGATGTGCCAAGTTAAAAATAAAAAAAAAAAAATCGGACACCAAAATGCAGTTCAGCCCTGTGGCAATACTGAGAAGAAACAGAAATTACAAATTTTAGGCTGTCATATACTTCGCTGAAAGATTTCTCATCTTTCAATAAGTCAAACATATAAGAAATATAATGTATGTAGGTACCTCATATGTGGCTTTGACTAATAAATAAATTTTAAGTCTTGAGGGTTAAGTTGATATATGTAATGGAGAGGAGAATATAATAATGTATAGGTATCTATGTATGTAGAAGGAACAAATAAATATATTATTGAGTTGTGGGCAGTTGGAAGAAAAAGCTTAAAATTGTGGATTTTTATCGAGGCCCAAATGACCTGACAAGAATAAAGGTAATTTTTTAAATTCTCATTATTTTTGAACTAGACTGACCAGTGACCATGGGGCTTTCAAAATATCTAGGTATGTAGGGTTTGTTTCACAATGTCTGAGTAAAGTTCTGATTAGTTACTCGACACATTTGTGTCATAAGTTCACAATTCAAAAAAATATTTTTTGTCTTATTTATAACCTATTCAGGTGGGTCACAAGCAGCTGTGATTTCTGCTCTTGTCGACTTACAACTCTGTGGCGAGTAACAAATCAAAACTTTTCTTCTTATAAAGGGTGTTTTCTTTAGATGTGTGGTTTCAAGAAGAAATAAAACGCATATAATTTGATGTCATGGCCAAGAATTTAGCTTAACTATAAAGATAAGGGTTTGCCATTATGTTTTAAAAATGATTTCGGGCAAGTGGCCACTGCGGCTGGCTCGAATAAATTCCAGCCGAGAGGCCCAATTGTCGACAGCTCCAATTGTTGCGCGCGATGGCGGATGGACTCATTTGGGTCTTCTTCGATACTCTGCTCCACAGCAGCGATAGTGTCTTCGGTGCGCACTGTACGGCATTTGTGAGGATGCGTATTATCCACTAGACTAAACGTGGTGCGAAACCGATCCATGGTTGCTCGAATTTATGCGATTTTGCGATTATGTCGACTGAATATTGGACGCAGCGCGGAAAATGTCGCGCTAACCGTACGAGCACGATTTGCAAAGATTTGTTCAGTATTTAGTCTATTTATTATGAAAAGGTTAACCAAACTGAGCATAAATCAAGTGACAGCTGTCAAATAAACCAACTGCCAGATTGAAAACCACACGTCTAAAAAAAAACCTTTTTATTGGTATATTCACTTTGTTCAAAATTCATCTTATTGTGGTTAAACCGTATATAATGAACTTGGCAGAAAAATTATCCAGAAAAAATCCATATTTATGAGTTATCTTTTGGACACTAGAATTGAAATAGGATGAGTCCATGCTATACATTTTTTTTTTTTTAGGAGATAACTGAAATATTGCATATATGTGGATATATTTTTTTTCTAAAAACCGGTATTTAAAGGACATTATCAGAGAATCCAAGTAACGAACTAAAATTGATGTTTTAAACAAATTTTGGGTGAGTTTTTTTTCTTTACAATTCTCGGACAGTTTAATTCAATACCTTTGCCCTATTGCACCAACTACTTAGCACCAATCATTAAGCAAATATCATGAATCTTGATACGATTTTCTTGCGGTGGGATGACATAATGTCTGGGGATATAATGTCCATGCGCCTTAAGTCGGACATACGATCCATGCACATTATGCCCAGAAAAATCGTATGAAGATTCATGATATTTGTGAGATGCTTTTTGTCATAGGCTGAGGTATGCTCGTGTTGTCCAGGGTTTTACCAAAGAAGCAACAAACTTTAGTGTATTTGAGGTTGTTTTTATTCACCAATCGCTGGTTTTAACAATTTCTATAAAATTCTTATTGTCTTATAACTATATGTACTGTTATACTATTCAATATATATATGCTTATAGTTATTTACATTGATATAACCTTATAACCTAAATTTATACAATTCAAATGTTTAGCAATACATCCTAAATTACAATCTGAGATAGCAGACGTCACTAAATTACAGTCTGAGATAGCAGATGTCACTCTAACTACTTCAAACCTGGGCTTCCACTGTCGCTTCTGGAACCTAAGTCCTTCAAAATGGAGACTCACCAAGTACTCGGGATTGCGATTGGTACTGATTTCTACTGTGGCAGAGCTCCATTTTCTGGTGTTCATCCACGGTTTCTTATATATATTTCGGTTTGAACCGAGTGTGAATTATAATTTCATAAACAAAAAGTATTATTAATAATCTTATGATTGGCTCTTTCTAGAGTCGTTGTTAACGGTGATTCGGGATTGCTTTGTCTGCAATTTAATAAACGGCGGCGGTGAAGAAGAGGGTGTAACGCATCATTACAAGTTGTTGGTGCAATAGGCCCCTGATTTACTTAAACATTTACTAATTGTTTCCCAAAGCGTTTGGAAGAAATTCTCAGCATTCTTCCGGTCTTCTACAAAATACTTGTTGAAGAAAATGATCTGATCTTTTACATTGAATAAATACTGATGAACTCCCTGTAAAATATTTGAAACTGTTTTAAATTTAGTATTGACGATTATTGAGCCATTAAGAACAAGCACATTCTAAAAAAGTCAAATTCAAACACGCTGAGGAATAAAGTTGAAGAAGAAAGAAGTTGTTTTGTAACGCAGTTTTTCTCGTGCCCCAGTTTCTGCAATGCTTCCAATGCCATCATTTAAATGAATACTCGTCCTCAACATATACGCAGTAAATACAGAATAAGAATACAAAAAAAAACCAAAACAAGATTCAAAAATTAAAAGGAATAATTAAACAAAATCTATTTAACGAGTAAAGTTGTTAATATTTTATTGCAGGATATCTGTTATTGAAAGACTGCACAGGCAAACATATCACAGAGTGCACCAATTCGTTCGCTGTTCATTTTAACTGGAGTAAATCCACCTTTTAAACCAAGTAATTATTCATCTTTTGACCAGCCAATGCTTTAAAGTTTTATTTTTTATTAACTAACCAGAAATCATACGTCTTCTTCGTATGCTTATTACTTTTGTTTCACTTAGCTCTTTCTTTGATGCGATAAGATCTAAAATGAATAACTGACCAACTTCAAAGTGACAGCTGTCATGTCACGCTGACAGATCATTTGACATTTTAAACTAGAATTTGTTTCATTGACTAGATTACCTAGTTTTTATTTAACTTTATTTAACTGCATTTCACTGTATTAACTACCTAGCATATGTAACAGACGTAATTATTTCAAAAAAGTGACAGCTAAGCCAACCCTGATCGTATCAAAATATTTAATAAAATTTAACGTTATCTTCGAGCGGCGCGGCGTGAGAAAAACATTTCCTCAACTGATGGTTCAGTCGGAAAAAACTAAAAAAAATATTTTCGTAATACAAAAGAGAAAAAAATGACCTATTTGGAACTGATTAAACCAAGAGGGTTTGGGCCCCCCAGTGGCGGGTGCCTAATGCCTATGATGAACTAAGTTATTGTAATAAAACTGCATTTATGATTCGCATTTCAATTTTTCTGAGAAAATCGTGGTTATTGGCGTAAATCGTCATTTTGTTAAACAGATTTTATTATGATTTTGCATTTGCATTTTGTTGTTAATTTTTTAAAAATAAAATTGAAAATAAAAAAAATAACAAAAATAACAAAAATCAATTTCTTTTAGTAGGTAAATTTGAAAAAATTTAATTTTATTCCAATCAATAGTTCAAACCATTAAAAATGTACTTGCAAGTCCTTATTTCTACACCCTTTTCTGTCAAATAACATAAAATATTTTGACCAAACATATTTTCCTCTTAAAGAATTTCAGTAGATAGGTTCCTACCTCACCAGAGTTGCAAAAGCTTAATTCACTTTTTAGCTTAAGTTTGGCTTTAATTCACAATCTAGCGACTCACTTATGAATTGGAAAAAATTAATTAATAAGTTGCTTATGAATTAAAAAAAAAATTTAATTCATAAGCTAGTTAGTGACTTGTGAATTTAAAAATAATCATTTCATAAGCTATTGGTTGATTTGAAAATTCGTAACCTTGTTTTAAGTGCATAATTATAAAAGAAAGTGGTTTTGAAGCTTTTGAAGAATTTTGAGTGAATTAATTATAATAATAAATAAATAAATTAAATAAAAATCGATAATAATAAAATTTGTTTGTGGAGCACCTTATGATTTTTTTTTTTTAATTCCTAAGTCACCAACTAGCGTATGAACTATTTTTTTTTAAATTTTATAATACACTAACTAGCTTGTATAACTTAATGTTTTTTTAATTCAAAAATTGTAACCCTGTACCTATCTCACTTTTACCAAATGTTATTGTTTTTTGAATATTTTTTCTATTAATGTCTATGACGATGCATATACATATCTGAATTCTTTTATGCATTCAACTATGCCTACACATGACTCAACTACCTATAACTAAATTTGTAAATAGAAAACAACATGAATTTGACATGAAATACATAAAACTATAGGAAATAACTATAAATACAAACAAGAACCAACCCCATTGGGTAAATATCCTGCGGCAAAAAACATAAAACATTTCAATTTCGATAAAAACAAAAACCATCTCTATTTAGTTTTCGATTTCGATGGTGATGTGAAGGCATATAATCGCCTATACTGTTCCAATTGCCGTGCCACCCAGACGCCTGCCATCCAGAACCACCTTTTATTCTGTTTCAATGATAGATAGCTGCTTCCTCTCTCTCTCTCTCTCTTTCTCACTTTGAATTCTAATATGTAAATTCATGAAATTGTAACGATTTAGATGAAAATTCCCACCACCATTCTCCCGGTCATACCGCATCCCCATCTAAATCATCATTAATCTCAAACATCGTATAGGCATCCTCATCACTCATCATCAGCACCATCATCGAAGTTCCAAAACTAAATATGTGTGCATCTGTATGTTTGTGTTATGGAAAGTTGTTGTTTATTCAAATTGCCGTAATCAACTTTTTAATGAAAATGCTCATCAAATTCAATAGCAAACGGCTAAGGTTTGCTTCGTTTCAAAAACAAAAAAAATACAACTGGTCCAAAATTAGGCGGCGGACATCGATGATGATGCTGATGGTGTACAAACAGCCCTTAAATTAGTCAGATTCACCCCTCACCTATTGCATCCTTGATGGTACCTATTATTATAGAAAATATTTGCCATTCGAATATTTACTGGCAATCACGCTAAATGGGATTTTCATTGAATGTCTATTTTTGCTTTTCAGTTGAAAATGCTTGACATTTGAATAACCGGACACAAGGACCTGAGTGCCAAGAACCCGTGATATCACTTCCGGCTGTATTTCATTTCAAATACTAAAAACCTGAAATCGACACACAACAAAAAGGAACTACAAACTATTTATATTATCGTCGTTTGCTTGTAAGAGAAGAAGAGCTCATCTGCGCAGAGGTTCTCTTTCGGTTTCCGACGCAACGCAGCATCCAAGAAGGTATCTGCAACATTTGCCCAGCAACAACTGGCAACATTTTTGAGTCTATCTCCATTCGGCGAGACGAGCAGTGGTCCATTGGAGCTGGAACCGATTTTAGTTTAGTTTAGACGGTCGGCTCGAATGCAAGTCAGGTTAGTAAAGAAAAAAAAAATCGGGTTTTATGAAAAAAATACTCTTGAATTCATGGTTCAACATGTGCTTGTTTCCTCTTTGTACACTCGTCGACGACTTCGACTGCGACGACGACGGACGTTTCTTTGTATATCCTTTGAAAATCGCGCGATTTTGTTTTTGTTGCAGCAATGACCTTCAGACACGCCGAACATTGGGGTGGTTTTTTTTTTGTGGGATTGTTGTTTTTTTTTTATCTTTTATTTCGGATGTGTTAGAAGGGGGGCCAAAAAGTTGGTTCGGAAAACGTTCGAATAGAAGTGGACACAAAGAGGAAGAAAGCACGTGCTTTACCGAAAGTGTGTGCTTGTGATTGGGTGTGTGTTTTGAATTTCAATTTGAATATTTCTGTTTTTCCTTTGATGGAATGGAAGTGAGAGATTGTGATGAACCTGATGAAGTTGGCGCTCTTATTTGTTGCATGTGCTCTGTCTGTCGCGCTGTGTTAAATTTTGAGCAGAATTTTAAATGACATCTTTTTTTCTTATATGTATATTGAAAATATATTGTATGAACATTTATATTTGATTGTGATATATATTCGCAGGACATCATTTGTTGCATTGGATCAGCGGACTTCTTTGACAGTGGAGCCGACTTGCCCAAAAAGGTGAATTTTAAACTATAATTTATTGTCGGTGTAAATTTAAGTTTATTCTAAACTGCAATAAATTAAGTGTTCAAGATCTAAAAAATCATTGTAAAGTTGTTCATTTGCATCGTAGGTTCACTTTCTAATTGAATTCTGTTAAGCTATGTAGCTGTAGCTATTATACCACTGTCAAAGTTGAAAGGTACGAGTGCTACAATTTGAAGTTGTTGTTGCAGGCAAGAGACGGTATGTGCAGTAGAAACTGAGCCAAAATCCATTTCCACTACAAGGTGGGGTACAGATATACACAATTAAACATACTGGGGCATATTCATGGTCACTTTTAAACTCCAGTTTATCTTAGACTGGGGTTTATTCAATGTTTTTAGATAGGATAAACCCAGCTCTATGATAAAATGGAGTTTAAAAGTGATTATGAATGTGCCCCATTTATATAATAGTAGAAGCTGAAAACGGATCAACTTCTACTACACATACTTTTTCCTGCTTCAGCTACAAATATTCTCGAATACTTCAACCTTATAGAAGTTCTTCAAACAACAGGTTAAGATATACCACTGCATTTATGACAATTTTTAGTTGTTTTGAAACAATACGCGTTTGTCTATAGGTTTGATAAGGTAATGAATAAAAATGTGCACCGGAACCGTTATATCTATTAAATCATCTGGAGCCGCATAAGATTTCTCATACTACAGACCTTCATTATTTACATTTGTTTTTTTTTTTTGTGAAACTTTAGTACCTATTGGGTAAATGGTTCTCTTCAAACTAGTGGCATCGCAGGTACTTATGCATGAGTAAGCCTTATAAATAAACTATTTTGTTAAGTTCAGTTCAACTTATATGCTAGTTTAATAAGTCAAATTAAATATTAGTAAGTCTTCTAATTGGCTGATTTTGTAGTAGACATATAAAATTTTTATAGTAAAAAATCTTCATATAAAGGGTGGTTTTTTTTAGAGGTATAGAACTTTGGAATAGAATAAAACAAAGATGATTTTTTTAAATTGACATGAAATTTACTTTATTCGAAAGATAATTTTTTTTGCATTATAATTTAAACATGATTTCTGGCATATGACCGCCATGGCTTGCTCGCAAGTAGTATAATCTGGAGGTCCAATTTTCGATGACTTTTCCCAACATTTGTGGCCGTATATAGGCAATAACGCGGAGAATGTTGTCCTCCAAGTGGTCAATCGTTTTGGGCTTATCGGCGTAGACTAACGACTTCACATATCTTCACAGAAAATAGTCAAGCGGCGTTAAATCACACGATCTTGGAGGCCAATTCACGGGTCCGTAACGTGAAACTATGCGGTTACCAAGCGTTTCCTTCAATAAATCAATTGTTGAAACCACAGCTCCTGCACATCATGGTTGTTAAAATTGATGAACGAAAAAGTCAGTAATCATTTCTCTATAGTGGTCACCATTGACTGTAACGTTCTGGAGAGCATCGTGTTTAAAGAAGTACGGACCAATTATTCCACCAAACCATAAAGCACATCAAACAGTCAGTTTTTGTCGATTTAACGGTGTCTCAACATACACTTGAGGATTATCATAACTCCAAATACGGCAGTTTTGTTTATTGACGTATCCATTCAACCAAAAGTGAGCTAAACAAAATTTGCTGATGATAATTGGGATCAACCGCAATCTTGTTTTGGGCCCATTCACCGAATCTACGTCTTGCAAGGTGACCTCTGGCTGCAATTCTTGTAATGCCAAACCAAACATTAAAAATAAATCACTTGACAACTGACAAAATGGCCGCCAGTTAAAATAGTGTTGCCCATTTAAAGTTCTTTAGCTCTAAAAAACATCTAAGCCTATGATATACAAAGCTTATGAAATAAAATACATACATTTTAAACTCACTTCACGACGAGACAGTGACTTGACATTTCAAATATAGCTCAAAACTAGATGAGAACAGGTCCGCTTAGAGTTTCAAAGCTCTTGCTGGTCACATTCTATCTTGCTGGTCACATTCTATCTGTCTGCCAGTCTGTTTGTTGTTACAAATTGTGTTATAGGTTTTAAACTAACTTAACAGATAGTTTTGATAAGGCTTGGAAAAAGATGACAACACGCGTGTTTTAAGTTAAGTCTAAGGCTTAGCAGTAAGTTAATTTTAAATCAATTCTCAAATTTCACAGTCACAAAATTTAAAAGCAGAAAATAATTATTTTAATAAAATCATGATTTTTAAACGGTCTAGAAAGTATACAATAATTTGAGACTTGTACGCACATAAATTTAATAAAAAATGATAGGTTGCATGCATTGTTCATATGTATACTATAGTACAGTACAGACGTCAATTTCATCGGTAGATCTTTATTATCGAGATGGAGTCAAAATTCAGTTTGAATTATTTGATTTTGTTGCAATACATATAAGATATCCCTAAAAGTCTCAGGCTTTCAAATTCTTACGAAAAAAGGATTATAATCTTTTATGTGTAAAATAGCAACACTTTTTATCAATTTTTATCTGCACATTAAAAAAAAACTGATAATTTTTGTGTTATTTACAAAAAAAACTGAATTTCAGTCCTGCTCTTAACACTTACTGGGAACACCCTGATACAAATTAAGGCTCCTTTTTTGGAAAAAATTAGATGGAGGTGTGATTGTTAGTGGGCAGGACTGTCATGCCATAGATTTGAGGTCGATTCCCAGCCTCATCCACCTAAAAAAAAATTACTACTGCCTCTTGCAATCCTCCAAGAGTATCCCTTATCATGAAAAGTATATGTCTCTCATTTTATTTGTTGCAATTCGGCAGAAAATTGTAGGTCCCCTCCATTCCTGTAAAAAAGGAATGGTTGAGAGTTATACGTCACTATATACCCTAGCTCTCTATGAGCTGTCACGCTTTCATGATTGTTTTAATTTAGTTTTTGAAAAAAATCTTAAGACTTTTATAAAAATAAAGCTCCACACCAAGTTTATTTTTTTGAAGTTTGACCCTGTTTCTATTTTTTTTAGATTAGTGTTTTACATAAGATCTAAGAAAAGTCTGGGGCGTGTAGGTTGTGTCGAGACTGGAAAAAAGGGCATAGTAGGGGCCGTATATTTCCCCTTTATTTGGCCGGAGTTGCAAATTTCTAAAAAATCGACATAAAATAGAAAAAAACATTTGAAAGCAACAACAAAAACATTTGAAAGCAACGATAACACTTATAATGTCATGTTTTATTTTTTAATCCACAATTTTGAAAAAAAATAAATTATACAAATTTATTTGAACTATTTTTTTCAAAATTGTACGTTATTAAGTTATATTTTATTTTACTAAATATTTAATGATCTTATTAATTTTTATTCAAACATTAAAAACCAGATGCTTAATTAAAACTGAAAATAACTGAATCAATTTTCTAGTTACGAAGTGGAAATAAGCTTTTTAAAGCAACTTAACTAGCGGATTGAAGTTAATCAAGGTAATTTAATTTCTGTTATTTTCCATTTTCTAAATAACCAGAAGACATTTGTGCGTCCGATTTTTAGTGTTTGACTACAAATTGATGGTGAAAGCATTGAATATTAACAACAAACATAAAAGTTAAGCCTATTTGCTGAAACCAAACTTAAAAAATTTAGTTCAACATAAGAGCTTAAAATTCGAACGCAAGGGTATAAGTTTTGTATCAGAAAACGGCTTACACCGTCATGGCATTTAAATATGACGATGTATTTGTATATGAAAAAATACTTAATCTTGAATTTTTATTGTAATGACGGTCTTTTTTTTAAATGAGCGCTTATGTTCTTTTAAATATCGAAGTTTTTTTGATTTTTAGATTATACAATTTGTGAGTGTGAGATTAATGTTATACCCGATTTAACTCATCAAATTTGGTGAGTTATAACTGAGGAGGAACTGAACAGATGTTTTTGATGTTTTACACACTGAATTTGTTGAGTGCGTTCCGCCTGCATTCTCCATCAAAAAATTGCTTCTTTAATAAAGTGTGGGTTAATTTATTTTTAAAGTTAGCTAACTCTGGTTTAACTTACCACTGAAAAAGTGGGCCTTCATTAAAAGTGACGTTGGGATTTTAATCAAACCTGACAATATGTTGATATTCATACTAAAACCTTGACCTACAACCTAAGCCACTGAATCGGTTTATTTTTATATAAAAAAAAAATAGTTACTGCTTTTTTATTTTGTTTGCATAAGTTCACATTTTTTCATGAATTCAGATGGTGTTCTTTATTTTGAGCTCAAAACTTCTTTAGGAGTTTTTTTTTCAATTATTTAAAGATCAAAAGTTTTATACTTCTTTATCATTTTCTATAATTTATTACCTACATTATGTAGATAAGATTTTTAATATAACATCTTGAACCACAAGAGCAAGTTCGTGCGATCCAGTCGTGTATTTTATTTATTTCTTAATTAGACAGTTACTTGCCTAGAATACTATCTCTTCAAAACAAAATAGTAGGTGTATGTACTAGATTTCCATTTACTACAGTAACATATTTAAAATACATATATATTTTGAACCATGATTTCCTTCAGAATATGTCAAAACTATTATAAATAACTAACTTCCACCTAAAGTGACAAAAACCTCTATTTCCCAAACGAACATAACTATAATGATATCTTCACTTTTGCACTCATAGTAATAATTCCCATTTATAATTTAATACACGATGAACATTCACAGGCTCGTTAACCCTTAAATCCACATAGGTATAGAGGTATATCTACTTCAAAGCTTGCCGCCTTCATAATAGTAGCAGTTGGTATACCAAACAGCACCACAATATTTCATTCTGCTATTTGTTTATTGTGCAACAGAAAACACATAATAATATTCCCCTCCCTTTTAACTTTCAAGCCTTTCCTAACAAAATGTTGGTATATAACCATAGAAATTATTCCCTTTTCATACTCTAGGGTTTTCAATTTTTGTGTTTTTTTTTTTTCGTTTGCCTCTTTTATGAATTTCAAAATATATAATTCCAAGAAAATAAAATGCATGAATCGGTTTCGGTTATTCCATCTCGCAACATGGCCCAAAGGAACTTGCATATCCTCGAGCTACGCACCATCAGAAAACGTCTGTAACAAACTTGCTCTTATACTCATAACACCCGCACACTCATATAATAGTAAATATATATACTTCCATACATATATAGACTTTAAACGAAGAAACGACAAATGAAGTAAAACGAAAATTTAACTTAACCCCGAAGGGCTGATGAGTGCCCCGGGCTAACTAAGTATTTTTGTTTTTCTACCCAAATTAGACCTTTAGGGGATTTTTTTTGGGACTCGAGAAGCAGCAGCAGCAGCATAGCAGCAACGCAACGTTTCGAACAAACAAGTAATTACGTCAGAAAGATTGAAAAAGAAAACGATTCCACTCCTTGGCAATGGCATGTTACAACAACAAACTACTATCAGAATTTCACCAGCGCAATTCTTTTGTAATTATTTAGAAATAACATAATATATATAGCGCATTTGAAGCGAAAGTATGATTTGAATAAGTATAGGTGAGTTGTTCCCGTGTATTCAAAAATTAAAAACCCTTTTCAAACATAATATCTCGAAAATGGCTCATTCATTGAAATTTTTAATTTAAAAAAGTTTAGGAAGCAAAATCATATTGACTATTTTGATGCCAAAATAAAGCTTATTAGTCCAATCAAATCGTCGGAAAAAAGGGTAGGTTTGCGTTAAATCGGAGTTCAATGAAATTGTAACTGTAGGTAGGGGGTACCACCAGAATACTCCCACTTAGTTTTCTCTCCTCATTTTCCTCAAGAATTTAGTGCGTTTTAAGTGTTAATGCCATTATCCCGGTAAATATTAGTTTAAGAGAAAAAAAAAATTAAAACAAAAAATATTCAAAATAAAATTTGCAACAATTTATGTTAAATACTTTTTTCCAAAGTCTTGCATATTTTATAAGATATCTGAAGAAAAACAAAATTAAGTTTTTAAAGGCTTAGGTATATTTAAAAAAAAATATGAAAGATTTTGGAAAAAAGTATTTAGTTTAAATATCTTTTTTTCTTATTATAACGATTTATGAGTACGAAGTACGATTTATAATTTAAAAGTTAAAGTATGCAAACAAATTTTTGTTTTCCATTTTGACCAATTCTCTAGGTGCAGCTGGTGAGTTAAGTGACAAAAACGGGAAAATGGTAACTTCTCACCTTTCTAGATCTTAAAATATAAATCCTATAAGAAAATGTTATAATGCAAAGGAGAAATCCAATTAAATCTATAAATGTAGGAGATAACCCTTTCTCAAAATATTTTTTAAAATGCTTTTTTTTTCAAAATGGCAGCTGAATCATATCACACGACTCAAAGCCGCTCCATTTTTGAATACTCAGAGAAGCCCACTTACATGTAATTCCAATGTAAATATCAAGTTTTTGTATAGCGAATAAAATAAAGGGAATTTCTTTGGAAAGCTGCTCAATATCTCAAAATGTATTAAACATAGCAAAATATTTTTTGTTAACCTTTCATTTGTTATCATTTTAATTTTTCTATGTCAATTATTTCACACGTTACGAACATTTATTTGGAAACAAACCAAACAATGAAATGCATATTTTGCAATCGTCAAGCTAAAATATCTAGATTTTCCCGTGAACAATTTTAAAAATATTTAACTCATATAACAAGCTCAACGTCACCTTTTATTTGATACCAAACTCGTTCTTGAACACTCTTGGTCAAAGCAAAGCAAAATTGCATAAATTCGAGCAACCATGGATCGGTTTCGCACCACGTTTACTCTAGTGGATAATGCGCATCCTCAGAGACGCCGTACAGGGGGCACCGCAGAGGTTATTGCCTGTGTGGAGCAGAGTATCGAAAAAAACCCGAATGAGTCCATCCGCCATCGCGTCCAACAATTGGAGCTGTCAAAAATTGGACCTCTCGGCTGGAAGTTATTTGAGCCAGCCGCGGCGGCCACTTGCCCAAAATCATTTTGAAAACATAATGGCAAATCCTTATCTTTGAAATAAAGCTAAATTCTTGGCCATAACATTAAATTATATGCGTTTTATTTCTTCTTGAAAACCACATGTTTAAAAAAAACACCCTTTACATACATAAAAGATCGAAAGCCTTACTTATTTAATAGTTAAATGTTATTCCGAAAAATAGTTAAGTACAAAATAATCATAAATAGCTAAGAAAATTAAGAAAAATAATGAACTGCAAGATAAATATTGTGAGATAAAATTAGCGAAATGACATTTTTTTGCGAAAAAATAAGAACTTGATTCAAAATAAGAACTTGATGTTAAAGAATTTTAATAGAATTATATAAATTCGTAATAGTTAATTCGCAAAGCAAGAAATTGCGAAATGAAAACCACAATAACAATTCCGTGAGATGACTTGTATCTTTTTTTTGTCCCAAACTATTTTTTCAATTTTGAACTTTTGGTGTCATAGATCTGACTCTCTTAAGTTATAGCATGCCATGCGAAGATATACAGTGTTTGGAAAAAAAAATCAAAAAGGACTCCGTTTTAAAGATATAAGCAACTCATGTTTTCAAACTTTGCCAAAGTCTATCTTTTTAGGAACTCACAAAAAATGTTCAAAACTGGGAAAAGGAATATATATTTTACTTACAGTTTTTTTTCGCTCTGACTAATAGAAAAGGAAATAAATTGAATTACAAAATAGGAAAGAGAAATATGCCAAATTTTTGTCTACTGCTTAAAACTTTGAGGAACATTAAAATGCAAAGTCGAATCTGTTACAAATATGTTTGATGTGTTAACCATTCTGTATTTAGATTAACTGTACTTCGACCTTTTTTTAAATACCCTGGATAAGGAAAAAAATCAGATGTAAAAAAATGGGCGTTGGATTGTGCGTAGATGTCTCTTAAATATTCACATGTTGTACTTCTAATTTTAAAGACGTCTTTGAAAAAACTTCAGCTCTCAAAGTAACAGAATAAGAAGATAACTCCGAATTCAAGAAAAGTAGGCGTGTCAGTGAGTGGACATCTAAAAAAAATCCCATGTTCTCCTTAGAGAGCTTATTTACGAAATATCACCTTAAAAGAAAGAGAATTATGAAGAAAATAAAAAATTATAGGTTTGGTAGTAGTTCGACATAAAATAACTCTCAATTCATAGTTCAAAAATGCACCAAATCGGAAAACTAAATGTATCTAAATATCAAACCACCAAAGATAAGATATATTATAATTATAAGATTACTTCAATTGTAAACTTAAAAATGGTAATTTAACAGTTATTTTACAACTGTCAGAATTCTTATTCTGACGTCAGATTCAAAAACACCAACCAGAAAAATTAACATAATTTTTAAAACTAGTATTTTAGATTATTTTGAGTTTTTGAGTTGGTGAGCTTAAAATTTGGCTGTCAACTTTTGACTGTCAAATTTATTCTCTTAGCAACAATATGTATTGCGTTTACCTATCAGTTGAGTTGCAATAAGTTGTTGTTCCCACTTCAAAACTTCGACTCAAGTCAGCCAAAGTGACAGTAGACATTATTCCTTCCCTCGATAAAAATTTCCCTTGCATTAACGTTGTTTTTATTTTTTAAATTAATTATATAACTGTAATATATGGTTGTTCAACAAGATTCATCGGTACGGTACCATTGGCGACCGAAAATTGATAGACGGACATTTCACCACCGCGCGCCGATTGAGTGTTGGATCTTTAAGTGCTGCCATTTAGTGCTCAATATTTTAGTGCAACCCATTTAAATGTCAGATTTTTCGTGTCTGGATATTTTGTTTTCGTGTTGGGAAAGTAGTGTAGATTTTACTAGAAATACATAGTTAATTCACAATAAAAATTCATTTATATTGTTTTCAATAAGAAATCGTGTTTTTTTTTCAGCTTATTTAACCATTTGCATTGTATTTGGGAAATTTAGCAGAACAGCGACTTTTGCAAAATAAAACACCAAAATTAGAAATAAATGATGCAAATTAATAGAAAATCATTTATTAACACTATTTTAACTGGCGGGAAGCAACTTTTGCATATTTTATAATGAATAATAAGCACTACATTAACTGTCTGTAGACAGTGTAAAAAATTCTAGCGTTGAAAGAAACGAGATTATTCGTTTTAAATTTCGCGCCGTTTTTGAACTGTCACCATTCAACTCTCTTTGCAATGACTTTTGATAAACAAAACTTAGGAGGTCGTTAATTATATTTTTATCAATACAAACTCTCACAACGAGTAGTTGGGTGCTGGATATGAAGGAAGAACAACATGATTTCTTGTACAAAATTATTCTGAGTTACGAGGCTCATTACTATTTGGATGGGTTGGTAATAAACAAACAAAATTGTCGAATCTGGAGGTGTAAAAGTTGACCAACCTCTCCATTTCCATTCACAACGTGTAACAGTTTGGTACGGTCTTAGGCTGGCGGTGTCATTGGCAAACTTCAGTCTGTTTCAATTTTGTGTGATGTCAAAACCGAGCTTGACTGTAATTGAGAGGTTTCAAAATTTCGAAGACAAATTTATTTAAGAAAAACAATTAACACGAGATATTGGTTGTGCTTATTCAGCATAAGCAATACTTGTGAAATTCATTACCAAAAAGTTGCAGAGATGCATCATAGTGCGGAACGCCAGCCAGCTGGCAAAGACCAAGCAACACAAAAGCAAGAACGGGTCTTAGTACACAACCCAGCCTCAATACAATAAATATGTACAAGCCAACAAACTTGGCTAACAAAAGTAGTTAGATGGGTGGTGAGGTATAGGGAGGGGTTAAAGTGGAAGGAGAGGGTTCACAAGTTTCCTTCGGCGTATTTCTGCCAGATACTTGCAAAATCTACTCGTACAATTTATACCCACATATACCCAGTATATCTACATACCTATACTCCTACAGACATACAAAATATGGCAAGAGAGCGTACGGAACCGGAAAGTATCTACGAGATGGGGTCGTCGTCGGGTGGTTTAGTTGACTTCGTATAGTGTGGCTCAATTGTACTCCAGTTCTTCGGCTTTGCATCCTGCCCTGCTCCGGTATCGCCTCGGGCCCTAGGTACCCCATCAGAACAGAGAGAATGGAACTGAGTTTTTTTTTTCTTTTTTTTTGTATTATTTTGCTTTTTGGAGCACTCTGGTGCTCCAAGAGATCAAGTCAAGTTCGTGAACGAGTGGGTATCCTTTTTGTGTGTGTTCCTGAACATAATCAACCACCAAGACAGGACCACATCCTTCTCATCATATTCGTAGTCGTCATCGTTGTCGGTATTATAATGGGGGGATGCCATGTGATGTTGGATTCGGGTGTTCGGGTGCTCGGATGCTCCGGTGCATATGCATAACGAATAGGCTCGGGTGCCTATGACCTTTGATGGAATTTCTAACTTTTTTAATTGGAGTAGATTGTGCTGCTTGCTAGTGTATTGCTGATGGTATATAGGTGATGGGGTGTGGTGAGGTGTGGTATACCAGTAGCATCAGGGCGGTCGGCCCAAGTGCATAAGATCCGAGCATCAGCTAGAATCCAAAGGATCCCCTCTGGCGCAATGCGAACGAGAGAGAACCGAAAACTCTTGGCATCCACTCGAAGCTGGAAGAGGAAGAACGTGGTTGGTATTCTGTTATACAGAGAGGGACTGCATTCACCTGGATGTGAAATGGATGATATGACGAAGTCAGAAATGATGCTTCCCCACCTCCTCCCTTTTCACTGATATAGAGTGTGTGGCATATGAATTCAACAAAAGGCTCTGTTGTTTGGGGGAACCTACCGGAGGGTCCCGAATAATCTACAACGCGCCTTATTCCATTGAGATAATTTCCTCATGCTTCTCCAAGGAAGCCAAGTCATTCTGATAATAATTCTGTGGATCTGGGTAAGCCTGCCCTCTGTATACACCAAAGCTTATTCGAACTTTTTTGTTTTTTTTTTATCTAGGTACATCCAAAGCTAAGCAAATATGGGTGCAGTGGAGATTCTTCTTGTCAGATGATGGTTTCTCCTTCATTCCATGTCATCATCGTCACAATTTCAGATTGAATTGAATGAAATGTCAATGTTGGCCTCCGGGTAGATTTTTGCAGATAGTTCTATGCACACCATAGCCATATAGCCCGGGTTGAATAAATGTGCAAAATGGCAATTAGTTTAGTCAGAGAGTATAGTTGAGATGGTCAGTGTTTGATTAAACATTTCATGATGTGATATAGTTATCTTTTCAAGCAATAATTTGTTAGGTCTTTGATTATGACATTAACCAGGTGGCACAATAGCACATATGCATATATTATTTTGAAGCAAAATCTATAGAAACCGACTATTTGAATGCTCTTATGCTGGTCCATTATAGATAGTATAGAGTAGAGAGTTCAGGTTTTAAGCTTTGGGATAATTTCAGGTGAACAAAAATTATTGAAAGGGTTTTATATAGGTATACTAAGTTGCCCAATGTTAAATAATAACTGAGTTCAATGATTTAACATTGCGGAAAATTAAGCAGGGCTCCAAAGCTATCCTTACGTGCGTTATCGTGTCACATAGATCTAAAATTGATATTTTAAGGTCTCGATAGAGACATGGAGTGTATCAAGCTGCATTTCCATAATCTTTCTATCATAATTCTGTGAAAGACGTTTTTTTGATTGACTTTTGATTTTTCAGAAATACAACCATCAGTTACCTTGCAAATGGCTTTGGACATTTAGACAGTTTTACGCTGTTAAGGTTGGGAAGGTTGAGGCAAGAGAGGCGTGGGCTCTCGTGGAAAAATAAATTCTGGACTAATGAGGCTCGTTTGTTTCTAATGTAAGCCCCGATGAGACTCACCAGACAAAACAGGGTCATAAGCCCACACGTAAACTCTTTCAATGAAGCTTTAGAGTGTACTCTGTAAATGTCGACTTTCTTGTGGAGACAAGTTGCCGAGTGTTTTCGAATATTGCACCTTAATGTGGTAATCCAGAAGATGGTGTCATTGGTATACTCAACAACTTTCCCTGTTGATGGTTTGGTTGGGTTTCCAAAAGGCAAAGAGAAAGCAGCTTAAAAGACACAAAATAGTGCCTTGACATAATTGTTCAACTTAAAATTTTGAACATTTCTTATAACAGATGAAAGTCACTGTAAAAAGTCCCACTCAAAAAAATAGAGGACACGAAAAATCCCAAAAAAAACAACTTTTCCATTTTATGACCTTAAAAAAATAGAAAATGATTAAATGATTCAAAACTTTGCAAAGAATTTGAAAAAAAGATTATTTTCGAAAAAAAACGAAAGACGTATGCAAATGGTTATAAAGGGTGTTTTTTTAGACGTGTGGTTTTAAAGAAGAAATAAAACGCATATAATTTAATGTTATGGCCAAGAATTTAGCTTTATTATAAAGATAAGAGTTTTCCATTATGTTTTAAAAATGATTTCGGGCAAGTGGCAGCCGGCTTTAATAAATTCCAGCCGAGAGGCCCAATTTTCGACAGCTCCAATTGTTGCGCGCGGTGGCGGAGGATAGACTCATTCGAGTCTTCTTCGATAATCTGTTCCACACAGCAGCAATAGCGTCTTCGGTGCGCACTGTACGGCCGGCGTCTCTGAGGATGCCCACTATCCACTAGAGTAAACTTGGTGCAAAACCGATCCAAGGTTGCTCGAATTACTCGACCGAATATTTATTTAAGGAATAAATTTGCAAACGTTGTTCAGGAATAAGTCTATTTATTATGAAATGGCAAAGCAAACTAAACATAAATCAAGTGACAACTGTCAAAAAGACCAACTCCGAAAAAAGTATTGCCAGATTGAAAACCACACGTCTAAAAAAACAGCCTTTATAAAACTTGTGCTTCCAATTCACAGAACGGAAATATATCTTCTTCATTTCAGATTGATTTTGTTAAAACTTTGTAGACAGGTATAGTTATTTAAGCATTCACAACCCAAGTATATGTAATATCGTATACAAATTTTTTCACATCTGGAAAGGGCAGAGGCTGGATCGAGATTTGAAAAGAATCTTCTGGTATATGGAGGGGCCCAGTATTTCGTTTGAATTTCAGAAACAATTGTTTATCTTTGTGTCTAACTTTATTCATTTATTAACAGAATAATTTAGCTATTCAGCAGCTGATGGATTTTCGTATTTAAGTAAGAGAAAAATTTACAATTCCATCGTATGCAACTTTTCATTTGTGCTTGAGTAAATTTACTGAAAAAAAAATTGTTTTCTGTCTCTCTGATCGCCCTCCCTCCTCTTCTTGATAATCTTTCTGTAACCAATATTAGCTTTCGACTCGCTTAAGTAAACCAAAAATGCTTTATTCTGATAGATCCCAGTTGGTATTATAACGGGTACGAGTTCGTCTCTCGGTGTCCCTATAGACATTTTATCCGATAGACCTTACCTAGTCCTCATCATATAAATATAGCCCTCTTCCATAGCATTGAAAGGCTAAAAATAAAATGTGCATTCAAATTGAAAAGGACCGATTATTTTGCAAACCCAATTACAGCTCAAAAACTTGTCATGTATACGCATCAATGTTCATTGAAGCTGGAATATTATCATCATCTTCTGAAGCTAACATCTATCAAACAGTATTTATGTAGCTCTAGCTATGTATAAGAAAAAGCAATGCATGATATCGAATATTCTTTGAAAATCCTTTTAAGACTAAATATATATGGATATCGATATCTTATTATTCATTTCCACTTTTGGAAATTTCATCAAAAATGTATAAACCAATCAACCAGCAAACCAAGTATACCCCATGGTGCGTCTGTCCTTTGTGGTGAATTCATATTTAGAAAGCCTTCATTTTTGAAAATCTATAAATGAATATGAAGTACAAGGATTATTTAGTTACGACGATTTTAAGGTGTGTAGGTGTGTACTGTGGGATAAAAACATAGATTTTATCTTTGCAACGTTGAGGCAAGCATTACGATATATCTTATCCCAAATGACACTGAGGCTTTGAAAGAGTAATTTAGATGATTTCATATTGTTTGCCTATATATATATAAGACGATTATGTGGCCTTTGTCCACCACACCAAAATACGAGGTGTGGGGGGGGGGGGGTAACTTATTTTCTTTTTTTAAACACAATGACGCACATCCCATGTTTAAAAAAAATATATGGGAGTCTTAATATTGCCTATTTTTGGAGGACTCTAACCTTGCAGAATTTGAATTTTTTAATTCAGTCAACGAAATTAAATTGAAAATAGTTATTACCAACATATAAATATTTTTGTTGGTCGAAATACGGAAACAAAGATGCAGACAATTTAAATACATATTAACTATTCACACGCAACTAGTTTTTCAGACAATTAATCTTGTGGACAGAGGCGGCGGCGTAAGGCGTGTGCGGAATGTGCACACGGCCCCGTGATAATAGGGGCCCCGCACCTCTGGGGAAAGTCTTCTCGCCTTGAAAGTTAATACATACATTCTTGAATAGAAACTTTTGATAAATTTTTAATTGATTTTTCTCAAATCTTTTTAATTGAGTTTAAGTTTAAAGAAAAAAATTTGGTTTTCAATCTGGCAATACTTTTTTTCGAAAATAGTCTTTTTGACAGTTGTCACTTGATTTATGCTCAATTCGCTTTGCCATTTCATAATGAGTAGACTTATTCCTGAACAATGCTTCCAAATTGTGCCCAAATGGGCCCGAAACAAGATTGCCGTTGATCCCAATTTTCATAAGCGACTTTTGTTTAGCGATGAAGCTCACTTTTTTGTTGAATGGCTACGTCGATAAGCAAAACTACCGCATTTTCAGTGTGGATAATCTTCAAGTCATTGTTGAGACGCCATTACATCCTCAAAAAGTAACTGTTTGGTGTTCTCTATGGGCTGAGGGAATCATTGGTCCATATTTCTTCAAAAATGAAGCCGGCCATAATGTTACAGTCAATGAGGAAAGCTATAAAGCCATGATTAATGACTTTTTCGTGCCTGAATTGGAGGATGTTGATGTGGACGACCTTTGGTTCCAACAAGACAGCGATACATGCCATACAGCCAACGAAACAATCAATTTATTGAAGGAAAATTTTGATGAGCGCATTATGTCGCGTCGTGGGCCTGTGGCGTGGCCTCCAGGATCGTGTGATTTAACACGGCTGGACTATTTTTTGTGGGGTTATGTGAAGTCGCTTGTCTACGCAGATAACCCCGAGACGAGACACCTTGGAAGAGAATATTCGGCGCGTTTGCCCAATTGCTGCAAAAAGTGGTCGAAAATAGGGCCTCTCGGCTGGAATTAATTCAAGCCAGCCGCTGCCGCCACTTGCCCGAAATCATTCTTAAAACATAATGGCAAACTCTTATCTTTATAATAAAGCTAGATGCTTGGCCATAAGATTAAATTATATGCATTTTATTTCTTCTAAAAACCATACGTCTAAAAAAAACACCCTTTACAAAGCCTAGAAAACACCAATGCAGTTTTGTAGCTTTAACTATTAAAATTGTATAACGAAACAAAAAATAGAGTATTGACAAAGTTAAAAGTTTTAGACCCACCGGGATGAAACACAAAATTTGCATAGAGGTATGGACTTTAAGTGAGTTAAAGGCTATTTTCAATCAATAAAAAGCCATCCATCCAACACAAAAAAGACAAAGAAATAAAAATAAACAAAAACATATTAATCAATCCCTCGAGGTAAGTAGGTATCTATACAAAGGATATGAAGAACGTATTGAAATAAACGTGACCCAACTCCTTATAAAGTCATTATCTGTATTTATTTTCCAATTACACGGAAAATGTGTGTCACATACTTAAGTAGGTAGGTACATACCTACTTTTAAGTTGGGTATTATGCACTGTTAAACTCTGTGTGTGGGAAAGGCTAAAGAAAAAATCGTTAAAATTACGAAATGTTTACTGTTATTATCCCCAAGGCGCACTCTCTCACTGTTCAGGCAGGACGCGGAAAAGGAGTTAAAAGAGAGGAAACCTCGTGCCGAAAACTGGCTGTGCTGCTGCTGACCAAACACCTACTTTTCATTATCAAAAGTTCTTCCTCGCAGTTCCTTCATTTCTGCTTACTTTTGAATTTTACAACTTACACACGCAGTGAAACAAAAAGAAACACTAAAGTGTACAACCGCATTAACGAAATACCCTAGACCCTCTACCCAACCCACAAAATATCAGAAAGAGAGTGGACGGGACTCCGACGAAATGGCTGTGGCAGAGGGTCTATATAACAGCGCCAATAATTTTAAAATAATTTTCTGTGTGAAAAACACGAATTTCACCATCCCTCCAAAGCAAACTGCACTTTTGCGGTTTCCCCCAACGATTTTCTTGCTCAATTTGCCCGAAGGGACGCAAAATACACACACTTACAACACATCTTTACAAAGCGTCGTCGTCGTCGTCGCGTCGCAAGAGACGAAGAAATACGAAATACCATCATCAAACGGGGCAGGGAAAGAGGGCATGGGGCCACTAGTCGTATACTGCAATTGGCATTTAACGATACTTAACAAGAGCAAAAAGGAAAGGAAAATCGAGGGGATCCCGCAGATATAGGTACATATATGAAGGAAACGCGAAAAGCAAACCCAAGTTGGCCCCCACACCTCACCATCGAAAAGCTCGATGAGAAGCAGAAGAATTATTGTCGATGAGAATGAAGACGACATTTCCGACATTGGAAATTGCCTGAGAATTGCAACTCAAATGAGTTTTCACGATTCTTTGGGGTTTGAGAGGTTCGGAATCGCGAAAGTCGCGACCAGAAAATTGGTCAACTGCCGATGCGCTTAGTTCAAAAGAAAGGAGATTTTTGTTTGCCAAAACCAAAAGCCTATGGCAAGGCAATTGGGATTTGGGGATGTGTGAGCGTGGCAGATCGTTTTGTTTTCATTTCTGTTATGTGAATTTTTACTTACTCTATGGGGCAGGTATTGGTTTGTTTGTGTAAAAAATATGTTTGAGGTTGTAATCAAAACTAACACTAGAATGATAGAGAAGTCAAAAACACGTGGGTTGGCCTTTGCGTCCATACGTCTGTGCGTCTGTCCGTCTGTGAGTCGGTGCTTCCACTGTAATTTGAGCTAGAGCCTAAACGGGTAGGCAGATTTGCTTCAAATTTGGTACAAAGCATTTTTATGTGATTCCCTAAAGAGCGAATTTGAATATTTGTCTTAGCTCATCTAGCACGGCTAGCTGCCATGGAAATATTTAGATTTTTTTTCAAATTTTCTCGAAAAGGGCTCTTACGATTTTGATTAAACTGTACCAGGAATAACCAAACTGGTTATAGGTATAAGAAAACAGCGTTTCAGGTTTTTGGTGAAAAATTCACATAGGGTATTAAAACAATCATCTTCTTGTTTTTGAAATATTAAATAAGAAACAAATTTTTAGTGAACATTTTCAAAAATGTATTTTATAACTTTTAGCTTTCAACAATTTATATCTGTATTTGTAAATTTTGTGTTTCTCAAAAACCAAAAGACATTTAAGCATCTTGTTTTTAGTGTTTAACTAAAAATTAATAACATGGCATTGAAAATGAAAAACAAAATTACCACTTATTGACGCAAAATTTTGAAAAAATATTAGTTTGAATAAAATTTTATTAATTTTTTCAAAATAATTACTTAGTTTGAAAATTAGTTTTTCAAAACTAATTGGATTTAAAAAAAAACAAAAAACAAATAATCAGCCCTATCACAGAATCCATCGTAACAAATCTCCGAACGGACTTCTATGTTACGAATCACGAAAAACTGTCTTCTCAGAATCCGAATAGAATCGAAAAAAGCATTGCCTCATTCATCGTTCTCCCTCTCAATTTCGAAATCAGCTGTCTTACGTCAAATCATTGTAACTGAGAGTGAGAGTAGTACCTACACAAAGAGAGATAGTATAGGTACATCAAATGAAAAATAAAATACTTGGACTATTTGGAAAAATCCCCATATTTTCCCTTTACTATAACGAAATGAACACAAGTTAAGAAGAGAATTTTTTTATAATTTGTGAATATTTTCTAAGGTTAGGGGTTGGATATAGCGATCAAAAAAACGCATTAGGAAAACATTTCTATTGGATACTTTAACTTACAATTTGAAAAATAAAAAGAAAACGAATCTATGAGAAATCACTTGAAATAATTTTTCCAAACAAAATTTTCCTTTTTATAAAAAAGGATTTATTAATTTTCCTCATGAAAATTCTGTACCTACGGAAAAAGAATTTTTATCAGGAATATAAATAAATTACCCAAAGGAATTTTTTTTTCATGATCGCTATAACTGGCCCCTTATATTATAAAGTGATAACGTAATAAAAAAATATTTGAAAGTTTGTCAATTTACACATTTCTTAACAAATTTACGTTGGTTTTATTTTTGAATTAACAAAGTTAATTGCAATTTCCATTGAAAGACAAAAGTAAGATAAAGTACATAAACTTATTAGGTTAGGTTAGGTTAGGTTTTTGGGCTGATAGAGGATCTAATTTCCATCACACTTAGATCACTGTAGATCCCTTGTGATACCCCGGAGGATTGAACACTCCATATGAGTTAACCTATAAAATTATTTCATGGACAATCAAGCCATCCGGAGGCTTTGATGAATTTCGACAGTTTAACACCGGAAAAGTTGGAGAGCTCTTCCAGATCGTTAAAGAAATATCTTCCTAGATGTTTGTGTCTTAGTTGCGAGAGTGCTGGGCAGTGACATAAGAAGTGAGAAGTGTCTTCATGTGCTTCTTCATCGCCACAACCTCTGCATAAATCATCTGTGCTGAGCCTCAGTTTTTTCTTGTGGTACTTGAGCAGATTGTGTCCGGTAACGATACCCACAAGAGAGTACAGTGTTTTCTTGTTTAGTTTTAGGAGCTTATCCGTTTTACCCTTGTCAAAAAGCTGCCAAAGTTTCTTGGTATTCACACAAGAGTCAAGTAGGGTCCATCTTTCATTTGTTTTTTTCAAGAATTTTCTTTTCCACCTTCTGTTTAAAGGAACAGATGGGTGCGTTCACGTTTGGCTCTGCCTGGCTAGCATCAGCTGATGATCCAATACGTGCCAGTTCGTCTGCTTTCTCGTTACCTGGAATTCCTATATGGCCAGGAACCCAGCAGAGCGTAACATTGTGCTGCGAGCCTAGAATCTTGAGCTCTTCACGGCAACAGGAAACGAGTTTTGACTTTATTTCGATGGCAGAGAGTGCCTTTATGGCTGATTGGCTGTCAATAAAGAAGGTAATACCAGCTAGTGGTACCGCTAACATTGACAGCCGTTCAGCTGCTTATTAAAAACAGAACGCTTTATATTAATTTTTTTTCTCCAACAGTGACATTTGCGAAAATTTCCTAAGAGTTAGAAATTTTTTCCTACGTGTACTATCACTGTAAGCAAAGAAGTAATGGCTAAATGTGGTTGACTTACAATTAGTTCTACTTAGAAGTTGTTTATTGGAAGTTTTGCTTAGACTTTGTTTTAGTTTAACAATCAAATTTATTCATTTGTACAATTGATGCTGTAATATTGCATACGATCCATTTTATGTATTGTTACAAATACCGGGACACAAAGGATAATAGGAGAAAAAAAGACAATCTCGTTAACTTCAAGAAAATTTTATTAAAAGAATGATTGTGGTTCCCGATAGGATTTTATTTATTTTTTTTTTTGTACCAGATTTCGTCTTTCGTAGATTTGCAGCTGAAGAAAATCGATCGAAAGTTTTGTGCTTACTGCTTAAAGATCCGCCAGGGAAAAGAGGGTATGTAATTCACTTTGAGCGCGCTTTTTATGGCTTTCCGAAGTCTCCACAAAATTTCCCTTGAAACCACTAGTACCTAGAGCTTCTCACAATGTGTCTATGTATCTCTCTCTGAGGAATTCAATAGGCAGCTCCTCTTTATTTGACAGCTCGCAGCAACGTGGTTTTTGGATTATGTCCGAAAAAGATGTGTTTCCTTTATTTATCCTAAAGGGTGAATCGTAGATCGACGGAATCATTTTTGTAAAAAATATAAAAATACAGATAGAAATGCAAATGAGAATTCAATTTTGTTTTATTTTTCAAGTGGAATCTTTTTGTGTTTGATAAAATCTAGAGTGCAAGAACCAGCATACAAATATGTTCTGGAGGAGCTGGAATAGGAGTTTGAACTATGAAATCATCAACTTTATAAAATTATTTATTTATTTATTTTAATTGAAAATCCTTGAAAAATATTTAATATATGCTGATATACAGGGTGTCCCGTAATGAGTGGATAATACTGCAGCTGGTGATAGCTGGCCTTATGACTGCTCAGAAAAAAAATATAAAAAAAATATTTTTCTTGTGGTCTCCATGGTATAATTTATTTTCGAAAAATGTTAAAAAATTCAGGGTCTCCTAAAATACCTAATTACAACGGCCACCCATAAAGGATTCTTGTTATTTTTGTATTTTAATAATATTCTTGAATAACCGTTCTAAATAATGGGTAGTAAATTTTAACACCAGCTGATGCATTTTTTGTGTTATAATTTTTTAAAATAATTTTTTTATTCAAAAATAATTCAATATTTTTTTTCACCAAAGTTTGAAAATTAATAAAGAGAAAAAAAATTATGAGAACATAAGTGGCAAATTTGATAAAAATTGGCCTGTTTAATGTACTTTCCAAAATGGTATAACACATGTTTGTGTCTACAACCATGCCCAATAAAATTGGCATTTAATATACTAAAGTAGTTTTTTAACATTTTATCAGATGAAATTAAGTTACAAAGTTAAGTAAACACTACGACGACGAATGAAATAAATTTTAATTTTTATTGCATTTAAAAATAACCGTTATTGAATAAAGGCACTAACACATAACACATTAAATTGGCTATTAATCTACTAGAGAAGATTTTTAACACTTTCTCAAATAAAAATTGACTTGTAATAAAATAGGCATTAAAATGCATATATTATTATTATTATAGTATTATTTGCAAATATTGTCAATTCTCTGTCGTTACGTAACGTATAACGTTGTTATACTGGTTTCGTCACTTAAACGAATTTTTGAATTTGATTAAATTAATACTGATTAAGAATGTCACAGTATACGCCGCTGGAGTATGCGAATATGCATTTAATATACGGGGAATGTAGAGGAAGCGCTAACGCAGCTGCAGCTCTCTATAGAGAGCGATATCCAAATGCGCGACATCCGGACTATCGAGTGTTCATCAGAGTCCACCAATGTTTTTCAGAAGGACGAATGCCTGGTAATGGACTGGGCGGTACTAGCGGAGGACGTTTACCGCGAGAAGAAATTGATCGTATTGTGCTGAATGAAATTGAAGCAGATTCAACTACATCACACGGCTGATTGCAAGACGAACAGGGATAGGCCGTCTGGGCCCAATTTTGTGGCCACCACGTTTGCCAGACCTAAATCCTTTGGACTTTTTCTACTGGGGATGTCTGAAAGAAATGGTTTATACTAAACCAATTACATCTATTACGGAATTGCGTCGTCGTGTTCAAGACGCTGTGATGAAAATAAATGAGCGCCAATATGCTTGTTTTATTGAGAGGTCCTTCATTAGAAGATGCAGAGCCTGTATCACAGTGAATGGGGGACAGTTTGAACATTTAATATAAATTTATTTAAATTACAAATATATCATAATTTTTAATACTGTTGTTTTTATTTATCGCATTTCCCATACCTAAATCAAAACCTTTTTGAAAGTGCATACTATTATTTTAGTTAGTGAATTTAGCAGACATAATAGTGACACTGGTATATCTATTGACTTTTCCTTCCAACTCAATTTTTGTTGTCATCAAACATCAAAATAAATATTTAATCATTTTTTTATTAAAAAATTAATTAAAAAAATTATTAAAAAAAAATCCAGCAACTAGTGTTAAATGTTAGTGCCTTTATTTAATAACGGTTATTTTTAAATGCAATAAAAATTAAAATTTATTTCATTCGTCGTCGTAGTGTTTACTTAACTTTGTAACTTAATTTCATCTGATAAAATGTTAAAAAACTACTTTAGTATATTAAATGCCAATTTTATTGGGCATGGTTGTAGACACAAACATGTGTTATACCATTTTGGAAAGTACATTAAACAGGCCAATTTTTATCAAATTTGCCACTTATGTTCTCATAATTTTTTTTCTCTTTATTAATTTTCAAACTTTGGTGAAAAAAAATATTGAATTATTTTTGAATAAAAAAATTATTTTAAAAAATTATAACACAAAAAATGCATCAGCTGGTGTTAAAATTTACTACCCATTATTTAGAACGGTTATTCAAGAATATTATTAAAATACAAAAATAACAAGAATCCTTTATGGGTGGCCGTTGTAATTAGGTATTTTAGGAGACCCTGAATTTTTTAACATTTTTCGAAAATAAATTATACCATGGAGACCACAAGAAAAATATTTTTTTTATATTTTTTTTCTGAGCAGTCATAAGGCCAGCTATCACCAGCTGCAGTATTATCCACTCATTACGGGACACCCTGTATATAACAAATACGATCACGTCTCAGATACGAAACTCAGACTTTTATCATGTCCCAATCTTTACCATCATAATATACGCCATATATACAACTGTCAAACTAAAGGTCCGTTCATAATTTGAGATAAAGGTACCTATGGACAATAATACCCTTTTTCGATTTCGAATGCCTAATTAATGCGTTTCCATGACAAACCACTAATTGACAGTCTTAACAAACCATCGTCATTGATTACACCATCAGAAAGGATAATTTAGCACAGAAAACTAATCATCCATTCAGAGAAAACCGCTCTTCATTTCTGCAACTGAACAAAGCATATACCACGCATCGCACACCAAATCATACATACCTACCTACCACAAAATTGAAATACGGCGATAAGTGCATTTCAGGAGCGCATTAGGATATGTGGCAATTAAGTGAAGTGTAAAATTACTGCCACAACCACCAACCACCACCACCACTTTCAATTATATGTCTCTCTCTATCTCTTTGAACGCTCCATTTCAGATGGATAAGGCATCTGATTTTTCTTTCTGTTTGCTTTTATGTGTTTTGGATGCAGGCATCAGGTTGTGTGTGATCATTTCGCATGATTAACCTCGACAACACAAAAGTGCATCCTTTCACGTTTAACCTTTCATTTGCAATGACTGCACATTAAACAAACAAATATCACACAATCACATATACAGATTCCTGTTCCTGTATAGATAAAGCAGTAACCAAACACGTTAATGGGTTCGCTCACGTGTGAAATCTGGAATTTGGCATTGGCAGGATGTAAGTGCCTACGTTAAATCCTTTCAGCATTCAATTCAACTTCAGGTTCTCTTTATGTTTTTGTGTTGGCGCAATTTCAAACGCCTATTTTCCTCCTTTCTATTTGTCGGCTCGTTTGACTTCCAAATTTTAGATTTTAAGCTTAGGTATAGTGAATATCAAATTTAGTCAATTAAAATACTTCTCAATAGTCAAAGTCAGACTAAGAGAGGTGCACTCACATCGTTGCACCTGCAAAAGCCATGGTGCATACCTACATAATGCATATATATTCAAATTGAAATTAGCAATATGTGCATTCAAATTTAGTTGCAAGAGGAACAGAATTTAATTGCAAAAATGATAAGGCAGTCAAATCGTGGTTATCATCGATGTTGTTATATTGACATGGTTTATAACAAAGACGCGACTAGAGACATGCCAATTTATAATAGTTATAACAGTGTTTTGGCATTAAAAGTGGGCGTGGTTTAACGCGCTTCGCGCGACTTGAAAAAAAACTCTGTGTGCCTGAAGTATGCCAACAAGCGGAGGGCCCTGGCCCTGCGGGGCCGCAGTAAAGTACTTTTATAAACTAAAACTGTTATAATTAGCATATGTCAAGAGTCACTTCCTTATAAAAAAAAAAACACTCTATACCTGGAATTAACCACCCCCTTTCCACGAAAAAAATAATTATACTTCAGGTGAAAGGACATGCAAAGAAAAACAAAATTGCAGGAGATTTCCTGATGTTCAAGTTTCTTTGTGTTTTGAGACAAAAGTTGAGATTTCTGTTACGTGCCAGATAGAGGTCCCTGTCACTGAGCTACTTTTCCTTGGAACCCGATTAGGGCTGCGGATTGGGCTGTTCTGATACTTTTTTAAAGTTTGGACTTTGAGTGATACCGAAATAAATAAGTGTTAGGTGAGAAATTTGTGGACGGATCATTTTTGATTTACATTGAATGCTTAACTATAGGCAGCCGCAGCTTGTTGATAGATTTGAAGTCATATAAATCATCAATGATGCCATATTTATTCCCTTGGAATGATTTCTTATTTAAAAAGAAATTTGGATTTGGTGCCCGGTTTATTTGGTAAACAAGGGCTTATTAATGGATATGAACAACAATCAAATAACAAAGCCTTCAAAAAACAGGGTTTTCCATAATAAAATTGTTCAAAACAGTGGATGCATAAAGTTACTAACCATTTTTGATTTTTTTAGCAAGTATTAAAACAGTATTTTTTTCATTTTGTGGCTCATTGACCTATCTTATAAACTGTTTCAGTGGCAAATTTTATGTTAAACAGTGCTGGAAGAAATAAACGGACCAAAATTAAAAAATGAAATAGCCATACCTACAGGGTGATTCGCGCAAGGTGTGACAAAAAGGTAGAGGGTGTAGGTTGGATCAAAACAAGAAAAAAAAATGTATGAGAAAGGGGGCAAGGAGAGACAATTTTCTAAAAAAATTACTTAAAACAGAGAATAATTTATTAAAAACAACGGTTTCACTTACAATGCCATGGTATACCTTTTTGTAAAGCTAGAAATCTCTCCTTTATTTTGTTTTTAATTATAGTTGTTGTGGTGAACATATAGTGAAACATAAATTTTCAAATTCAAACTCAAAATTAAAAAAAAAATTACAAAAATTTGTTCAAACTAATTTTGATCAATTTTTTACGTCATTACGTTATTTTGATTTTAATATTCAATGCTCTTATTAATTTTAAGTCTTCTTCTATTTCTTTAGAAAATTGAAAATAACAGAAATAAAACTCTCCGTTGTTTATAAATTGGTATTTTGTTTTTGTTTTTACTTTAGAACAAAATTGACCAACTTTGAAAAGCTTTATAGACCAAACTTTTTTATCAAAAATTATTTTGTTTGTTGTTTTTGAAGCTTTGTTTTTATTCCTATTAGAAATTTGAAAAAATATGCACGACTTGATCGCACGAATTTCCTCTTCTGCATGATGTATATATTTAACGAGTAAATATTAAAAGAGTCAAAACCACTAAAAAATTGTGTGAGTGCCGGGACTCACGGTTAATATGTGTAAACATCAACGTGCGCGGATCCAAAACGGACTTGGTTTTGCTTGAAGCGGATCTTAAGATTTTTTCACTGAACGCACCCATCCTAGTATGCAGATCGTAACGTTGCACACCGTAACGTTGCACGACGTAACGTTGCACACGAACGTTCACGTTTTTTGTTCACTCTACCGCCAGCATAGATGTTTACACATCAAAAATTGATTTTTTCGTTTGATTTTTGTTTATAAAATAATGTTTTCAAAAATTTTTAAATGCATTATTGTTTAAATTATTAAGAAGCATCAGATTGCAAAATTATAACAAAATCGATTTAACAATGGCAAAGATATACGCGAATAACCCAAAAATAAGACCATTTTCTCAAAAAATCTGGCAATCTTTCCAGAATTGTTGGCTTTTTTCCAAAGAATTTACTGGCTTTTCTTGGAACTTCTTCGAAAATCACGATGGCATTGCTTACCATCAACGCTACCGATCGATTTAACACAAAATGGCGTTACTGAAACAAGACTAACACTATTGTTCTACTTAATTAAAACGCATCTAAGTCCATTAAATAGGATAGAAAATAGAGTGACTTATCTTAAGGATTTCTATTTAAGAACTTTTTCATAAAACTAAAAAAAAAAAAAAGAATTTTCCCACACTTTTCTCTAAACTATCTGTTTAATTGAATCTCCAACCAAGTCCAAGCCCTTCCGAATATTGTTCTGATTTATATTATTAATTATTAAATTTTTATATGTTAACAGTTATTTGTAGATATCTCAAATTAATTCAAGATTCAAAAATATTGAAATTCATTAAGCATATAATTATTCTTTTACTTGAAAAAATAGCTCTATACTTGTTTTGGTTAAAATCATTAAAATATTAATTTCACTTATTTCAAAATAAATAGTTAAAAATTGATGAACACAAAAAGAGTAAGTGTCGCAAATATCGCCCACCCTTATCATTTTTGTAAATAAAACAGTCAGTTTTTCGGACTTGTTTCTTTTTTTAACATTTAAAGAAATTATTTCATAATCAGCCTTCATACAAAAAACATATGAGAGAACTTAACTAAAAATATATACCTAAATAAAATACTAAAAAAAACTCATTTTAACATTTTTAAAAAAAGTACTGCTAATATGGACCGCCATGTGTTACATATGGACCAGGTTGGTGTATATGGTGCATGAGGTGGGCCATATTACCTGCAAATAGCCTTTTCGTAGTACTTTTAATTTTAACCAACTTTATATATATTTAAAATTTTGGTTTCGCATAAAAAAAAATATTAAAATATTTGCGCAAAATTTAGTATAGAAACACTTACAAAAATTTACCAAAAAATTATATGGCCAATGTAAAAAAATTCAAACTTCAAATTCCGCGCACATTTCCTGCTCCTGAGTCTCCACTTTTTAGTATATCAAAACCACTAAGATTATCTTCGAAATAAATGCACAGCGGGTAACCTACGCACTTCCAGTAGGGAAATATTACTGTGGGCCATATTACCAATATGGGCCATATTTGCAGCACTTACTTTATACTTACAAAAATGATTTGAAATTAAAAAAATGATTTTGTACACCTAGATTCATATTTTTGACCACTGTGCACCGCCGTGAACTGGCTACAGATAGTATGCATTTTGATCCCGTTGTACTTTTTCTTGTAGGGGTTTCCTTTAACCGCAATCAACCGGTGATTCCTCAACGTCAAATTCATCCGATCTATGCGCCAGAGTCATTGAAAATTGAACCTCTCGGATAGACACCACCCAGCATCGAAGCCGCATAGGCCTTTCAAATAACACAAACAAAAACACACACAGCTTTTTTTTATTAAACTATTTAACATTTTCCCATCCCTATTTTGGTAAACCATTGTTATTTAAAGAAAAAAAAAAAAATCCTACGCCCAATTTCTTCACAGAAGTACTAAACCAGCCATACCCAGTCCAGCTAGACCAGGTACTAGCTCTGGTACTCGGTCCTAACGAAAAGTTAGTACCTATACATTTCTTCACATCACTAGTACCGGATCTAAATTCACCAAGCGGTACTAGGACTTAATACGTCTAAAACTGGTCTAATTCTGATTTTGACAATAATTTGCCATTTCAAATATTATTTTGATGTTTATTTTGACTGAGCGATTTTTATTTTAAATTATTTTCGAATGAATTGTGTCAATTTTATAGTAGTATAGAGAGTGGGAAGATGCAGAATTGCAATGAAATCCTGCCGACATTTACAGGAGTGATCAGTGGTGTATCAGCTTCCAGATAAAGCACTTGATATCGGTAGAAGATTGTGTGTTAGTTTTTGCGTGGAGTTTTTGATAATTTTCTGTGTACGTATGTGTGTGACAGGCTTGGAGTAATGTCCTTTATTGTGTCCATTTCATGTTCGGTTCACTTATTCTTCACTGTGCAGTTGAACGTAAAGTTGCAGTTGGTGTGGATTTAAAGTACTAAAGTAAAGGTGGGGTCAGTACGAAGTTAGATTGCAAAACAAAAAATTTAAATTGCGACCAACAAAAATTAGATTCAATCCCTACACTTATAAGGTCATTACAAAATACATACATTATATATGTACCTAGGTACCATAAGAAAATGAAAAATCCACAAAACCAATAAAATCCGAATTTATTGCCTATTTAATAAACTACAACCAAAAAACTATCGAAAATCAGCAACGAATTCATAGAAAAAATGAAAGAAATTACTCTGATTCAGGTATTAGCGCCACTAGACTGCCGATTTTAAAGTCCCAGCTAATACCGAGTCCTAAGGAGTACTCGGTACCAACTTGACAGAACTAGGGCTTAGTACTTATGTGAAGAAATCATTTGGTACCGATTTGAGTACTAACGACTGGTATAATAACCAGGTACTAGCTGATTTTGAGGAGTCAGCTAGTACCGAGACCTAACTAATACTCGGTACCAAATTGAAAGGACTAGGGACTAGAACTTGTGTGAAGAAATGAGTTGATACCGATTTGAGTACTAATTTTAGGACTAGTACTGGTACTAGCGTTAGAACTCTGTGAAGAAATTGGCCGTTAATTTCTTACTTATGTATAAATAAAAATAATAAAATAAAATGAGAATTTTGCCCCGGAATAACCCTCCGTTTCCTAATCATAGTTCTAGGTATCACAGTTTACCCAAATTAAATAGGATTTCTTTAAATCGCTTCCAATGCTACACATGGCCAACTCCAATGACCGACGATGGCGATCACTCCCGCAAAGAGTTTGGGTTGGAACCTACTTCGTTACAATATTAACAAATACCCCCACTACCAACTTTTCTAATAAAACACCATCCCCCACCCTCCACTGCTATTGTATACCTACCATCTATACGTATACATTTATAACGAATGCCTGAAATGTTCAAAAGTATATGCTCTATAGGTATGTAGGTATGTATTTATGTGTATGTTTGTACATCATCATCAGATGATATTTAATTCGAAACCCATCCAAATGGCCAGCGGCAGAAAATTCTTCTTAACTTGGCCTGGAGGATTTTTTAGATTTGTGTACTCAGACCCAATGTTTGTATAGGTTCACATTTATATTTTTCAACACACACACACACGAAACATACGCATACATTGAGTCAACCCGTATGAACCAAAACCCACTTGGGCATGGGCACACATATGGGGAGCCGCTTGGTGGTGGTATATTGGAAGAGGTTGCTGCACAGACAACCAGCCAGCAAGGCATCACAGCAGGCAAAGCAGGCAACTCAACTAAAGCTCGTATACTTTAAAGTTGAGATAAGGTTTTTGCCTTCAAAACTTTTTCAGCAAAAAAAAAATAAAAACAACAAAAAACAAAAAAATATCTTCAACCAAAGCGAACTGAACCCACGAGCACCGCAGGAGAGTAACGATTGCCATGCACGGGACAGAGAAAGAGACAGAGAAAGAAAGAGAGTGAACGCCAGCGCCATCAGCCATTATAGTCGGTCTTATACCCTTCTGCCTTGCCATATCCACCACACTATCAAGCATCGGGCTGGGCTGAGGCAGTGAGGCCAACTTGAATCCCAACACCTCTGGCAATGCCATAACGTTACGCTTCATTTTGGTACGAGGATATGGGCTCCTTGGTCGTGTTCCGTTGCCGCCGTCGCTGCTGCTGCTCCATGGATATACCAGTATACTAACAAACATTCAACTGACTCCCAGGTTGGGTGGCATTGGGTTGTGATGTCGGATAGACGAACAGATTAGCTGCGGGGCGAATTCTGGGAGTCAACATAGAGAAATCCTTACGAAAAGGAAGAAGTCGTCAGATGATATGGTGGCCAACAGGCGAGGCGGATTATATGCCATGAGAGAAAGATTTGCCCTTTCCGATTTTCCATCCAATACTATGTGCATTGGGATGTGATACTTTATAACTTGTACAGGTTACCAACGAACGACGAAAGAAGTTATATATTGTATAAGTAAATGAGATCAGGAGTTAGGGGAATAAAAGGCAACAAGAAGTCAAAGCCACCAAGGGCGCTTCGAATATTCGTAAACATATTATAAGATATCGAAGTGCGGTTCGGTTATAGAAGCTTCATATTTCGCAGAAGGTAGGTATAGGTATACAAATACATTGCAGGTGGTGTGTAGGTAAAAGGAAATGTAAAGAGCAAATTGTTGTGGAAAATTCTCGCTCCAACTTTAATATACACCGGGGAAAATATTTTTCAAGTCATTCAAGGTCTTGAAAACCAAATATTCTCAAACAAAAAATACTTAACATCCTGTTAGGTCGCATAGATTCGCTTATATGTTGCCAAGATCTTTGGGCATGTGAGTGTGTGGAGGTAAAATCAATCGAAGCTGTAACCAAACCGCGACCGAAATGTCAAAATTTACGTTTCTTAAATTTATTTATTTTTTAATAGAGTAAAAGTTTGGGGATGTGCGTCATGACGTTTAAGTAAATTTGATCATTTCTTTGGCAAGAGGTTTTCCGAGGGCTCTCATGTTCATTTGTTAAGGGGGTCAAATCCTTCGCAAAAAATTCTCTTACGTGGGTAGGTATACCTATGAATATTTCACCAATATAAACATTTTACGAGAAATCAAAGCTACTTCAAAACAAAGCACCACTGAATCGCACGACCTTGCTCTTGACTTAAACCAAAGTTGGTAAACTTACCCACCACAGTGAACTAAGGAAGCAGTTTTTCTGTTGGAAACTGGATGCGTGAGAACTAAACAAACTCGGTGGATAAAACATCAAAAGTATCTGTTGAGTTAATCCTGAGTTAACTCAACATATTTAATATATTAACTCGAGTTTAACTTTAATCTCGAACTGAAAACCTGCTCCTAAGGCGAATAAGACAAAAATGAAACCATTTTCTCAAGAAAATATGGAATAGCTATTTCCGTTGTGTGGATTTTTTTCCAACCGCAGTTTTTTTTTAAAATTACTTTGATCATAACAGGTACAGTCTACTCCGCTTATTTGCAACACAAAAAATGCAAGAAATTTGTTGCAATTACGCTTAGTTTTCATATAAACGAACTTCGGTACTTTGTTGCACTAAAACAAATTTTAGGTATAGAAGAGATCTTACAATCTAGGATTTAGTGTTTGACTAAAAACTAATAATTAATATTAAAAACAAAAGTACTACTTAATAAGGTAACATTTTGAACAAAATTAGTTTAAACATTATTTTATCTATTTTTGTTTTTGTTAAAATTTTGAGCTGAAGAATAAATTTTTCAAAAACTATTCACTAAAGCTAGTTTATTTATTTGTTTTTAAATCATATATTAATTTGACACTGACAGTTCTTATGCGCTCAAAATTTTTTACAAAAACTCAGTATTATAACTATGCAATTCAAAATGGATTGATTCGAAAAATATTTTTTAATAATTCAAAGTCACTTCTGAAGTAGATGCTGTGTTCACGAAACAGTAACTGCAACTTTATTTACCCTTTAAACGATGTGATGTGAAATATTTCATAAGTAACCTCGAACAATATATAAAACAACTTTTAATAATTGTGACAGTTGAAAGGATTGGAACGATGGGAATGGAATGAAACTTAAAGTGTCATTTTTTAGGTGAGTTCAAACCTCAAAAATTTATGGATGCGTTCAGTGTTTCACTTAAGCGGATTTGTTTCAGAACAAAATAATTATTTGGTTTTTCGGACTTCTCGTACTTATTGGTGTTAGTTTTGGTTACACCTCCGAAGGTGTATACAAGGTGTCGCAAAAGTCATTACCCTTTTGGAATATGCTACCTAATTCTTGCAAATGGCGGCAAATGTCAATTCAAATTTGACATTTGTGAAGTAAACAAATAGCAAAATTCTTTTTAACAAGATACGAATTACTTTTCGATTTTCTTGCGGAATAATACGTCGTTGGGTGTTGGGGAAGTTTGCATTTTGGCGGAGATTTCCCGGTATAGTCCGACATCACGTAGTCAAACACTATACAACGTTTAGGCGCTCGCCTAGAAGAGTATATGGGACAATACGAGACGCTGCCAATTCTTGCCGACCTCGGAGCAGCCGTTCTGCTGAGAAAATTGCAGCTATGGCTTAAGATGTCGTAGAGACGTGTCACGCAATTCCCCATCAATCGGCGGTCCTTACAGAGAATTTTGGTGAAAGAATTGAAGATATTCCCTTATAAAGTGCAGAAAGTGACATTTTGACTGCCAAGCGTTTAACTTATACGCTTAAGCCATCCTGAATCTCGACTACGAGCAGGGCCAGACCAACCAAATGTGCAAAATGTGCAAATGCGCAGGGCGCGAAATTCTGGGGGCGCAATACCAGGAGCAAGATAATGTAATCTGATCTTTCGCAAACAAATACGTACTGCTATTTGCATTTTAACCACAAAACTTGTTCAAATAATCCCTGTGGCTAAGTTATTTCTTGCACACTTAACTAACATCACATTCATTGTTGCATCCAAGGAGAATTTAGGTCAAAATATCGTAAAACTAAAGACCCCACTAGAACTACGCATTGAAAGTCTAGCTCCTGGGTAATGTGGAAAGGTCTTATGAATGTGTATCAGTGTAGGTATGTATGGGTGCAAATATAAAAAGGGTCCATTTCTAAAAATCTTGCATAGGGCACAAGTTTGGCTGGGGCCGGCCCTGACTACGAGCGAGACAACTTTTCTTCAAAAATCATCATGAGCAACGACCAATGAGGCCCATTTCCATGTCTGTAGATAAGTGAATAAGCAAAATTACCGAAAATCTTCGTATAACCCGCGAAGATCCATAACACCCACTCAAAGTTATTGCCTGCTATGATATTTGCACCAGAAGTGTCTTCGGGCCTTATTTTTTTTCGAAAGATCAAACGACTTGTGTAGACGGCGAGCGCTACAGAGCCATGCTCAACGACTTCCTCCTTCCTCAATTGGATGAATTGGGACTGGAAAATATGCAGCTCCAACATGATGGAGCAACGGTGCATATTTCTCGAGCCACAACCGTATTTCCAGTTCGCCTAATCTCTCGCTTTGGCGATTTGCAATGGCCGGCAAGATCGACCAATTTAAACGTTCCAGTCTTTTGCTTGTGTGTTTTTTTTTGAAGTCTCGAGTCTATTTCAAAAAGTCTTAGATTCTTGAGTCCCTCAAAGAGAACATCCATCATGAATGCCTGGATCAATCGCCGGAAGTTCAGGCAAGAGCAATGGAAAATGCTATAAATCGGGCCCTAATGGCACATAATATGAAGATGCGCATTATCGACTAGAGTAAACGTGGTGCGAAACCGATGCATGGTTGCTCGAATTTATGCGGTTTTAATCGTTACTCGCGTGATGCGTCGCGCAAACCGAACCATTATTTTGGTAATAAATTTCCACTACTTTCAAACGTTGTTTAGAAGTAAGTCTATTAATTATAAAATGGAAAACTAAACTGAGCATAAATCAAGTGACAACTGTCAAAAAGATCAACTCCGAAAAAAGTATTGACAGATTGAAAACCACACGTCTAAAAAAAACACTTTTTATAATCGGATCCGATATAATTTTCTCGACTGAATGGAAAACAAATTAAGACACCAAATTAATAAAATCTGAAAAGGAAAAACCAAAGTTTTTCATTCATAACAATTTTTGCTCCTTAAGGCCATATGCTTTTAGATCCTTAAACCCATACACGACCCTTAAAGAAAACAAATTTGAGTAAAGGAGAGAAAAAAAACATAAATACATAGTATATGTATGTGGGTGGTGGGTTTGCCTTTTGGAACTCCATACTGTATGTAGAGGCAGCCAAATCTATACAACGATTATACAAAACGCCTGAATGCATTTAAATGTTATTCCAATCAAAAATAAAGTTTCCCAGGCGTATTTATTGTTACCTTTCGTAAGTTCCTCTCTCTGCTTAGATATGCGAAAAACAACTTCGCAAGTACACCTCGAGGTGAATCAAAAGGAAGACGCGTACATAGCGCGTTTGGGATCATTTATTGGCATAAATTCTGTGTTGCAAGTATGAACCTACACAACATACTTACTTCGATCCCTTACCGTCTTCCCGCGCATCCCACACACTATGCTGCCGCTGAAGTATAGATTCCACGATGGTATGAGAAAATTTCATTTTATGTGAAATATAGAAACGAGTGGTCACAAAATGCATCAATCTCTGATATTCACTTTTTTGATGGTGGGAAAGCAACAGTATGAGTTCCCTCGCTGATGCTGTGCTGTGGCCCTTTTTTGTATAGGTACTTGGTTATAATCCGAGATTGTTATGTGTAACATATCATGGAGGAAAGTTTTGGTTGGGTTTGGTTTTGCTTTCGTTAATGCTTGAGGAGCGCACGAATTTCGCCCAAGGTGTTTTTTTGAAAAATCTTATTAACTGACTTTGAAGCAATTTTGAGAAATTTTGTTGTGTTGGTATAGTGAGTGTGAGTGTGGGTGAGAGTTCGGGTATATGCAGGGTGGGAGGATGCGTCCTCGGGCAATTACAAATTGGCCTCCTCATATTTATTTGAAGGAAAAATTATATATGTATGAATGTATACCTAACAGGTATGCCTATGAAACTTTATCTTAAAGACTGTACGGGTATTGCGGGAGGGTACTAAGAAAGAGGGATCCTGTAAGATGTTGTGTCGATATGAAAATACGAAACTCAAACCTAAAGTTTGTTAAATTTTACATTAAAAAAAAAAACAGAAAATTAACATATAAGGCTCAACACATATTGGGGACGCGAGCAGAGCGGTGATGCGAGAGTTAAGCAGAGCAGAAAAACAAACAAATGTTTCTGTAGAAAGCTCTCATACTGAGGCGTCACAAAACTACAAGTCTCAGTATGAGAGCTCTCATAAGAAAACATTTTTTTGTAAAGGGTGTTCTTTTTATACGTGTTGTTTTCAAGAAGAAATAAAACGCATACAATTTAATGTAATGGCCAAGACTTTGTTTTTATTATAAAGATAAGGGCTTGCCATTATGTATTAAAATGATTTCGGGCAAGTGGCCACCGCGGCTTGTTCGAATAAATTCCAGCCCAGAGGCTCAATTTTCGACCACTTTTGCAACAATTGGGGTCGTATACGTCAGCAATAATGCGCCGAATATTCTCTTCCAAGACGTTAATCGTCTCGGGCTTATCTGCGTAGACAAGCGACTTCACATAAACCCACAAAAAATAGTCCAGCGGTGTTAAATCGCACTATTTTGGAGGCCACGCCACAGACCCACGACGCGAGATAATGCGCTCATCAAGAGTTTCCTTCAATAAATTGATTCTTTCGTTGGCTGTATGATATGTAGTGCTGTATTGTTGGAACCAAAGGCCGTCCACACCAACATCCTCCAATTCAGGCACGAAAAAGTCATAAATCATGGCTCTTTAGCGTTCCCCATTGACTGTAAGATTATGGCCGGCTTCATTTTTGAAGAAATATGGACCAATGATTTCCTCTGCTCATAGAGAACACCAAACAGTTACTTTTTGAGGATGTAACGGTGTCTCAACAATGGCTTTGGAATTATCTACACTTCAAATGCGGTAGTTTTGCTTATTAACGTAGCCATTCAACCAAAAATGAGCTTCATCGCTGAAAAAAAAAATTTCATGTGAAAATCGGGATCAATAACGATCTCGTTTAGAGCCAATTTTGCACAATTTTTTTCAGGATTAAGTCTATTCATTAAAATGGCAAACCAAATTGAGCATAAATCAAGTAACAGGTATCGAAAAGACCAACTCCGAAAAAAGTATTGCCAGATTGAAAACCACACATCTAAAAAAACACTCGTTATTTGTCGTTCTGCTCAACTCTCGCATCACCGCTCTGCTCGCAGCTCCATTTCGTTTTCAGCCTAAGAAAACAAACGAACGTTTTAATTTTAATTTTAAGTTGACAAATTACAAGAAGTGAATGGGTGTAAGAGATTTAGAGTGCTGTTGATATAGAAGTGGAAGGGGCTTCTTTTATCAGTGTGAGTGATGTAATTCATAAACTGTTTCTTACGTGGTGTCATAAAGGCTTTAATTTCCGATTGTATCACCAAAGATGTCTTCATTAACTTGACGTTAAAAACGCCTAGAAAAATCTTAGTGTAATTGGTAGAAGATTTCTGATAATATGTCTTGCCCAAGAGCTCGTAGAACTTTGTTTGGTGCCATCACCTTTTACCCTGTAAGAGCACCATATGCAAGTAAATTTGAGGCTTATCCTGGCGAATTCAGCCTGGATCCCAATAATTGCCGTGAGTACCTATGTATCGCAGTTCTTAAATTTTCTCTTACCTGGCCCATCCCACAGCGTGACTGCTTGACCTACCTAAACCTCTAAAGTTCGTCACTACCTACAGTTTTTGGGATTACTTAAATCATATACATATTGCCAAGATGAGCTGTTAACAACATTTTGATAATTGAATAATTTTTATTCTTCATTTGTTGTCTACCAAAAACTACACAAATAATTTCACAAAGTTTTTTGTTTGAATTTCAGAAAAAAATGCGATATGGATCGAGAACGAGAAAGAGACGTGAAATCCATCGAACCCCGAGATCTCTCATCCACCGGAAGAATATTTGCCAGGAATGATATAAAAATCAGGTTTATATACTATAATATTTTTTACAGCCGACTATAATAACATTTTCTTCCTTGTTCTTCTGCTATAGTGCATCTCCAACAGTCTCACCAACGATCTCGAACTCATCTTCACCAACACCAACCCCACCGGCCAGTTCATCAGTACCACCAGTTGGAGTTGGAGGCAGCGGTGGTGGAGGTGGTGGCAGCAGTAGTACGTCCTCGGGAGCTACCTCTTATCTGCACACGAATCATAAGCCCATCACTGGAATTCCATGTGTAGCTGCAGCATCACGATATACAGCGCCAGTTCATATTGACGTAGGTGGAACCATATATACCAGTTCCCTAGAGACTCTAACCAAATATCCAGACTCCAAGCTGGCCCGGCTATTCAATGGGTCTATACCAATTGTACTGGATTCATTAAAACAGCACTACTTTATCGACCGTGATGGTGGAATGTTCAGGCACGTTCTGAATTTCATGAGGAATTCGAGACTGTTGATAGCTGATGACTTTCCAGATTTGGAGCTTCTGCTCGAAGAAGCAAAGTACTTTGAAATCGAACGTGAGTTGAAGTGATTTAGGCCAATGAAATGCATAATCTTAAGGCTTTTTTTTTTACTATAGCAATGATAAAACAGCTGGAGACCATGCGGAAGGATCGAGTCCGAAATGGCAACTATCTGATATCGCCTCCGCCACCAGCAAGGATAAAATCATCCCCCCGAATCGGCTCGACGGAATACAATTTTGAAGTAGTCGCCCTGCACATTTCCCCAGACCTTGGTGAACGGATAATGCTATCAGCCGAACGGTCTCTCCTAGATGAGGTCTTCCCCGAAGTCAATCAAGGCACTCAGACTAGCAGAACCGGGGTATCCTGGAACCAGGGCGATTGGCGACAGATCATTCGCTTCCCACTAAACGGTTATTGCAAACTGAATTCCGTACAGGTGCTAACGAGATTGCTGAACGCTGGCTTTTCCATCGAAGCCAGTACTGGGGGTGGAGTTGAAGGACAGCAATTTTCCGAGTATCTTTTGGTGCGGCGGATTCCTATGTGATAGTGCCTCTGTGCGGGGTGTTTTGAGGTTCGTTGAGTTGTGCGGCTTTAAGCTGGCTGACTTAAGCCTCTTAAATTAATGAAATAGAATTTTTTATTAAGTTATATACATTTTGAAGTTTTATTTGTTGTCCTGTGAATTATGCGGAAGATAGTTTGTTTCATTTTTTTTTTTTTGACTAAAGTATGATAAGTAGATACAAATTTAAGTAAATTAAACGAAAACAAAAATAGCTCTTAGATGATACGAATTTTATGGTAAGATGCAATTTAGATTGAAGTCATCATAATAACAGTGAAAAGAACTGATTAATTATTTTAGTTTTTAAATTGAAGTTTATCACATACCTACATAAATATAAAACAAATTAAAAATGTAAAATGTAAAATGTCTCAAGACACCATATACCGATATCATATTTCATTATATTCTTTGCAAAGACGAATTAAATAAACACAAACATTGATGTTTCATTCTAATGTAATACAAAAAATAATATTGAGTTTTGTATAATCATTCAATCACTGCAAACATCAACATCTAAATGATATCAAAATATCTGTGGAAATAAAATAAAATAATTTAAATTTAGGAAAAATAAAAATACATACATATCTACTTGTAAAGTGGATACATAAGAAAAGTTAGTTTGTTTTATTTATACCAATTCGGTCTCGTAGATTCTAAAGGGACATGGAAAGGCCTCATATAGACTCAAAAAAGTGAGTAAACACTTGAGGCTTACAAAATGTGTAGGTATAGAAACTCACAGATCACAGTTAAACAATGCATTGAAACCATTCAATTGAACTTACCTCACCTTCAATATTAGGTATCTATTCGAGAAATTATGTCCGATTAAGTCAGAAGTTCCAAAACAATAGTCTTCCTGATGAAGAGGTGTCATAAGGTGGCAACTACCAAATTTAGTGTGTTTTAGTATGGAGTTTGGAGCTAACCGGTGGTCTAGTGCTGATGTGGAGCTACACTTCAAATTATGACGTCGTTGTACGTTCTTAACCTCGTTGTTAATATCGTTTTGAGTTAGTTTCATCGGAACCTAAAACTCCACAGCCACCACCACAGCATCGACTCCTCCACTTGTGCCACAATCTCCCATGATTTTACATGTTAAGTATAGCTCTACACCACTGCACCATCGACAGATCCACAAATCTGTAGCACTATACTATACCGACAGCTCCACACTCCATGGGTCCATAGCTCCACTTTGTCCTATCGAATCCCATAAAACACAAAACTTGAGAGCATTCATGTTTCGGGCGGGTTGGGTGTTGCTTTCTTTGCCCGCATTATCTTAATGAATGTGTTGGATTTTGATATTGTGTGACGTGTTTAGTTATGTTGCATTTATCAGCATTAAACATTTAGATATGTACGCTTCTACCTAAAATTTTCAAAATTCCATTATAAGAGGCCCTATAGTTTTAGATATCTTTTAGCCGTGTTTTATTATATTAGATCATCGCATGAAAATAAAACGATACTCATCATAGTGATAAATCCTCCAAAAGTAGGTTGGTATTTTAGACCCTGAAAAAATGCTTATCACCTTAGCTATTCGGATTTGGCAGAAGATTGTAGGTCCTCTCCATTCCATTCCTTCCAATAACAGCACAGCGTGTTTTGTTATGAGGGCTCTCATACTGAAGCGTCTAGCGGCGAGATAGCACCGCTGCCATAAATGAGCAGAGCGGAACAAACGTTCAAGAAAATTGGTTTTCTCCACTCTTATCGAAAGGTAAAGTTTTTGGAACAAAATAAATATGCATAGGAATTAAAGCAATAATTTAATATAAAATAATTTAAACAATTATTAAAAGCTGTTTAAATTATTAAGAATGTTTACGGCCAAAATTAAATAACTATTTGACAAGTTTTTAAAATCTTAGGTTGTATTTTCTCTCCAGTATTAGACCTTTTGGCAAAGATTTTTATAATTGAAATTTTTAGGTGATTTTTCGAATCTTCGGCGCGCGAAAATTTGAGGCTTATTTTGGCGAATTCAGCCTTGATCCCAATTGTTGTGAGTTATCGCAGTTCTTAAATGTTCTCTTACCTGGTCAATCCCATCGCTTGACTGCTTGACCTACCTAAACCTCTAAAGTTCGTCACTACCTATGTAAAAGTGCTAGAAACTCAACTCAAATTCGCTTAGAGCGCAATGACTCACCAACGGTTTTAGTTTTAAAATAATGTTTGCCAAGCCCTGCCATGTCGATCGGTATGTGGGTTTGGTCTGGCATGCGAATGGTGACTGAGCAGTGAGCACTCAGCGGTGAGCCAGGGGCGGTACAAGTACATGTTTTCGTAATGTTTTCGACGGTAATATTTTCGCGAACTACCATATCTCATAACCGCACGAGAAAGGCGTGTCATCTATGTAAAACTCAAAACTTTCTAAATACAAGCAATCCATGTCTTCAGCATTTGCTCCTAGTCATAATAATCGACTCACAGCTATGCTCTCCGTGACTCTCGCATCCCTGCTCTAGTTGCAGCTCCAGTATGTGCTAAGCCTAATTCTGGACTTACACCACTGACAAATTGGCAGTATTCTCGCTGTTAACAGTCAAAAAACAGGCAGAAGAATAGATAAATTCATTATTTTGGCGGTATACTGACATAAAACTGCCGTTTTGTCAATCGTGTAAATCCAGCATAAGTTTTCCACCAGCTGTCAAGCCAACAAATGTTTGTATTTTAAAAAAATATATAGCTTATTCATGAACTGAATTGTAAAAGTAAGTTCCTACGACTAATTCGTGCTTCTTACTTTTATTTGAATTCTTCTTTCCGAATGTTTCTGGCAGCATTTTCCTAAATTATTAAATCATGGACTCAAACCAATCTCTTTTACTGCGCCATCTCTGTTATTTATGCGGAGTCACAAAAATTACATTACCATAAATGAAGTCGACTGCCGAAAGGTTCATGTCAGTACTATTTAAAGGGTAAGGTAGTGCATAAGAAAAAAAAATGTTTCAGTTGCTGGTTACTGGCAACGGCTTCCGCTTCCGATTGTTTTAAGCAAAGGAAATTAGTATTTCGAACAGTTTTATATTTCAACTTTTGATTTAAATTTAAGTTTAACTATCTTGTAATTAGGTTTCACAGTGTAGATACGTTTAAATCTTGAACTGAGTCTGAGTTTATTCTGTACTTTATGTTAAACGAATGCATTTAATTTAATGTGTTTAATCCTTGAAAATAATTAGTTTGACAGCTGCTGCCATTTTATAATGTTGTTCACTTTCGAACGTGTGTATGTAAATAACGGGTGATTTTTAAGCTGGTTTGGTTTTGGCAACACTGGTTTTGACAGCTGACGTGTGTTTAGTACCTTGTGTCACTGTCAAACAGCTTCAATTTGGTTTGCAATTTAACCATGGATCGTCTTACAAATGAACAACGCTTGCAAATTATTGAATTTTACTATCAAAATTCGTGCTCGGTTCGAAATGTTCATCGCGCGCTGCTTCCATTTTATGATTGGCATTCTCGACCTTCTGACCAAATTTCGCACCAAATTTACTTTGTTGGACATTAAACCACCAACACGTTTACGTACTGTGCGTAGTGAAGAAAATATTGCGGCCGTATCAGCTAGTGTGACAGAAGAGCGCGAAATGTCGATTCGGCGCCGCGCCGTTCCCAGCAGTTAGGCCTTTGTTACAGCACTACGTGGACAATTTTGCGGAAGGATTTGGGCGTAAAGCCTTTTGAGATACAGCTGGTGCAAGAACTAAAGCCAGCCGACCTACCACAACGCCGAATTTTTGGTGAATGGGCTCTTGGAAAGCTGGCCGAGGATCCGCTTTTTTATCGAAAAATTGTGTTCAGCGATGAGGCTCATTTTTGGTTGAATGGGTACGTAAATAAGCAAAATTGCCGCATTTGGAGTGAAGATCAGCCAGAAGCATTGCAACAGCTACCAATGCATCCCGAAAAAGCCACTGTTTGGTGCGGTTTATGGGCCGGCGGCATTATTGGGCCTATTTCTTCAAAGATGATGCGAATCGCAGCGTTACTGTCAATGGTGAACGCTACCGAGCGATGATAACAAACTTTTTTTTGCCCGAAATGGAAGTTCTTGACTTGCATGATATGTGGTTTCAACAAGACGGTGCCACATGCCACACAGCACGCGAAACAATGGCGCAATTGCGAGGCGAGTTTGGTGAACAGTTAATTTCACGTTTCGGGCCGGTCAATTGGCCGCCTAGATCGTGCGATTTGACACCATTAGATTATTTTTTGTGGGGGTATGTCAAGGCTAATGTCTATAGGGACAAGCCCGCTTCGATTGACGCACTGGAAGCCAACATCCATGCATTCATTCGTGAGATACCGGCCGATATGTGTGAAAGAGTATGCCAAAATTGGACTCAGCGGATGGGCTACCTGAGACGCAGCCGCGGTCAACATTTGCATGAAATTATCTTTAAACATTAAATTGCAAGGTTCAAACTATCGATTAAAATAAATATTTCATTCATTTTTTCGAATTTTTTGTGTTTTTTTTTTTAAAGTTCTAAACCTCTTAAAAAATCACCCGTTATAACAAATCGAAATACATAGGTACATACATACACATATATATTTATTTCTACTCTTATTTATTTTTTTCAAATGTTAAGTGACGAGGAAAATTCAATAATAGTTGTGAGAGTAAGAAGACAGAAACGCATTCGTTAATCAAATCGATTCTATTGGGACACTAGTCCAAGCGCAGGATCCGTATATGAAGTCATACATACGTTGTTGACTACGTGCACGGATCCAAAACGTACGTTTAAGGGGATCTTCAGATTTTTGTCGCTGAACGTACCCAATATTCTACTATGCAGATTTTTGTAACTTAACGTGCTAGATCGTAAAGTGTGAATTCGTAACGTCACGAAGAGGAAAATCCACGTAAGGGGTTTTTCATTTTTCGTTCCGATCAGAGTTTGAACTGGTAAAAAAAAAAACATTGTGTTTTTTTTTTGCCCAGTGCATTTCGTTCAGAGAATGATCAGAGCTTGTTCAGAGCCCGAACTACGAGCTCAGAAAAAATTGACTGAACATTCTGAGTAAAAAGCGGAATACTAAACATCATGTGCGAAAAGACGAAACAAAAGGAAAAAAATGCGCAAACAAATTAAAATAGCGGATGAAGCGGTCGGCACCCGCGTTGAAGGTAAGTTTTGTGAATAAATTACATTGAAATATTGAATTTTTTAATGCATAAAAACTTATTGGGGTATATTCATAGTCACTTTTAAACTCCAGTTTAACTTAGACTGGGGTTTATTCAATGTTATTTAGATAGGATAGACCCAGGTCTAAGATAAACTAGAGTTTAAAAGTGACTATGAATATGCCCCATTATCTATAGTGTTCAATTGGACCAAGTCAATGGTTTTGTTCATGTTATCGAAAATTCATGAGAATTTTTGTAACTTGAATTTTCTTTCTTTTTTTTTGCACTGTGGAGTTTGACAGTTTAAAATTGACAAATGTCATTTGTTGACAGCTTGGTTCTCAAAAATGTTTCAAAATTATATCTGAGCGCTCAGAACACGATCAGTTCAGAGTATGTTGAGGGCGGGTTCAACATGCTCGAACTCTTTTCAGAGCTTTCTTCTGACGAAAAAAGAAAAACGCCTATATGTAGATGTTTAAACATGAAAAATTGTTACGCCTTTAGTTATGCGCCATTTTGCTAACCATACTGTCACAAGTTATTATTAGACGAAGTGAAAGTGTTTACTTTTTCAAACTTCTGCCTGCTGCGCATTAAGGTATAGATACCTAGTCCTACCTATACCGTATACGAACGTTCTTATCTCCAAGCAAAACAAGTCTGAAATTAGCTCTATCAATAAGTTTCAATCTCCCTTTAACGCACTGGTGTTTATTCACATCCTCACATCAGAGTTTGTTGGTCCTATTTGTTAAACCTTCCCCTTTCATACCCTCCACCAAATTGAGTCTTTTCCTTTGCAAACGTTAGTCGATGTTTGCGTATGTGTTTCTTTAATAATCAACCCATCCATCTAACTTAACAGGAGTTAGTATTTAGTTGTTTTTTTTTTATTCATTTTTCTAACATTCCCCATCACGATTCACGACCAGTTGTTCTTTGCGTTTCAAAAAATCGAAAGACGACAACGAGGACGAGGACGAAAATATACACAACACCAGCCAGGACGAATGAACTATGTGTATTTTCGCTTACAGTCGTAATGGTCATTTATCTTTTGGTTGTAAGTTTTTCTTTTCACCCTTCGGTTCCGTTGTTTCATTTTTTTTTTATGGGGGGGATTTTGGCGACGAGTGCTGTTTTGAATTTGCAAAGAGGCAACATAACATCGTTTTCGCCTTAACATTGGATGATGGAGCCAAGGACGTGTCTTCAATTTTGTATCCCTTTTCGGTGTTTGTGTTGAAATATGGTGACGGTGCGACTGCTAGGCTGCTGTGATGTGGACGAATCCAGAAACTATACTAGGTATAGAGAGAGAGAACAATACAGAATACACGCTGAATATTTGAAGTCGAAGATGTTTGTTTGGGTTGATCATGATGGGAGATGAGGTGGACTTGGTGGACGGAACGATATATGGATGGAGTTCCTCATCCAGCTGTCAGGTCTGATGTACTTCGTTATCCAGGAACAAAGAGACGAAGCCAGCCCTAGTGGCTTCTGATTTGAGGGAAGAGGATAAGTGAGTTGTTTGTTATTATACCTATTTCTTATTTTTGTTGTTGTGTCTGATATGGCAGGTAGGGTATAAAAGGAATTAAGGGGGATGGGTGAGTAGAGTAGGTAGGAATAGAGATATAATAAACGAGTCAGCAATAAGTTTCGGACGGCTTTTCGTCGGCTGTTTAGGGCGTTGAAGCAATTTTTTATGATGTCTTAGCTGAAATATGTTTACATATAAAATTTGAGGCTGGCTGTAGGGATGTACTTTATATATGTACATACATACATAACTCAAACTCAGATATCTGTTTTTGTTGGTCATCTTCTATTCACAAAAACGACTTCATAATTAAATGGAAAAGATGTATTCTAACGAAGAATGGTAGGTACCTATCTAGGTATTGGTAGTTTAGTTGGCAATGGTTTTCCTTGAAAAATAACGTTATACTTATTCGGAGGGGGTGATTTTTTCCACTAAAGGTACCCCTAAACGAAGAACATGGTCGCCGAAATGGTAAGGAGTTTACAAGTGTCTGATGGTCCTCCAGATTGAAGCTCCTTGCGTCAAGATGACTTTTCGGCCACGTAAAGTTAGTTAGTTGCGAAGCATCAACAAAAGTCTTGGATATGGACAGATTAACAGATGACAAACCCATCGAATATAAGATCCCTTAATATAGGACACGTGATGTCGAAAAATTCTAACGAAGGCTCTAAAATTCAACATTTAAGAAAGGCGAAGGCTTATGTTGGGCAAAAGACATGCAAAACTTCGATACCCATTTTGAAAATTGGTGCAAAAGCTTTGCAGCCTTGACTGCGAGCATATACATAAATGTTATCATACAAAATCCTTTTCAAAATCAGCGTTTATTTGGATGTGCATTCGTCGTTGGAAGCAGACCTAAGGAGTAGAGTTTTTTAGTTTCAATTGTTTGCCTCACGACAATTTGGCAACATAAAGTCACATATTATGTAGAAATGTACATCGGGCTTCCATAGAGGAGAAATGTATTGACACCAAAGAGATATGTTCTACGAGTTTAAGGTCAAGACACGAGCACCCCAAGCAACATTTTTCCTTTCATAAGATGCTCCGAAAGCGCTACAAGATTTTAGGGACCTAAATGCACTCTTGATGAGTTCTTCTAGATTCTTATTAGATTGTTATGGGAGCCTCTTGATCCTATAGGAAGAGTTTTATTCTTCTTATGCGATTAAAGACGCCGGCCGCTATGTAAATCTAGTAAAGCTCTCTAAACTCTTCCTATGGGAGTGCGTCTCTTCCTACAGAAGTTGTTAAAAAGAGAACGAGAGTGTATAAACTTAAAAAAAAAACATATCTTTAGCATTTTTAATTTCTTTTAGAAGAAGGTAGGCGAATAGTTTTTATGTGTGTTCTTGATTCTCTCATGTCAAAAAATAATGTGTTTTTTGGCGCGAGTATTTATCTCACAAGTTAACTGACGTATTATAAAGGGTTTTCCAATAAGAGGTGTTATTTTGATATTCAAAGAAAAATGGCATTTTTTGAGATAAATGATCGGATGTTTATTTCATTACCGTTAATAATGGAACACAGCATCAGCCAAATGGCCGCCACGACCACGCTTACACGACATATCAGTCATATAAGTGGCTGCCTATGTCCTCGATAGCCTCACGAATTCCATGTTTGAGGTCTTGAATCGACGCTGGGCTGTTGGCGTAGACCTTATCTTTCACGTGGCCCCAAAGGAAGAAGTCGCAAGGTGTTAAATCGCAAGATCTCGGTGGCCAATCGTGATCACCTCTTCGAGAGATAACACGGTCCGGAAACTTTTTCCGTAAAAGATCGATGGTTTCATTGCTTGCGTGGCACGTAGCGCCGTCTTGTTGAAAGTAAACGTTGTCCAGATCAATACCATCCAATTCCGGCCACAAAAAATCATTAATCATCTCTCGATAGCGCAATCCATTGACCGTAACTGTTGCTCCAGCCTCATTTTCGAAAAAATAAAGTAAGGTCCAATGACCCCGCCGGACCATAAACCGCACCAAACAGTCACGCGTTGAGGATGCAGAGGCTTTTCAACAATAACTCTTGGTTTTCCGAGCCCCAGATGCGACAGTTTTGCTTGTTGACGTGTAGCCTCCGAGGTGGAAATGGGCCTCATCAGTCAAGATGATTTTTCGATGAAATTCCGGATCATTTTCATGCATTTCAAGGACCCAATCAGCAAAGACACGACGTTGTTGATGATCAGCTGGCTTGAGTTCTTGTGTTAACTGAACTTTATAAGCCTTAAGACCCAAGTCTTTATGCAAAATACGGTGTAATGACGTTTGTGGAATGCCTAATTCCAAAGAACGACGAGGAATGGACAAACCTGGGTTTTCTTCAACACTTTGGGCTACAACAGCAATATTCTCAGTTGTTCTTGAGCGACGTGCACGGGTTTTATTCTTCACATCACTAACTTGTCCCAACAGCTCGAATTTGTCCACCAATTTCTGTATTGCGGTCCGACAAGGTGCTTCACGACGACCCAAAAATGTTTTAGTTTTACGAACCGTCTCTGCCAAATTTTCACCATTTTTATAGTGAATTTTAATAATTTCAATGCGTTGTTGAAGCGTGTATCGTTCCATTTTTATTAATGGCGTAGTTTCTACTTGTCAAATGTTAAAAAATTAAAGCTTCAAAAGTGCCAGCTTCTGAAATAGCGGGCTATTCAAAATAACACCTCTTATTGGAAAACCCTTTATTTGTAAAAATCATGGAATATTTTCTTGGTGCAATTAAAATTGCATCTACTAATTTTCACATTTTGCTTCTAAAAATAACAACGCGCTTCCAAAATTATGCATATTTAAAATATTTTGTTATTAATTATAATAAGAAAAAGGGTTACCATTAATATTTTTTAAGATGCAAAAATCACTAAAGTATGTTTTTATACAATTCACAAAATGCGATCATTCATACCATATTTTTTTCCAATTATTGTCATTATCGTGCTTTCATGACAAAAATTATGGATCTAGAGTGGCACAAAATATGAAGCTTTTACATTATTAAGATTTTCTGAAATCTTCCAATACAATTTGTCATTAAAAACGGAAAAAAAACAACTGATTTTTAAAGATGCCATTTTACTTGTGTCGTGTTAATATACTGCTGTCACAAATTTTAAATAATGACATAACACAAAAAAGAATGTTCCCGCTCATTCTTCTCTGGTATAGTAGCTGTTTACTAAGTTATACAAATCCATTTTTTATACAACTAATATCGACAGCAAATAAGAGAAAACAAGATGAATATGACCTATAAAACTTTTTACAAGTTTTGGTCAGAATGGAAAACCAAATAAGATAATTTATCTAGAATATTTTTTTTTAAGCTACGGTAACCCTCAAAATATAATGAAAACATTTTGTTCATATTGCAACATGGCTGCTGTTGATTGATACTTCAACTCTTGTTTTAACATCTCTATGAGATCTTTGGATGATGATGAAACGGAAAGCAACACAGATAAATGTGTTTCGTTTGAAAGTTAAACGTCAAATTGTAGTCCTATTAGAACGTTTGAGCTCCCGTAAGAAGTGTCGCTCTCAGTAAATATAAATTTTCTCTGAGAGACAGTACTTCTTAGTATAAGATACACCATAAACATTGTGGGGTACTCATGGTGATATCCATTTGTACAATAAATAAGGTTGTTTCGATCAATTCTATCAAAATAATGCTTTTGAGATCGATTTTTCGGCAGATTGTTTCCTCTTTTTAATAACACTAATAATATTAACTACCTGAAGTTTGAAATGAAAATTGTTGTTATAATATTTATGAGCAAATTCACTACTACCAGTTGTACAGCCCCGAAATTAGGTAAACAAAGAGAACAAAAAATCGAACAAAGAAACTTGCTCGCAACGAAAACAATCAAACTTTTCTTTGAAATCTAAAATTACATCTGCCACCACCAATCAAATAACCAATCCGATAGAAACATGAACAGAAGCAAGTTTTGTGAACAAAAAGAACGCACTGTACAATTCAACTATAACATCTGTTCCTTTGATATTCAAAGCTGGCGTCGTAGCTCCTATTAGAATCTTGAAAAAAAAAATGTATTTATGAATAGTCTCATTGAAGTATTATTATGGGATTATAAAGACTAAAAATGACGTTTAGAGTTTTAATTTCATAACGAGATACTTATATAAGACTTAAATAGATTTAGATATTTAAGGATTTAAGTACTTTCAAATTTAAAAAATGCTTAGCTCTTACAATAAAAATGCTATGAGACGAATTTAACGAGATTAATTCTTAAGTATAGCAATAGAATATAAAAGAATCTTATGGGAGTTTTTTTTTCAGATTTGAAGAGCTTAACTCCGGGAGTTTGTTAGTTGGGACGGTAGGTATATCTTAGGAATGACACTAAAATTGTTCCAGGTGATTTTAAATACTATTATGGTACAGCTTCAGAAATTACCTACAGCCTGTACTAAATCTCCGATATAACGGATTCAGGCTAATCGACTTTGCTGAGGGGTAAAACGGTTGAAGAAGCTAATACGCAGTTCCAACATCTTTACATTCAAAAAAGGGTATCTATAAAAATCTGTTCATCAATCAACCATCAACAAGATTTCGAACAACTCAAAGCACTCCTTCATTATCATGGATGACCGAACGTACTGATGGTTCAACATTGAATCCGATACCCTTACCTCAAAAGTAAGACTGCGGATATCTTGACTAAATCTATATATCAAGGAAATATTATGAGGAATTTTGACGGCGGAAGGGTGTAATCGCAAATATATATGCAAAAAAAGGTATATCTTATGACCTTCTGAGAAGGCCTTGTGGTGCCTGCATAAGGTATTGAGAACCATTGATTACATTTCCATCAGAGATGGCGCCTCTTAAGTTCCAGGTCTTACACGACCATCATAACAATATAAATGGTCGGGGACATAGAGGGATATTTTAGCAGGAACGAGTTCTGAAAGTTTTATACGAAATGCAAAAGGAACCTCTCAACGGTACACAGCATTAACCGTATGCTGCAAGTACAATAAAAGGAACATCGAAAAAGAATGTCACTAGATTCTGACGTTATGGAAACAACATTTATCTACAAACTTTATAAAATGGCGAATAACGCTGTTTGGCAGATACATTTTACTCTGAATAAGTGCCCCAAAGACAAAATGCAAAAACACCACAGTATGGTGTAGTGTGTGTACAATATGCGAATTATCAGAATGGGAATATCCAAGAATGGTGGCGAAAATCTAATATTGTGCTATATCACATATGCCGTTGCCCTAGACTCTCTATATTGACCAAACCAATTTGAATCGCCCCAATAATTTATTCTTCGATCTGCCAAACTGTGAATAGACCAATCAATTTTGCGTTAAGCGTTATGAATACCAAAAGCCCAAATTCAAACGGATGTACAATATGTGCTGTGGTGGTGCTGTGCACCCCCCAAAACCTACCCTCACTCATGTATGTACCTATATTAGATGGCAATGCCACCCCACACAAATGTTGGTCGTAGATCTTTCTTTTTTATGTGACCATGGATTGTGCATGTGGAGGCAGCAATGGCATAGAGAGGGTGTATTGGGTAATGGTGGTGCTTGCGGAGGAGGTTACTCTTAGCCATAGTTCGCCGGGTGAAATACGATTTTGGATTTCAGATTTTTGTTTGAATCAATTCCTCCCCGTCCCGGTCTCAGTCCTGATGGTTACCCCGGAGCCATCCATGTTTGATGCGTATATGTGTGTCTGCTGGCTTATATATGGATATCCACTTACAAAATAGAAAGATGATGCTGAGTTTAAGGATTCCCAGGACACAAAATGTGGGTGTATTCTTCTTTTTTTCTTTGAGAAAATATTTATAAATATGTATACCTATCCGACAAAAATAATCCGAGGAAAAGAAAATTAAAGACGAAAGTGGCGAGAGGATCCTTTCAATCGCATATAGCAAGAACCCAGTAACACTGTGACCTTACATCGCATGCGACAAGGACATCATAGGCACACAAGAGTATATTTGCTAACAAAAAATAGAAGAAAAAAAAATAAATAAAAATAGAAAAAAAACGAAGGCAAAACAAGCGGACCTAACCAAACACATCAGGACGTAATCTGTGGAGGGGGTGATTGAGGGGAGGGAAATCCTGAAAAAAAACTTGTGTGCTGGCTAAACTGTGTGCTGTCACTTGTGAACGCATCCATGCCCACCAGCCACCCCGGTAATCCTGTGTAACCATCACTGCTTCAGGATTGAGAGGTTTCTTGAATCCTTGAAACTTGAATGTGTGAAATATTATTTGCTATTCGCAAAGGAAGAAAAAAAAAATAGAAAGCAAACAAATCCTTCGTCTTCATTTTACTGTTTCTTGTTGTCCTTCACGCAACGGTAAATAACCACTGAATAATAAAATTTAGATTTTTTTATTTTCGGGTATATTTTATTTTTTTTTTTTGCACCAACTCACCCCCCCCCCCCCCTCCACACCACCTTCGTCGCACAAAAAACTCCTCGAACTCATTCACATCCTGGATGCTGGATGTTGGATGTTTTTGGGTGTGCGAAATCAAGAGTGATGTTTGGCTAAGAGTGGAGAATGCTGTCGAAAAACTCGAGTGGACTGTGTTTAGTTTTTGGTCGTTCTCTTGCTGATGGGGCTGGAGCTGGAGGTCGAGCACATGCATCGTAAGGGATGTTGGGCGGTCAGGTTCAGGCTCAGGGTATAGAAACTCGCATTGGTGGTGTTAGATGATGTTACTGAAATAAGGATATGAATGGTAGTGTGGCAATGTTGACGTTCGTTTGAGGTGGTAACTGTGAAGTAAATTGAATTGAGTAGAAAATAATCAAATGTATAGCTACATACACACTCGTATAAATATATATTCGTACAAAATGTAGGTATGCTTCGTCAACAAATGAATAGTGATGTTGATGAGATGTTACACGTTCCTGATGAGGGTGCAATTGCGATTGTAGGGGGTTTTTTGTGTGTGTGATGGCAATGGCAACTGATGGCAACCAAAAGAAAAGTGCCTTTGGATTGAGTTGCGGTTATGCGGCGGAGGCTTTCATGTTCGTCTTTTTCGTCGTTTAACAAAAAGAAACATTTCTGCCCGAGAGGTGGCACAAATGTCATTTTATGAGTGTGGCTCTGGGAAATTCCAAAGAAGGTTAACCAAGTTAACAAATGTTTATGGCGTCGAGCACATTCAAGAGAGTATATCATTGATACTAACGAAGGGTAAACTTGTCCTTGATTTTTACTTCATTGTATATATGTATGTAGCTTCGGCAGTAAAATGTACCATTTATTGAGTTTTAAGAATAATAATCTTGTGATTTAAATTGATTTATGTGCGATGTAGAAAATTCTATTATGGGATAAAGTTTTTTTTTTTTTATAAATCTGAATTTTGGTTTTTTACGTATGTCGCTACCCTGGAAAGCTTGGTTTGATGGTAAATCTCATTTTTAACCAAAAAATTTATTTTGAAATTCGATTTTCACTACAATGTTGTTTTTTTAATTTCTTATCCTGCATTGATGCGGAAATGTAACAACTCGCAGATCGCAAATATGCAATTTTTCAATTACCAGGATTGTTAGATCAGCGGCAAATTGAAAAAGTTTCACACTTATGCACATTATGGATATTATTTAAATTTTAAAAATTTTGTAAATATTATATCAAGAACAAAATTTGGTACTTCAATTTTAAGTATTTATTACACGGTTAAAAATTTTGGGGTACATTTTAATATTTTTAGGGTTACCTACACCTATAACACCAAAACTGTATTAAAACTTAATGCACTGCAAATATTACAATTATGAAATTGATACAAAATATATTAGAATTAAAACAATATTAAAATTAAAAACAAATGTATATGATATGGCGTTTTTTAATAATCTTAACATAATTTGAATTACATTTCAATCGTCTTGCATTAAAACAATATTAATAAACCAAACCTGAAATTAAATACTTCTGAGTATTAAAAGAAACCTAGCAATTAATAAAATATAAGTATAAATATAGTAGAGTCTAATAAATTCAATATTAAATTTTAATTCCAATCAGGATTACATTTAAAGTAATTTTTTAAAGCTATTACATTTTATTACTAAAAGTTATATTTTAATCCTTTCGATTACATTTTATTCTTTTCTGTATTACAAATCATCATCGTCATCGTTGGCTCGACAACCGGGGTCCGGTCCTGGCCTCCTTCAACAAGTCTCTCCACCCATCCCGGTCTCGAGGCGCCGCCATCCACTTGCGCACCCCAAGGCTCCGGGCGTCCTGGTCTACGCCATCTCTCCAGCGCAAGCATGGTCTACCACGCTGTCGTCTACCATAGAATGTACCACAAAGAACTTTCCGAGCAGGTTCCTCTTCGCTCATGCGAGCTAGGTGCCCTGCCCACCGGAGTCTACCAAGCTTAATTTTTGTCACGAAATCTGCTTCAAGGTAGATTGCGTACAATTCATGATTGTACCGTCTCCGGAATCGTCCTTCCTCACAATTCTCCTTAAGACTTTTCTCTCGAACGCGGCTAAGAGGTCGGAGTGCCTCTTGCTAAGCACTCAAGTCTCGGATCCATATGTGAGCACTGGCAGGACCATGGTCCTGTACAGCAGCAGTTTTGAAGTTATGGTGAGATTTCTGGATTTGAAGAGCTTTGACAGACTATAGTAGGCTCTGTTGGATTTGAGAAGCCGCCCGCGTATTTCTTCTTCTATATTGTTTTCGGCTGCTACTATTGACCCAAGGTATTTAAAGGATTGCACCACTTCAAATTCGTGCTCCGCTACCTTGATTGTTTGACCAACTGTTCCTCTCGCATTCGACGCCACCATGTACTTTGTTTTACCATCACTAATGTGCAGCCCCAGATTTTGTGCCGCCTGCTCGATCTGGATGAAGGAATCATGTAGAGCTTGCTCGGTTCTTCCGATGATGTCGATGTCGTCTGCGTAAGCCAGTATCTGGCTGGACCTGTTGACGATGGTCTCTCTTGTTGCCGTGCCAGAGTCACGGATTGCTTTCTCCAACGCCAGGTTGAAGAGGAGGCAGGCCAAACCATCCCCTTGTCGGAGTCCATTAAAGATGTTGATTGGTTTGGATAGCAATCGGGCTATTTTTACTTGGCTTGTTACGTTGGTCATGGTCAACCTACATAGTCGTGTCAATTTATTTGGGATGCCGAATTCTCTCATGGCTTTGTAAAGTTCTACCCTGGCTATGCTATCGTAGGCGGCCTTAAAGTCTATAAACAGGTGGTATGTTGGGATGTTAAATTCTAGACATTTTTCCATCGCCTGCCTAAGGGTAAAGATCTGATCAGTTGTTGATTTGCCTGGAATGAAACCACACTGATATTGTCCGATGATGGTTTTAGCGTATGGGGTTATCCGCTCTTGTAGGATAGAGGAGAGTATCTTGTAGGCGGTACTCAACATCGTGATACCTCTATAATTGCTGCACGTTGTGAAATCTCCCTTCTTATGTATGGGGCAAATGGTTGTGTATACGCTTCGCTAAGTGGGCCTGCGATCGACTTAGAGAAGATGCCGATTTTGCCAAAAAAATCATCTTTTCAGATGAAGCTCATTTTGATCTTGGCGGGTAGTAAACAAGCAAAATTGTCGCATTTGGGGCACAGAAAACCCACACGCATACATTGAAAAGCCGATACACCCAAAACGAGTCACTGTTTGGTGCGGATTTTGGTCCAGAGGCATAATTGGGCCATTTTTCGAAAATGAGCAAGGAGTGGCCGTTACAGTCAATGGCGATCGTTATCGGGCCATGTTGAATGAATTTTTGTTCACAAAAATTGAAGAGGAGGATATTGGCAACATTTGGTTTCAACAGGACGGCGATACGTGCCACACAGCCGAAGCTACACTCGATTTTTTGCGCCATTTTCAAAAAAAAAAAGAAAGTTATTTGGCGGACCCTTTATTTAGTTTGGATGCAAAACCTAATTTTAGAAGGTTGATGCAGAGAGGAAAAAGCAAATAAGAAAGAAAAAACATCTGGTTCTACCGATGTTCACGGTTCGTTCCAATTTCATTGAGGGGTTTCAATTAGACTATACGAATAGGATTCGATATGAACACCGTGTTAACTTATTTCATTAAACATATATGTTCCAAAATAACTTTGAGCTTCTGTAGCGGTATTTGTGGCTTACACTTCGCAAAATAAATTTTTAATTGCCTTTAAGTTGCAAATATGCTCGAATTTATTATTAGCTCTTCGGCTTTACGCAGCACAAATTCAAATTTGTTTTAAATATTTACGGCAAAAATCAGTACAACTTTGATTCTTAAAAAAATCGTAATTTTACAAAAAATGTCATCCGCTAAATTTGCAAATTTGCAATTTTTTTTTATATTTAGTTGAGCACAACTTTTTTTGGAAATTGAAAATGGCGTTGCTAACTTCACGCAGAATACAAAGTCTGTATAAACTTCAACGGGTGAAGCCCCATATTATTTCACTACAATTTTCATTTCTTTTAAACCATGAAAAAGATTTAAAAATATGAGTAGGCATGGCAATACCGATTTTCTTTTAATCTCTCAAATACGCGTTTCTAAAGGCTTAATATAATAATATGTTTAGGGCCAGTTTCACAGTGGCACTTAAGTAGGCAATGTGAAAGACAAATGCGCAATATCACATTGCACAATTGTCTGAATACGTGGTACTTAAGTCTCCGATGTTTGTGACTTAAGTTCCACTTACGCTGGCTATAAAACTTAGCCTACAGTCTTAATATGGGAAACTTAAGCGCCGCACTTATTTCGGTAAGTGTCGACTGTGAAACTGGCCCTTAATCGTATACCTATCTTTCGATAACTCCTATAACTCATTCAATTGCTGAAAATGAATATACCCAAATTCATAAAAGTAATTTGCACAAATTACTTAACCTAAGGGTATATTAAATGCCATTATAAATGTCGACCCATCAGTCCTGAGAGACTCAAATTAGTGTTATAGTTGTATCAAGTAAAGCAAGATCGCTTTGCACAAAACACATTCATTTTATTTATTGGCAAACCAGCAATTTAGGATTAATAATCAACATCCAAGCGACCGGACTCTATTTGTGAAATGCCATCCACATCCATATCCATATCCACCCATCCATCTCGTCCCCATAATAAATATTCGTACATATTTTGATCAGAGTCATCTCTTTATAGCTTTGAAGCATCCATCATTATGGGCTCATAATAGGATTTCAATGCACTCCCCGATCAACTCCAACAAAACCACCCCACTCACAGCCCAGCCGAAAATTTGTTGAGTGCAATTGCTGGGTTATCAACATCAATTGCTTGGTCGGAATGCAGCGCAAGTTGTTTTCGAAAGTTCAATCTACTGCTCCAAAGCCTGATAGTAATCATCGTATTGGAATTGTCAACCTTAGAACCTTTTTTGCGAATCAATTGAATACGAATTTGTCAAAATTCGGCTAAAATGAAATCTCAACTGGGAAATAACTGTCTGCATCGTGTTTGTGCCTTTGTCCTGATCCTGAATCTGCGATGGTCAACAACAACAAAAGCATTGGTGGAGCTCAGCTGAAACATGAACTGTATAAACAAAACTTAAAGCCGATAGAAATTTAGGCTTCCCCTTTCCACTGACTGTTTCCTATGTACGTATAGAGATAAATCATTTCGGTGATGACGACGAAAAGGGGTTACGACTTCCGACAAGCTGAAACCGCGTGTTGCTGGAGTTTCGTCAGAGAATTTATGAAACAATTTCCCATCGGTGCACACACATGAGCCGCCGCAACCAATGAGCAACAACAACGACAACGACGCCGATGACGATGACTATACGATGACGGAGACGGACGGCCGCCATAGTCATTTCTGGCCTCCTGCGACAGGATGCCTATACCAAAAAGGATATAGGTATGTATGCCTACCATGCAAAAATAATAATTTATATGAGCGAGAATACTCGTCCCCTTTGAGGACGATATGGCTATATGATGGTTGGCGAGTGCGAGCGTTTGGTGTTCTTGGTTCTTCAAATGGCGCAGAGGCAAAGTGTAAAGGCGACCGTCATAGCTATTAGACTGGGGGTTGATGGTTTAGGGTTGTGGGCTGAGGAGAGATGATAAACTGTTGTTCGGTAAAAGTTATGGGTTATGGCCACACAGCGGCATCGGCATGGCATAGCAGGGGCAGCTCCAGCCAGTTCCAGTGGGTTGAATGTGGCAATGGGTGGCAATCACGTTTTGTGTTATACTCGTCAGCTGTCATTTATTTGTGGTTATTGTTTTCGAGAGAATATAGCAACACTCTTGGTTGAATGATGCTCGAACAAAATGCTTATTTTATAGATGGATGAATGCCAGGGATGTCACTTCGCGTCGCGTCAGTGTTGATGGAGTGCTAGGAGATAATTTAAAATTATCACTGCTTTAAGATAAAGAATCACACACTTAATTTTTTGTATCTATGTATGTATTATAAGAAATCGTAAATTATGCCGAAAAATATAAAGATAAAATGAGAAGGTTAAAGTGAAAAATAAAAGTCCTGAATTTGATTATCGACTATGTGTCAAAAAATGTGTTAGGACTTGTGTCCCACCTGACTACAAAATCCAATATAATTACCAGTTTTTGAGCTTACATTAGAAAACATTTAGTTAAGAAGCAATTTAATGTTGTGTTCTAACCAAACTTGTTAGGTGTACTTAAAATTCTAAGGTACGAGATTAAAATTAAACCCGAGTTAACTCATACAATTTGGTGAGTTAACTCAGAATTTAGTGAACAGATACATTTGATGTTTTATCCACCCACAGTCGTATATTTATAAGATTTCTTTAGAACACTCTTGGACAGTTGTCCAGCTGGACTATGAATTTTGGTGTTTGTATTTGTATTGATTTCGGTTGAAGAAGTCATGAATTTTAGAAGAGAATTTTTCAGGGGTGCCGATGGTAGCTGAACAACTTTGGTGATAATGGAATGACCAGAATATGATTTTCGGCAAGTATTATAGGGAAGTTCAATATTATGGCCGAAGAACTTCCAGGTTGGGTAGGGAAAATGGCCGCGCTGCAAATCCAACAGCAGTGCCCTGAGTGTGGTGAAGTCCGTCCGCTGTCTCTTGAAGTTTTTCTTTCAGGCCTGATTTTTGTTTTTGTTGAGAGGTGAGGTTTAGTTTAGGGCAAGATCCCCCCCCCCCCATTCCGACGAGCTGAGCCGTGCATCGCTAGCAGGCCACGTTCCCGAGCTAGACATTCCGTTTCCTTCCCTTGCCGTTCCTCATTCCTACCTTATCCTGTTTCCTATCCATCCACCTTACAGACTCCTCGCCTCGCTTCCTCTTGCCTCGCAACAAATGGCATAGTTGGACATCTCCTTATTTATAATCGCATTCCAACAGTTGTCTAAATATGGTCTCATATATTCAAAGACATCCCTGTAATCTGTTAATTTTGTGAACTTTTCGAGACGTTCAATCCAAATTTCATTAATTTGAAGATACATAACTATTCAATTCGTAACTAAAAACATGCCTTGCTTTGTTCATTGAACTAACCCATTTTATAGAATAGGTTTGGACAACGAATTGGAGTATCCAAGTAAGATTTTGGAGTTGGACGGCTGTCTTAAGTTATACATACTTTGGAATGGGATTATAAATACGACTGCGAGTGTTTTCAGTCGTTAAGCATGCATTCTCCACCAAAAAACTGTTTTCTCAGTCAACTGTGGGTTAATTTATTTCTAGAGTTAATTATCTCCGGTTTAACTCACCACTGAAAAACTGGGCCTAAAAGTACCTACTTCATTTAATATTTCACAAAACAAAAAGTCCTTATGATCACTTGTTTTACCTTCAATCAACAATCGATAGTTGAACTAAACCAATACATACATAAATACATATGTACATTTGTGAAAGCCGTACGAAGTGGATCCATAAGCTTTTGCCTTTTGGGAACGCCATCGTATCACATAGTCGAATCTGATGTAAATTAGTTTTGGAATCAATATTGAGCCTCCGAAAGCAGGTTAACTAAAAAACATTTCGGCACAATTACTGACCTGAGTTAACGCTCCAAAAGGTATTGCAAAAGGGAATGCCATTTATATATGTACAATGTACACCCACCCACCATCACTTCTGGTGATGGTTCTGCTGCTCCATTATCCTGATGCCACAACTTGATTTATGTATTTTTAATGGCGTCGACTCGTGAGAATTGTGAAACGAATAAGTGGTGTGCAGCGACTGTGTTGCAGTATAACAGCAGCAGCGGCACAAGTCCAATCTGCTGGAAACATGTGTATAATGCCAAATTCATTTATGATCTCCTTTCTAGGTTGTATACTATACATACACTCTTTTTCATCACAAATATGGCTCGCTTGGCTATGTGTGCTGCTGGCCTGTAAATAGAAAACCTCCGATGCGAGATTGTGTGTGTTAAATTTAGGACAGAGAGGTGCTTAGTGAAAATTGTTTGCTAATTGAATTTACACTAAAGAATATATATTGGCCTCATGCCGCTACCAAAATTTCTATGTGCAGCTTGTTATGATGGCGGGAAAACAAAATATACGGATGCTGCAGGACCATAAAGTCCTTTTTAAGGTTAAATTATTTTCACCTCCTGTTAACTGATGATATGGATTGTTGACTTTGGGTATATTTAATCGAGGCGAGAATTGTGGTGTAATGCGAGGCAAGTTGCGTTCTATAAACCATTCAAAATATTTAATCAATTTTAACAAGGCCGAGGGGATTCCTTTTTTTATATTTATATGCAGCTAAATGCGTTTCCAACTTCGCGTTTACTTAATTTCGCCTTTATTTCAAATGCATTGAACTGTACTTCCGCAATATTAACAAAGCTGGTATTATATGAAGGTAAGTCAACAAAACAGCCGTTTTATAATAATATACATATGTTAGTATGAAGGGTAATTTTTTCAAACCTGAAAAAGGGTATTTGAAAAGCTTAAGTCAAGCGGGTTTTTGGAAATAGCGAATTGGTCTATATCTATATCTTTGAAGCTATAATCGTATAAATTTAAGACGCGGCCAACGTTTAAGACAGTAACATTAACTTTTATATCCATGTAAAGGGTGTTTTTCTTAGACGTGTAGTTTTCAAAAAGAAATAAGACGCATATAATTTAATGTTATGGTCAAGAATTTAGCTTTATTAGGCTTTGCCAATATGTTTTAAAAATAATTTCGGGCAAGTGGCCGCCTCGAATAAATTCCAGGCGAAAGGCCCAATTTTCGACAGCTCCAATTGCGTCATCGGTGCGCACTGTACGGCGTCTCTGAGGCTATCCAATAGAATAAACGCTCGAATTTATGCGATTTTGCGATTATATCGACCGAATATTGGACTGATGCGTCACTCGAACCGAACCATTATTTTGGTACTAAATTTGCACGATTTGTAATCGTTGTTTAGGAGTAAATCTATTTATTATATGAAATGGCAAACCAAACTGAGCATAAATCAAGTTACAGCTGTCAAAAAGACCAACTACGAAAAAAGTATTGCCAGATTGAAAACTACACGTCTAAAAAAAAAAAACACCCTTTTTGTTGTTTTTTGATTTCTGTGCTGGCAATATTTTCGAGGTTATGGCAATTTAATTTTAATTTTTTTACTTTTTCTGATTTTTCTCAAGAAATTAATTTAAATTGTAACTACGCCTTTTTTAGTTCAGACATCAGTTAAGCTTTAATAATTATTATTCCACCTTTTCTCGCAAGATATATTTTTCGCATGATACATTTCTCGCATGAAACTCTTCTCACACACATGATATTATGTCTCGCTTGATACATTTCTTGCATGAAGCTTTTCTCGTTTAATAAAGCAACTCAGTATTTTTTTTATTTTTTGTTGCACTCAAATTACTAAAGTACCAAATTACTAAAGTACCAAATTACTAAAGTACCAAATTACTAAAGTACCAAATTTGTTTTTGAAAGTAAATTTAAGATTTTGACTTTATGAATTTTTTTTACTTTATTGCTGCACCAATTCATAACATTTACTGTCTATGCGGTCCCGCAAGGCCAGGGCCCTCTAGCGCTTCAGTATAGGCATATTTCAGGCATAGATTTTTTTTTCAAGTCGTGCGAAATTCGTTGATAAACACCTCATACCTTTAATGGCGAAAAACTGTTTTTAACTGTTATAAATTGACATTTCTCTGTATTAATTTATAGTACCTACATATATCCCCAAAGCTTTGCCGTCTAATCATACAAAACAGTTTTCACCTGAGATTCAATTTTTCGTAGATTATTTCGGATTATTCAACTTCTTGTGTGTGGACTTGTGTGTTTCTTATATATATTTTCCCATTTTCATTGTTAATTATTTTTTTTTTTCTGTTGTATGTTTGTTACTCTAAGCTTCTAACATTCTTCAATTATTGCACTGACACTTCAAATGGAATAGTGAATTCTTAATCCATGTGGATACACTAATTCCAATTCCACTGCACTATCCTAACATAGGTAGGTATATATACCTAGTAGAGATGAACCGAACACAAAGTGTAATCTTGCTTTCTTGTACATCTTTTAAGAGGCCGGATTACAATAGAGAATGGCAACGGCGGCGTTAGGTGTAGGGTTATATAGCGAATGGAAACGAATTTAAAAAGAAAATGTGCAATCAAAATGAAGTCGAGCCACTGTGGAAATAAAAGCACTAAAAGCAGTGAGAAAAGGACATGCCACTATCCACCATGCCAGAGGCTTATAATAGAAGAGCGAGATGCTCTGCTCACAGCACAAACAAGCAGTCTGCTTGAAATTAAATTAGTTCAGTTAGTTGTGAATTTAATTGAATTACACTTGGGTGCGAACTGAAAAAAAAAAATTGCTGCTGCTGGTGAGAGATGACGACAGAAAAAGAAGTGACCATCAGGCGACCGAGTGTGATATAAAGCTTATAAAAAGGTTGCCATTCCATAGGTATGTATGTTTATTTGGCCAGATATTTTGGAACTGCGTCAACAGCATCAAGTATACCTAATTAAAAGTAAATTACATAAAAAGTCATGTAATAGAAAGGATTTTAATATCATAAGGCATTTTAATTAATATTTGTATGATTTCAAGATTTTCCTACAGCTAATGATTTTTTTTTAAATTAATAGTTTTCACACTTAAACCGCATTGTTCATTTTGATAGAAGCCAGTTCGTCTATATTTTATTTCTCCAAAAATCACATCTATTGTTTCTCCAATCCACAATTTATAAATTTCTGGCCAATCAAAGTTTTCTGTACTTATTCTGTAGAGGAAATAATATCATCCTGAAATAAGGACCTTGTCATTTTCATCATTATCATCTCTCTTGTTCACAACAGTCCACAGATCCTATTGCAATATCCTTAAAGAAAAAAAAAGAAGCTATGTCCATCCATAAGAGAGCTGAAGATGTCTGCACTGAGAGGCTCAATTCCTTCGATGGCACATCATTTTCTTTACATATAACATCAATGACAATATGACCGGTACCAGCAGAGATAGGACAAGATTAACAAAACAAAAAGAACTTGGGATACAAAATAAACCTAACCTAACCCGTAGTAAGGGGCATAGAGGCTAAGGAAGAGAATAACCCCCGAGCACCAACAACAACAACGGAAAGAAGTCGGAATTATCTAAATAACAAAAAAAAAAAACTGAATTAAAAAACTCCAAGGAGAAGAAGTCCTTCTTTGAGTTCCCTGGCCTGTACCTACTTCTGAAGGAGTCTTAGATGAACATGGGTTTCTCATGAGAGGATGATATGAAAATAAGCACGCGTGGTGGTGATTACACTCTCCACAAAGAATGAATGAATGTCCGCCTCAAGTTGACAACAACGAGGAGTAAGACAGGCAACTGAGAAAAAAAAATACACAAAAAATGTACTCCTTAGAAATATATATAACCTTGCTCAGGGTTCAGGACAACAACGACGAGGACGACGAAGACGACGACGACGACGGCAACGACGACGAAGGAATTTCTAATGGGAAACTGAGCTGAATTCTATTGCGACGGCAAACATGATGAAGGGATTCCTTATATTCCAACTTTAGTACATCCATCTTTCTAAGAAACGTTATACCAAGACTATGTTTACATCCCAAGCTCATCCCAGCACAAAATTCGGGACACAACTAGAAGAAGTATAGCACCAACAACAACAACAACAACAAAAAAAAAGAAGGATAAACGTTGTCCAAGTTTGAATGGATCATGGCGTAGTTCTGACAGAAGTCTTTATATCCAAAATCCATCCGTAGGTTACTGAATGAATTCGTAATTGGATTTCTGTCCTTTCTTGGTTTTTGTTATCAAATAGGATTCGAGAGTATAGAAGATTCTCCAAACTATAGTATAACTAAGGAGCCTTTTCCAACAAGACGACGACGACGACGACGAAGACGACGTTGCTATGTAAGAATATGTTCTTTTTTATCATTTTCCTTCATACTTTTATTTCTGTTGTTTGTGTCCAAGAGCGAATGGGTCGATAGTTACCAGAAGGAAATACAGGGAAGAGCCACTGAGCCCATCAAGCAAAAGCATAGCCGAAGCGATGGAATAGGGAAAGAATAGTGCTGCAAGGAATCTGACTGGGGCTATTGCAGATTATTGAAGGATAAATTAGAAAGTTATGCCGAGGTTTTTGAACAATTTGCATACAAGATACAAGTATAGAGTATATACCTATACCTATACCTATACCTATACCTATACCTATACCTACCCATAGATTGGGCCACACAAAAATTGGTGTGATGTTTACATTTCTTGGATCTCATTGTTGGTGGTAAGTATGCACCTGAGGGGCTTCAAGCTGCTTACATTTATGCTGCGAAGGTTTTTCTTTCCATGATTTGAATAATTTTCAACAAGATTTTTGTCCTTATAAGTATGTAACGGGTGTTTTTTTTAGACGTGTGGTTTTTAATCTGGCAATACTTTTTTCGAAGTTGGTCTTTTTGACAGTTGTCACTTGATTTATGGTCAATTTGGTTTGCCATTCCATAATGATTAGACTGACGCCTGAACAACGCTTCCAAATTGTGCCCAAATAGGCCCAAAACAAGATTGCTGTTGAACCCAATTTTCATAAGCGACTTTTGTTCAGCGATGAAGCTAATCTTAGGTTGAATATGGGTATACGTTAGTAAACAAAACTGTCGTACTTGGAGTACACAAGCCATTGTTGAGACGCCGTTACAGCCTCAAAAAGTCACGGTTTGGAGTGCTCTATGGGCAGAGGGAATCATTGGTCCATATTTCTTCAGAAATGAAGCCGGCCATAATGTTACAGTCAATGGGGAACGCTACAGAGCCATGATTGATGACTTTTTCGCACCTGAATTAGAGGGTGTTGGTGTGGACGACCTTTGGTTCCAACAAGATGGCGCTAAATGCCATACAGCCAACGAAACAATGAATTTATTGAAGGAAACTTTTGGTGAAAGCATTATTTCGCGTCGTGGGCCTATGGCGTGGCCTCCAAGATCGTGCGATTTAACACCGCTGGACTATTTTTTGTGGGGTTATGTGAAGACGCTTGTCTACGCAGATAAAACCCGAGACGATTGACGCCTTGGAAGAGAATATTCGGCTCGTTATTGCTGACATACGGCTCCAATTGCTGCAAAAAGTGGTCGAAAATTAGGCCTCTCGGCTGGAATTTATTCGAGCCAGGCGCGGCGGCCACTTGCCCGAAATCAGTTTTAAAACATAATGGCAAACTCTTGTCTTTATAATAAAAACAAATCCATGGCCATTACATTAAATTATATATGCGTTTTATTTCTTCTTGAAAACTACACGTCTAAAAAAACACACTTTATACAAACTTACTTATATATGCAGGTTCAGTCTTATTCCACATGACATCCTCACTCCTCAGATTCATAAAAAAATCTCTTAACATCGAACCAAAGGAAACCATTTCTAAGTTATAGTGGTAAATTTCTTGCTCTAAAGGTTTCGTGTACAAAATATATATCGAGGCTCAAAAAATCTAACATCTCAACGGTGATGGGATGGTGAAGGAGTCCTGAAAAATGTCTTGAAAACGGCTTAAGTCATATCGTTTGAAGCGGAAGTCTGTGCTATGTTAAATTTTTGACAAATCTTTATAAAAACATTTCTTTTAATTTTGGAAAAAGAAAATGTTTTGTCAACTTTTTCAAAATTCTTTCCAAAACTCAAGAAAGATCTTTTCAAACTCTATCCACAAATCTTAGCCAAAAGCTTATGGAAGGTCTGGTTCTCAAAATAATTTCATCCAACATCATTTTACGATTTTATTTGATTTCTGTCCGAAAACCCTAACCCTACATAAGTGTTTGGATAACGATATTTCCGAATCACTTTGAATCATAAGTGATTTTACTGAATTTCGATCAAACGCCTAACGCATCCTAAAATATTGAATTGTAAGAATAACTCTTGGAACTATGGGTCACTTCAAATTTTTCCAATATTTTACGTTTCAAATTGAATTTTCGGTTTAACTTCGGTAATCTTTTCTCGCTCGAATAAATTTCAATGAGGTTTTTTTGTTTGGTCTATGACACTCAGCGCAATCCCTTCGAACCATTATTTGCATGTTGCATCTACTAGTGTATGCTGTAGATTGTGATGTATCATCAATTCGACGAGTTGTCCTTCAACGTATGTACGTATAACTAAATATTTCGTGAAATACAGTTCGTACTTTACTATTTGCTATACTACCTTCCGTATGTATATGTGCAATTCATTCATCTACTAAGTCAACCTGCTGTTTGCCCAACTTTGTTAGTTCTGATTCATTCATCGCTGTTGCAATAACACACACCTCTGCTCTGGCTATAAGAGAAATCCCAAAACAACACGGCTATGTGACATTCCGGACAAACCATTCATTTGGTTTTCCGAGTTCTACCAGCAGCAGTAGCATCAGCAGCAGCGAACTTGTTAAAGCGCTATAAAGCCATGCTACGCACGAATTTATGATAGCACCATCACCACTGATTCCCGGCACGGCCAGTGCACACTTTGATGGCGAATTGTACCAATATAGCGATCCACACTGACCCTGGCCTAATGGATAGTTGCATCTCTCACAACGCCCCGTCCATTAACATATGGCCAAGATAGTCCTAGTTAGTCAGTTCGTTAACTGGCAGATGTGCCAACCATTACGATGGGAATGCAGCATGTGCGATGCATATCGGTGGCAAATTGAGTGGGGTGATAGGGTGAATTGGAGTGGAGTGGAGTGGGGTTGGGTAAGGAGCCCATTGCAGAAATGTTAGCATATTTACAAGATTTTTCGGTGAACACAACAAATGCCATACTACCTCAGTTCCCACCATCAGCATCGCCGCGCCGCACAAATTCCTTTGCAATTTGCAAGACACCCCCTCGATGTAAAATGGATTTTACACCATGAACAACTATCGCAGTGTACCTATCTGCCCGCATCCGGCAGAGTGAAATCCCATCCGGTATTGTCGTTCGGGCAGCAGTCGATATTTATATGGGGAGCTGAAGTGGGGTTGTAAGCGCGCGAATGGTGTAGTGTTAAAGGTGCATCCTGTTTTTGGTGTTTTATCACTGAATTTACTACCATTGCTTATTGGTGTGTTGGCCGTAGACGAGTAGTTGGATATGGTGTTGCTGGTTTTTCATACAGCGCAGCGCACCAGGAAAGTTTCGAAAATTGGGAAAGAGATCAATGAGCCACTTGGCACCAAGCACTTGATTCATGTTATTGTTGTTTATTTTATTTTTTTTATCAAGTCGAGATGCTAATAGCCGGGACAATTGTGGGGGGGGGTGGCTATGTACAAAATATTAACATTTTGCCTTTTAGGCATTGCTCTAATTTTTGGATGGACTTCTTGCCAACTTGCTATTGGGAACCACCAGGGACACATAGCTAGTCGAAATGAGGTCAAACATAGTTTGTGCTTTAGATTGACTTTAGTTGGAAATTCAACTTGAGTAATTTGACCCTGGAGGAGAAACGCTTGAAATAAGAACGAATAAATTCTGAGTCAAAACCTATCAAGGGCATGTGGAAATCCGATTTGAAGAAAAAGCTTGGTATCTAAACGGTCCGCCATCTAACGTTTTTTTTCAACTAGTGATTATTTCGTGAATGGTAACACTTAGCTCATATCTGATTGACGGATAATTAGTTTTATCCTTCTGCTGAACGAATATGGTTGTGTATACGCTTCGCTAAGTGGGCCTGCGATCGACTTAGAGAAGATGCCGATTTTGCCAAAAAAATCATCTTTTCAGATGAAGCTCATTTTGATCTTGGCGGGTAGTAAACAAGCAAAATTGTAGCATTTGGGGCACAGAAAACCCGCACGCATACATTGAAAAGCCGATACACCCAAAACGAGTCACTGTTTGGTGCGGATTTCGGTCCAGAGGCATAATTGAGCCATTTTTCGAAAATGAGCAAGGAGTGGCCGTTACAGTCAATGGCGATCGTTATCGGGCCATGTTGAACAAATTTTTGTTCACAAAAATTGAAGAGGAGGATATTGGCAACATTTGGTTTCAACAGGACGGCGATACGTGCCACACAGCCGAAGCTACACTCGATGTTTTGCGGCATTTTTAAAGAAAAAAAAAGTAATTTGGCGGACCCTTAATTTTTATTTCTGAATTTGAATCACTAGTGTGTTGACAAAAAATTGACTCTGATGCTTTGACAACTACAATACAATACAAGTTAATTGTTCAATAATTTCAATAATGTTATGATATCATCAACGAGAAAATACTTTAAAGTCAAAAGTACTAAAAAAATGTTTGCCAATAATCTGAAACGCAGTTTTCGTACAATCACTTTGTTTATTACAGGTACGAAGTCGGAAGTGTAGCGCCGTTTTGTTGAAACCACATATCGTTGGTGTGCATATCAACCAATTCAGGCCAAAAGAAGTTGGTAATCATCGACTTATAGTACTTGCCGTTGACGTTTGTGGCCTCGGCAACGTCGTTATCAATGAAAAATATGGACCGATGACGCCGGCAGCCATAAATCCACACCTAAAAGTGGAGTTTTTCGGTGTGCATTGGACGCTCTTGGATCTCATGTGGATTTTTACCGTCCCAAATTCGACAATTTTGTTTGTTGACGAACCCATATTCCCATCCAGAAATGGACCTCATCGCTGAATATCACAGTAAATGGGGGAGTAGCATGAAACGTTGCCCGAACAGAACACCCATTTTGATAAAACTATTTTATCATTTGCACGTGTTGTTGAACGCTATATCCATGTTCATGGTAATTTGGCAAAACCAGACTGAACAAAAAAATGACAGCCAATTTGACAGATATAGCTTCAACAATATGGCCACTATCAACTGTTAAAGTTAAAAAAAAATGTTTATTATAGACTATAGCTTACATTTTTGTATAATATCACTCCTATTCCGGTTGCTACGCCATCGCCACTGGCTGTACAGCAACACCGATCAAATGCACACTAAAACGCTCCAGTCCGATGACTTCAATCAAGAGAAAGAGGACCTTATAGACTACTTCGCGTTTCGAAACTGAAGACAGCTAGCCATACTCCGGCCTGGTAGCTCCACCTTAATTGTGGGTATAGTTTTTAAATTTTAATCACAATGTACATTCTTTTATGGCCAAGTTGTAAGACCCTTTAGACCCATAATAACCAGAATAATTAGTTTTAAAAATTTTCTGAAATTACCATTAATTTTTAAACCATTGTCTTAAATCTTCAATTCTTATCTACACTTTAAGGCCCAATACCACAAGACCAGGCTCATACTTGCTGAAGTTCATTCTGAAAGACACTCAAAAGTCAAACATTCATAAACCTTTATTATATAGTCCCAAGAGCATTGAAATTAATTTTGATTGAAAACAAGAGACGATAATAAAAATAAATAAAACAAAAAAAAAAACATTTTCTTGAATTGGAATTAGGTTCGGTCTCCTCTTATTGATAATAAGTTTCTTCGACAAGTTCACCGCACACATACACAAATATCAGCACACACACATAAGCTGAGCAGATCCCTTTTTCCTCCCACAAAGTGATACCGAAATAATAAAGGATATAACACGACAACAATTGCAAAAACATATAACATCGACGAACTAAGAGCCAACTCGATAACATGTTGTCTATATTTTTTTTTTTATTTTTTATTTTCTTGTGCTTCAAAGTCCTTCCGTCTCTGATAAAAGATCCCAAAGAGCATCATTATTTTTGGCGTGTGTAGTCGTCGTCGTCGACGTCGTAGCACAATAACAACAACAGCTTATCACTTACCATGCTGTTGAAGTACCCTTTACCGCCCATATAAGAGTGCAAAGGGGATGCCGAAGATACAAGCTATACAAGCCCATCTGCCACGATATGATTGTGCATCTCGAGCGCAAGTTGTAGAACTCGACTAGTGTTGTAGTGTGTCTCTGGGTATAGTATGGAAAGCGTTTAAAACTTTTAACCATTCTATATTACTTTTTTTTTTCTTCTTCTCTATACGAGCTTCCTTGATAGTTTTCTTGCATCTTGTCATTTGACTTTTTGTTCTGTTCAGGCTTTCCACCCACAATCCCGCATTCTTCCCAACGGCTCAGCCCGGCCCGACCCGGCCCGGCCGCCCAACAATACTCTCAAGACTGTTGTCATTTTTAACATCCAATACGTTGAACATGTCGAAGTCGAGCTGTTGACAAATATCCATCTACAAAGGAGTATTCTTTCTCCGTCTGTCCCTATCCCCAAGAAAACAGCATCTATTTAGATAAAAAAAAAAATTTCAAAAACGTTGTCAGGACTATAAGGAGCGACCTATAGAGCTCGAGCCATCAGAAGAGAGGGTGTCTTAAGGGCCAACAACATAGTCCCGGTTCCGGACATAAGTTGGGGTAGAGGGTAGGTACCTAAACGAGTAGCTTTAGAAGTGGAAATGTTCTTTTAATTCCTTAATCAATTAAAATTTTGTTTTTGTACTTGGGTCTCTCTTCAAAAAAGTTTCTCAAGCTATAGCTATATAGAGGTTCAGTTTTTTAAGACTTCAATGTATTTGTGTGGACAAACATTTATTTTTTTTTTGTTGTTGTCAAGTATATAAATGTGTGCGTGGATTGAAAATTGTGCCATTTGTTCGTTATAAGTGCACTTAAGGGGGATGGAAATTAAATTTGAATGAGTGGTTTAACGATGTGGGGGTTTCCCTTTTGCACACTTTAAGATGATTTATAATGGTGTGAACGTGGCTTGGCTTGTAAGAGCAAATTTGCAGCTCCAATAATAGGTACCTTCATATATGGGGAAGCTTTTATACGGTCTACCTTTACCTATACATAAAGCACGGAGCATAATAATATCCATCAGATGCAAAAGTTGCTAACTATGTTTTTAAGCTTTTTTTGCTTTGTTTTAATTTTATCGTATTCCTAGTGTACAAAAAATGACAAAAAAAAAACCGTTATCTATAGTAACGTGGTTTTTTTGAGAAGAATGTGTGGAATTCTGTGTGCGATATGATTTCTTTCCGCAGCACGTGTCATATTTTTGCCACGAGAGATGAGTAATTATGAAGTGCAGGAACAGTTTTTGTAAATGGAGCTTTTTTATTAGTTTGGCAAGCGAATTACCATATTTTAAAAACTCATTATACAAAAATATAGGAAGAAACTGATTTTAAATTGTTTCTTATCATTTTGAAATTGGTCATATTTTGTATGAAGACGTCAAAGTATATCAAAGTCGAATTTTTGTCAACTCACCAGAGTTTCGATTTCTAACTTACTTAAGATGGCGCTATATAGTCCGAAGTGGCGTAAAAGGCCTCAGTCATTAAGCTTCTTCCAGCCAGCTCGGTCCCTAGACCCTAGCTATAGCTGTCACTGCAGTTTTGAATGTTAAAACGGTGCTGATGTCGGGTTAGCTCGCGATCACCACCTTATGCTCGCTTATCTTCGACTTCGAACTGCATCTGTACATGGAAGTCGACAGAACTTCCTCCCTACGCCCAGGTACAATACCGACAGACTACGGGATATTATATAGTGCCGAAGATACAAGGACATCCTCGCCATAGAAGCAGAAGTGATCAGCAGTATAGAACGCCAGAAAAATGCAGATCAACACTGGAACACTGTCGAAAATGCCTTTTCCACTGCGGCCCTTGAGCGTGTTCAGAGAAACCAGAGCAGATACTTGGAGAAAGATTGAAGAAAGAAATGCTATCAGATCAAAAATTGCAGCACCCTCAGAAAATGAGAGAACTGACATCGAATCTCAGTATCGTAGGAAAAGAAGTGGAGCGTAGTGTCAGGCGTGTCAAAAGACATTGCATTAATGCTCTAGATAATAGGCTGAGGAAGCAGTAGCACCATCCGCTATAGATAACCAAGGAATTGGTTGGAAATTATCCGAAACAACACCCCGTCAAGGATTTAGACGGTAGCCACTTTGCCACCGTATTAACCGTCTAGACGGTAGTCTAGTGTACTGGCTCCAAACCCAAATGAGCAATTCGCAGCAAAAAGTTCCCAAAATTACACCTGCCCACCCAGTTTAGCTGAGATAACATCAGCTATCGAATCCCTAAAAAAACAACAAAGCCGTAGGTTTTGATGAGATTCCCGGTGAGCTTTATCAATCAGCTCCACAAACATCTACGAAAATGTTACATCCCTTAATAGCGCAGACATAAGAGGACGAAAGTTTTGCCGTTGAAAGGAAAAAAAGGATGATCGTCAAATTAAAAAAAGGTTTCCTCCCCGCAGTTGCAAAGATAATGTCGAAAATAATCTTGGAACGAATCAAAGAGCATCTGGATTATACTCTCCACAAAGAACAAGTGGGATTCCGGTTGGGCTCATCCTGCATAGATCACAAAAACACCTTTAAGACCATAATAGAACAATGCGTGGAGTTCCGTTCCCCTCTCCATCTGGCTCTTTATCGATTTTGAAAAGGTTTTCGACAGTTTGAATCGAGATTTTATTTGGTTAACCGTAAGCAGGAGAGGTATACCCGAGACGCAACTTGCAGGTCCTGCAAAACGGAAAGGTATCTGCGGACTTCGAAATCCTTAGTAGAGTTCGACCCAGGAGTGTTAACTGTCACCATTGTAATTTCTCGTTGTTATTAGAGATGTTCTCCATGCACCCCTAGCCTAACAAGCACGAGGAATCCGCTGGACGATGTTTTCCTTTCTGCAACATTTCGACTACGCTGACGATATTTTTTTCTTTCACACAACATCATTGACCTACATCCCTACATCAGATGGTGAACAAGCTGGAATGAAAAGTCGGGCTGAGGAGAGGATCAACACCGGGAAAACGAAGATCCTTAACATTTCTGGTAACTCTGCTCAAGTTGACGATGCGGAACAGCAGGTTGAAGCTGTGAACAACTTTATATACGTTTGTTCAAAAGATGGTGGTTGTACAGATGAAAATGTTAATTGCCTTATTGGCAAAATTAAAAAGCTTGGAGGACCAACGTCTTCAGTACCCTTGAACGTAGAGTCGGTACTACTATATTATGGATGTATGTAGTACATGATGGAAAATGACCTCCTCTGTCAATAAAAAAGCTGTAAACTATTGTGAATGTCTGCGAAACATTCTGGAAATGGAATAGAGTGGGATCGTTTTATTCAAGATGGCAGAAGACCTGGGGGTCAGAGAAAAAACCTGGCACAGAACAGTCAAAAAGGAAACGCAGAAGTTGGGAAAGAGTTGGCGAGAGCTCAAACAAGTTTCCAGAAACAGAATATGATGGCTAGTAGCGGTAGGTGACGTCCTATTACCCATGGAGTGGTCGAGGAGCTAACTTAAAAAGTAAGTTGTTTGAGGTAGTTTGCGTGCGCCACCTAAGTCGTGGTCTTCTACTTCTGCGCCGCACTTCGTCCCTCGGGGTTGGATTCGAAGACTCTTTGATATCAATTTCCGTTTCCGTCCGTTTCAACGTAAATTGCCTGCTTTAATGTTAAAGAAATACCAAATCACATATGTGTGAACTCAATGAATTCAGTTCCATCTTCCTCATGAGCTTGATAATAATAAAAAAAAAAAAAACTGATACATGTGTATTTGTAAGTATATTTTCAAGCTCAAAACCCAATTTTCCATTACAAACGTGTTAAATTATTTTTTGGATTGCGTCTGATAAAGTAAACATGATTAATGACCTATAAAAAAAAATCGACTTTTCACAACGAAAAATGATGAAAAAGTCGTATATCATCGGCAACGCACGGCGGCTGGCGCGGCGTAGGTAAGCTTTTTTGCGTGCCATTGCTTCACTATTGAACAAAAATGTGTTTCGCCAATCTTTGTTTTAAAATAGCCTTTAATAAAGGAAACATTCATTGCAATTGACACAGAATTAAATTGAACGAACTTTTAATATAAATGAAAGGACTCATTTCCGTTTCGTTAATTTAAAGAATTTACTCACGGCTGGTAGTTATATTATCTATCTACTATATTTTTATGGACTGGAAGTGAACGTGGACGACGCCGACCTGTGCCAGTATAGGATTCATGGTTGGATTTAATTTTGTTGTTGATGTTGTCTCATTGCAAGGTCACACGAGGCATGGCCAGTTGATGGTAGTTATTCTATAAAGATTTTTTTTTTTTTTATTGACCCCGGTTTTCGTGTGTCCATTCATTTATCAAGAGTCCCTTTCAATACAAGCAGCAACAAAAACCAAATGAATTTGCTCGATTGATGGATTAATTTATTGCCAATGGAAAATAAATCGGCATCTACTTAAATAAGTCGGTAAATTAAAGGCAATCGCGATGATGACTAATGATCGTAATGCAACAATCTGATATTATATGTTCAGAGGAAATTGGTTTTTCTCTGTTGAGCTCCGCAGACAGCTTCATTACTTCTTTATGCTATGTAATTTTATTTTTTGTATTTTTAGTTGAATTATTATGGGATGATACACTGTGCGCCACTTAAATATAGACACGAACATTTAAAATTGTTTTTTTTTATCAGTTCTTAAAAGATGGAACAAAGCAAAAAGTATCACATTCCTTCACAAAAAAAAAAAACAAATTTTTATGTGCCACTTCTCGAAATATTTTCATTCAAAGTGAATTTAGATCTAAAACCCAAAATCGAACTTCAAAATTGGTTGCGGTATTCAAAAATATCCGCCATTTACTCAAGAACTTTCTAAAAATGAAAATCGAAATATTCTGCAAGGTTTGATTCTCGAAATATAAGCATCTCCCAGTGTTATAGCACTTTACTTCGAAACAACCCTAAAAGAGGCTTTGGATGAGAATATTTCCGATACCAAGACTCGTTACTGTTTGGGAGAATAGAATAGAAAATGAACATATCTTTCCGCTGATCTAAAAATGTTGACACATTTCAACTAACAAATGTTTAATTGATTTTTGAAAAAAAAATAATGGCTCTAAATAATATTAAAAGACTAAATATTTAACTCCCTGAAGCAATTTTTCAATTATAACTCTCGAAGATAAAAAAAAGTGGAACAGAACTTTAAACAGCCTGATCTTAAGATAATCAGCATGTAGACTAATATTATAGTTCTTTACTAAAATATTCTTACAGTTTTAAGCAATTTTTAACAAAAAGTATCATATTAACTCCTCATTCGCTCCAGCTGAACACACCTAAGACAGTGACAGTTGCAAAAAACTAAACAAATATACCTTTTTCACAATATGGAGTCAGTTTACTAAAAAAACTAGTATAGGCATTTGGTGATTTCAGTTTAAATATAAATGTTATAAATATAAAGGGTCCGCCATCTAACGTTTTTTTTTCAACTAGTGCTTATTTCGTGAATGGTAACACTTAGCTCATGTCTGATTTGACAGATAATTAGTTTTATCCTTCCGCTGAACGAATATGGTTGTGTATACGCTTCGCTAAGGTGGCCTGCGATCGACTTAGAGAAGATGCCGATTTTGCCAAAAAAAATCATCTTTTCAGATGAAGCTCATTTTGATCTCGGCGGGTAGTAAACAAGCAAAATTGTCGCATTTGGGACACAGAAAACCAGCACGCATACATCGATACACCCAAAACGAGTCACTGTTTGGTGCGGATTTTGGTCCAGAAGCATAATTGGGCCATTTTTCGAAAATGAGCAAGGAGTGGCCGTTACAGTCAATGGTGATCGTTATCGGGCCATGTTGAACGAATTTTTGTTCACAAAAATTAAAGAGGAGGATATTGGCAACATTTGGTTTCAACAGGACGGCGCTACGTGCCACACAGCCGAAGCTACACTCGATGTTTTGCGCCATTCTCAAAAAAAAAGTTATTTGGCGGACCCTTTACTCAGTTCCACAATATGTAGTTGACTTTCTAACCTAGCATCCTGTGTTTTTGTGAAAGAATGCTAAAATCTATAAAAAAGGTACTTTCTGATTCAATATACATAATCCTTAATTTAAAAACTAAAACCAAAAAAGCACTTTATAGGCTCTGATAGTAAGAAAAATATTTGATCCTATTCAAGTGGCGCGCAGTGTTTTGCATTCTTTTAATAAGTTAAAGGGAAAAATTTATAACAACTGAACTCGTCTATTTGTGTATACCATTATATATTTTTCATGGACTATTTCTTTTTACAGAAAATAGGTCAAACTTCACAAATTATTTGAACAGAAAATAGATATCTGAGAAATATTAATAATTTAGCTCTAAGATAGTAGATATTAGGAAAGTGTTGGAAATGTCATAACCTTAGGGGTCAGAGATCAGACACATAATATTTCGGTGATGACAAGACAAGATTTTTTTTTTAATTTTTAATTCGTCAATTAAATGATATTTGGAAAAAAAACCGCCTAATATTCATAAGTTACCAGTCCCTATGATGGGCATGTAGAAAGTTTTTCATAATAAAATTGGACTAAAGCTCAGAACCACTTATAAGAGGAGACTGATGATAGGTGGCTTGGCACCCCTTGAAACAGCTGTATCTCTAGCCAAAATAAACGAATTATAAATTAATTCGTAAACAATTGGTGCTAGCACCTTTAAGTTGTTGTTGTTGTTCAAAAATTCAATAAGTGTTTTTTTTAGAGGTATAGAACTATGAAATGGAATAAAACAAAGATGATTTTCTTAAATTGACATGAAATTTACTTTATTCGAAAGATAATCTCTTAGCATTATAATTTAAATATGATTTCTGGCATATGACAGCCACGGCTGGCTCGGACGTAGTCTGATCTGGAGGTCCAATTTTCGATGACTTATTCCAATATTTGCGGCCGTATATCGGCAATAAAGGGGCAAATATTGTCTTCCAAGTGATCAATCGTTTCGGGCTTATCGGCGTAGACTATCCACTTCACATATCCCCACAGAAAATAGTGAAGCGGCTTTAAATTGCACGATCTTGGAGGCCAATTCACGGGTCCGTAACGTGAAGCTATGCGGTAACCAAACGTTTCCTCCATTAAATCAATTGTGGCACGACCTGTGTGACATGTTGCGCCGGCTTGTTGAAACCCCAGGTCCTGCACATCATGGTTGTTCAATTGATGAACGAAAAAGTCAGTAATCATGGCTCTATAGCGGTAACCATTAACTGTAACGTTCTGGCCAGCATCGTTATTAAAGAAGTATACAGACCAATTAATCTACCAAACCATAAAGCTCACCAAACAGTCAATTTTTGTGGATGTATAACGGTGTCGCAACATACACTTGTGGATTATCATCACTCCGAATACGGCAGTTTTTTGTATTGACGTATCCATTCAACCAAAAGTGAGCTTCATCGCTAAACAAAATTCGCTTATGAAAACTGGGATCAACGTCAATCTTGTTATGGGCCCATTTGGGCACGATTTGGCAGCGTTGTTCAGGCATCAGTTTATTCATGTTGAAATGCCAAACCAAACCCAAAATAAATCACTTGACAGCTGAAAAAATGGCGGCCAGTTAAAATAGTGTTGCCAACTTAAAGTTTTATACGTCTTAAAAAAAACACCTTTTATTTTTGGGCAGAATTAAAATAATGAACACCTCTTCAAATTCAGTAGCAAGAGAAGAAGATTTCGTTTATGAAATAACTAAACAGAATTTAAGCAAAATGACTGTCAATGTTCATTAATACGCCTCCTTAAATGGGCTGAGAATGAGTCGGGTAAAGTATACCACATTCGTTCGAAGTTGGGATCAAGGGTAAACATATTTGCTAGCCTTCTCTTTCGAAAAAGCTCAGTTGTTTTTGAAACTGGAATTATAATACAGTGGTGGTCCAGTATAACGAATTATATAAAGTCTAGAGTGCATTCGTTATATCGAATTTCTTACAAATATTTAGGTAAATAGAAAGTAAAACTGTTTGCAAATCCGTTACAGTTTTGTGGATAGCGAACAAGAGCTTCTGTTTATATAAACGAAGACAATTTCCTTATACTAGACCACCACTGTATTAAAAAAAAATTAAGGTTATGGTAACATTATGCAATTAAAATTTAGTTTTGGTAGGAGTAGAGAAGTAACTAATTTCTGTGTTCACTAATGTCTATTTATTGCTAAATTTTCTAAGAAAAGACATAATGAATTTTGTATAAACATACATACATTACATACCCACATAATAAAATTTTTAAATGGGTTTATTTTACTATCAAACAAAACGCATTAAATAATTCTATTTTACGAAGAGATAAACACTATTTGAGACCAACTTTAAATTTCCACGTTGAATTTAACTGTTTAATTTTTTATTTTGCAACATTATCACGTTCATATGCGCTTATTCATGAATTTCGACTCGGAAATACAAAAAAAAAAGACTTGTGTATCCTTTTTCAAATGTCGACTTAGCCTAAAATATCCTTAAATCATGCTGCTGTCTAAACAAAAATATATAGAGCTGCGCTGGGGCTGCGGGCTTTGTTGTCATTAATTTGGTAAAGAACCTGAGGCCTGGGACTCGTGCTCGAAAAAATAAGAAAGAGAAAAATATAAATCTCTCTTTTTTTAGGAAGACCATTTGAGGTAGGTATAATATGGTGAACTAACACACCAAAGTGAAAATAAAACACTTCCTGAATCCTGATGATGAAAGCCATATGAACGATGTGTGTACATTTATACTCTCACGCAAAACATAAAATTCTATAAACATTTTTTTTTCTATCATGATGTGGTGTGTGATCCAAAAAAGATAAAGAAAAGCAACAACAACATAAAAATAAAACCACAATCCTTTTTTTTGAAAACGAAGTGAACGGAGACAATGATTATGAAGGAAATCGCAACGTTTGTTAAGCGATAAGGACGCGCCGCAATGCCCGCCACCGCCCGCCACCACATCGCTGAGCAAGAGGTTGAGGTGGAGCAATCGTTGTTGAGACATGTTGAATGTTGGGTATTTAATTTTAATGAATTTAACATTTGTCATCGACTTTGGCGTAGCAGATGGAATGGATTTTAATTTCTTCGCATCTTTTTTTTTTGGGAGACAGTGGGGTAGTCTAAGTCTATATATGGCACATCAATAAAATAACTGGAATAATAGCTGTTGAATTTGGAGATTTAAAAAAAATTCAAATTTCAAAATAGCTTTTAACGATGTTAAGTCAATAAAAATTGGTGTTTTGTTCCGATCGATCTCTCCCGGCCCAGTTTCACAGTCATCAGAGAAAGTGACACTTAAGTATGGCTAATAAAGAATTAGGGCGCAATATCACAGTTCACAGTTCACACTTACTTGAATTAGTAGTAGCAATTAAGTCTCCGATGTTGGCCAATTATAAGTTCCACTTACTCAGGCTACGAAACACATCAGCCTTAAATCCCAATATGGAAAGCTTAAGCGCCACTTATCCCGGTAAGTGTGCACTGTGAAACTGATGGCGCTTGGACTCATCAGTTGATTATATAGTGAGAGCCTTCTCAATAGATATGCAATTTTTATTGAGTTCAGTTCAACTTCCATGAATTTTATTGACAAAAATCCAACGCGATCTATATCCAATAAAGATTAAAATTCTCAATCTTAGAGCTAAACTAAATTGAGTACTGGCAAGGTCCTAACGAGTGCCTGCAGCCGTATAATCTATGTCCAAAATCCTTGTCAAAATCCTTTTCCACACCAATTTTGGACGATAATTACAGCACCTTAATCATTTGAGTGCACTGAATGTTTTTTTTTTGGCACCGGGATCTTTACATCCCATATGTGGGATATTCGCATATTACCGTCCTCATAAAGGGTCAAAAATTCATAACAAAAAACCTATCTATTGCTCAAAATTACTCAAAATAGTTGACCTTTATGAAGTCACTAAGGCCTTTTATATGATATCATTTTTCACGAATATCCCACACATGGGGTTCTGAGATCCCGGAGCCTAGTTTTTGCCTATTAAATGAGGGCTTAAAAATATAAGTCGCAACATGCTTGGAAATTACAAAAATCGAAAAAAAAATGGCACAAGTCAGCATTTTAGTCAAATTAATGTATATGAAATGTCTTGAATTAGACTTTCCAAAGACCTTATAAACCCTTAACATTTAAGCTTTCTCTTTGTCTATATTTTTGTTGATTCAATCTCAAATCAAAAACTTTTTAGAATCCACTGTGTGGCAGCACTGATTTCCAGATTAAATTTACTTGCTGCAGAAAGATTTTAAACAGGGAGAAGACGAATAAGATTAACGGTTTAAGGAAAATTGTTGACGTCAGTGTGCTACGCAATGTGATGCGAATAATCCTTTTTTTTTTTATTTTGTGCTCTTAGTGTTGGGTCTTGATTTGTTTGAATTTCAAAGTACATTAATCCTTTCAGTGGAATTTTACAAAACATATAACGATGACACGTTCTGAAATTTAAGTAAACATGATTCAGACAGCGTTGAAAAATGTTTTAAAGGTTTACAAAAGTTTTGGGTGCTTAAAGCTCCTTAAATGAGATAGACTGATGTTCTTTGTGTAATTAATTTAATTGTAAAATGATATCGTAAGTTTGAATTTTGCACTTGGGGATTTAAGGTTCAAAATCAATGCCTTTCAATTGTTTCTTTATAATTTAACACTGATTGGTTCTTTGAAAGTTATGTTTAAGTACAAACACCTTAATTTAAAAGGTGAATGTAAAGTATTTCTGTATCATTTTTGCATTAAAGTTTACAGGAATTCAAAATACATATCTACACTTCGAAAACACCTCGCAATAATTTTTTTCCAAGACGCTTTCACGAGGTATAAATAAAATATGTCAAGCTATCATTTTAGGTAAAATATATTTTATAATTATTTTAATGAAAATTGATTAAATTTTAAATTAATTTATATTTGCGTATATCATTAACCTAGTTCTTTTCAAAATCATAATCGAAAAAGTTGTGCAGAGTGTTAATTTATTTATTTTTGCTGATTGGCTCACGTGATTTTAATGCCAAGCGATGACCACATAGATACACTCGTCCGGTGTTGCACCTCCAACCCTTAACTGTGGACTGATGACGCATATTTTGTTATCCCAAAGCAACGCACAGAGGTGAGCAATACCGAGGCGTGCCAAATTAAGTCATGAGAGGAAACTTTTTACTATCCACCCTCATCCGCCTGTGTGAAAGACTCCCTTAAGGGACAGAAAGAGGGTAGAAATAGTATAATACGTTGTGCGAGTAGTACCTTGTAGTTATTTTTTTTTTTAATTTTATTTAACTTGAATCCTTTTAGTTCGCATGTCAATGACACAAGAGGACTTGTAAAAAGTTTAATTACATTTGCGGAAGTGTTGTGGTCGTAGTGTGATATTTAACTCGTTGTATATACACACATAAGTTTTCTAGGTACTTTCGTCGTTCCTTCCTACATACATAATCCTTTATCCTTACCTATGAAGTGTTTTGCAGCTATATTTATGTATATATATTCTGTAAGTCGAGAAGGGGACAGCATGGTGTATAATGTCAAGTAATTTAAGTTCGTTTGGGATTAATTTAGTAGAGATGTTTTCATTAGAATCCTGATGGTCAGGCAGGTGAAAGGAGTTCACTCTAACCCCATATATCTTCACATATATTTACTCACTTAAATTTATTTATTTGTATATAGAGGATGCAAGAATATGTTAGTGTAGTAGGTATGCATTAGAAATGCGGAAAAGCTCCTTTAGCGGAAAGTTTTAACTACTTTATAATGATGACTAAGTGTTTGCAATTCATTTCATAAACACAAACAGAAATTGATGTTATATTGTTAGGATTATTGTGAGAGTCTCTATGGGAAGTCCCATGTGAGTATCTAGATGTTGGATGTTTAGTCGTAGAAGTTTTTTTTTTTTAGAAAAAATTGACAAGGAAAGCCAAGATGGAAAAAAAATAAATCGTTTCAAGAGAAGTTTTTTTTCTAAAAAGGTTCATGAGGGGCTTGTAAAGGTAGAAATTAGAAATTTGTCAGTCATGTAAAGGGTTTTTCAACAGGGGCGCTACAAAAGTAGAGCAACAGGGACAGGAAACGACGCCATATTTCTTGCCGCTCTTTTGACATTTCTCTTTAATAAGGTTTGCCATTTCATGGTGGAAAGATATACGAGCCAATAACGAGTCGAAATTATTAAAATTTACAACCGAAATTCGGAGTCAGTGGCCTCAACGTTAAGAGCGCTACGTCCAATTTATGGTCGTCATAATCGTCCTAGCAGATCAACAATTGAGCGTCTAGTGGCAATATTTTGAACCCACAGGCACAGTACAAAATGTTTCTGTGCCAGTGAGACAAAGAAGTGTCCGTAGTGTAGAGAATATTGCTACCGCTGAGGCTTCAGTTGCAGAAAGCCCAAATGTGTCTCTCACACGTCGTTCTCAAGCGTTGGACATCTCTGTGACGTCGTTGTGGCGAATTTTGCGAAAAGATCTTGGCCTACATCCTTACAAGATTAAATTGACGCAAGAACTGAAGCTGCTTGACCACCAGAAGCGTCGCATGTTCGTGAATTGGGCTGAGCAACAACTTGAAAATGATTCGGATTTTCATCGAAAAATCATCTTCAGCGATGAGGCTCATTTCTAGCTGAATGGCTTTGTCAATAAACAAAATATGCGGTATTGGTCAGGCAGAAATCCACACGTACTCCATGAGTCATCATTGCATCCCGAAAAAAATTACGGTTTGGTGTGGTTTATGGGCCGGCGGCGTCATTGGGCCGTACTTCTTCCGTGATGATCAAGACCGGCACGTTACTGTGAATGGGGATCGCTACCGTTCAATGTTAACCGAGTATTTTTGGCCTCAATTGGATGATATGGACTTGGAGGACATGTGGTTCCAACAGGACGGCGCCACAAGCCACACAGCCAGTGTCAATCAATTTATTGGAAACCAAGTTTGGAGAACGTATGTTATCTCACGAAATGGTCCAGTCGCTTGGCCGCCTCGGTCGTGCGATTTGACGCCGTTAGACTATTTCCTGTGGGGCTACGTCAAGTCTATGGTCTATGCCAACAAGCCAGCGACGATTGATGAACTTCGTACGAATATCGAACGTGAAATTGCAGCAGTATCGGCCGATTTATGCTTATGTGTGGAAATAAAACTCTCATAGCTACATACATATGTACATATGTATGTATACATAGTACGTAAATAAAATTTTAAAGGCAACAATTTATTTTCGCCTCGATTAAAGTGCTTCGTTTGCGAGAGCCTTTAAGACTTTATTCACATTGGACTGTCTTCTCTGACTTTTTTTGACGTCTCTGTGAGGCCAATTTATCGTGAGAAAGAGATGGCCAGAATTTTGTTGACGTTTTCTTTTTTGACATCTGTTTTCTCTGCCTATGATTTGTCTTTAGCACTTAAATCCCACAGAGTCCGATTTTTTTTCAATTGGAAATGAGATATAACATTTTGTAAATCGTAAGTGACAAATTTGGTATTAATCCTTCAACGAACACTGATTTTTATTTTGTTTTAATGACTGGTGTACGTCAAAGTGATTCGGATTACACAATAGTTTGTGTCTGAACAAAAAAAGTTGGATTCACGTAAAAAAAAAAATTGGAAGAGACAGTCCAATATATGGGGGATGGAAGTAACGAAAGCAGGAATACAATTTTCCGAGACTTTTCCTGGTTGAACATTGACGTTTATGATTTGGCAACTGAGTAGAGATGAGCGATGTTGATTATCGATATTTGCAAAATTCGTGTTGAGAGAAAAAAACATCTTATTTCAGTATCGATTTTTAAATAAATTACATCGACTACGTTAATTTATCGTTTTGTTAAAGAATTCGTTTGTTTTTAAATAATAACGTGAGCTAATTTTTGTGAAATCAAATTAAGGTGAATCAAAATTAATTTACGTTTTTTAAAGTAACCGCAATACCAAATGTGTACGTAAGTAACCATAGCAAAAAATTTTGAATTTCAAAAGTTCACTTTTTGACACAAAATTGATGTACAAAAATTGATGTGTAAAAATTCAAATCCAATTCCTTCAAGAAAATTATGATTCTTTAATGCAAAGCTATCCCAAAAAGCGCTCATTTTGTTCTAAAAAATAGATGAAGAGTTAGACAAGGAGGCTCTTTAAAGATGAAAAAAAAACGGTTTAATAAAAATCGAGCAACAGTTATATTTTAATTATGTCCGGCACACTCTTATACAAAAATTACACCGGCGCGGCGTTGCGACTTCATTAAACCTTGGAGCTTAAGTCAAACCATCAGTTTTAAAATTTTCATGAGTTTTCTTCTGGTTTGATGCTTTTGACATACAATTTGTAATATAAAAAAAATTCTTCCAGATTGTTTCTTTAGAAAATTGAAAATAACAGAATAAAATTAACTTAATTTCACTCCAATCCGTTGCAAGTTGCTCTAAAGATTTAAAGTAGATTTAGATATTTTCAATTTTCTCAAAAAATACAAGACATTTAAGCATCCGGTTTTCTGTTTTTGACTAAAAATTAATAAACGCGTTGAATTTTGAAAACAAAAGTAGTACTTAAATACGTAAAATTTAAAAAAAAAAATAGTTTGAAATTTTTTTTGAATTTTGTTTTTTCAAAATTCTAAGTTTGAAAATTTTTTTTTTAAAAATATTATTTAAAATAACTTTATTTAAAAACATAATATAAGAAGAGATTTCTGGCTTTACAGAAAGGTATATCATGGCATTGCAAGTATAACCGTTGTTTCTTAATATTTTTTTTCTGTTTTAAGTCATTTTTTTTACAAAATGGCCCCTCTTGAATTAATTCAATTTTCTAAAGAAATATAAGAGAATTTAGAATTCAGTTTTTGGTGTTTGACTAAAAATTAATAAAAGCATTGAATTTTAAAAACAAACTCAACCCAACCTACACGCTCTAACTTTTGTCACACCGTATGCGAATCACCCTGTATATAGAGGAAGCACTCAACTTTAATTTTATCCTATGTATTTCCATAGCTTTCGGTAAGAAAGTTTACGCAAAAAAAAAATGTTATAAATCGTTCTCAAAGAATCCCTTTAAATAAATTTGATTTTTGTTGTCGATCCCATAAGGCTTAGAGATAATAATCTCCGTTGGCTTCTTATTCATCACATCACCAGCATTAATCATGTCACAAGTGGGTAAGATAATCTATATATACCTAAATACATGTATGAAAAGAATACCAAAACCCCTGACTAATTTTCAAATTAAATTCATTCACTCGATGAGCAAATGCCGCTTTCCTACTCACGCCTTTTTCACCAACCATCAACCTAACCAAACCGAACCGAACCGAACTCCACCCTCAGCGAATCACTCATTAACACATTGCCCACATACGCACTAATTAGAGGCCACATACATTAATTTATTATCAATTATAGAACGTGCAGCAGTCTGTAATTCACTGACCTCTACATACATTATTATATATATTCTACACAACCCTTATTATAGCTTAAATAAATCAATTAATACAACAACAAAAATTGTACAACAATAGCTAATCCTCGAGAGTCACGAGACATTGTTGTATATTCCATTCGGCCGCAACTAATGCTCTATGATTGATCATACCTCCATGAACATAAGAGTATAGCTAAAAGTTTTTTTTTTTTTTGTTTTTGAAAAAAATTACTCATTCAGATTAAAAGAACAAATCAAAAGGCCACAGATGAACATCATACAATCATACAAGGCCCACTTTATATAATGGTCGATGATCACAATCATTAAAAACACAGGGGTTGCACTTTGGCATCGGTTGGCCGGCCATACGCGTCCTAGTCTTCAAGTCCTCAATTGAAAGGTCAGCTTAGTTGATGAACTCAACCAAATGAAACCCTCTCTCCTCGCATGTGAACTGAATACATATATACTTCTAGTTTAGAGTTAATGTCATATCGTAAGTGCACATGAAGTTGGAACAACCAGTAATTTGTTGAAAATGTCTGAACTTTGATCCAAGAAGTTATTTGAAAAGAAATGAAATTAATAATCTTCATCTAAGCGGCATTCCATTTGATTACATCCACCACCACGCTATACCGACTTGATCGCGTTCTGGAATTGATCCCTCCGGTTCATAGCATTGACTTGGTTTTGGTAATTAAATTCCTTTCCCATCAAAGTTTATTTCCAAGTCAAGACGACAAAGAAGTCAAAGACGAAGGCAAAGACGACGACGACTATGAGAACGACGACCGAAGCGACGACGACGTTGACAACGATATGGTGACACGAGTCGATTGTCAGTCAGAATTCAGAAATTGAATTTCTTTAGAAAACGGAAGAAAAAAGACTCCGGAAACTACTCATAATTAGTTCCGTTCAATGTCATTGTGATAAGAAGCACCCGGATAACATTGATTGGCTGCAACATAGTTAATTTTTTTTTTTACTCGATGTGATATAATGTAGCTATGTATGTACTTAAAGGGCAAGTTATGCATTCGAAAAAAAAAAAAATAATCATAAATGTATTTATATTTTTAGATAAAAATAATATTTATCTGAGGCACAAAAATGAAAAATATTATCAGTTATTATTCTTATCACTTTACTGCGAGCGCACACTTCAGATTTAATGCCGCCAATACACGCACGACACACACCCTTGTGTCGGTGTATTTAAATTTGTGCTATGTGTGTGCACAAAAAATGAAAAACATTTATATTTTTCTGACACCGTGTCTGACACCGTTGCACACGCTTGTGTTGTATGTATATGGGCCGCTTAAGAAACACTCAAACATTCAAGACGAAATGGACCGATACAACAAAAGGACACGTCTTAAACTTGTTTTTTTTTTATAGATAAATCAAAACTTCAACTTCAACTTCAACAGTTCCTTAAGGGTGCAATTCCGTAAATATTATCTACCTTCAAAAATTGTAAAAAAATATAAAAACTTCAATACACTGAAGATAATTACCTAGGTGTGAAAAAAATTTAAATAAAAACTTGCAGTACATTTTTCAGTTAAGATGTTAAGAAACAAAACGAAAAAATATGCACAACTTAATGGCATGAACTTGCTTTTGTGCTTAAATAGTGTGTGTAACCCCACATTGAAGACTTATGATGAATATATTTAACGAGAAATAGATTAATAGAGTAAAAAGCACTAAAAAAATGATTTTTTGTTTGATTTTTTTTTTTTATAAAACAATGTTTTTTTAAAATTTTTAAATGCATTATTGTTAAAACTATCGAGGAGCATCATATTGAAAAATAATAATGAAATCGATCAAACCATGGCAAAGATATACGCGAATAACCCAAAAATAAGACCATTTTCTCAAAAAAACGTGGAATACCTATTTCCATTATGTGAATTTTTTGATTTTTTACAAATTTGTAAATGCATTATTGTTTAAACTATTAAGCACCATCAGATTGCAAAATTATAATAAAATCAGTCCCACCATGGCAAAGATATACGCGAATAACCCCAAAAATAAGACCATTTTCTTAAAAAAAAACGCGGAATACCTAATTCCGTTTTGGGATTTTTTTGAGTAAAACCTGGAACGCAGTTTTCTTATAATTAACTTGGTTATTGAGGGTACGAAATTTAATAAAAATCGTTATAGCCGTTTTTGAGAAAATTTGAATAAAGCCAAATATCTGTATGGGAGCTACCCACTCAAGATGAGCTAAAAGAAAAATTCGCATTTTCACTCTAGGGAATCACATAAAAATGCTCTGTACCAAATTTGAAGCAAATCGGTCCACCCGTTTAGGCTCTAGCTCAAATTACAGTGGACGCACCGACGACGCCGACGCAAAGACGCACCGATGCACAGACCGACGGACCGCATGACGAAACGCATTTCTTTGGACTTCTCGATTATCGTAGTGTTAGTTTTGATAACAACCTCGATTTTTTTTTATACACGAAACCAATACTTGGCCTGTAGAGCAAGTAAAAAAATACATAAAATCCTGCTCTTTGTTTTTTTTTTAATAAATTACTAATACCACGAAACAAATTATAGGAACTGAACTTAATAAAAAATGTGTATCGACAAGGCCCTCACTAGTCAACTGATGAGTCCAAGTTAGATCGCCGTGAGGAAACGCCAATTTTTATGGACCAAAGGCCGTTAAAAGCGAAATTGAAATTATAGGAATCCTTTAGTAGTGAAAAAAATTCAAAATCTTGCGACCCAGACAGGCATTAAAATCTACAATTCTTAGTTTGAGAAAGTCGAATTATCAATATAAATTTACGAGTATAAAATATTGAAGGGTGAGATCGTATTCTGTTGATGTCATATTATCAGAGACGGCTTTTTCGAATGGGACATCAAACCAAAACTACTTGCACGTCCATATACATACATACAGCGATACATATACCCGAACGACACCGACATTTTCAAAGGCACCCAAAGATGAGGAAACAAACGAAGGAGTACATCCACATCCTTCCGTCTTTCATTTCTTGTGTTCGATATCGATATCACTAAGAATTGCTATGTATGTACATTATGTAGTCTCTGTCGTAGTTGAGAAGTCATATAGTCATAGTCGTAGTCGTTGTCTAAGTCGAATGGCAACCATACTCTCTCATCTTAGACTCAATCGTCCTAGCATTATCGAAGAAGAAGAAGAAGAAGGAAATTCAATTTTAAATCTGTCGGCCAAGTTTGCCTTTTTGATGTCCGCTGTCAAAGATAATGGGATTTTGTTCATTCGTTCGCATTTGGAATTCTTATTTTTATTATTTTTGTTTTATTTGTGGAATTTTTTTTAACTCTCATTTCTTTTCTGAATTACAGTGTAGAAGGTTAAAGTATATAGAAAAGCTATAATGAAATCATTTTCAAAGGTTCGATGAAATATAATGTTCAAAGCGCAATAAAATCAAAATCTAGGACACTGAGTTCTCTGTACCTAACCTACCTATAAAATGAAAATCGAGCCAATTATGGTTTTTTATTCGCAATTCTTAAAAACAAAGAATAATTCATTTATTCATACTGAAGAATTCATAAAAATGAAATCTTTCGAGTATTCGTGGATTATAATCTCCATTGAAACTGAAATAAATCGCCCGATTGGATCACAGCTTGATTTCTTCTTGTCATGTCTAAAGTATATTTATGTAAATATTTAAATAAAAATTACATGGAAATCAGCTCCTAAATCAATTACATAACATCCCATTGCGATGTACCTATACATAGTTCTTACAATAAATTTGTATTAAAGGAACATAATTTTACAAATCTCCCGCCCAGCTTTGCACGGGTAGACAAACCTAAGCTTCGGATATTGATTTTAAAAGAAAATATAAAGAAATATTAAAGCTATTTTTTGTAATTGAATACCTACCTACTACTTTATGGATTTAACCTGCTTCAGGATATAAAATAGCTAAATATGTAAAAACATGATCCTCTTAGTACTTACAATCCCTATTACTTTCCCAAAACAGACAAAATGTTTGCAATCAAATACCACTTTTTTTTGTTTTAATCCCATTTCACTCTATGAATAGCAATTTTTTTTTAAATAACCTTTCAAACACAAAAAGAATTTTTGAAATTAGATGCCACTCTTCGTTTTACCCCATTTCACCCTGTAAATAACTTTCAACTTAGTTGAAAAAGAATATTCCAGAAGCTATTTCCTAAGCACCTACAGCGCCACCTATTGAACGGTAATTGAATCGAACTGAAAAACGAAATGTTTGCCTACAGCGGCACCTGTTGAGAATTTTCACCAATCCATTCCATTTCCATCCATTTTTATACATAAATATATATATATTTTTACATTTATATGTAGATAAATAAATTTGATTACAATTTTGATTTATAGGTAGGTACTTGAGGTAAATTAGACTTTTAATTGATACGAATGCCAACTAAGCTAATTTTTGGCGGAGAGCTTCATATTGCTAAGCATTTCCTAAAGGACGAGACTAGAGAAATGCCAATTAGTAACAAAAAGTTTTAGTTATAAAGGATTTTGTTTTAGGCTAAATAGTTTTCAAAAGTAAGTTATTATTAAGGTGAATTAGGGTAAAAACAAAAAATGGTATCAGATTTAAAAACACATTCTTTTTGTAGGTTGATATTTGCAATATTACATTTACGTTCAGAAACTAGACTTAGTGGAGGGCACTAAGATTCCGTTTGTCTGTCGATCCTGAAACTAATTAAACTTTTAAAAAGTTCCAAAAAGCTTTAAATTGATTTTCTCTGAAAACATAAGCATACCTACAATTAGCTTTTACCTCAATTTTACGGTAGAACTTGCATTAAGCGCCATTGAACACTTTTTTGATATGTTAACATTTAGTTAAACAAATTATTTTTAAAATTTTGCGAAGAAACGCGAGCACGGATGTGCTAGTATGCTATTAACACAAAATCAAAAAAAAATTTTTTACGAAATTAGAGGCAGTATAGGGTAAAGTGGGTAAAACCAGAAGAGTTTCAGAAAACTCATAGATACATACATAGGTAGGGGAGATTGGGTACTGTTATTTTACAACATAAATCCATTTATTTATCAACAGTGAATTAAAATGATTTTGTATTGGCATTTTTTATATATATATGCATAAGTAATTTATGGAATTGGGTTAGAATTAAATTCTAAGTCTAGACACCATTTTAAATTTTTCTTCATTAATTTAAATGGTGTTACAACCGTCTCGTTTCAGTGTGTTACAATCAACACACCGAAAAGGACGATTGTAACATTTGACCTTGCCTTCTTTTTCAAGTCATACATTTGAATCAAAGACGGAGGTTGATACCAAATTAGTATTTAACGGTAGCTAAATGTTCATTCATTAATATGCACTATGTTTCATTTTGATATGTTTATTGGTTATCAAATTATGGCACGAAATGTCAAAAATGTTACTTTCGTACCCACTCTCCCCTACTTATCTATATAAAAAAATTGAATGTAATAGACTATAAGCAGCACTAAAAAGGAGTCTTATGATAGGCCTGGTAGCAGTGAAATGGCTATAACTCCAGCAATATAATGACTTGGTGGAAGCTCACTCAGGTGGTTGTTGTTTCATTCAAACTTTCAATATCCTTTATTTTTAAATAATTCTTCTTTCTTGACGAAAATGAACAAAAGTTGGTACAGTCAATGACTTGGAGACGCTAAATTCAGTGATACTCTCTAATTTTGTTTGTTTTCGAAATTTAGGTCATAAATATGTTTTGAAAATTCATGCAAAAAGCATTGTCAAAGTTTGGAATTTATTCAAATTAATATCTATGAATATTAAAAATGTGCTTAAATGTTTACTCTTATATGCAGATACATGTACCAAATCAAGTTCAAAATGTTGCGCAATGTACCAAATTTATAAAAAAAGAGTCCAAAATATTACGCAATGTTCCCAAAGGGCTTAAACTAATTTTTGACATTTTGCTTTTATATTTGTATAGGTATTGAATAATATTTTTAGACCAAAACTAATCAATTTTGGTATAAAATTGCCAATTTCGACAGTTGGCAACCAAATCTAAGGGCATTTAATCAAAAACTCGAATGATTTTAATAAATTTTTAAATTTTTGTTAAAGTTGCTGTGTGGTGTATTTAAAAACGGTGTTAAAATATGAATTTTGGCAGTTGACACTAGTTATAAAACATTCGCTAAATTTCATTTATTAAGTAAACAGTTCGAAAAATCCAATACTTTTTCGTCAAAAATTGTCATGGAAAATAATTTTTTTCGTCAAAATTTCAAATATGGAACGGGTACCTGATATCACCTCGAAACTAGAAAATCAAAAATTAATGATCCAACTTTGCTGAAATTTATCAGTAAATATTTGTCCTTTTAAGAATTTCGAATTGTCACCGTTTTGAGCGTAATTGAAGTAACTTATTGAGCTCTCTTAAAATTAATTTTTTTTTTCAGTCCGTATTTAACACCTACTGCTCTGTTTTCTCCTTCCGTAAATCTCACGTGCTCTGGCCCCATTAAACTCTTTCCAACCAGTTAGATGACAACATCTTATCTACGCCTAGTATTTCAAGCCATATGACCATATCGAATGATGGCAAAGAATGCAAAAGATTACAGTGAATACATATGCATGAAAGATTGCATTCAATTGATTCTGTTAAATGAATGAATGATTTTTAAAGATTGCATTGCATTCACAAAAGATAACAGTAGTTTTTTGAAAATCCACCTATTATTGCAAATGTCAAGAAAATTGATCGAGATATAGATCTCGTCTCGGTTTTTCATTAAAACAAAAAACAATTAAACCCAAAAGCATCCGACACAAAAGTAAAACCTAAAAGAAGGAACGACTGAAATTTAACGAGAGAGACCCTCGTTGCTAAAAAAAAAATTGAAAATAAAAACATTAAAACTCTACCTCGGAATTTTTGACACAAAGACCATACACCAAAAATTTTACAAGACCCATACAAGACCGAGACTAGACTAAGGGTGGTAAGTATCGACAGCTATATCAAAGTTAGGAAGCTCATAAATCACGTCACCAAGAACAAGCTATATTAGTCAATATTATTTATCAGCTCTCATAAATCTTATATGTGAGTGCGGTCTACTTTTAACTTACGATAGCGCTCTAGCCGAAAACTTGTTCGAAAATAAACTTTGCAACACACAAACATTATTTGAGTTATATCAGCTTCATAAACATAAGAGCTATCGATAAATTTCCGGCCTTATAGTTAGGTATTCGAGAATGAGACCGGTAACGAAACGGTTTTAAAATGTTTGGATTGTAATGAGACCGTTACAAGCGATTTACAAAAATTTCGTGTTGAGTTAGTTGTACATTTGAATTTCGAAAAAGTCATTCCCAAGTTCAAAATGTGACAAAATGTTGTCCTATTTCTTCCTGATTGTCTACCAGGTCAAACATTTTAAAGAAAATTTAGGCACTATCGGAAGGTATTTTGTAAAAACAAGAAATATTATATCTTGTCAACAATACTGTTGACATTGAGTGATTGGATATAATTATCTACGAAAGTGTGTTTCCGATAAGATATCCAACAAAAAAACATCGACGTAACCAAATACTTACATTTTTCTGATAATAAACATCAAAATTTGTCAAGCAACACTATAGTGAGTCTGGAGAGGGTATGTTTCTTCGTCATTTCTGATTAAATTGTGAAGTTTTTTAAGCTATAAAAGAAATTTAATTGAAAATAATTGCAAAACTGCCTGCGACGACGACGGACGACCAGTTCGAATTTCGGCACTGTTAATATGGCAGTAAAATTCGGCTTGGGCATGGGCATTTGGGTATATATCCGAAAGGCATAAACCCTTTTTGTGATTTTTGTTTCCTATCTTAGAAGAGTTGGAGATTGAAATAGAGTAAAATTTTCAACTTATATTTGATTTCGTCTGCCTGGAAGGCATTATTTTTTTTTCTAATTTTTTTTTGATATCACGGAAAAGTTTATCACTGAAGCAGACGACAAACGAAGAAACAACCCTTTTTCTCATGTCAACCCTAAGAGAATGATAATATTCCCATGACGGTATATATATGTACGTGTGTGTGTATGTAAATATGTACTAAGGCAACTTGCTATGTTTATGTGAATGTAGAGAGTAATACGATAAAGACAATGGGCCATTTGTAATTTAAAACATTTCTATAGGAGTGTACAGTTATTATGAGAGTCTCTGAAGACCTTAAATTCAGTTTATTGTTTTTTTGAATTCCTCTGGTATATCTAGACTTTCAAAAAGACAACCTGAACAGAAATTTGCTATATTTTTACATATACATACTTACATTTTAAATGTTTCTCTAACAACACATGAGAAACTTTTAAAGGGCACATTGCTACTTAAAGAATTGATGATGAATGGAAGATGGAAGGGAATAAAAGGTCAATCGATGGACAGTTGATTGGAAAAAAGGAGCCTAACAATGACAAAAGTACCTAGTCAACATAGTCAAGTCAATGAAGTCTATTTAAATATGAAATCTCAAGCATCATTTTGAAGAATATCCATAGAAGCTCAAAATTTGTTTGCTTATAGTTTAAATAGTAGATATGAGGTGGGTTTTTCAGAATTTTCTCAAAAATGGCTGCAATTGTTTTGATAAAACTTCTTACATATAATGTTTCAGGCAATTGAAATAATACAGTAGTTAATAGTTGTTCCAGGTTTTTGCTTTAAAAACTAGGGTTTTGTGGTTGTTTTTATTTGGAGAAATTGAATTATTTATTTTTGGGTTATTTACGTACCTACCTGGGGATATCTTTTTAATAGCTTCACAGATTTTCCTATAATTTTGCAATTCAGTGCTTCTAGCTAAATAGTGCAAACAATATTGCATTTAAATTTTTTTTTTTTTATAAAAATAAATATTGTCTTGTACTTTTTACGGCTATGGGATCTTGGCCCCCCATATGCTGGATATTCGCAAAACAAAGTATGCCATCAGTAATTCCAGGTCAGTAGTTGGTTAAAAAGGCCACCTAGTTTCAGAAATAGGGCAGCTATAGGAAATTTGGAATTATTGATTAAAGTGTTTCAAAGTCATCAACCTAATTTGTGGGATATTCACATTAAAAGTATGGGATATTCAAATAAATTATTCTATTACCTTTAATAAATCTTTTAAAATTCTTTAAAAAATCGTTAACGTAGGAAACTATTTGGGATCACTAAGACCTTTCAGGTACGCTATATGTTTTTTTATGCGAAAATCCCAATAAAGTTCTAAAAATCACTGATAACCTTAAAACACTTTAACCATTTAATACAAATTTCCAATGACTAACCAATTTTTGATACTGTAGTTGAACATTTTAGGCCAATAACTGATCTTTTATATTTCATTCTTTTTTTTGGGAATATCCCACAAATGGGGTACTTAGACCCCGGAGCCACTTTTTCCTTTTTTTTAAACAATTTCTCGTTGAAGATATCATTACAATATTGAAACTTCTCCTTCTTTCTATTGCTTTTTTAAACTACAAGAGCTAGTCCGTGCGATCCATTCAAGCATTTTATTTTTTCCATATTACCAACACCACCACAGCTATACACCATCATCAATACTTCAAACTAAAAACGATTAGGATATAATTTGAACAAAACCAGAACAACTCCAGTTGAAATTTAAGACAAAAGTTTAAACAATTTTCCACCAGCATGAACTTATTAGGTAGGTATTTGTGTTTAGTGAACCTAAAGTTATGCACACTTTCACAAAAAAAAACAAAAAAAAAAGAAGCTAAAAATAAAAAAACAATTTAAAAACAATTTTACCCATCAGTGCTAGCTCATCGCAGTGTGTAAAATAAATAAATAGCAGAGCAGCAGGACAATCGCAAGTGCTAAGGGAAAAACTCATATTTCAAAACGATCCTTTTAAATTTATCTGCGCTGTCATTTTTAATTTGAACGCATCAAGCCAACACCGAGAAAAGAACTGACGGGTTGACAGTGATATAATACCTTTCTAAATGTGAAAAGCAGCATCTTCTTTTTCCTATTTTTCTTATTTTTTTTTGTTTTGTTATTTTTTTTTTTTTTTTTATTGTGAAAATTAACCCGGTTATCGCTGCAAATATCCTTTTTATCTTTGTCCTATTTTGTGTGTTCTTTATTTTCTTGACAAAAGTGACAAATAATTTAAAGCAAACATTTGAAGAATTTTATATTTGAACATTTTTATTTAGAACGATATTAGATTCTAAATTCTATTAGCTAGAGTTTTGTAAATATAATTCCTGTCTGCCAATTGGAATACAAATTAAAGGGTTTTTCGAGTTCGGGCTGAAATGCCAAGCTTTTTTTTTGGAAAATTTCTTGCGAAGGAACTGCAATTGAAATAAGGAACACCTTTTTGATTTTTACTTGCTAACACTACGATAATCGAAAAGTCCAAAAAAGTGGGTTACGTCATGCTGTCCTTATAGATCTATGCGCCGGTGCATCTGTGCGTCGGTGCATTTGTGCTCTGTGCGGTCTGTGCGTCGGTGCATCTGTGCTCTGTGCGTCCGTGCGTCTGTGCGTCTGTGCGTCCGTGCGTCTGTGCGTCTGTGCGTCGGTGCATCTGTGCTCTGTGCGTCCGTGCGTCTGTGCGTCTGTGCGTCTGTGCGTCTGTGCGTCTGTGCGTCCGTGCGTCTGTGCGTCCACTGTAATTTGAGCTAGAGTCTAAACGGGTAGACCGATTTGCATTAAATTTTGTACAGAGCATTTTTATGTCATTCCCTCGAGGGAAAATTCGAATTTTTGTTTTAGCTCATCTAGAAAGGGTAGCTTCCATACAAATATTTTGTTTTCTTCACATTTTCTCGAAAACGGCTTCAACGATTTTAATAAAATTCCGTACCTGCAATAACCAAATCAATTTTAAGAAAACTGCGTTTCAGGTTTTTCTCAAAATATTCACATAACGGAATTAGGTATTCAACGTTTTTTTTTGTTGAGAAAATGGTCTTATTTTTGGGTTATTCGCGTATATCTTTGCCATGGTGAAACCGATTTTGTTATAATTTTGCAATCTGATCCTTCTGAATAGTTCAAATAATAATGCATTTAAATATTTTTAAAAAAATTTTTTTATAAAAAAAGAAAAATCAAATAAAAAATCAATTTTTAGTACTTTTGACTCTTTTAATATTTTCTCGTTAAATATGTATATGCATCACGCATCTACAATGTGTGGTTAAACACAGTTGTTAACCACAAGAGAAAGTTCATGCAATCAATCATATTTTGTTTTAATCTATTGCTGTCATAACAAAAACATTTATTTTTTTGTGTAGGTATAGTTTTTTAAGCTAAGACCTTCCAAAAATCTCATGGTTTTCGATCCACTTTTGCACCCCATGATAAAATCAACTGCCCTGCTCCAAATTGTTGGAAATGCTTTGAAGCTATGCACATACAAATAAAGATCTCCACAAAAATTCAGTTTAGTCAGAATTTTTTCTAAGTGGAAGTCCAACTTTTCTGGCTAACCATTTTCTTAGAACTCATGAAGCTGTCACCATTGTTAAAATCACCAAAATACAAAATAAATAAATAAATTTCGTCTAGAAATGGCAGCTATGAGGAACTTGCCGTTTCATTACCTGAACCTGTTGATAAAAAATTATTTGAAATGAAGGATTTGTAGACTTTGCCTCCGCTCATGAGTTCATAACTTCAGACTAGTAGGTGCTATAATTTTCTCTCCAAACATTTTTTTTTCCTGGCTGGGATAGATCATTTTTTGTTCTCAAATAGTAAATAGCAAAGAAAAGAAGCAAAGTTCACACAAAATTCAAGTACAGTAGAACCTCTGTAATTCGAATGTATACTCGGTAATTCTTGTATCTTGTAATTCCAACACTTATCAAAATTGGTACTCTGTATTTCGAATTTGTTACGTTGTTTCTTGGCTGAGTGCTTTTACAGTTGTAGCAGTTACAATGTTTATTATCTTAGATTAGAGAACGTACGAATTTCTATTTAGAGAAGATACAATTCTAATTTTAACTCTTGACTACTTTGATATTCTTATACACGCCGTGCCGCCCAAACGTGTATCTTGAAACACTTAAAACAAAAATAATGTTCCTAATAATGTTCTTCTCAAGACCTAAAACAAACAAAAAAAAACACAATCATTCATAATAAATAAAAATCCTTATTTCTTAGCCACAATTTGTTTTTACCATGACGTGATGGTGCCTCTTAAGGTTTCCTACTCAATACCCAAGAGCTTTAAACAAAAAAAAACGTACCTGAATAAAATACCTTCCTCGTACCTTCATACATACATATTATCAGCAATAACAAAATAAGCTTACAATTATCCTTACCAAAAGTCTTGTTTTCCCTGTGGATAAAAAGCCGCCAACGGCCACCATTAGCAACAAAAATATGAAAATAAAAAAAAAAAAAAAAAACAGATACACATCTTCATGTTGGAGGCGAAATATATAATTCTCCAGCATCACAGCCAAACAGAATATCCCTAATGGAATCAACACAAATCGGGATTTATAAGATGGTATAGGTACTAAACTTCCCGCCACATACCTTTGTCGCACCATTAGACATCCGGAGTTAAAGAGGAACCAGGAAATACAACAACAACAACAACAACACAAAAAATCCTACTTCTTGTATGTAAAAACACCCGGAGTGTGGACTTGAACATTGCCTACTTCGCATTCGCTCATATTTAATCATTTGTATGTTTCTTATTCCGACAAATTGGACAGGATTAAAATTTGACGTTCATCCCACGACACGGTGTAAAATTATAAAAAAAAAACAACTTGAAGTACCCAGAAAAAAAAAAAAAAACATCACTTGCTATACGTACCTATTTGGTCCTATATTACCCACAGCTCGTTCTCGTTCCACTTCGCAAAAAAAATAATGTAACAAGATGAATAAGCCAGGACTTGTAGATACTTTCAGTTTTTCATTCGAATCCATGATCCGTATTCCGTACCACAAAATAGGTATACAAACAAAAATTTTGGAAATTTTGACATAGTCTATACAGACCCGGATATACATAGTGCCTGTGAAATTGCAAGGGATTTCATGAGACATCAAAAAAAAAAAATTTTTTAACATCTCGAAGAATACCTTATCCATACTCTCCTTGATGATATGAAACAAAATTTCAGTGGGCAATGCTTAAAATATGAAATATTTCTCCGATGAAAAGTTGAGTTTTACTTTTTTTGTATGCTCCTTACCCCCTTTGGCTCGGATGATGATGAATTCTTATGCCTACATTGTTAAGATTGAATAATGGTTGTAGGCTGAAGCTGTGTGCTGCTACGCCAAGATGCAGAGGGAGAAGGGACGACACTACTTGGAAAAGACATTCGAAACCAAACAAAGGATCTTTCGACGACAATAGTTTGCGATTCAAAATCTAAACTTAAGAAGGAGCATCGACCGATATAGGAATTGTTGATGATGATGATGGGAGTTTGGGATCAGCTCACCTCCATCACCAACCATCAGAGCTTATTCGTCTTATACTTCTATAGTGAATTTATGGCCAACCACTTTGCTATATGAGCAAGGAATATTCTAGCAAACTGGAATTGCAGACATTGAGTCTTTAGGCGTATTGCGATATTTTCAGCTCTTTTCTTTATAAGGTCTGCTCCGTGAAATAGGGTGGTAGCAGGAGCAAGATGTAGTGAATGCAACCATCTCTTAGTTCGCGGTTAATTTGTTTCACTTTTTTTCTTTTTCGGGACCGTACAAAGGAGCCGATCGGGTGAAGATTTTAAGTTTGTGGTATGAAAGATATTGAATTAAGTAAGGATACTTACACGGCATTAAAAATTTTATCATTTTTTATTTTTAATATTTATGTTCACAAAAAAATACTGACTTAATACTTAACAGGTTGCCGACCCGTGAAGGGTCTCAGCCTGAGACACGGTGGGTTTCCATCATCCACAATCCTAAGCTGGCTGCTTCTACAGTCATCCAGACCAAAGTGAGAAACAGATTGGCACAGAAACTTCAACAGCAACTTTGACAACCGCATCACTCATTTTAGAGCTAGTGGTTTTAAATGGCTGTGAATACATTAACACAACAACATCGAGCCTTAACCCTAAATTCGATGTCGCTGTGCAAATGCTGCCAACTTTAAAGTGAAGTTTTTTCAGGTTTTTCAACACTAAAAAATGAAAATGTGACATTTTTACACAAATGTTTTTATGCTTTCAAAAGCGCTATGCTTACGTTAGTAATCTATTTCACATGACTTTTTGACAAAGTTGCTGTTGAAGTTGCTGTGCCAATCTGTTTCTCGCATAAGTCCTTCTTGATGATGGGTTTGTGTCTAAGCCGGAGTTTCGGTCTTTTGTCGTTTCGAACCTAAGGGTCGGGTGCATCTCTTTTCTTTTGGATGTGTTCATTCTATTTTATTTTCATATCAAAATTATTTCCAAGGTATTTGGCAGTATAAGCGTAACGTACAGCTTTACTGTTGATACAAAACTCAAACAATCGATTGAGTTTGATACGCCCGCCGCCGCAACCGCCACGCCAATCTATTACTTTAGAGATTGAATTTTGCCAAATTTTCTGTTGCCTTCGCAATGCATTTATCAGGAACTAATATCGCAGTATCATCTTTCAGGGTGGCCATGATAGTATTGTTTCGTCCACTGGAGTATCAGTATTATATAAAAAAAAGAGTGTAGGTCCTAGAACACATCCTTTTGGTACACCAGCTTCAGATTTCTTCAGTTCGGTAAATATAGGATTTCAGGATTACGTAGAACTTGGAAGATCCCTATGCAGTTTGTACTTGAGTCCTAAATGTCAAACCTTGCAATAAAGGCTTGGCCAACATCGGAAACAGAGTGGAACATATTTATGGTTTTCTTTGTGTTTTGAACAACGTCGTGATCTCGTGATGCACTTCTTTTATCGTGGAATATTTATTTCTTAATCCAACTTTCTTTATTCTATTATTACTTGCTCTATAGGTCCGAAAAAGTGGGTTTCGTCATGCCGCACGTCGCGTCGGTCTGTGCGTCTGTGCGTCCACTGTAATTTGAGCTAGAGCCTAAACTGGTGGACCGATTTGCATGAAATTTGGTAAAGATCATTTTTATCTGATTCCCTAGAGTGGAAAATTGTGGTAAATTGGAATTTTTATTTTAGCTCATCTAGAACGGATAGCTGCCATACAAATATTTTGGTTTATTCAAATTTTCTTGAAAACGGCTCAAACGATTTTCATTAAACTTCGTACCTGTAATAACTAAGTTAATTGTAAGAAAACTGCATTTCAGGGTTTTCTCAAAAAATTCACATTACGGAATTAGGAATGCCATGTTTTTTGAGGAAATGGTCTAATTTTGGGTTATTCCAATTTTGTTATAATTTTGCTATCTGATGCTTCTCAATAGTTTAAACAATAATGCATCTAAGATTTTTTAAAAACATTTAAAAAAAAATCAAACAAAAAATCAATTTTTTAGTGCTTTTGACGCTTTCAATATTTTCTCGTTAAATATATAGGTACATCATACATCTTCAATGTGGGGCTACACACAATATTTAACCACAAGAGCAAGTTCGTGCGATCAAGTCTTGCATATTTTTTTATTTAGTAGCAGTTTTTCGAAAACATTTGCCATAATTGGTGCGAAGTAGATTAACTCTATAGTTACGTTCTGGACTAGTCGGTTAACAGATGTTTTATAACACGAACATGGTCTTGTCCACACTTACTTCAAGACCAAGTTCCGCCTGTTCTTTAATCGCCGTGAAGGACTATAACTAGTTGAACACACTGGAGTAGCTGATGAAGGATAAAGTCGGAATTTGGCCAATTTGGTGAAGATATCTTCCGCATGTCCTAGTTGATGGAAATATTTGTTGAAGATAGTGATCTCCGTGTTATCGCCTGCCCTACGCACTCTCTTATATAGAATTAGATTGAAGAAAACACGTTACGTCACATCTCATGTTTTTAATAGTAGGGAGGACCTATGCTGTAGGTACATCCACAGTTGGATCATTTTTTCCGGGATCACAAGTTCAGCCATCACCGTGTGATTAATCCTTTCATATGCGGTTTTGAAGTGATAGTTAGTAACGACTTGGATTTCGTTTATTATTTCTTAAGCTTAAGTTATCAGGAACTATATATCTTCAAATGAAAATGATGCCCATTTCCAGTAACTGCTGGAAATAAATATCTCGAGAACCGTTGTACCTAATATTATACATGTCTTTCATTATTTATCAAACAATGTTCAACGAAATGACTATATAGTTGCATTCCTTCCCTGAAACAGTTAAGATAACCGTAATACTTGCGCTTCTAGGATCGCCCATCAGTTCAACCTTCAGCCCAATTATTCCAGACGTATTATCAATTACAGAGATTCTTTCTTTAACCGAACTATATGAATGTGAGATGCTTTGATATTCATAAATTCAAAACCAATTTGCATCGATATTTCCTTTCAAAACGTATCCTGTTTTCCTTACCATCGCACTTAATTTATACATCTGTGTAAAGGGTAGTCATAACCCCTTTTGGGAGAGTATATATTCTAAGAAAAAAAAGGTGATAGTCCCATGCGGGTTTTTCGTTTGATCATGATTTCATGATCTCTGGAAGACTGCATAAATGTCCTCTTCATTCTGCGCTGGTTATTCTTTTCAAATTTCTTGGCTTGATAGTTTTCTCTCGCTGCTCTTATTGATGGTGCATATTAACATGCGTCTTCTGTATTTATACATAATTATTATTTATGGCAGCCAGTCGTAACTTATAAGCCCGAATTTGAAAAGGAGAATAACCGTAGCCGATTTGGGAAGAGTCTGCTAATAACTCTTCGAACATTGTGCAAGTGGACCAACGGCAGAGTCCATTTATTAATAACGAATCCATGTCGAAAGCAGAGATTATCCACATGAAGGCGGGAATCCTCGGCAGCCATTTCAATTTGCCTATATAAGTTTGAAATGTCAGTTTGCAGATACAAAATGAGAATGCATGTGTAAAATCTCCCACATAGACAGTATAGGGATCTTTAAAACACCTGGTTAAATTGTTGTTGCAATTCACATCTATTCATCGAAACGGGATGAACAAACAAACAAAAACAACAATGTAAACAATTGCGTTTTGGAGGGTGAAACGTAGGAAACATTCTTATCTTCATATTGAGTATTTTTGGTCGAAAGTCATCCATGGTGATTTGAACTCAAAAACCTGCCTCTTTTTCAGAAAGTTCGATGCAAATGGCAAGAACGCCCTGAGACCAAGATACCTTTTCAACATATCGCTTAGTTTATTTATCGTTACTAATCTATCTCTCTTCAAGTTCTAACAAAAAAAAAATGTATGTATTTTGAACATTTAGTCCACCACTCACCATTCAGTGGTGAGTTAAAACAAAGTTAGCTAGCTCTAGAAGTAAATTAACTCACAGTGAACTGAGTTTGCAGTTTTCGGGTGGAGAACGCATGCAGAATGACTAAACAAACTCGATGAATAAAACATCAAAAGCATCTGTTCAAGTTGCTGAGTTAACTCACAAAATTTGGATTTAACTTTAATCTCGCACTGAAAAACTGGACCTTAGTATTCGAATATTTCAAAAGAATTTGATGATATGTGTGTATTGTATAGGAGTAGGTTTGGCAGTCTTGCCCTTGGGACATTCAAGGTGATGTTCGACGAAGCAAATGTTTATTATATTTTTTAGCAGATATTATATATTTCCTTAAAACTATGACAACCCCACTGTTCATTCATCGATCATTTCCTTTGCTTCTTATTGTAACTGGTTTCTGATTCCACAGACGAGCGCGTACATATAATGCAGGAAAATTAAATATTTTTTTCTTCAGAATTGAGAAATTTTATTATACGCAGAACAATGTGCCTACTCCGAGAATATACTACACTAGTTACAGACTCGAGTGTATACCATGAATATAACCTCAGGTCTGATAGTCCTTCAACATCCGACATCTTCTCCATCTCCAGCCAACCATAGGCCTTGCTTCAAAAATTTCTATCATACCTTTCTCCTTGGTAACGAATTGGATATCAGTTTTCTTTTTTCCAACTTATTTGGTGTAAGGAAGAAGGCTCTTAAGAAAAATTCTCCTACTTTTCTCTCGAAATTTTAAGGAAGAAAGACGTAGACTAAGATATATCAACAAACAAAAAAAGTACAAGAAATCCTCATTCTTGCACAGTTTGTGCCCGTTAGGCATATCAGACTAAGAACATACCTTACCTATATACATATCTACCTACATATACATCACTGATACACCTTTAAACATGTCCTTTTAGTAATTCGAAGCGATATCACAACCAGAACAATTCACTTAACCAACAAAAAGAGAAACATTATTCCTTAAAATGGATTCTGTTCTATCGCCTATGTATAGGTATACGAGTTCTATACCGATATGCATCTTCAAGATACTGCCGAGTTCGGATTTTATTTGGAAAAGCACCAGACTTTAGAAATAATATAGAACATATATCATCCCAATCGAGAAGGGTGGGCGCTTTTAAGCAGCAGAAATGCATGAATGTAGTTTTGAAAAATTTACGAACTACCACGAAGTTTTAGTTCATTGCATTTTGGAGTTCTGAAAGAGTGCGCATCGTTGGAGCATTATAGGGGTAAGGAGAAACTAGAAAAATCCTCCAACTTGCAGGGAATGTCATCTCAGTCTCAGTCTCAGTGAAGCCAATGCAATTTTCTTTACTACATCAAGAAATCCATACCACTGGAATTTCAACTTAGAATGCAATAATGTTAGAGCTTTGACATTAAAATGCTTACCAAGGTTGAATAGTTTCCAGCGGGATGTTTGTTATACCTAATGCAGTTTTTAAAACAGAAGGTAACCTTTTTATATTGATTTGGGATGTTGTGAGAAAAGCCGCAAGTAGCGCTCCTCATTAATGATGCGGTGGGTTGCCATAGTGAGCACTATGAAACATGTTACAAATTTCAGTAGGGTTGCCACCTATTGATTTAGATTTTATTGTCAAACAAATTTTGACCGAAATTAATTGAATTGATATTTTTTGTCAACAGATTAAAGTTGACATTTAATGACGTCACTAAGAGCTTTAAGATAGCATACTTTTTTGCAAATATCACACGAAAGGGGTGATAAGATCACCGGGTGTGCATTATACAGGGTGTTTTTTTAGACCTGTGGTTTTCAAGAAGAAATAAAACGCATATAATTTAATGTTATGGCCAATAATTTACATTCATTATAAAGATAAGGGTTTGCCATTATGTTTTAAAAATTATTTCATGCAAGTGATCCCCGCGGCTGGCTCTAATAAATTCCAGCTGAGAGGCCCAATTTTCGACTACTTTTTGCAGCAATTGGGCCGTATGTCAGTAATAACGTGCCGAATATTCTCTTCCAAGGTGTCAATCGTCTGGGGCTTATCTGCGTAGACAAGTGACTTCACATAACTCCACAAAAAATATAGTCCAGCGGTGTTAAATCGCACGATCTTGGAGGCCACGCAACAGGCCCACGACGCGAGATAATGCGCTCACCAAAAGTTTCCTTCAATAAATTTATTGTTTCCTTGGCTGTATGGCATGTAGCGCCATCTTGTTGGAACCAAAGGTCGTCCACATCAACATCCTCCAATTCAGGCACGAGAAAGTCATTAATCAAATTATGGCTCTATAGCGTTCTCCATTGACTATAACATTATGACCGGCTTCTTTTTTGAAGGAATATGGACCAATGATTCCCTCTGATGCCCATAGAGCACACCAAACAGTGACTTTTTGAGGATGTAAGCGTCTCAATAATGGCTTGAGGTTTACCTTCACTCCAAATGCGGTAGTTTAGCTTATTGACGTAGCCATTCAACCAAAAATGAGCTTCATCGCTGAAATAATTTTCTTGTGAAAATCGGGGTCAACAACAATCTCGTTTCGAGGCCTTTTTTGCACAATTTGCATGCGTTGTTCAGGAGTAAGTCTATTCATTATGAAATGGCAAACCAAACTATCAATCAAGTGACAACTGTCAAAAAGACCAACTCTGAAAAAAGTATTGCCAGATTGAAAACCACACGTCTAAAAAACAAACTTTTTTCATTCAATTCCCCACTTAAATAAGACGTTATACAAAATATTCCAAGAAAACATTGTTTATATCAGAATTTGTAGCCTTTTGAATGCTAAATTGCTGCGTGAAATTCGTTTTTGTAGTTTAGAACGGCGGTGGCCGTTCCTAAACTTTTAAAGCTGTGGAACCCTAAACAAAGCCCAAATATATTTCGGAACCACAACTCATAGCCATAGCGAAAAATGAAAAACAAAACACATTTTAAAATCAATTTTGCTTTATTTAAGATATTTTATCAAGGTTAGTGTGAGAACTACTGTTTAATTTTGTGATTTATATTTTTTTTTAAATTTTCGTCTATATATCCGAAACCAGGGGCAGTGTCCAATCTCGATCTGTATTTGTAAATACTCACACAAAAAAATACACATTATATATTTGAACTGAGAGCATGACGCACACACAAATAACTATTTGACTACCTTCTTCTAAAAGAATACAAAATGCGAAAGATATATATTTTTCTTTTAAGTGTACACACTCGTTCTTTTTTTAACAATTTCTGTAGGAAGAGACGCACTCTCATAGAAAGAGTTCAGAAAGATTTATTTAGAAGAATAAAACTCTTGCTATATATGATCAAGAGGCTCCCATAACTAACTATCTTATATGGGAACTCGCCAAGAGTGCATTTAGCTATCCCTAAAAGAGGTCTAGTAAGGCTTTCGGAGCATCTTATGAAAGGGAAAAATGTTACTTAGGTTGCCATTTGATGTCCATGTTCGTGAGAGGCACTCCGACATGTCATGCCAACGGGGACCAAATTCAAAAAATTTCTGACATCTAAAAGTTGATATTGTAGCGAAGTTAGCCATTTTTCTTCATTACCAAACTGCCATTCTACCCAGTGTTGCCAGTTTTTTTTTTTTTTTAAGAAGTGAAGTCCGATTCAAAATATCTTGCAACCGAAAATAATCCTACTCATAAATGATTTACCTACGCAAAACGAGCAAGCAACAATTTCTAAAAAATAAATAATCTAACTTCTTCACATGCATCACAGAATTAATAAGGCATTATTTTTTTAATATTTTAGAAAACATCCCAATTTTTAGGCGAAATCCAGTGAGATTTTCTCGAAACATCTGAGATAATTAATAAAAATACATTTTAATAAAAATCAAATAATTGGTAACCATTTTGCAACCCACAATGAAGTGTTAACATTAAAAATGTGGAGCAAGAGGATTTTCATACACCTCCTTCATTTATTTTATAAAATAAAATACAATCTAGTAGACAAACTAACTATCCAATATATATTATGTAAGTTGGTGTGCGATGGAACTACTGCAAGAACCCTCCAATAAAAGGGTTAACACTCACACAAATCTATTTATTTTTTTTGCTGCATACTTTTGTATGCACCGTTTAAATGGTTCACATAATATAGCATGGCCGATGCAAAATAAAAGCATAACATCGATTCTAAAGGGTTTAAGAGGTGTTATTTTGATATTCAAAGAAAAATGGCATTTTTTGAGATAAATGATCGGATGTTTATTTCATTATAAAGAGGAAGGTAAGCCGTTAATAATGGAACACAACATCAGCCAAATGGCCGCCACGACCACGCTTACAGGACCATATCCTTTTCATGAAATTTTCCATAACCAAATCGCAAAGTGGCTGCCCTATGTCCTCGATAGCCTCACGAATTCCATCTTTGAGGCCTTAAATCGACGCTGAGCTGTTGGCGTAGACCTTATCTTTCACGTGGCCCCAAAGGAAGAAGTCGCAAGGTGTTAAATCACAAGATCTCGGTGGCCAATTGTGATCACCTCTTCGAGAGATAACACGGTCCGGAAACTTTTCCCGTAAAAGATCGATGGTTTCATTGCTTGTGTGGCACGTAGCGCCGTCTTGTTGAAAGTAAACGTTGTCCAGATCAATACCATCCGATTCCGGCCATAAAAAATCATTAATCATCTCTCGATAGCGCAATCCATTGACCGTAACTGTTGCTCCAGCCTCATTTTCGAAAAAGTAAGGTCCAATGACCCCGCCGGACCATAAACCGCACCAAACAGTCACGCGTTGAGGATGGAGAGGCTTTTCAACAATAACTCTTGGGTTTTCCGAGCCCCAGATGCGACAGTTTTGCTTGTTGACGTAGCCTCCGAGGTGGAAATGGGCCTCATCAGTCAAGATGATTTTTCGATGAAATTCCGGATGATTTTCATGCATTTCAAGGACCCATTCAGCAAAGACACGACGTTGTTGATGATCAGCCGGCTTGAGTTCTTGTGTTAACTGAACTTTATAAGCCTTAAGACCCAAGTCTTTATGCAAAATACGGTGTAATGACGTTTGTGGAATGCCTAATTCCAAAGAACGAAGAGGAATGGACAAACCTGGGTTTTCTTCAACACTTTGGGCTACAACAGCAATATTCTCAGTTGTTCTTGAGCGAGGTGGACGGGTTTTATTCTTCACATCACTAACTTGTCCCAACAGCTCGAATTTGTCCACCAATTTCTGTATTGCGGTCCGACAAGGTGCTTCACGACGACCCAAAAATGTTTTAGTTTTACGAACCGTCTCTGCCAAATTTTCACCATTTTTATAGTGAATTTTAATAATTTCAATGCGTTGTTGAAGCGTGTATCGTTCCATTTTTATTAATGGCGTAGTTTCTACTTGTCAAATGTCAAAAAATGACAGCTTCAAAAGTGACAGCTACCGAAATAGCGGGCTATTCAAAATAACACCTCTTATTGGAAAACCCTTTATTACTGATGGATAAGAACTCATTCTGCTTTTAGCTTATACCGGTCCAGCTAAACAAAAGAAAAAAAAAACAAAACCTAAACAGAAACAGAAGGGAGCTCAGAGATTGTTTTCATTGCAAGCAAACTGATGGAAAATTTCGATTCCTTCTTCTTCTTCTACTTCATCCTAATAGAAACTGCTTATTAAAAAGCTTTTCTATATTACCTACCCGCATGTTGGATGAAAGGGCTTTCAAAAACAAGCTTTCACACACAAATACCATATCAGGACATCTAGACGCCAATGACGTAACAAACACGAATTACTCCAATATATCTACAAAACCGTTAGGTAACTGGAATGCTATGAAACGGTTCAAATTTACCCCTCTTTTTGTCAAACATTTATGAAAGGATACTCCACGCTCCAGCTCCGGCTCCGGCTCCACCAATAACAACAACACCAACAAAAAACCGCAGAGAGTGAATCCTGTTATTTGCGTGAACCGCCATAATACCCGAACCAGACTCCCCAAGCCCAAAGCCCAAACAGAAACGAGTCAACGTTCGAGGCCGGCGGGTCATTGCGCTGCGTTTCAAGTTTTTTTTGTTCGCAAACCTTCAATATACTACCTACCTACTACTTTAGTCTCTTCTGTTCCGGTTCTGTTCGCCTAGTGTGTGCTTTTTGTTGTTGAAACACAAATGGTTCTGCCATTTCATCGCAAAAAAAAAAAACAAACAAAAAAATTCACCAACAAAAAACCTCGCCATTCTGACAAATTCCTTGCACTATAAAATAGGCACCGTTCCGTTATCCTCTTATACCTATATGTGTGATTTAAACAGATGTGTGCTTGTACTATTCTCTGTATAAACCTATCTATCTATCCTATACTTACCTACAAGCAAGCAACTATCTTTTGCGCGCGGTTACTAGACACCACCGTGCTGTTTGTGTTATTTAGTATTGAGAATTTCCATGGTTGTATTTGTGAGTGTGTGGATAGGTATGTGTTTGTGTATTAATGTGTAGTATTCGTATTGAATGCATCGCAAAACTTCTCATCGACTAGGATCACTACACTATCCCTACACTATGCAAGGATGACAGCATTTTGAATGTATGAATGTGTATCGCTGTTTTTCGTTCAAAAATACAAAATTTATGTCGGTATACCCATAGTTAAATCAAATAACCGGCATTTTCAAGATAAGTTTTCAACAAAAAAAAAAATAAAAGACAACATCATCTACGTATACACACGTGAAAGCATATTAACCGGCGGGAAATATTCATGCAAGATTCTGAGTTTTCAAAATTAACCGGCTGAAAACATCTGTCCCAGCCTTGTACAACAACTCGCTATAGTGTGGGCATAATTAAATGTATATTTAAATTCTCAAAATCCATTCGAGTCTTGATACGAAAACCGCGGTTTCAAAAGTGAAAAAAAAAAAATGTGAATCGAAATGAGACATAAAATTGCAAGGACACACAGAAAACCTCGTTAATTTGAGTTCAATAAAATATGGAAAACTAAACGAATTTAAGGTAAAACAAAAAACTATTCCCCGATTGTTGCATCGAGACAGAAATTTAAGAGAAAACGCACAAACTTCCCTTCTTTGAGGATGCCTTTTCAAAAATTTGTTAGCTAGCCCCCGAAGCTCAAGTCCGCGTTTTCTAAAACGTGTCTACGACGCGACGTGGAATTCCACAAAACCGTACATCGTACTGGAATTAATGTATAATTGCTTTGTTTATTTTTATTTTTTTTTCCGCATTTTGGCGTCCTTTTATATTTTTATTTCATGAAACACATAATTTCATCAAAAAGGACGAGACTCCAACCCACCATAACGTTATATTTCCATTCTCCCAACCCAAATCCCAACCCACATCACATTTCGCTAACCATCTGGAACTAGCTGTAGCTACTTTTGCTAGAAACTGAGCATTTCTCTCTTGTGAAGTTGAGATTATGTGTGTATGTATGTAGAATGGTAGATACATACAATTATTATCTTATCCTTCCCCCCCCCCCCCCTCGCCAACAGTTGGTCGCTCGAGACCATCTCCCCTGACCCCCCTTCCCATCTAACCACCATTCAAACATCATTTGAGGATACGCGCGCATTGTAGATTGGTGAGTATAGGTATAAGGATAGGAAGGATCCCCCAACAACGCTACGTAATTCAGTTTCCGTTGTTGTTAAAGAGTATTCACACTGTTCTGGTTCTATTGTGGCCCTTAATCGAGTGTATGGGTTGCGTATGGTGCGCAAGTCCTGTCCAGAAACGGAAACAATGGGTAGATATATAGAGAGTTGGGGGGTGGCAGCAGTGGCAGTTCTTTTTTGTTTGATTATTATTTTGCCAAAGTTGAGGATACTCTCGTTTCAAGTGGTAGTGGTAGTAGAATGGCAAACCGAACATATGACTGTGATTTGCTGTGCTTGGGCATACAGCATGATAATCAGAGCAAGAGCAGAACGGTTTGATAGGGGGGTGGAAAATATCTGGAAACCGGCGTTGTTGTTCAGTGTGCTACCAGGATTTGTAATGTAATGGGACAAGGCAGTTTTAAACAGAACAGGCTGACTGCGACGATGACAAGAAGAGAAGAGGGCAGGCAGGTGGTGGAATTCAGGAATTGGTATAGGATTTTACTGCTGTTGAAGGTCCTATTTTGGGTATAGCTGGATTATTATATACATATATGTGTGATTGTGTGTGTTTTGTACGATTTTATGTCTTCTTCCAGAGTTATCGGCTTTATTTATGAAATATTGTAACCATAGTAAAATGTAATTCTCAGGACGAACGAAGGGATGAGGCGCAACGAAGGATATGGGAATAAACAATGCAAGGACACCTGTTGGAGTAGGTATAATGTCACTTTACTTACGAAGAATCTAATTCATTGATTGATATACATATGTACATACCTACCTTGCTATAGCTATTTTTACCTACTGTGTTTTATTTTGACTATTTTGGTAATTATGTTTGTCGGTCTGGGAAGTGATTTTCAATGCCATATGGCTGGATAGGTATAGGTAGAAGGAATAAAATGAGAATAATGAGCAAAAAAAAAAAAAGCTTTCCATTAGATGGTAGATATTATTTGATTTATATAGGTTATAGAATTTAGTGACCTAGGTAATTCGTTTCGATTCTTTTTACGAAGATTTGCCCCGCAGTTTTTCTCGAAATCTATTTGCTTGAACAAAAGAAAATGACACCTTTTTTTTGCGTTGAATTTTTTTCTTCACATTTAAAAAAACAACGAAAAATATTTGTATTTTATTTTTTAGAGTGGAGTTAATTTCCACCCAAAGAGGGAATTTATAGCACTTTTTAGTGAGAAAGAAATTCACTTCAAAAAAGAGAATGTTGTTTCCCGCTAAGTGTGACAGTTAACTTCACTTCTTTTCGCAATTTTTTAATATAATTTTACATTTATTTAAAATTTTCTTGGACAACGGTGTCGTGGGTGGCCCGCTCGAGGGTTCCTAAAATGTAACCTCATTTTTTCAGGTATGTATTATATACCTACTCATGCTGCTCACGCAACTCCATTGATCTGCTTAGAGTATGTACATGTTCAGTCTCCAGGTATAGGCGCCTATGTCAACAGGTTTCCTCAACAACTGTAGCTTGGGTTGCCCAATTTTTTGGTTCTTAGGAATCGATATACCTAATCCCTCGAATTTCAAATGGGAAACTATTTCACACAATTTAAGGTAATATAAATTCTTTCTCTTGGTGGAATCAACTCCACTTTCAATAGTGCAATAGATTCTCACCAAAAGTGGAATAAATTCCCATGTTAAGCAGATACCTACCCGTGGAATAAATTTCTTGCACAATCGATAACACAAACGGACAAAATATTCGATATAAATTACCGTTAAAGAGTAATATGCAAAAAAAACGATGTTTTCGACATTTGACATATTTTGAAATCGCAATATAGCTTATTCTATGTGCTCGCTCGTCAGCATTTAATTAATTTGAAATGATGCTCCTACACTTATCCAAAGCCCAAAGACTTTTATCTTGAAGATCCGACTAATAGAATCCAAGATATAAGCTTTTTCAGCATTTTTTAAGACTTTTTATGTTGATTCTTTCCTATATGGACACCTCCACTCTATAGTCTATCTCTATTTAAGGGATGAGAAACAAAATCTTTGGTCAAAAAAAAAAAGATCAACTTTTAGCTCCTTTATACTGTTTTCAACTATAGATAATAGATGTAAATGTGATAAATTATTGAAAAACTTGACAACCTACATTCCGAAGGGTGTGTTATGTTGGAGCTTCGATATACAGTTCGAGCATCGATTCGATCAAAGTTTGTGGAGAACTCTACAATATAGTGAAATACTTTTTGCTTTTAATTGGCATGGAATTATTTTCTTTTTTTTAAGTTGCAAAGTGAGAAGTACAGGGTGGGCTAAATAAGAACAACATTTATGTAAAGCTCTGAAGTACTGTAAGCGTTAATTATTAACCGGCCATTTGCCAAAAATAATTGGACTATTTTAGTTCGCTGTGCGATCGTGTAGATATTCCATTATTAAATCTCCCAATCTTTATGTCTACAATTAATAAAAAAAGGAATTTTGGTCCACCCTGTACGCAGTTGGTGAAAAAAGGACCTAGTTAAAAAGCTTAAAATATAGGGTCGCAGTAAAGGAAGACCCCAACTTAGGTGTGGCGCACATTTTGTTGGAGAACAACCTCAGCTAACTTTTGCGTGGTGAAATGGCGAAGCAGTAAGCTCTAGATACCGGACTGACTGGAGAAGCTTGTTGGTTGAGGCCGTGGTCCATCCTTAACTGTAACCACTATCAAAAAGAGTTAGCTATCGGTAAATATGAATAACATATTCGTACAATAACAAGTGAGTTTTAGGTCACCAAAATCTAAAAGTACTTGGTGTTTTTTTTATACGTGTGGTTTTCAATCTGGCAATCGTTTTTTCGGAATTGATCTTTTTGGGAAAGCTATAGACCCATGATAAATGACTTTTTCGCGCCTAAATTGGAGGATGTTGATGTGGACGACCTTTGGTTCCAACAAGATGGCGCTAAATGCCATACAGCCAACGAAACAATCAATTTATTGAAGGAAACTTTTGGTGAGCGCACTATCTCGGGTCGTGGGCCTGTTGCATAGCCTCCAAGATCGTGCGATTTAACACCGCTGGATTGTCTTTTGTGGGATTATGTGAAGTCGCTTGTCTACGCAGATAAAACCCGAGACGATTGACGCCCTGGAAGAAAATATTCGACACGTTATTGCTGACATACCGCCCAATTGCTGCAAAAATTGGTCGAAAATTGGGCATCTCGGCTGGAATTTATTAGAGCCAGCCGCGGGGGTCACTTGCCCGAAATCATTTTTAAAACAGGGTATAAGATAGATATAGATTTCTGGCTTTCAAAGAGAAAACAGTAAATATTTGTTTGTGAAGCTAGAAAATCTCATTAGTAAATAATTACATATAGTTCCTTGAAAAAAACCCATTATAATGCACCTTCAGGCCAGGCGGCTAGTATATCCGTGAAGGTAAGTTATTCTGCAAAAGTGTGTCTTGTCGACATGGAGTTTGCCTCTCATTGTTGGCTCCCTTTTGAATTCTCATTGTCATTACCTATAATTTCGCTACGAGTTAGTATTTACACATATTTTATCTATATCTACAGTCTACATCAGTTTTTTGTATTCTTTGAATGGACAACACTTTCCGCCTTCCTCCGCCCCGCAACGGACCCATACAAAAACTAAAATAGCAAACAAAAGTTGCAACTGCTGCATTCCGCGTGCAATCAATCATCAAGGCGGCAGTAAAGTGCAAATCCTACATCCACTGCTGTTTATGCTGTTGCTAAACTTGCACAACTCGACAACAAAACTCACTGCACTGCCATTGCCATCAACCAACAGTCAGTCCAACAGTAGCAGCAACTACCTATAGCAAGTAACTCCATTCCCTTAACCGATATGTACTTGCACCCGACACCATGTCGACCGAGAGTGGCAGTAGGCTCCGTGCATTGTGTCCCGAGTAATTTACCACCTGATTTACATGTTGACGTACACGAAACACGACGCATTCCCTGCTGAAACAACTCCTCTTTTATGTGTGGTAGCCCCAGAGTCATGTGTCCATTATAGTTGAACTCTTGGCAAAATCCATATCCATCCGCGTTTTTGCATAAAGATACTCGACGTGTGTCGTCGTATCTTCGTACGGTTTTAGTGCGGTCGTATATAGGTACTTTTATTTTGCAGCACTGCCTGCAACTCAGTCCAGCTTGATGTGGCGAAGTACCCTCTGACTCTGACTGAATTGGACACTCTATAGCTGCTCTCATACTAAAATGGTCGAAGCTTCCGGTTCTTGAATTGCATTTTGCGTATACGTTCGAAGACTATTAATTGACCAAAAGATAGGGTTTTCTTTTTCTTTTGCTGTTGCTGTTGCTGCCATTGTTATTGTTTTGTTTTTGTTGTACATTTAATACTTACTGTGGGATGAATCCGAAATCAAGATACGTTTTTACCGAAGACGAGGCCGAAACTAACATAGCGATGATGGCAGTGTGAGCACACCTTTTTACCTTACAGAAATCCAAAAAAAAAAAAAAAATATCGATGGCAAGCTCCTCGGAATGTAAATTTTTTACGCATGGAAATTTATTTAAGCATGTACTCGTTAATGTGATATAAGACTTGTTGATGGGATTTTATATGAATTTATAAGATTTGGAAAAAGGGAATAATACGCGTTAAGGATGCAGTAATGGATGGGGAGAGTAGGCTTTTTATTTTATAAATAATCGTTATTTATTTTAAGCGCCACTGAGTCGCGAGAAAAAGGACTACCTACAACAACAACGTTTGTGTTGAAAGATTATATTGAAGTTGTGTAGGTTAGCTATAAGTAAGTTAAATTTAAAAGTCGTATGATAGACATGAAGGTTTGAAGTTGGTGCTGCGTTGATTGATGGCTTTTTGGAATTATTATATTTACAACTCTGCGATGGGAAGTTATAAGTTTTAATTTATTGATCTAATTTGGTTTATTATTGATAACGACATTTAATCATTTTTATAATCAATTATTATTAATAGTATTTTTATATGAAAGGTATGCTAACTTCGAAGAAATTCGACTTGGTCACAATTTCTTGATGTTTTATAAAATTGGGTTCAAGGTTATTAAGCGCGTTTAGTTTAGACAAAAGCTATACTGTTAACTTGGAACACAAAACGAACTGGTTTACATAGGTATGTTTACATATTAAACATGTAATAGTGATGAAATACGGAAAAAATCACAAAAACTGTTACAGTCTCAAAGAATAAAATACCGATTGTCATATTTCAAAATTCCATTTTGACTGTCCAAATTGTTAATATGACAGCAGTAAAGTCCGAAAAAAGTAGATTTTGCTAGGTATACCGGATTTGTCTCAACTGTAATTTCAGCTAGAGCCAGGGTTGCCAGTTTAGGGGCTTTTACCCAATAGATTATAGGGCTTTTTGTTCGTTGGGGGTTAATCTGGGGGGATGACATTTTTAGGGCGAAATCTGAGGGGAATTATTTAGAGCTAAAAGGTTGAGGAAACCTATATAGGTTATGAAACAGCTGACAGAATTAGATATTCCTTATTTTATCTGAATGCCACAATTTTACACCAACAGAAGAAATGCCGAAAACTTTCACAAATGAGAAGATGTATAAAACTAACGTGACAGCCAAAACGAGATAACAATTCGCATTAGAACTTTTTTAATGGAGTGAATTTATTTTTTTTTTTATTTCCTTTATATTTTAATTTTCATATATTTATATATATTTATTGCTCGTATATTTATTAGATTAAGGGGCTTGTTTCACAATGTGCGCGTTCAACTCTTATCTGAATTTTCAGAATTCTGAATTTTTGGAGCTTCTGATTGGCCAGTCATAAAAAGTTAGCTATGTCATCGGAATTTTCAGAATTTTTATTAAAATATTAATTATTTTTTTCAATTTTTAATCAGTCAAAACTATTTTTTCTGGAAAACTGTAACATCTAATTGACTCATACATTTATTATTTACAAAAATTGTGAAACGCTAAGTTTTTACTGGAAAGATTTAATTTGCGGATAATTTAAATGTCGAGCAAGTAATGCCAACTTTACTCAGGCATTGTGAAGGAAACCCTCAACAAATTTTCTTTTTTACTTCGTACCTTCTTTACAAATGTTTTTTTTTTTATTATTGTAGGTACTCTACTACTGTGAATCAATTTAATAAAAAACATAAAAAGATGAAAAAAATTAGGGTTTTTTTTTTGTTAAAATGTGGTAATCTAGGGGGTTGATAAATTTTTCTGAGGGGAGATTTTTTTTTCATCTGGCAACACTGGCTAGAACCTAAACGGGTGGACCGATTTCCTTCAATTTCGGGAAAGAAAATTTAGAGGATGAATTCGCATTTCTATTTTTGCCCAAAGCTGCAATACAAATTTTAGATTTTTACAAATTTGACTAAATTTCGTATCTGTATAGAATAAAGTTGAGTGTAAATGGAAACAGGCATTCTACATTTTCTAAGAAAATGGTCTTATTTCAAGGTATCTATAGGTAGGTATATGTATAAATTCGAGTATATGGCTTAACCGATTTTGTAATAATTTTCCATTCCAATATTAAAAAGAATGGTGAAACAATCCTTAATACTCTCAGCTGTTCCCACCATTATAACCATATTAAATTTATATTGTTTCCTATGATATGAGGCGTATTTTCAGTTTATACACTGAACTGATGGACTGTGCAATGTTATAATTTTGTGTGATGTCTAAAAAATCGACCTCGACATTGCCATTATGACATTTTGTCTGATGCTTGTTTGTCTGTATATTTTCTATGTCTTTATGTGCGTCTGTCGGTCTGAATCTCAACCTGTGGTCTAAGTTGCTATATAGATTTTTCCTTAAAACTTTATTAGATGGTTCACCAGAGGTAAAATTGAAATAGTTTTTTAAATGAATAACATAGCGGTAACTGCCATTATTTGTAGGAACGCGCATAAGAAAAAACTTACCTATATATCTCTTAGAAACTACTCTAGTCATTATTATTCTGTAAAAAAAAAAACAGCAAAAATCGTCATAAGCGTTTAATTTCATGGGACCAATTTTTTACTTTCGATTCACTTTTCAATATCAATCAACTTTTCTAATTTTCAAAAATTAATAATTCTGAAATGTATTCTGAGTGCAAATGAGTTGACACTTATTTTAAATTAATTGTCATTTTTATTATTTAAATGTTGGCACTTTGACCAAATTTCTAAAACTGTCGTTTTAAATGTCTTGCACTTCCCGAATCTTGTATCTCTTGAGCAGCCTATGGTATCCGTTGCTGGAGTTCACTGATATTTTTGGCTTTGCAAACAACTTGCATTCTTTTTATCTACAGCGCCGTGTACAGTGTACAATTGTACATACCTACCTTAGTTCCAAAGGAAGAATTTTTCTGTAAGTAAAAATCAAGTAGAAAGCAGGCTTTATCGACAAAATTTTATGGACTGACGAGACTTCATGGAAAAGCGATTAATTTTGATTTTCTGTCGGAAGATGTGCCTCTTGCCGTAGTGGTTCCATTCAAAAATCTGGTTCAAAGTAGATGTTTTCATAAATTTCAATTTATGATTCGGTATGGACAAGTCACTAAATTTTGAGAGGTCATGACCTGGATTAACACTAATTTCAGTTTGCACCATTCATTGTGGGACACCCTGCAGGTATATACCTATTAACAAGTTTAATTTAAATCATTAAAGCCCTTTTTGGTAAAATTCAAAAAAATGTTATTAAATCTAATTAATATAAATTGGCTAGCTCTTTTCACAATTTCACTTAACTCCTAAAAGTATGCATTGTTTTTGAACGGATCGCTCAAAAAGTATGCTTGAAATAATTTGATAAAAGAAACGAGCAGGTACCTATGCATAAGGGTACCTATACGATACCTATCTTTCATTTTTTTTTGTTTATTTATTTCAATTAAATGTCTAACAATATTTGTATGAGTTTAAATAAATTTAAAGACGAAAACAATATTTTTTTTCTCATCATTTTAGTTCGTGACATAAAGTATTCATCGCACTAGTTTATTTATCATTTTCTCTTACATACTGTTTTAAATTCGCTAACTTTGTTAAAAAAAACTTAAACTTAATATATCAATCCCCTAATCCAACCCAAATAGAAGCCCTGAAATATTGTGCTTATACGCGTATGATCTCTTTCTCAAAACCGCCCAAAATGTGTTTGATAATATTGTTTCATATGAAGGCTTTATAATACATATTCTATGTACCTACTACTAAAATCCATCAGCCAAGTAGAAGACTTAGCACTATTCAATTTGATGTATTTCAGTAGTATATAGAATTTGTATTATAATTCCTTCATATAAAAACAAAGCCTGGGTCTGGGCAAAAAATTTCCAGCTTAATGATTAAAAATTTTAATCTTGTTGGATATAGTTCACATTGGATTTTTGTCAAAAAGTTCACATAAGTTGAACTGAACTTAATAAAAATTGCGTGTTGTCAAGGCCCTGTAACTAGTCAACTGATGAGTCCAAGTGAGATCGCTAGGACGAAACGCCAATTTGTGTGGACTAAAGGCCGTTAAAAGCTATTTTGAATAAATATTTTTTCAGTAATCTTACTTTTCCTCTCGACTGATCAGAAATCATATACCAAAGCCATAGTCATACTAAAACTATGATTGTACTTATGCGCTTCATCCCAGTCATCCCAGTTAAGCCATCAATATCTTTCCCGACTACCTAATGATCGAAATTCAACAAGAATGCCTTAGTACATACTAACAAATTCACAAATGCGTACTTCTGAAGTTCTGAGGTTTGGGATAGAACAGCCGTGAAACAAGTACGTTTTCTTTATAAAGTATCCATTAAATACATCCACGGAATTTTGGGAATATTCCTTTCCATCAGTCAATGAATTAAAATATTTTCACTTATCCATTAAAGTCCATTCAAAATTTATATTAAACTTTGTAACGAAAGACATTTACAAATTTTAAATATCTTACAGCTATTAATATTCATATCATGTGTCAATTGTTATTTTACATTCATTGATGATCTATGAACCTATACTCCTACTACAGTTCGTCTATGATTTTGACCAGTTAAAGATTTTTGGGAATTAAAATAAACAAAACACCAAAGTTATTCTAACCACGCATTCTTTATTAATTAAGCACGTTGAACATCAATTTTTAAAAATATTTTAAATAAGGTTCATACATTTCTAATTGACAAAAAAAAATGTTATTTTATTATGTCTTCTTGTGTTCACGTAATTTTTTTTTTGTAAAATTACTATACCTGTCATACATATATGTATACAAACTGTTATTTGGAAACCAAAAACTATTCTACCCATATTAATAAGAAAAAACTAAAGGGTGTTTTTTGATGTGTAAACATCTATGCTGGCGGTAGAGTGAAAAAAATTGTGTGAGTGCCGGTACTCACGATTAATATGTGTAAACATCAGCGTTCGCGGATCCAAAACGGACTTGTTTTTGCTTGAAGGGGATCTTAAGATTTTTTTTACTGAACGCACCCATTCTAGTATGCAGATCGTAACGTTGCACACCGTAACGTTGCACGACGTAACGTTGCACATGAACGTTCACGTTTTTTTTTCACTCTACCGCCAGCATAGATGTTTACACATCAAAAAAACGTGAACGTTCGTGTGCAACGTTACGTCGTGCAACGTTACGGTGTGCAACGTTACGATGTGCATACTAGGATGGGTCCGTTCAGTGAAAAAAATCTTAAGATCCCTTTCAAGCAAAAACAAGTCCGTTTTGGATCCGCGCAGGTTGATGTTTACACATATTAACCGTGAGTCCCGGCACTCACACAATTTTTTTAAACTTGTGGTTTTTTTCAAGAAGAAATAAAACGTCTATAATTTAATGTTATGGCCAAGAAAAGAGTTTGCCATAATGTTTTAAAAATGATATCAGGCAAGTGGCCGCCGCCGTGGCTGGCTCGAATAAATTCCAGCTGAGAGGCACATTCAGACAGCTCCAATTGTTTCTCGCGATGGAGGATGGACTCATTCGGGTCTTCTTCGATACTCTGCTCCACAGCAGCAATAGTGTCTTCGGTGAGCACTGTACTGCGGCGTCTCTAAGGTTGCGCGTTATTCACTAGAGTAAGCGTAGTGCGAAACGGATCCATGGTTGCTCGAATTTAAGCGACTTTGCAATTATGTCGACCGAATATTGGAGGCAGCGCGCGATGCGTCGCGTGACATCTGTCAAATCTGTTGTTAATTATTCAATTACTGATGCCAAATCACAAGATTGAACACCACGTCCATAAATGATTAAACTTTAATATTAAAATCTTATGGGCCAACGCCTTTGCGTCAACGAAACTCAAGATCAACCGAAAACACCGTCGTTGTCTGTAAGAGTCCGTTGTTTTTCGATGTCATTTCCATCAGCATCAACGGATAGCCCTACGGATCGATGATAACCAATTTTTTCTGGCTCAAATTCGATAATATGGATGTGAACGACATGCGGTTCTAAGAGAACGGCGCTACGTGCCACACAACGAACGCCACAATGAATATTCTGCATGAACCGAGAGAGATGAGGTGAATTGGCCACCAGGGTCGTGCGATTTGACCCCGCTATATACTTTTTCTTGTGTGGTTTTCCTGAAGTCGAAGGTCTAGGCGAATAAACTACAATCGAACGATGTCCTTAAGGTGAACATAACACGGGCCATCCGCTAAAATTCAGCCGGAAGAGTCACTGAAAATTAAACCAATCCGATCCGTTCCACCGTAATGGCATACATATGCCCTTCAAATAAAAAAGAATTTTATTAATACCTTAGACACAGTTTGTTTAATTCCATTTCAACATCTACACGCCATTATTGAAGAACCTTTTAGTTTTCTCTTAATTAAATTCAAGATTGCGGCAACCCTTTAAAGAAGTTGACGGTTGAAATCTTTGATTTAGGATTCCTATAAGGTAGGTACTTTCTCTCGCTGGCAAAAAACTGTCTTCCCATTTCCATATTGACTTAATCCACTAGATTAAACATGCTACGACCATTAAGAAGAGTGAGCGCTCAGGGTAGAGGGGTGTGGATAAACTCAAAATTAAAATATAATTCTTTCACTATTATGCATGCAAATAAGCCTATATCACATTTCAAAAATAACATAAAATTTAGTTTATAACTTTGGAGCTACACAAACAAATATATCTCTTCTATTAGAAGAAAGGACTTCCTATAAGTTAAAGTTAATCAAACTTTCGACCTAATCAAAAAGGTCCTTACAATTATTCAAATCAAATTTGAATAACCAACCGACAAATTAGGCAATCTCACGTCAAATTCGTTCAAGGAGAAGAACAAGACGAAGACGACGAACAACGACGAAGAATTCATGTTTTACTAATTTCGTTGCACGTTAACGACTCTTGTGCCGCACACTAAATGATTCTCGCCTATTCTCTCTCTGGCATTTATAATTAACATTCTATGCCCAGAAAACTCATTTGGAATTTGGAATTTTCGTCTTAATACCTTTCGACGCGTTTGCATACCCAAATTTGACAGATTCTCTCGCAAAAAAGAAAAAAAAAAGAAAAAGAAAAACGCAAACAATTTGAATTTTGCATCTAATTATATTGCATACGCGAATATTTTTGTATTGTTACTTCTGGATTTAATTTTTTTTTTGCACAGGTAAATCACCTACCTTCCTTTCAAGTAGGTATACCTATAATAATTCGACGGAGGCTAAACTTGGAAATCTGACAATTGGAATTACTTCATTATCGTGTGTCTGATAATTAAAATGTCTCCTACTCCCTCCATGCCATATATATTTAAAGAGGAACTTTTTTTTGTTTTTGTGCCTGTGTCACAGGAAAGACGAAAAAGTAGAATACTCTTAACGAACGGATGACGGCGTTCACTCAAACGGCTTTGAGAACGAACTCCGTACAGCCCTGAACGAACATTCTGCTAAAAATGACTCGACGACAGCCAAGACGCACGAGACGGACGGACAACACTGTGTCGGATTCGAATTTCGGATACGGATAGGACATTAGCATGCAGAAGACATTGCCATAAGCTACACTCTCACCCACTGGTTTTTTGTTTTTGTTCCTCTATCACGACCATGCACTGTGGGGCAAACGAAGTGTTTGAGTTGGAATAAATTCAAAATTTAGTGTGAGGTACTGACAAAAAAGATTATTTAAATTATAATTAAACTACTACTTATTCTGTGTGTTCGACCAGTTTATACCAGTGAGGGAATATATTATAAAAACTATTCTTAATGATTTTATACCTACCCAGCACTACATGGTTAACAATGTGAACATTCACATAAAATAATTTATACCCGTTAAGTGCCAATTTCATGATGTGTCTTAAGCTTAATGGTATAATTTAAATGAATACATTGAAATTAGTTCAAAATTTAACGATTTACTAAAGTGAGAAGAGACTTACAGTTGTTTACATTTGCTTTGAGCACTATACGAGTTTATACCAATTAGAGGATGAGTATGCACAAATTTTATGTTGTCATAGGTATATCGTGTAATATTAAGTTAATTGTACCTCAAAACAATTAAAGTAATCAAGTATAATACATACGTGTTTTTTTTTTATTTTTCGACACTTTAAGCTTTGGCAATCAGATTTGTTTTGTTTATACCAATAATCCGCACAAAGCTAACAGAAATAACGATATTATTTAATTTTATGTTTCAAATGCTAAGCAGAATTCTGAACTATCTACTGATTACTACTCGTTGAAGAAACTGTTTGAAATGAGCTTGTTTTTGTGTATACACTGATTGGAATAACATAACTGGTATAAATAATTAGCTAACTAGTTATATTATAGCTAGTCATATACAATTAAATGTAATGATGCTTTCAGGCGAAATTGAGATAGACTCATTTTTCATACAGTGAAAAAGAGAAAATAAAATGGATAATTGGTCGCAACGTTTTGAGTGGCTACTTAAGGGCCTCTTAGGTTGTGATATTCAATTCAATTTAATTCAATTCAATTTATTTCAGTTTTTCAGTTGTTATTAAAATTAATTGCCATAGAAGAATTTATACCATAGGGGTGTACGTGGTCCGGGGAGCGGGTCACTATTACCGTTAAATCGGGAAGTGCAATTTTCTAAAGAATGACTTAAAATAGACACTAACGGCAACTCTTATAAAATGTCATGCTATAACTTTAATTAAAGATAGAAATCCATTCTTCTTTAATCAAGTTGTTTAACTGAAAAAAGTTTTTAATTCAAGTTTTGTTTGTGAATAAGTAATTTTTGAAAAACTGAAAATTTTAAGAAAAATTTAATTAAAACTTATTTTTGTTATTTTCTCAAAAACCTTTCGTCTTGAGAGCTTGGAGCATTAAATATTATAAACAAAAATAATCTTTGGAAGTTAATAAAAATTGCGTATTGACAAGTAGTCCCAATAACCTAGTCAACTAATAAGACCAAGTGAGATCCCCGGGACGAAACGCCAATTTGTATGGATTCAAGACCATAAAAAGCTATTTAAAAAAAAAATACTTTTTAACTTAAAATTTTGAAAAATAATTATTTCCGTTTTTTTTAGTGAATAACTTTTGAAAAATCAATTCAATTTTTTCAAAAATTATTTACTAAAACAAATTGATTTAAAAAGAAAATTAAAGCATGACATGACATTAAAAGTGTTGCCGTTCTTGTTTAATATGTTTTATGTGAAAACATCTATGAATGCGTGCGTTAGGATAAAATTGGACCTAAAATGTAACACGTTACGTGTAAGACATTACGTGAAATACGTTACGTCTCACATATACAAGTTACGACACGGTTGCATTATGTATATTGTTTATTAGGTAGATACGTTCAATAACAAAAATCTAGCAAGCGGAGAAATGCTGATTTTTACACATCTTAACCGTGATTTCGGCACTAGCTAATTTTTTAAATTTTAAATCAAATCTTTAGATAACTGCACTTCTCCAATTTGACCCAACCTTTTGTCACTAATTTCAATTATAAACAAAAATACTAATTTTTGTGGCCGTCTCGAAATTTGAACTCAAAATCACCTTATGATTTAAGAAAAATCTGAAGTTTATGGTTTCTTCTTTTATTGAATGTGATTTGTTTCCAATTAATGAGTTTCATCTGTCCTACTGTAGCCGGGTTGTGCGATGATGATGATAATAATGAAGAAGATGATCATTATCATTCAGATGGGTATCCGTGAGATAAATGAAAGGAAAAAGTTTTCTTTTTTTTGTTGGTGGACATACCCACCTATACCTGCCTACATTACATATACGTATCTGTCGTCGCATGCAATGAATACCGATATCAAAAAATGTATCTCTTTTGCATATCATTCTACCCCCAAAAACCTTGTCAAGTTACGTCACACACTGACACTGCTATTTAAGGATTTCCTCAAAATTTGCTCTTCTATATGAGGATAAGAAACAACGAATTAAAAAAAGAAATAACCAAATGCATATATATTTTTAACAATGCTCCTTTAGGTACTGGTACTGATGGTACACCTATAGCTATTTAGGAGGATGTAGGTATACGCAGGACTTCCTTATTCAAAACAACTGCAGACGAATGAATGAATGATGTATAAATTGAATGGCACTGGCATATTCGTATATGAAAGTTTGAAGTAGCATCCAAAGCTAATAGTATCTCTCTATCATCTTGAAAGATATTTCGGTATCAAATATTGCAATATCGAGTAATGGTTTGGTACTCCAACAGTCAGATAATATGGATTCATTGTTGAAATCGGATATTAAGTAAATGTAAAGAATGTACATAGGTATAGGTACATACTATATAAATTTGCTGTATGGTATTTATTCAACGTAAAGGATAAAGAGACTGAGATTAAGTTTGTGCAAATAAAAAGCTTCTATGTAGTAGAAGCGGATAATGTAATGAGTTACGTAAAGGGTTGAAACTCAGTTTATAAATTCTTTATGTGGATGGCATCTCAGCCAAAATACGAAAAACTGAAACTTGGATTTTTTGAAGAAGTTTGGATAAGCGCAACTATCCACAAAGTATTGAATCTATTTTTTGATAAATTGCAAATTTTGTTGAGAAGAAATGAGTTAAGATATCACGAAAAAAATATCTCAAAATCGTAAGCAGATCAAACTTTCCCAAAATTCCTTTTTCGGTAAAAGTATGTATTTATCAGCTTATTAGGCCTTACAAATTTAATATGCTTACAATTTACCGCAAAAATGTGGGTTTAAGTTTACTTGCAACATCACAATTTGATCAAATAAATTAATATATTTTTTTTTGATTATAAAAAGCTTTAAATGGCAAAAGACTTTTCTCCTCGGCGACTTCACTAAGACTCATCAGGTGACTAATGCAGGCCTTGTAAAATTGTTAATTTATTTATCGTAACATTGCAACTAATCGTCCCGATTGAAAATATGCTCGAAAAGCTTTTAAAGATTGCAACATCATCTGGAAAATGAAACCGTTTGAATGCATAAACACATATGATAAGCAATTTATAACTAAAATAAAGAGAATAGGGCCTAAATGGGTACCCTATGGTATTCCAAAATAATTGCTAAACTTATCTATTGAATATAATAAGGTTGAAGAAAGGTTGAGGAATCTCTCCTAAGTCCCAGCTTTTTTTTTATTTTTATTTATAAGCTTAATAGGTACAAGCTGAACTTAAAACTAAACATAATATTTCTTAAATCTAAACTTAAACATGTAAAGGTATAAATTTTCAGTGTGGGAGAGTTAGAATAAGTAAAAAAGGACTAAGAGAAGGATGAGTTAAGAATAGCTTGTTTTAAAGCAGGCTTACTTATGTTGGGGTTGAAGGTATTTATATTGTTGGCTTTGCTTTAGCATTCGAGTCAAAAGTTTTTCTTAGATTAAATAGCAAAATTCGATTTGGGAGATTGTCAAATACCTTACTGAAACACTGATGAAGTCATTGTAAATCGCGCAATCTAGAAGGTTTCTATGTACTTGTATTTTGTTTTTAAATGAATCAATAGTGCCTACAGTTTTTTTTTTTTTTTTTTTAAGATAATAACTCATGCACTAGTGAAAATTTTGTTCGTTTTTTTAATTGATATTTTTGTGTCTTTATATCAATGCCGCTTTTAAATTTTTATTTATCAGTCTCGACCCCAATGCTCCATTGACCTCACTCTGCCACCGATTGAAATTATTACCATATACCACCCTCATTCAAATCAGCACGCCAAGCCACCATAATCCGCGCGCCGCACAACCACCGCCATCGTCCGCCATCCGTACGACACCATCATTGCTCGATATCATTAGGTTAGAGATGTTAAACCCTATAAAAATTCAATTATACTCCCATTTTCCATAAATACAGGCCAAGCCAATGTATATTTGGACGATGGCGATGGCTTGACAATGTGCGAACTGCGGATGATTCATGAATCATGAAAGAAGAGACGAATTCCGCACAACCCATATATAACAACGCCAGCATCATCGTTTCTATGTACCTATATATATCCAGTCTTCGTCGTCATCGTCGCTCGTTTTGTATAGTTGGGCGAAACTAACCAACTGGGAATACAAAAAAAAAAAAAAAAAAGAAGAAAAACCAATGTTTAATTCATAAACCACGACTTTCTGTTGGAGGAGGGTTATACCAATTCCAAAATAAAAATGTCTTCAAAAATAAATCTGAATAAAAAAATTATACTAAACGCACAGCCCCGAACCTTTAATGTAGTTTCAATCTTTGTTTTTTTTTTTGTCCATCATATAAGCTTGTTTGTTCGAATTTTCCAGATGCCATACTATGTCAGTAGCATTGGAAATCGTGTTGAGGGAGGGGGGGGGGGGGGGTTGTGTGACTTTAAACGAAGTTCCCTAAAAGCTTTGTAAGATCAATGATGCTAAGACTCACATCAGATGGACAAAAGATCATATAAGTATATTTTGTCAAAAATGTATCTTTTATTAAACAATAAAGATAGATTGCTCACAACCGGCCATGGCAGTTCTTCAATCTCACTATATTTCTATTTTCGAAAACAAAATCGCCTGACATATCTCGGATCAACTGAGGTCAGTCAGATATGCCCACTCTCACACAAAAATGCCTCTGGCACATCTGGTAAAATTCAAGGGCAGTTTAATTAAAACCGATGAGCGAAAAATGTGTGGTGGTTGGTTGGTGGAACATTTATTTCTATAGCTTATGATGGATATTTCTAATGCTGGAAGTCTGAACTGACGACTGACGAGATGATTCCCAATGAATGGCGCAGCTATGAATGAAGTGTGTATGATGCGTTGGTGACAATGATTCTGATCCGGATGACACAATCATTCAATAAATTAATCAAAATTATAGCATAAAAGTTTCAAAAGAGTTCAAGCATCAACAAGATTGTGTATATCTATAGCTTAAAGATAGATATATATATCTTTTTATAGAAATGTATCTATATGTGGGTGTATATTTTAAATGATTATTTATGTAGAAATATAGGTACCAACTTACTAAGAAAAATGTGTATATATAGGTACATATGTGACTTTTCGTGATGACTTTTCATCTCAATTAAGATCTTGGGACTTTTTTTTTTTTAAATAAGTAGCTCTTTTAATTACAACAAACTTTGTAGGTACCTATACCTACCTAACCCAGATGGAATGCTGCTTTAGATGTAAGTAATGTGGTTTTTGTTTTCGAAGTAAAAGTTGATAGGTACTAAAATTCCCTCTAGATTATTATGAGTAAGCAGTAGTTGATAGGCACTTGTGTAGGTATAAAGTCAAATTAACTAGAACCTCATTAATAAGTCATCATTATAGCAATTAAAAAAAAAATATACACGACTGAATCTCACAAACTTGCTGTTGTGGTTAAAAACTGTATGTATAGCCACACAACAGAATAATATGATGCATGGTACATATTTTGATATCTTACACGACAAAATATTTAAAGAGTCAAAAATACTAACAAATTAATTTTTTTTTTGTTGGAGAAAAATGTTTTGCAAAATTTGTTGATGGAATATATCTACCTATTGTTTAAACTATTAAGAAGCACCAGTTTTAAAAATTATAGTAAAATTAATTAAACAATTAAAAAGATATACGCAAATAACCCAATAGTAAGACCATTTTCTAAAAAAAATTGTGTAGGTATTTCCGTTATATTTATGAATATTTCGCCTTCGGCATGACGAAATCCACTTCTTTGGAATTCTCGTTTTGATTCTAACCTCTATATATTTTTTTTACACGAAACCAATACCTACTTGCCCTATAGAGCAAGTAAGAATAAATGGTACCTATGTTGAGAACAACTTGATTTTTTACAGACCTTTAAAAATTGAAGCCTTTATTGAAAGACCTTGTACTTATGTACCTTAAGGACTATTCACATGAGAACTACCAACGAATGAATGAATATTCGTCTATTTCGACATTTCTTTCACATGGCGTTTTTATTCGTCTCGAATGACGACCACCAAAAAAACAATAACAAGATGGATTTTGAGGTTAGTCGCGCGCGATCAATTTGTTCGTTGAATTGTGGATCGTATGTGGAACGCGAATAGAGTTTGACAATTTGTAACAATCATACTGGAATTCGCGACAACCAATTTGTTTTCTCAAATTTATCTTATTTTAGCAATTAAAAAGCAGATTTTAATTTAATTCGTGAGTCGTTGGCCGCGCTCCCATGTGAATAGGTAGTCCTTAAAGGCTGATGGAATAGGTAGGTACCTAGGTAATAATAAAAATAAAAACATAAAAAAAATTAATTTTCTCTTGGGCGCCATTAATATTTCCTCTTCTAACCCTCCTTAACTACGAGAGATACATAGATATCTAGTTCGGTATAATAGAATCCTTCAAACAATTAACATGTTAATTAAATGCACCTAATCCTTCCACAAACCCATTACAAATACCGACATTATAAAAAACGTCCTCCAGTCTAAATAGTGATTGATGTCCTATAAAATAGAAACGTTCCAATCTCTATACCTAGCTACCTAACCATCAAGTGTGTTATTTGCATTAAAAATCAAACATCAGTGGCATCAAAACGACAAGTGTACACAAAGCAAAGACACAATTTTCCACAGATAAAATTTCCAAAAGGTAAATAGATATCTATTTTTCTGAATAAAAACAAAATTCACCACACAACGCAGCCATTACCATTTTGCCGCCATATCATTTTTATAATACCGTAAGCTCGTAAGAAATAGTATACTTCCCCTTCTCATTTAAATCGGTAATAGACAAAAAAAAAAAGATACAAATAACCAACAAATCCACCACCAACATTTCCAGTCTGCACAGGTGGGCCATTCTGAAATTGAAACAAAACAAACGACTGCGTCACAAAATCACTAAACAGAAACAAAACCGGCAAACAATACAGTTCGTTGATTCCTCATTGAAATTTCCATCCACCATAGATACAACACTAACACATTGATAATAATACGATATTCTCTCTCAGAGTGGGTTGAGTGTTCCTACGATCTTCCATATATCGTAAGGGAATACACCAAGTAAGTGCGAGTAGCCAAAAACGATGCACTTTTATCTGTTCGCTCTCTCGCTCGCATCTGAATTCATATGAATACACACACCCATCGATACCTAATAAGCCAATGAAACACAATGGAAATGAAACACTTCGTCATCGCATATACAAAAAACTAAACGATACCGTTTCGACGAAGTGTTACCGTATCTCGCCGATTAGTCTTGTTTATGCCGGCTGCTATGCAACATAATCGTGTCTGCGTTTTGTGTGTGTGTATCTCTATCTAATGTCATCTAACTGCATTTTTGAACTCTGCAGATACTTTAACAACAGATAACAATAAGTGACGGTCGCATCTAAAAATAAATTCCACATTAATGTCGCAATTCAAGTGGATTTTTGAGTAATTAATCGGTGAAATTCGAGAATTTTAAAAGAAAAAAAAAAAAAACTGCATCGGTTAACTGTTTTTATTGTCCAATCGGATCACCGCAAACAACAACAAAAGTAAACAAGTGAATTTAAAATAAAAATAAATAAATAAAGGTACCTATACGCAGATACAAGCCCAGTAGATATCGTGAACAGTGCGTGTGCAATCTAACAGATAAAAAAAAAAACTCTTTTTGTGTTTTTTATTTGTTTGTTCGTTGTTCTTCTTCTCTCTTTGCGCTTTGTTTCGGTATCGAGTTTTGTTTTTCTTTTTTTTGATCCCCTTTTTTTGTGCTGGTCACTAACGTCGTCGTCGCTGGACGCTCGTACTGGACATTTCCCTGATTCGTGTTTTTACAGTTGAGTGCCCTTTTTTAAAAAAAAAACTAATTCACGTGTGTGTGTTGAATGTCTCGATGAAAAACGATGAAACCTGTCCCTGGAGTTGAAAGCATCAAATGCGAAGCAAGTGGAAAGCCATACATTTTCATCTAACAACAAAAAAAAAAAAAATAGAAGGAAAAATTGAATAAAGGAACAAAACGAAGTAAAAACTGTTTCATAGAAAATAAACAAACAAGCGAAAAGCAATAACAAATGTACCCAATTCGTATCCAAGCCAATCCATTTATAACAACAAAAAATAAAACTTAACAAAAAATCCAAATAGATACACCGGTATCTAGAGAGCTCTACTAAAAGAATATCTATGAGATATTGTTTGGCTGTCTGATGTTGTACCACCATCTATTTGATAAATCTGAATTTGAAGTGGAGAAAAAGTGTTTTTGTCTGATGTCTGATGATACTAGATACTGATACTACTCTGATGGTGCATTAGTTTGAATCTATCCTGCTGATTTCTGTTTCCATTTGTTTTCCCTCCACAAATGGTTATTCTTCCTGTTCCTGTTTTGACCGTCATCGTCGTCGTCGTCGCGGGTTTGTGTGCATTTTTTGAGATCGAGAACAAGTGAATTTCAAACTTTTAGGGGTAATACCAAGTTCCTTTTCAACTAACCTACTAGAAAAGATACAAATATTTTTTTTTTTTTTTTTGGGCGCCATTTAATGTTATTTTTTTTAATAAAATAATCAGCTTTTTCTGCTTTTTTTTTTTGAAAACCTTAAGTATTTATTTTGTAGAAACTCGTTCTATTCTGTGCACTGAACCCTAGATAAAAGCTGTACAAAAAAAAAAAGAACAGATAAATTCATTGAATTTCACCGACAGAGCATCTAAAAGGAAATGTATCTTAGAGCTGTCCGTAGACAAGTTGGTTTTTACTATAAAATAACTAATTTTTATTCTTGAACATAAAACCCGAAAGTCCACAAGAAAGTTTGATATATAATCTGAGGGTACCTACCTACATTTTGTTTTTTTTTTTTTATTTTTTTTTTAATTAGAAGCATCTGATGGATTTTTTTAAAACGCGCGTAGTATCGTTTAAATTGGTAAATCCATTTTTTCCTTTATATCTATTTTTTTTCTTAAATTGAATCAATAGAACAAAATTTATTGCGGCATGGAATAGCAACAAATTTTGTATAGGTACCTATTTTGTTTTTGTTTTCACGGTAGAAAATATGTAGGTAGAGGTACGTTTTTTTTATATTAATGTTTTTTTTTTTAGAAAGGTAGTTTGTGCGTTTCCTTGAAATAAAAATCCATCAAAAAAATTAGTTTGTTTAAATGCTAAAATTTGTTTTAAAATTTTCATTACAGCGGAATATACCTACTATAGCTACTTACTTACAATTTAAAAATATTAAAATTAAAAAAAAAAAAACATCTACAACAAATTAATATACCTACCTAAACTGGTGAAACAAATATTGTGTAAAAAATAATAAATAAAATTCAAAACCAATAATAATAAAATAATAAAATTATATACCTATATAAATAAAGTGTTGTATAAGTTAATGTTTTTAGTGAATACAAAATAAAATAAATTAATTTTAGGTTTTAGTGTAAAGAAAATTATAATAAAATTTAATAAATAAAGTGTAACCTATAAAAAAAAGAAACAAAATAATTAAATCGCTTAACAACAAACAAAAAAAAACATAACAAACTTCAATTGAAAATAAAAGTAATTATTGTAAAACAACATTAAAAATTATTCAATATGGATATACTACCGAGTGGGAACATCTTTCGTGAATTGCAGGATATTTGCAATACTGGATATTTTTCATCACAACCATCGATCGAGGATCAATGGCAACAGGTGAGTGCAGTTTTAATATTTTTATTTTTTTTTTTAATAAAAATTAATTGTTAATAATCATAATTTTTAATGGCGATAAAAACAACAAACAGTTATTGTACGAAAATGTTAGATTCCCTGAATTATGTACTTTTTTTTAATCAATGTGATTTATAAAAAAAAAAGTTGGGTAAAGCAGAAAATGGATGAACGATAAAAGAGAAGCCTCTAATTTTTGCCTGAAACATTTATAAATGGTAGAATCTCTCTCTCACTCTTCCGTCCCACAACAAAATGTTTTAACTTTGAAAAATCCTGTTGAATACATGATTTAAAGAACTTAATCTTAAAGAACATTCAAGTTTTTTTTTTTAAATTCAAATGTTACCGATTTTTTAGTAGTTAGAATATATATCACTTGTTTTTTTTTTTTTTTTTTTAAATCGATTTTTCTTGAAACAAATCCTAGCGTCTACCCAACCCTATCGAATTAACCCTGACGGATCTGTTGATGTTGTTTTAAAAATAATTTTTAACACGGTAACTGTAAAGTAGGTATACCTTTGTTCCTATATTCTTGTGAAAGTTATGAATTTTTTTCTTAAACTTTTGAATTTAGAATGCCAAGAATCGAATTGAAAAAAATCATTCAAACACCTTTCTAGAATGAAATTTCTAGACACTTTCCTATATTTTGTATACAGAAATGAAGCTGGGCATTTCACGTTCATTTTAAGACTTAGTCGTAAAATTTAAGACGATTAAGTAAGATGTTAAAGCATTTTTAGTATGATGCCAGGTTAAAAAGAGGATTATCCAAATTTTACAGACGTTAGCATCGTTCTTTCTTTTTAACATTTACCAAAGTCAAAAACACCAAATGGCTATTTTATCTTTATATTTAGTATCATACTATCTCCACGGTCCAGTTTGACAATGACAATTGTGAAGAAGGTATGTTTGCTAATACTTTTTTGCACGAAATGTCACTGTTTTAGGTGTGTTCAGGAGGAATTTATTAAGGAAACAAGCTTAGAAAGATACTAGATACAAATTATTTAAAACTAAGAACATTTTAGTTAAAAGCCTTAAAGTTAGTAAATTGTTAACTAGTATCATGCTAATAAAGAGTTTTCCAATAAGAGGTGTTATTTTGATATTCAAAGAAAAATGGCATTTTTTGAGATAAATAATCGGATGTCTATTTCATTATAAAGAGGAAGGTATTCCGTTAATAATGGAACACAACATCAGCCAAATGGCCGCCACGACCACGCTTACAGGACCATATCCTTTTCATGAAATTTTCCATAACCAAATGGCAAAGTGGCTGCCCTATGTCCTCGATAGCCTCACGAATTCCATCTTTGAGGTCTTGAATCGACGCTGGGCTGTTGGCGTAGACCTTATCTTTCACGTGGCCCCAAAGGAACCATTCGCAAGGTGTTAAATCACAAGATCTCGGTGGCCAATTGTGATCACCTCTTCGAGAGATAACACGGTCCGGAAACTTTTCCCGTAAAAGATCGATGGTTTCATTGCTTGTGTGGCACGTAGCGCCGTCTTGTTGAAAGTAAACGGTATTCAGATCAATACCATCCAATTCCGGCCATAAAAAATCATTAATCATCTCTCGATAGCGCAATCCATTGACCGTAACTGTTGCTCCAGCCTCATTTTCGAAAAAGTAAGGTCCAATGACCCCGCCGGACCATAAACCGCACCAAACAGTCACGCGTTGAGGATGGAGAGGCTTTTCAACAATAACTCTTGGGTTTTCCGAGCCCCAGATGCGACAGTTTTGCTTGTTGACGTAGCCTCCGAGGTAAATAGAAATGGGCCTCATCAGTCAAGATGATGAAATTCCGGATCATTTTCATGCATTTCAAGGACCCAATCAGCAAAGACACGACGTTGTTGATGATCAGCCGGCTTGAGTTCTTGTGTTAACTGAACTTTATAAGCCTTAAGACCCAAGTCTTTATGCAAAATACGGTGTAATGACGTTTGTGGAATGCCTAATTCCAAAGAACGACGAGGAATGGACAAACCTGGGTTTTCTTCAACACTTTGGGCTACAAAAGCAATATTCTCAGTTGTTTTTGAGCGATGTGGACGGGTTTTATTCTTCACATCACTAACTTGTCCCAACAGCTCGAATTTGTCCACCAATTTCTGTATTGCGGTCCGACAAGGTGCTTCACGACGACCCAAAAATGTTTTAGTTTTACGAACCGTCTCTGCCAAATTTTCACCATTTTTATAGTGAATTTTAATAATTTCAATGCGTTGTTGAAGCGTGTATCGTTCGTATTTTTATTAATGGCGTAGTTTCTACTTGTCAAATGTCAAAAAATAACATCTTCAAAAGTGACAGCTACCGAAATAGCGGGCTATTCAAAATAACACCTCTTATTGGAAAACCCTTTACCTTAACATCAGGCTGTTTAAAATGTATAGCGCCTATAGCTTTAAATATGTGACAGTTAGAAATAAAATATAAGCTAACCGCATAGGTATATCGATAAGTTACTATTTGGATAAATAACGGGCTGTCTTCACTGAAGCTCAATTTGCAATCTTGGAATTGCTAGGGCTGTTAGTTCAGATGCAAATTGAAGACTTCACGTTTGTTCCAAATGTAAAACTTCTTTAAAAAATGAGGATTTTTGAAGGTTGTTTTTTTTTACCTCGTCTATATTTGTTTCAAAACTATGTAGGGCCTTGACTAAACTTGACAAAGACTTGCCATTTTTCCATTTGCGAATTTAATTCCCGTCTCTTTCTATTTGTCATGTTTGAATCTCCATCTGAGGCAACATACTGCCATAATTTGCTTCATTTGAAGAATGTATTCATGAGGTTAAAAATTTGTAAAATTTTTGAAATCAATTACATACTTTCGAAAATAAACAGCCAGCATAAGAAAATAAAACCTATTATGGTTGAAATTAAATAAAAAAAATTAAAAAATAATCAATTTAAACAATACAAATTGAATTCACAATAAATTCAATTAAGGTGGTTTATTCAAGATGAATTATTACTTTGACTCTTCATGCTCAAACAATTATAGTGCCTTTGCACTAAGTCATTACTCATTTACCATAGATTTGCCAAAACAATGTCAGTATATTCAAAGTCGTATACAAAATTGAGAATTTTTTAATTCAACTCTGCCCCCAATTCTTATTAAATTTGATACCGAAAAAAAAATTCGAAAAAAAAATACAAGATAACGCAAAGTGAAATTTCATACTGCATACCTAACCTACTAAAATTGCACCTTTTCCAATCTTGAAAGTCTACCCATTAGTCATTTACAAAAGTTGACGTTAAGAATTCAGTCGCAATTAAAATATAAAAACCATTGTGCTATGACTTATGTAACTGGTGGTACCTACGTACATAGGTAGTTTACTTTTTTTTTTTTTGTATGATAAGGCTAACTATTTATTTATGTAACTGCTCATAAAAGTATAAATTTTATCAGTGACAGGTCCAGCAAGTTATAGTCTTGGAGTGGGGGTGTTTGGACTATTGATGATTTATTTCAGGTTGATAAATTTAATTGTTCATTTCTAAGAAATTCAAAACAGCCACAATAATAAAAAAAAATTACAATATACAGTGTACTCTCTCCTAACGGACGCCCACCATAACCGGACGAATTTCAAAGAACGGAATTATATACAAGATTTTTCATAATAATAACTAAATAAATGGTGTTTTTTTTAGACGTGTGGTTTTCAATCTGGCAATACTTTTTTCGGAGTTGGTCTTTTTGACAGCTGTCACCTGATTTATGCTTATTTTGGTTTGCAATTTGATAATGAGTAGACTTACTCCTGAACAAGGCTTCCAAATTGTGTAAATTGGGTCCAAAACAAAATTGTCGTATTTGGAGTGATCATAATCCACAAGCCATTGTTTAGACGCCACCGTAACATCCTCAAAAAGTCACTGTTTAGTGTGCTCTATGGGGAGAGGGAATCATTGGTCCATATTTCTTCAAAAATGAAGCCGGCCATAATGTTACAGTCAATAGGGAACGCTATAGAGCAACGATTAATGACATTTTTGTGTCTGAATTGGAGGATGTTGATGTGGACGACCTTTGGTTCCAACAAGATGGCGCTACATGCCATATACAGCCAACGAAACAATCAATTTATTGAAGGAAACTTTTGGTGAGCGCTTTATCTCGCGTCGTGGGCCTGTGGCATGGCATCCAAGATCGTGCGAGTTAACACACTTGTCTACGTAGATAAGCCCGAGATGATTGACTCCTTGGAAAAGAATATTCGCCCGTGTTATTGCTGAAATACGGCCCCAATTGCTGCAAAAAGTGGTCGAAAATTGGGCCTCTCAGCTTGAATTTATTCGAGCCAGCGGCGGCGGCCACTTGCCCGAAATAATTTTTAAAACATAATGGCAGACTCTCGTCTTTATAATAAAGCTACAATTTTCTTGTTACCGTCAGCGAACGGTTATAAGGGAGTTCACTGTATAATTCTTCCTTTATTTCGACTCTATAAAACAGTAATATAGAGTAATTATTAAACTGTCTGCTTAACCCTAGTTTGTTAATTGCTGTAAGAAGTATATGGAAGGTACATACATCATGCATAGGTAGGTAGGTAGAAATGGCGGCCCCGAGCAATTCAAGCTCAGTGACCCAATTAGAGCTGGACTGCGCCGTTTTGATACCATAACTCGCATTGACTTGTGGGAGAAAAGCGATTTTAATAAAGGGGGTGTATCCTTAAAAAATCTTAGTCTGCTTCGCGCGGTCTTAAAAGTTCAACGGAGTTTAAACCGAGGTTTATCCTAGATCCACTTAGTAGCGTTGAGGAAAGGGATCAAGTCTTTGATCTTTAGCTCAGAAAATTCGCTGACGTCATTAAAGAAACCCTTTCCAAAAGATGTCATTCCGGCCCGAGCGAGGCATTTACAGAGGGAATGAACAACTGTTTCCTACGTAGGGAATGTTGTAGGAAATGTCCAGCTTCGCCGCTTGCTCTCCTATTGCCCAGTGACCAGAAAAGGTCGCAATGACCCTGGCTATGTCTCGCGTGGGTCTAAATATTAGGTTAGTATTGTTTTCGGAATTTCTTATAGATGGGGCATATAGTTTTGGATATAACGCCGTTTGTTAAACTTCGCCACCTACGATTAGATTTAGTAAGAAAAATTGAGAATATATTTCCCTTTATAACTCAAAGCGGAATGTTAACTCATTGACAGACATATTGTAGTAACTTCAATAAATGTTGATTATTTTTTTTAATATCTCACAAAATATTACATCAATAATTACAGAATAAACCACTTAAATCGAAAAAGTTCTAAAAAATCTGAACTTTGGTGGAGAATTTTTTTCTGACGTCTTAAGCACTAGGTACCCTAAAAATTACTTTAAGTTCTGTACCAATGAAAAATATTAGAATAAAGTCTATAAAATTCAATAAAATAAATCAGTAATAACATTTTTTTTCGTAAAAGCAATAAACTTCGTTAAAAAACTTGCGTAAATGTTACAGTAGTAGATTTCAGCATTTGTATGGTATTTTTCCACGGCACATATTAGGTGTACTATAGTTGCTTTTTCGCGTACGTTTTTCTCAAAATCTATTGCTCTTATCAAAAAAAAGGTTTCATAATTTTTTTTGTGCAGAATTTCTTAAGCTACAATTTTCGCCCTGACATTTCTCTAAAAACTGTTTAACAAAAAAAAAATTCAATTTTAGGGAAATCTTTAACACAAACAAATAAAGCTAGCTCTTCACCAAAATTCAACTTCGACAGAATTTCTTCAAAGTGAAGGTTTAATTTTCCTGTTCTTATTCTGCATGAAAATATCAATAGTGAAAAATATTTATATTAAATATTTTGAGGAATTCCAGATTTACACAACTTGAATCTTACAACAGAACAATGTTACAATCTTGTTCACATTCGTTTCGTGAAGAACCAATTTTTAAGGTGCTAACTTAATTTTTCAATTGTTGGGTTTATTGTGTCTCGGCCTTAAAAAAAAGTTCTTAATCATCTCGATCCACATAAATAAGTATGGGTATAGCTATTCTTGCCAAATTCTATTTAAACGTTTCTTCATTATGACAAGCCAAAAAACCTCTTCTTCATCTCATCTCATTCATTCATTTTATATTATGTTAAGGTTTATAGTATATTAAGTAAAATGATTAATTGCGCGTAGTTGAGTCGAAATGATTAATGATCGGACTAAGGATGTTGCTTAGATCGTTATGCCAGGCTTTGTGTCATTTTATCATGAAGTCATTTTCTTTTACTCAATTGAAAAAATAAAATATATATGTATACCTAAGACTATTAGATAAGTACCTACATATACACCTGAACAATAAAAAGACATAAAACCTAACAATTGTGGAGATGAGTATGTACAATTTATATAAACTCTAAAAATGACAAAAGATGACGAAGGACCTGCAAATCGTATCCATCATAATATAAACGAAGGCATATTTTTTTTTCTTTATGATTATTATTTTATTTGTACCTGTATAAATGTACACAAGTTATATCACACAGAAACCTACTTCATCGTTATCTTTTCCACAAGGAAACCTATAAAAGAGTCTAAATTAAGGGCATTAAACTTTTGTATACTCGTACCTATACCTTACCTACCTATATAAGAAAAGAAACAGTGTGGTTTTGGTTTGTAGGTTTCTATGTAGACATTATATTTATTGTGTTGTTCGTATAGGAAGGAGGAAGTTTTATTAATGTATAGAGAGGGCTTAGTTGAGAGACTTTGAGGATATCCACCTACAATAATTTAACTTACTTATTCCATCCATCAAAACTAACCTCTCTCAGACCACAAATATTTACAATTTTAGATAAATGTAAAATATAATTCGAATGACAAAATTTGATTTGATACTTGGAATGCAAACTCACATAACTCAATAAAGGGTCTTTTTTTTAAAGGTATAAAACTTTTAGTTGGCAACCTCTATTTGAACTGGCGGCCATTTTGTCAGCTGTCAGGTTATTTATTTTTAGTTTGGTTTGGCATTTCAACATGAATAGACTGACGCCCGAACACCGCTTGCAAATTGTGCCCAAATGGGCCCAAAACAAGATTGCCGTTGGTCCCAATTTTCATAAGCGAATATTGTTTTGCGTTGACACTCACTTTTGGTTGAATGAATACGTCAATAAACAAAACTGCCGTATTTGGAGTGATGATAATCGTCAAGTGTATGTTGAGACATCGTTACATCCACACAAACTGACTGTTTGGTGTGCTTTATGGTTTGGTGGAATAATTGGTCTGTACTTCTTTAAAAACGATGCTGGCCAGAACATTACAGTCAATGGTGACCGCTATAGATCCATGATTACTGACTTTTTCGTTCATCAATTGAGCAACCATGATGTGCAGGAGCTGTGGTTTCAACAAGACGGCGCAACATGTCACACAGCTCGTGCCACAAATGATTTATTGAAGAAAACGTTTGGTAACCGCATAGTTCCCCGTTACGGACCCGTGAATTGGCCTCCAACATCATGCGATTTAACACCGCTTTACTATTTTCTGTAGGGAATTGTGAAGTCACTAGTCTACGCCGGTAAGCCCGAAACGATTGACCACTTGAAGGACAACATTCGCCACGTTATTGTCGATATACGGCCACAAATGTTGGAAAAAGTCATCGAAAATTGGACCTCCAGATTAGACTACGTCCGAACCAGCCGTGGCGGTCATATGCCAGAAATTATATTTAAATTTTAATGGCAGAAGATTATCTTTCAAATAAAGTAAATTTCATGTCAATTTAAAATTACCATCTTTGCTTTATTCCATTTTAAATTCTATACCTCTAAAAAAAACACCTTTTATTTCCGCCATTTTGCATCGACACATTTACGAAGAGATAAGTTAAGAATCTATATCGACATAGATATAAAGGGTCCGCCATCTAACTTTTTTTTTTTCAAGTAGTGCTTATTTCGTGAATGGCAACACTTAGCTCATGTCTGATTTGACAGATAATTAGTTTTATCCTTCCGCTGAACGAATATGGCTGTCTATACGCTTCGCTAAGTGGGCCTGCGATCGACTCAGACAAGATGCCGATTTTGCCAAAAAAAATCATCTTTTCAGATGAAGCTCATTTTGATCTTGGCGGGTAGTAAACAAACAAAATTGTCGCATTTGGGGCACAGAAAACCCGCACGCATACATTGAAAAGCCGATACACCCAAAACGAGTCACTGTTTGGTGCGGATTTTGGTCGAGAGGCATAATTGGGCCATTTTTCGAAAATGAGCAAGGAGTGGCCGTTACAGTCAATGGCGATCGTTATCGGGCCATGTTGAACGAATTTTTGTTCACAAAAATTGAAGAGGAGGTTATTGGCAACATTTGGTTTCAACAGGACGGCGCTACGTGCCGCACAGCCAAAGCTATACTCGATGTTTTGCGCCATTTAAAAAAAAAAAGAAGTTATTTGGCGGACCCTTTATTTATAAGTTTTTCGAACTTCGCAGAGACCTTTGATCGTTTATGACGTTGTTGCGTCAACAATTTTAGTCTTCAACTACTCGTATTCCCATGTCCATCACTTCGTCATTAAAGACTTCGACTTTCATATGCATTTTTGTGCTGATGCTAGGAATGCGTTGGTCCTTTGAAACTATGGTAGCCAGAAGTGTTTTAAGAAAACTAGTTATCGAAATTTAAAATCCCGGACTTTCACGAACAAGATCAAAAAAAAAAAAAGAGTACAAATCTTGGACAAAAAAAAACGAAGGCATTTCTTTTAAAGAAAATAGTCTTACTAAAGTACTTCAGTTGCTTTACCTATAAAGACTGAACAACATTCAAGTATTTTTTGCAAAAAAGTGGAAAAATGAAAAATAAAAAATGCGCTAGAGATGCCTCGTAACTAGGATGTCTCAGTTGTATTTTACCTCCTTTAAAGGAAGTACCTTCCAACTGACGTAAAAGTTATTTTGAGTTTTGACAGTTCAAAAATATTTACTGTTCGTTTTGAATTTCCTCTTCTTAATTATTGGTTCTGTTAGGTTTTTTTTTTTTCAGTTGAACATTCTCCGATTAATTTTAAGAATATGCAATAAATTGAGAATATTAAACAAGTAAATACTTCTAACTAAATGTGTGATAGATAAATAGATGAAAATCGCGGACAGTGAAGAAAAGCTACCACGAACTTTCCCCGCATAGGCCAAAAAGAGTATACAGATGGCAACGCTATTTAGGAACGAGTAGGTATGCTTAAAAAATCAACTTCGTAGCTGAGGGCCCTTATTTTTCATTTTTCATTTTCATTTCATTTATTTACAAAAGAAGAGTTTCACATTAAGATTAGATCTCATAGTCTGTGAAACGACTTCGAGTGACAGTTGAGTAGTTGATTTGAAAAATCTTTCAAGTTTTTTCCTTCACCTGTCGCGCTACCAAGACATTAATAATAATTGTTATTTTATGTTGAGTCTTAACAGCAAACCCTAAAAAATTGGACTCCAATGATAGGCTCTTACGTGCAATCATTTGGGAAGTCACGAATTCAGCTTCTGAGTTTTGGGGCCAGTTTGTTCATGTTCACATCAGTGCAATGAGTTTAATCTGAGCCATGACTCTCACATGATTCTAATTAAATGACGTTAATCAACCAAAATCTGCTGAGTAGTGATTTTCATGATTAACAAATTCTATTATGGATTTATTGATACAAATATTGGATTTATGCACATTGGTTGCAATAACCCTTGATTTAAGATAATCAGTGGTGAACAAACTGGCCCTAAGATTTTCTGACAAATGACTAGAAATGTTTCCCCTTTTGGAATGTCGCTTCTTAGACTTTGAGTTTATAAGACTAACGTAGCCTCCTCATGATTATCAATCAACTTCCCTTAAATGAGCCGAATAATAAAGAAAAAAACATTAAAAAATACAAAATTTGTACAATTATGCAATAAAAAAAATTATAAATTATATTCAAAATCAATTAATCATCAGAATAAAATTGTAATTTGATTACAAATGTTTTCAAAATATGTATGGATACCAGTGGCGTAGCATGAATAATTTAAAATTGGAAGTCGCAAAAGAAAAAAAACTTTCAAACTTTATTCTCTCTAAATGAAACAAGAGCCTGTATCCTGTATAATACGCAAAGCTACGTCTGCTTTTCAGACTTATAACTTGACTTCTGATGGTCGGATCTTTACGATTGAGATTTTAAAATCACGGGTAAATAAAAGGCTACATTTATATGAAGAAATTATTTCTGTTAGAAGAGTTAAAATATAAATTGTAGCAGTTTTGTATCGTTGAGTGGGAATTTTAAAAAGGAAGACGGTGGGGAATCTCGTTCTATAGACGCCACGCCACTGACAAATACGTAACTACTCACAAACAAAAATAATAACAATAAATTTATCGGTGTTTTATAACTTTTCCAAGTTAATGATAAAATTCCTCAAATCTTTATATACATACATATGTATGTATATGCAATGAAAACTGAAAACGACATACTCCATTCCAACACAAACGCAACAACAAACAGTACAACCATTAAGTTTAAAACTCGTTAGTTAATTGTTGTTGTTTAATAAAATACATTATTGTACGATAAGAAAATTTCAAACATTAGAAGTCACCACTACCACCACCACCACCATCATCATCATCATCATCGGTTATTCTATAAGGGATGTGTTGGTTTGATATAGACAAACTGGAATTCGTAGTAATGAATCACGAATTCTTGGTTTGAATAAAGATAACAATTTGCCCAACAATGTTTTTTTTCAGATTTTTTTATACCGACACTTGCTTTTCTATGTATGAGGTATCAGGCAAAAGAATTTCTTCAAACATGCCAAGCTATCCATCAACAGATGAATTTATATCTATTCCAGGAGGAAATGGTGAAATTGTGATGGCAGGATGAGGCAGGGTGAGGCAGGGCGGGGGTGCTAGAAACTAGACAAGGGGTGGTTTTTGTGATTATCATATCTTATGCGGATATACAAATTAAGCAACACGCCATCATGCACGCAGCTTTACACATCCGATTAGGCGGTATATCTTGTATCTTATGGAAGAAGGATGTTTGCTAAAGAAAAAGTAAAGTATTTCAAAATACCTATACTTACAACCATATCACGTGTATCTAGCTAAATATATGGACCTATAGCGCGCGCTAAATTACTATAAGCCTTACCAAACGGTTTTTTTTTTTTTTTGTTCAAGTGAAAAATAATTAGCACGCTATTTGCTCAGAAGGTGATCTCAACTTCGAGAATAATTGTTAATTGGATGCACGCAGTAGAATAAGATACACACACCACACATATATAAACATATAAACCACCAGTTAATAGGAGTTTAGTATTTAAACGTTGATTTAGCCAATTTATTTGTATACGTTACACATTTCGGCCGATGAAAGGTGAAAGAACGCACACAATTAGTATATCCATATCTATGTAGATAGGTAATAATACCAACCTACCTGTATTTAACTGTATATAGATACAGTTTCTAGAGGAATACAAAAATTCAAAAACAACAAAAATGTGTTTCGATACATAAAGTATTTCCGAAGAAGAATTTTTGTAAAAAACAAAAAAAAAAATCGACGCAAAAACAAAAATTCTCTCGAGAACAATATAATTTGCGATGTTTGAATATTTAAGTTTTGTTTATTTTATGCGAGAACGTAAACAATTTTGCTGGAAGCTGGAAACGAAGCGATACCCCAGCAAGTACTTAAATATCTGTGTGTCTATGACTATGTATTTACCATTATTATTTTTTTGTTGTATATTAAAATATACATATTTGTGTTAACAGTTTTTTGTTTTTTTTTTTTTGCAGAGCTTAAATGTTTTCCAAAAAAAAAATAATATGCTTAAATTCTCAATAAATATAAATATATATTATCAATAAAAAATAGATTGTATATTTATAAAAAATGGATTTTCCTAGAAAATTGAAATTTCATATTCCAGTTAAGGAGCAGAATAATGTAATATCAGTTTTACAAACATAAATTCGTGAATCAGCAGCTATGTATTATAATATTTTGTTTGAAATAAAAACGAAATCGAATAGAATATTTTTATTTTGAAAAGTGATAACAACCTTCAACTCTTGCCAAAAAAAAAGATCTACACATTGTGCGACCTTTGTTAAGACATTTGGTTATGATTAGGCTGAGCAAGTTCCCATTTGCTATGGTTCTATAAGAAACTATAAAATATGGACGAGACTAGAGACATGCCAATTTATACCAGTTATAACAGTTTGTCGACATTAAAAGTGGTCTTGCGTTAACGAGCTTCGCGCGACTTCAAAAAAAAAAAAACTATGGGGGCCGCATAAACAATACCTATACTTTTATAAACCAAAACTGTTATAATTGGCATGTCTGGAGTCACTTCCATAAAATGTACCCAATGGAAATTTGAAGAAAATCCTAAGCTGATGTTCTTCTAACTGACTTTAGATTAAATGAAATTTTTTGTAAGAGCTGTTAGAAATACAGAACAATAATTAAATTGCTCACGACTTGTTCCCATAGATCAAAACTGTATTGTAGCTAGGTATTAGGCCCATCGTAAAAGGTTCATACTATGAATACAAACAAAAAGTATTATAGCTGCCGTGACGTAACAGAAATATTGCTAAACAAATTCTGCGTTCTTTAAAGTGATATAAGTCCAATCGAAGAAGAAGTTTTATCCTATAAAAGGTTGGGCAGTTCGAAATGTTATTGAGTATGGTTGTTACATGAAAAATAAAACAAAATTCCACAACCGCACGCCCCCTTCCGCCCCTTTACAACTCTGAAAAAAAACACTGAAAATTGGCACTTTTTCAGTCTTTTGCCGATAATTTCTTTCTGGTGTATTTTCGCTCAAAAAAAAGTTATTTAGCAACTTGTAGAAAATTAAAAAAAAGCCTACAAATATTACCTTGACAGCATTTTTGTAAAACCAATAACAATGGCGCTAAATTGCTCTATAAAGTTTCTTAAAAAATTTCAGTTTCTTCGAAATTTACAGCGCAATAACTCCCTAACTTGTGATTTTAACACAAAAGACTTCAGCAGTGCTGGGAGCATTTTTAAAAGAAATCCCTTCAGCTAATTCGGAAAATTCCCTTTTTTCCCAAAAATCCTTTCTGTTTTCGTTTTTTATTTCGCTATTGGTATTCAAAAAATGTTAAATTCTTGTTCTGAAAAGAAGAGAGAATGCTTCTGAAGTTGATTTCAGAATCTAAATCGTAAGAGTTCACATAGAGAGAGAAAGACCAGTGCACCGATCCAACACAAAAAAAAGTCCCCTTTTCACTCTGCTAAAGCAATAAAAATAATAATCGATCCATTCTTTGTCACAAAAAATATTTTTTTTTATGTTAAGTACAATTGAGCTTTTAAACTAACCAGAACATTTACCCTTTTCACTCTTTTCAAACTGTGAAAATAAGTGACGAGAAAATAAGCAAATAGGTTTACCTACCTGAAATCAATATGAGATGTTTTATCACTGAGTCCGTAGGTGAAAAATGGCCAAATGGGACTTATGAGTAGTAAGACATAAACTTGATTGATCGCCTCTAGAATATAGAGGTCCAAAATCGGCCTCTTTTAACAATTCTCTCCATGCCAGTTGCCTATATCGCTAAGCGTTGGGCGTCTTGGTCTGAGCTTTCCTTCTAACACATAAGCATGATCTTTCGAGCTTATGTCTAACATTGCAGCTAAGGCTATAGTAATCTTACCCACCAGAGTCTAGCAAACTTTTTTCTGTCACTATATCAACTTCGGTAGTACACAGTGGCGTCATTTTAAGTGATTTGGATTATCAGGTCTGGGGACTAACACAATATTATAATTTTTTCAGGGATATCTACTGAATCTTTTGAAGAAATGACTAATCCTCCAAGAGTATCCCTTGCCATGAAAAAGTACCTCTTATCTTAGCCGTTCGGATTCAGCAAAAAACTGTAGGTCCTTTTCATCCTTGCAGTTGTAAGTCACTGGGCCCTCATTCTCAACGAGATTAGTATATAGCTTAACAAAGTAGATATTTTTAATTCTGATTTTTCTCACATACGAGGCTCACAGCAACAATTCTCTCTTAGACTCTCTTTTAAACTCGGCTATAAGAGTTCGGAAAGAATCTTCATTAATATAAAATGATTTGCGGCAGTAGCTTAAAATTCTGTATTCCTAGAACTAGAGACTACGACTTCTATGCTATAGGATTCTCATAAACGGCTCTATTGATATTGATTAAACTTCTAATCTGTAATGTCCAAAGTAATTGGAATCAAAAAATTCACATAACGGAAATTGTCAATTTTTTTTTGGAATACTCCCATATATTTATTTCCATTGCACATCAACAAGCAACAATTTAAGTATGTGCTATACTACCCAGTCAAGACTTGAGTTATAGCTATTCCAAGCCGATTGTCACCTCGATAATCAGACTCCTTTAAGTGGTCCTTGGTCTTGTTTGCTTGTTTTTAATAGAAGAAATCTTTTGTATTCACTAAGCAGCGAAATCTGTTTTAAACTTATTTTATTTATTTTTATTATAATTTGATTTTTCATTTTATTCTTGAATTATTTCAAATAGGAACAACCTTCGCAACTAAGTATGCATTAATATCATCCATAAATAACTAATTCAACTTCAAGCTATACTCTCATCCACCACTTCTTAAATTTATAGCTCTATTAATTCCCATACCACTCATCTCACTATCAACTCCTTCTTTTGCAAAAGTAGGTAGGTAAACAATAAAAAACAAAAACATACTCATAATAGCTATTCCACGTTTTTCTTGTGCCAACAACAACTGGGTATAGAGCAAACGACAAGCTCAAATAATGTATATTTATTTGCTGAAGTTATGTCCTTCAATCTTTTATTTTTTTTTTCATTTTTATTTATTCATCATCGTTTAGAGATGCAAAAATTCCAAACTCAAAGACTCAAAGACTACGACACAACACACTGTGATCCTCTTTGATTGCTCCCACGGCCCCACCATTGCTTTTTGTTAAAAATAATAACTTATGTTAGCTTGCACGTGCTTCAGCAGATTTTTCCATCAATTCTTTTCAACAATAAAAAATATTCATGAAGCGATTGTATTCTTGTATTCTAATTTAGATATTGTGAGTTCACTAATTTGAAAAGATTTATCTTTGGTTCTTCTTTATTTTATTGTAATCTTTTGGAAACATCCAGTCAAACAATTGAACAAAAAGGAGCTCAATTTTTCAATGAAGTACAGGTACAGGTAGTTTGAAGTCTTCCAACTTTTTCAAGTCAAAATATTTGTTTACTTTTAATGCCCTTGATTTCCTTAATATACTTTTAAAAATGTTTACATTACATTTTTTCTATTTATTAATTTTATTGCAGCCATTTGACAGCTTTGAAAAATTATGCAGCTTAAATTCTTCTTTACAATTTCTGTGACCTTTCGACTTACTAATTTCATACAAAAATTCATATAAAAACCTCTTCTAAAGACTTCAAAGGAATGAAAACATTTCAAGAAGTTGAAAGACTTAAAACTGGAAGGCTGAGCTTCAATCATAGGGGAGTTATAAAAAAGCAATTCCCGTTAAAGACATAGCTACATTTCAAACTTACTTTAAAGTAATGTTGTCCCTTATGCATTAGAACATTTCATAACCAAATCCTTAAAGCAATTGGGGCACTCAGCACCTAGTGGGCTCCGTCTCCTGGCTTTTTCCCTGTTAAGACAAGCTTGGAATGTTATCTATGTTCAAAATTTCATCCAACTCATAGCAATCATTTAAACACTAATAATAATACTTACGCCCTAAGCTAAAACTATTAAGCTTGCATACCATTGTATAAAATTTGGTCGTATAATTTTTTTGTTCACCAACTATTTCCTGGTTCCATTGGTTCTACATCAATATACTGGAAATTATTCCTATTTATTACAAGACCAACCCATGCAACCGTAGCGTATGATGTCTGTTCCACTCTTTCATAATTCTTCATTTCATCGCACTATGTATAGAGCCATTTTGAAAGAATATCCACAACGACCCGATCCGTTTGACCGAAGGTGTTCTTTCACTTTAACTTCAAAATGTCATCTCTTAAAAACCCTATATAAATCTACTCTTTATTTATCTCTCTCTTAATATGTACCTACCTACGCTGTTTTACAAAAGATTGTCAGTACAGAGCTTTTGGGGCAACTTTTTTGAACCGAAAAAATTCCCACTGATCAAAATACCAAACAACTTATGATGGATTTACACGACTGACAAATTGGGAGATTTTTGTCAGTAACTGCCAAAATTATGAACTTTTCTATTCTTCCAAGAGTTTTTTGACAGTTGACTGACAGTTTGTCAGTCTTGTGAATCCGGCATTACTCATCAGCATCAAGAGTTGTTGGTCTTTGTTAGTCTGCAACACACAGGAGAGCAGTATGATCGAGCAAATTGTTTGGGCTTTTTCAGTGGTGAGCTTTTTAAAGCTTTCGAGAAATGTTCGATTTGAGGACATTTGTAATGCAAACTTTAGAAACCCTTTGAGAATACTATGTATAGTAGTTAAAGCTTGGTTATTTTTCGTGGAAACAGCCTTGAGGAAAAAGAACACTGACGAAAACGAGAATCGACTATTGAAGTATAGAGCCCTCGAATGGCTTAAAGCGTTTTGAAATTTTTTATACCGAAGAGACAACCTGCCGAGACACACAGACTTTTCGGATTCCGTATACCCTTGTGTTTCGGAATTTTGTATTATTCGATACGATGATTTCGAATTCTGATGATGTGTTCTAGTTTTTAGAGTTTCGGCACCCGCAAATAAAAAGAAAATCCATCACGTTCATTAAAAGTAATTATGATAAACTCAACTATCATTCAAGAGATGCAACTGATGGCAAACTTTAAGTCCTAAACACCTTGTTATCAAATGACATGACAACGACCGACGACGTGGACGACGCCGACGGCTCAAATCTAATGCTAACCTATTTTCATTAAAAAGAAAAGCCTCCGGACAACAACAATACAAAGATGATTTTAAGTTTTTCTATTCTTAGAATAATTCTTGCTCTCGTTTTATGTTATGTTTTGTTTTTTAAATTTTCTAAGAAAAACTCCATCACGCACAAAAAGCTACAACAACAAAAAAAAAATTCAATTCATCTAGGTAAATTCATTTTTTTTTTATTTTATTTTATTTTTTTTTGTTTTGTTTTTATTGTTTAGCTACTCTTGTACGTTTCCTTAAACAAACACAAAAGATACTTGCTTCTTTATAGGACATACATAAACTGGATAAAAGTCTGCATTCATAGCAAGGTCACATTCATAATTATATGGAACAAACAAACAAACAAACAAACAAACAGAAAACACCGCACGTCACCGCCTCCGCCGGCCGTCGGTACTCGGTCCGTTGCGTTGGTCCGTTCATATACGTTTATAAAAGTCGACCATCCTGAGATAACAAACTAACTTGTATATATGAATGTATCTTTCATTGCCCTCATTTTTGAGAAAAAGATTCTAAAAAAAAAAAAAACAAAAATGAAACAACAACAACATTAAATAAAGAAGGCGTATGCATGATGATGATGGCTGGCACAGGGGTTAGAAAAGATTTCTACGCCGTCAGTCTTCGTTCGTTCGTTCAAAATTGAAAAAGCTTTTTTGCCAAAAAGAAAAAAAAAAAAAAAAAAAAAACATAAATAAAACTCCAATGTGTCCAGACTCATTGGAGCCGTTCGTCGTCCATCCCCGTCATCGTCGTCGTCGTCGTCGTCGTTGGAGAAGTCGTCCGTCGTTTGTAGTCTTCGTCGTTGTCTTTCAATCATCTTTTGCAAAGTTATTATGACAAATTGATAGCTTGTAATATTCCTCCTTTTTTCCGACATTTGTTCCCTCCCCCTACCATCGTCTTTTTCCGTTTTCTTATTCTGCTTACATTGCCTCCTGCTGGCATAGGGATGCTGGGACGGGGGGTTCCTTCTCTTTCTTAGTCAATTCACCAACCGTCCGACCCCATGGCATGTTTTGGCAACATCTCAACACCCCCTCTGACGTTCCTATGTTTTGTTTTGTGATTGGAACAGCACACAACAAAAATTTATCATAGATATGTGTGTTAGTTATTTTTACTTAATTTTTTTTTTTTTTGCTGACTTTGTGCCCTCTGAGTGCTCTCTTACCCTCATTTCATTTTTGGAAAAATTAAGTTAGGGTGTAACGTTTAACAAAGAAGAGGCCCGCATTGTCACCATCACCATTTACCATTCACCACCGACCGCCATTTGCCAAGTCAAAGACATCTAAAATGACTGTATGAGTGGATTGTCTGTATACACGCACAGACAAACCAAAGTAGGAAGTTATTTTTCCAGCGGTGATTAATGATTTTATTTTTGTTTAGTTAAGATGCAGGTTTTAGAACTCGGAGAGAAGATGAATATACAATGAAAAATTAGGCCAAATGTATGTATATTAATATCATAGAATCCTAAGGTCCCCCAACTAAGTGGAAGATAGTTGCTTTTATGCTTCAAGATTAGATTAAATTTCGAATATTCATAAAAATAAAAACTAAGATATAAAGTGCACAACTAGGGCAAACTTGTTTCCTCTGATACATTCTACTTCAGGTGGCATTTTAAGACTGATAATGAAGACCGTAATAGAACCTATTTCATCGATCGCAGCTATTGAAATAGAAGATTTAAACCGATAGATTTAGTTTAAATATCAACAAATCCGGTGGTCAGATGAGCTTTTTCAGGTTGCTTCAGTTAGAAAATGCATTTCTGTGGTTGTATTTTGGGCTCTATTTTGACACATCCTATAATTGACTTCTATAAATGTGGGGTATCAAAATAAAGCTTTGACTGTCATCTTTAGTCCAATAGACTTTGGGTGTTGGGTGGTTTTTGAAGACAGTACGACCAGTTTGATGTAGGTACAAAACAAATTGAAATAAAAAGGTTCCTACTCTAGTGGATTTCGTCAATAAATTTTGGGGAAACAAAAGACACACATAGGTACTCCTAGATCGATGATGGGTACGGCATGCAATTAAAGAAGATTTAATTATTTTTATTGCACGAAACCAATACTTTTCAAAATATTTTCAATATGCAAAAAAGTCTTTGCCAAATATTCGAGGCCGTTTTAAAAGGCGTTTTTTTTTTTTTTGTTAAATAAACAAATTAACTGAAAAAGGCACTATCGAGTTTAGGGCTCTCCCTGCCTACCGTTATTTGTATTTTTCCAAAGCTTCCTTTCTGAAGTATAAGATTTTTATAATCAATTTCATATTATATAGACATTTGTATACCTATCTAACTCATTTCAGATTCTCGTTGCTCGTATGTAATATGGCGTTTTTCTGTAAACCGATATCGGTTCATCAATGACGTTTTGGAACAAGCTTTGGGTATCTTCACTAACTTTTATGAGAGCTTGAGCTTAACAGGCCGACTCGACTAGAGATAATTTCTCTCAGAATACTCATCCTGACATGAAAAGTCCTATTGAGTCGCGTTGTTTCATCTAATGATATGATGTTAGCGATCTCTCTCTGCGATTTTGTTTTGACATCGATGTCTGACATCAAATTTAATGGGTGTGTTTTGTTTCATTTTTCGTGTTCAGATGATATTAAATTTCATCTTATCATTTTTTGTCTCTCTCTTGCTTATATTTATGAAATGTCAAGACATAAACTGCCCAGCGAAGAAAAAAGAAAATCAGAGATTTCGTTGGCGATACAGATATCAAGTGGAGTCGGCCTGTAATAGAATTTATTTTAAAGTGGAAGGAACATTTTGATAAACCTGCGATAAATGCATGTATCTATGTTATGAAAACATTTAGCCTTATTTTGAAATTCACTTTCATGCGAAAGTAAGTCGAATTCGAATAGTTTGTATTTTGAGTTTCGAACGAATCGAAAGTTCACTTTATCAAACGAAAGTTCATTTTTTGTTGAAAAATAAGCAAATTTTGACTTTCGAATCATTCGAAACAAATGTCATTTATTTGACGTTAAAAATTTTCTGGCGAATAGATTAAAAAAAACATGTGAGCTCAAATATTTTTGTTGAAAAATAAAGAAAATAAAATACTTTTATGAATTATTTGTTGATATTTTAATTAAAGGTCGCATTCTTATTAGACTTAACGGGAGCAGAAAGAAGTTCTCATCAAATTGATGGCAGAAAATCCGGAGATAGCCAAGGGATTTTCAATGTTGAATGGATTTGATGCATCCATTATCCTTCTCCTCCATATCTGGTCTTCGCCGCCGTCTTCACTTCTTATAAATAAAATAATTGCCATCTGTTTTTCTTGAAAATTAAACAATAAACTCTTGCTCATGAACTAGCTACTAAATAACAATGAGGTACAAGTATTTACAAATAACAAAAAAATACCGGCGAGGATTTTACTTTTTTTGTTTTGTTGAAAATTGAAAAGTGTGACCAGGTGTGCATAAAGTAAAGAGAGACTTTGAAGTTACATGTTTTTTTTGTAACGTCAATTTTAAACACAATTAAATTGACATGAAAGCTAAAAAAAATCTAGTATTTAACTATTCAAAAGTTTTAAATTTATTTTGTTACTTTTTCATGTCAATAAACTTACCATACTATTTTCTAAATGCTCCCAAATTTTAAAATTTCAGTTTTTATTGATGTTTTTTAAATAGTAAACTTTACCGGTCCTTTAACATTACTTATCTTTACTTTATTTTTCTTAAATGAGAACGCATTATTTTGACCATCATTTTTATAAAAACAAAAATTCTTCGAAAAAAAACAGCTTGGTCACACTAAATTAAACAGAAATGTTAGTAAATGTCAAACGGCTGATGTTCATTTTATGCATTCATTCGATAATGAATATTATTCGTTCGATTCTCAAAATATGCAAAGTTCATTCGAATGAATAGATCTATTCCATCGAAATAGCTATTCATTCGAATCTCAAAATAAGGCTGATTTTCCCGAGGGTTAGAGGAGTCTTTAGACTTGACGCTCTGTATGTATCCCATGTATCCAATTAGACAACTTGCCAGTCATTAATTCACTTCAGCTCCCCGGTACGATTCATGGAAGCATTTGGCATCGTCCCCGTATGTTCTGATTAAACTGACACCGTTCACCCTAACACCTAACATATGTTTCTTCCTTTAAAACAATACTCAGGTAAACTACTATGAAGATATCTGTAACCCAGAAACAGTGGACTGAGATTGAGTAGCCATTAATGTTCTGGAACATATGTAGCTCTACTATGGCACTGATGAAGGTGATGTCTTCGCCACTTCTTCGGGCAGATAGCTTTCGTTACACCATCCACCCCCTATCACAACAACAAATTGTACATCACTTGAGATATCAAGTGGATAATAAACAGGCACAATAAGCTTTTTTTTATAATCAAACCTGCGTTATAACGGTTAACCTATAAAATTTGTATAAAAACCAAAATAGGAGAGTATAGGGTAGAAAAGTTTAATGACGTCGAAAAAAACATGCATATTAGAATAGATATGTTTTATTTTTTTATATTTTCCTTTTTTTTAAAAAAAAAAAAAGTGAAAAATATAAAAATGTAGCAAAGATTATGAAGATGAGAGATTTTGCTCCTTTTTTTAAGATTTATGACTGAAATGGTTTTAAGAAGAAACAACAGACGAAAAAAAAAATAATAAAAAAAAAACTTTTTTATCCAAAACAACTGCAGCCTTCTTTCTTTACCAATTTCTCTGGTTGGGTAATAATTTCCCGATTAGATATCGTGTTACGACATAAATTATCGAGAAAAGAAAAATAAAAAAAAAAAAACAAACGAAATATGTACAGGGAAAGAGGGTAAAAACTTGTGATGGGGCTTTATTCCAGATGAGCTACGTCGACTATAAGGGGAGGAGGGCGTAAATCAGCAGACGTAGCAAAAGTAAATGTGTCAGTAATAAATTATGATTTTTTTTGTTTTTTTTTTTTCATTTTGGCACAGTTTGTTGTTTTTGAGAGAAACCTGAGAGATGAAATGGTGGTGAAAGTAATCTTAAGGATTGGGGAAAAAATTTGGTTAAGGTTCTTATTTTTTTTTTGCAATAGATAAATTAGTCAAATGGAGATATTATTCACAATAATTTGATAGAATAAGAAAAAAACAATATTATAAGAGTATATTATAAGGAAGAAGGTACATACGTATGAACCTATTTATTTCCAAACAAAAGGATCTCATGGAAGTATCGTTTTATCATGATGCGGTGAACATTTCCCATTTTTATAGTGGTGGGGTAGCGGGGGAGGGAGGGGGGGGGGGGTGTTAGGGGTAAAGTGTCATCATTTTGCTAGCTATAGAATTAGGTATAGGCGAATTTCAAATGACCGCAATATTGTTAAGACGGAATAAATTAAGGAGATAAGACATCCACCAGAAGGAATTAAATTAATTGGAAGAAATTCAATTTGTGTTTGTTCCTGAAAAGCGAGAGATTTTTTTTTTCTTTTCTTATTCGTGACATCTTTGGTTTATTGCTTTGAAACATTGTAAGAAATAGACATAAAATAAATCTAATATATATTTTTGGCAAGATAAACAAAAAAACAAGGTATGATAGATTGAACAGATTCGTTTCAAAATGTACGACCTTTGTTGTATAGCCCCCCAAGGAAAATGTATTAAAAATGGTTGATCCTCAGATCATAGCATTAGAAGACAAACGTAGCAATATTCCCAATGATAAATACCATATGATCAAAAATAAACGTCTTTAAAATAGAAAAATTAAGTTTTTATGGAGAAATACTCTTTTTTAAAGACTTCAAAGTCTGTTTGCACCTCCTGTTAACAAATTTATTGTGGATTTATAGAAGTGAAACATTAAATATGAATTACTATCTTTATTTATGATCGAATTAATATGACTTTGCATGGAAATCCTTTAAGTTATTCTGGAGGCAACACTGTTTCTAACATTGTCTTTGGTAATTTTTGTTTCATAGAAAATTTTTTGTTTGCAAAACTTTACCGCACAAATTTTATGATTGAAATTTGTAAGTTAGGGGTCTCTGAGTGTTAAAAAAAAATATGGCACTTTTTATGGATTGTGCTACAGCCGCCAATTTGAAAATCACATTTTAGTCAATAGCTTGGGTGCGACTGATAGTACAAAAAAATTTGTCAGGATATCTTTGATAGCAAACTTTATTGTTTTTCTTTTATGCGTAGGTATAAGATTTTTATGAAATACTTACTCTTTCGGATTCGGAGTTAAAGTGCCAAAAAGTATGTTTTTTTTTTTAAAATCGCAGCTTAAGCACTTATAGACGATGATGACAAGTAAACTAAGAGGAATATTGGAGAAAGTTAAAAGCAACTTTCACATAAGTGATAGCAGCACTAATTTTCAGGACAAGGCAGCGAGCTGAAAAACTTTTCAAATTAAGAAGCTTATTATCTGATGTCTAGGAACATCCAAAACTCCAGAAATGCTATTTAAGAAAGACAATATATTGATAATCTGGTCACGAAACAGCAATGCGCAGAAAAAAAAGAACTCATCAGCATGTGCTTTAATGAAATATACTTCAATATCGATGAATAAGGATAAATATTAATGTTTTCCTCAAATGCTTACATTACCTTATATTTTAATTAAAAGCAAATAAAGTCAGTCAGTATCCTTAAGAGTTGTAGTAGTCTTTATAAATGAATTTCTTCAAGGTAGATTTCTTTTTTACTATTCTGATTTGTGTTGTATTGTGAATCGCATTTTATTAAGCTCAACTCAACATCAAAAACAGAATTTATTGATTCCTCAGTCCTGAATGTCCTTTTCTTACTCTGTCATGATTTTTCCTTATACACATAGCATAGAATATTCTCCCCCAATGAATATTAAATTTGACTCGAATCAAAGTAAATCCGAGAGATTTTTTGATTTTGCAGATACAAAAATAAGAAAAAAAAAGTAAAAACAATACAAAGGTTCGAGACATAATATTGTTTCTCTGGATGTTTTCATCCATCCTAGAAATCATTAAGAAATAAGGATACGGGTTGGAAAATGAAAAGAGGGCAATCTAAAAGAAAACAAGCAAAAAAAAATATGTATAGGTACCTATACAGAAATGGGCACACACACATATAAAAAAAAAAAAAAAATACGAAACGAAAATTAAAACGAAAACAAAAAAATAAAAACAAATGTCAACATATCACCATCATCATATCATGTTGATTATTTTATGTATGTGTGCCGAAAGTGGAATCATCAAATCCGACAGCCTGTATGATGCTGTCCCAGATTCCAGTAACCAATATATATAAATTCCCTCCGACTTACTCTCCCAGGATACATTACACACAGTAAAACGAAAATAGAAAAAGAAATAAAAAATATATTTCCATCCTTCTTCTGTTTTTTTTTTTTAGTTCATGTTTATTTTACACACACATATGATGAGGGAATGAATTGTAGTAGAATTCACTTTGATTTAATCCTTTTCCTTATCCTTGCCACATTACAAGATACAAAAAATGTATATACGTACCATACATACAATATGATATGGGTGGGAGCGAAAGGGTGACCCATTGTCCCCTTTAGCATCACCCGTCGCCGCCACCACCGCCGCCGCACTACCGCCACCGCCGACGTCGTTGTGCGTCGTCTTCACACTGTAGAAGGATTGCTCCCATAGGAGGAGTAACGCACAGATATATTTCACATTCACTTTTGCTGTGTGTACTTGAGAACCACCTCAATTTACATATCTACAGACAGACTATATCTATATACAGGCTACGTTATCCTTATTTTCTTGTTATTTATTTTTTGTTCTTATCTGGTTTATTGTTTAGACTTTTAAGAGTGAGATTGACGTATAAGAGGATGTTAAGTGTTAGCCTGATTTGCGAAAAGATAACACGGATACTTTATCACAGGCAGTCATCATCAACAAAGTAGGTATGTAGGTACAAACATAACACTCTTGTATCTGGATACCACCTATCTGTTCCATATACTGCTGAATTTCTGCTTTTTTGTATCTTTAAATATTTATATCCTGGTTTTTGTTTCATCATATTTTGATATAAATCATTTAATGAACTTGAAATGTTACCAAGGATTCATTTATTAAAATTTCTAATGGTTGTAGGATGTAGGTAGGAACGATCTAAGGGGTGCGCAATAATTGTGTAATAAGGCTGGTTTTATTTAATTCTTTGAAAATTCATGCATATGTGTTGTGCTTTCATTATATCATCATTGAAATAATATTTATTTTTGTCATGTTTGTAATTTTTCTTTTATTTAAGACTTCGAACAGACGCGAACACACTAGGAAATCCTGAATTAGAATTCTCTTTGAAGTTTAAATTCTGTTGTTTTATTACCAACTTATACCTATGTTAAAGATATATTAGGTATATAGGAATTCAAGACGTCATATAGATATGAGTGGTGGTGGCAGGTACCTACTACTCGAACTACTAGGAGTTCCTGAAATGTAAGTGGTATAAGACGCTGAACCCCATTTTCGACGGTTTTCAAGCATAAATCGGCCGATACTGCTGCAATTTCACGTTCGATATTCGTACGAAGTTCATCATTCGTCGCTTGCTTGTTAGCATAGACAATAGACTTGACGTAGTCCCACAGGAAATAGTCTAACGGCGTCAAATCGCACGATCGAGGCGGCCAAGCGACTGGACCATTTCGTGAGATAACACGTTCTCCAAACTTGGTTTCCAATAAATTGATTGTGATATTCGCTGTGTGGCTTGTGGCGCCGCCGTCCTGTTGGAACCACATGTCCTCCAAGTCCATATCATAGAATTGGGTCCAAAAATATTCGGTTATCATTGAACGGTAGCAATCCCCATTCACAGTAACGTGCCGGTCTTGATCATCAAGGAAGAAGTACGGCCCAATGACGCCGCCGGCCCATAAACCACACCAAACTGTAATTTTTTCGGGATGCAATGATGACTCATGGAGTACGTGTGGATTGCTGCTTGACCAATACCGCATATTTTGTTTATTGACGAAGCCATTCAGCAAGAAATGAGCCTCATCGCTGAAGATGATTTTTCGATGGAAATCCGAATCATTTTCAAGTTGTTGCTCAGCCCAATTCACGAACATACGACGCTTCTGGTGGTCAAGCGGCTTCAGTTCTTGCGTCAATTTAATCTTGTCAAGATCTTTTCGCAAAATTCGCCACAACGACGTCACAGAGATGTCCAACACTTGAGAACGACGTGTGAGAGACACATTTGTACTTTCTGCAACTGAAGCCTCAGCGGCAGCAATATTCTCGACACTGCGGGCACTTCTTTGTCTCACTGGCACGGGAACATTTTGTACTGTGCCTGTGGATTCAAATTTTTCCACTAGACGCTCAATTGTTGATCTGCTAGGACGATACGATTATGACGACCATTAATTGGACGTAGCGCTCTTAACGTTGAGGCCACTGACTCCGAATTTCGGTAGTAAATTTTAATAATTTCGACTCAATGTTGGCTCGTATATCTTTCCATCATGAAATGGCAAACCTTACTGAAGAGAAATGTCAAAAGAGCGGCAAGAAATATGGCGTCGTTTGCTGTCTCTGTTGCTTTACTTTTGTAGCGTCTCTGTTGAAAAACCCTGTACATAAACTATCAACATTTTTAAAGACGAAATTCTCAAAATTTTAAAACTAAGTATATGTACGGTAATTTATGTTCAAAGTACATTTTTTTTGTATACCTAATTTGAATAACAGCACGGAACAACAGTTCGATACGTGATATACTCTTAAATTTATCTTCGGTCGGACAAAATTGTTTGTGAAGGTAAAGTTTCATTCCGAATTACGTTGGTGTATACCTACTCTAGGCTTTAATGAAATTCAACATCGAATTACCGGATTCTTATGAAAACTTCTGAACTATAAGAAAACGAAAAAAAAATCCAACTTGTCGCGTTTGTTTTTCAAGTTTTTTTTTTTATCAAAAAACTATCCGATCACAGATTCTACTTTTATCGGCTTATTTCTGTTAAAACTCAAAAAAAAAAGGAATATGAACAAAAAAAAAATACATTTATCATTTTATTATTCCTTTCTAAAAAAAACTTTTGCTTTTCAGCGATTGCCAGCATGTGCAACAAAAGGGAAACTTTTTTGTCAGTTTATCCCTTTTTACAGCTCAGCTCAGCTAAACTTTACTTTCTTGCAAGATGAAAACCAAGAGGTTTCCTTTTGATATCTATAACCGAATAACCATGGTGACATGGTTTCGAGTATGGGGGGAAAAATTCAACTTCATATCATATCCGTATTTCCGGTGAAAAACATTAAATTTTCCATTTATCATGTCACCACATTTTATAGGTGCATGGCATATATGTATACGTATGTATAGGGGGAGAGAATCAGATACATTGTATCCTTGAGATGTGGTGTGTGTGTGAGTAAAGTGCGTGTGGTTTTCTGAGAAGAGGAATACCTTCATTTTATGATTTAGGTACATTTTCTCAAAGTGATTTATTGCATTTACCATTTACCATTTACCGCATTCTCCCCATATACCTATAGATAAATCCGTCTGTCTGATGTGCTTCAAAAACAACATAAGCAATCTTTGCATTGAAATAAACTTACATAATTATATGTATGTACCTACATATTTGACTTGGGACAATAACTTATACTATATATTTCTTGCCAAGAAATTCATAATTAAAATCAATTTAATCCAATTAAAACACCATAAAATCAAATTAATCACTTAACAAACCTAATACTTAACGGTGTTTGATACTCTCTTAATGCTTTTTGAGCTCCTTCTCTCTGTCTCTTCTAAAGGAAATACAAATTAAAATTGAGATATCAAATTCTCTGTGGTTAAACGGTTTTTTATTATTTTTTTTTTTGCACTCATTTAATCGCAAAACTTTTAATTCGAAATCAAGAGTGCTTTATTGGCTGAATCCAAACAGATTAATCTATCCATGCTCTGCGCTGTGAGAGAGATTACAGTATGGGTATATACTCGTGTAACGTACATATAAAAATTGCATTTATTTTGGGAAAAGAATTTTTTGGATGTGGTTGATTTTTTGTGTTGTTGTTGTTGTTGTTGTTTTCTGGTTGAAAATAAAAATTCCGTTAATGGATTCAAGGACAATCACTGTCTGCGATAATAATAAACTAAAGAATGGCTAAAATAAAATAAGAAGTTTCCGGTCACAGTGTGGTGCGCATGCAAGAACACTATCAGACGCGACGAAAAAACTCTTACAAAATTAAGAATTGTAAATTTGTCTATATAGGGTCTTTCTAGAAGGACGCTCGATCAAGTTTGTGAGATAAACACTATTTTTTTTTGGGAGGTTCAGCGTTCAGTGTTCAATTTGGTGGATGGCGTTGTAGACTTTCGATTTTAGATAATGCACAACAGAAGGAACAAATCTAAAGGCCTTAAATCGCACGATCTCGTTGGTCAATTCACGTCACTACCACTCGAGATAACCATCATGTCCTCAAATCGCTCGTGCGAAATGTCATGCGGGCTGTGTGGCACAAAGCGTTGGCCGCATCGTCCTGTTGGAACTATATGTCGTCGATTTATGCCACAAAAAGTTAGTTATCAAAGCAATGCCAGTTGCCATTTGGGAAAAATATACGAACCTACCATTCCGCCAGACCAAAACCATCACCAAACAGTGACTTTCTTGAGAATCAGGATGCATTTGGTGCTGATGGCTTATCTTGCGTTGATTGGTATCGTCCCAGATCCATCAATTTTGCTTGTTCACACATCCAATCAAAAATGGAGCCTCATGATGATTTTTGTTGGCAAAATTTGAGACAGCTAATACTAACTACTCCTGGGTTCTAGCAACGAACGCATAAAGCATTGTCTATGGTAATCTCCCTTAAATCCCGGGTTAAGTTAGATTGTATAGTAGTGCGAGCGCAGATACTGACGCAAAAGTCGCAGAAAGATAAGCTTTCTGTGAACTTTGAGAAATTGATTGTCTTGGGTTTTCCAGTAGGTACACTCTAACGGACATCAGCACAGCAGCTATGTTTTCAGCAGATCTTGAAATTCTGGTGTTGACTGATTTCAATCGTCAAATAGTCGACTAGTCAAGTGGTTATGGAAGGGATCAAAATTATGTAATGCACGGAACGTTTCTCTAAGGGAGCACTGATTTTAAAGAAAAAAATTGATGCTTTGGACACGATTTGGATAAACAACATAACCTTCCATGGTGAATATTAATGCGTTAACTATAAACGAAATCTTGCCAATCTAAATCTAGCACTCCTTATGTCGCATAATGAACTCTGGCGGCAATTACAAACTCCCACTTTTCGTAATCTCGAAATCACAAAATCATTGAAAATTTCCAAAAATTGAAACTAAGCCCATAATCCAAAACTATATTTTAGATTAATGGCAAGTTTAAGAGTCACTTATGTCATTTATGAAAACAGTTTTCTAGAACAACAGTATATACCTTGGATGGCCCTCTTGGCGTGTTCAAAGAAGTTTAACTCCCTCTTGGGTCCCCAGTCTCGCTGACGCAACTCCGTTGCGTCCCTTAGCGTATGTTCAGTCAGCAGGCAGGCACCTATGTTAACAGTTCTCTTGAACGACGGTATGCGATATATCGATTGATATTTGCCAGATTTTCAGATGCGAGATGTAAACGCAAGATTGTTAAAATCAGCAGTATTAATTTGAGAGATTTCTTTATTAGAAGATTTTGATTTGCGGGATATCGCGTATAATGGTTCCATTGCCTTATACTATACTGAATATTCATTTCTAAAATGACCACTATAACCTGCAAATTTCGAGTGTCCGTATATTGAAAGACCCTTTACAATATCTGTCGGACATATAGGTTAGACAGGTACCTATTTTTAGCTGCTTGAAGCCAGAACCCCGAACTAAAAATTTTTGGGGCGGGTTAATCGGGTTCGTTTGTCCACCATTTCTCCACGTTTGTTCAGGAAAAAAAAATCATTTGTCCACCCTCAGGTAAAAAGTTATTAAGCTTTTCTTTTTTATATAGGAAAACCCCAAAATCAAAGCACTTGTCCAAAAACGTCAATTTTTAACTTTGGAGGATGGGACGAAGTGCATTCGTTTGTCCACCGGCCAGCGGCCTCCCTCAGAAAGAAAAAATATTCAGCTTTTAAATTTTATAGCACCCAGCAAAAAAATTTCAAAATTTACTTAGCAAAATCGATTGTCCAACAAAAAGGGTTTCCTATAAAAACAGAAAAGCTCAATAACTTTTTAACTGAGGATGGAACAACGATTTTTTTCCTGGACAAATGGTGGACAACCCGCCCCAAAACTTTTCAGTTCAGGGTTCTGGCTTCACGTATATTTAGTAGTATATTTAGTATTCCTAGTTTCTTATCTAGTTTCCCTAAATATTTGTTCAATGTCCTATTTTTAATTTAAAACCACCTCAGCCTCAGCAGTCATCACCATACATACCATTTTGAATTCGAACCATTGTCGCGTCGGTTTTACAATGTTTGCAAGTTAAACTAATACCAAGTAGTGTCTGTGATATAAAATAACAAGTCTTGATTAACAGGTAAACAGGACTTGTTATAAGGGCTCCGCCACTCTTTCATTAAAAATGTTTTTATTTTTGATTTTATTTCTTAGTTTTTATATTTTCAATTTGCTAATTTCTTACTTATAAACTTCCTTAATTGTTATTTTTTTTTGAATGAAGAAATGTTAATCGATAACAGGTGTTTTTTTAATAAAATTTTCTACAAACAATAATTTATTAAAATTTGTCTGTTTCAAAGATAAATGAAATTTTTCAACTTCGATCTAAAGATTTAAATATTTTAAGCGCAACATACACTTTTAAACTTTTGAGTTATCAATAAATTCGATATCGATTCGAAAAATGCACTTTTAAACTTTTCAGTTATCGATAAATTCGATATCGTGCAAAATGAACTTCTACATAAAATGTAATGTAGGTAAGTTATAATTTTCAAGACTGTGTGGGAAAAATAAAACAGATTTAAATACCGAAAAGATCACTATCTGTACTCAGAGGCAATTATCAAAATTTGTTAACACTTTCTTCGTTTATATTTTCTTTTATTTAATGAAAGAAATTATAATGATGACATAAGAACAAACAAAATGACCTAAGAAAATAGCTTAACTCATAAAAATGCTCCAAGAATAGATATTTTCGCTCCAAAAAAAAAGAAACATTTGTGAATCTGTTAAATTAATTAAATCACAAAGAATTAAAAAAGAAAAAATAATTTAAGCAAATTTTTGCAAATAAAATGTTGGTACACAATCAAATTGATTCTCTCATTTAATCAGTATTTCAAATATTCTATTAACACATGTTACTTATTTGTTGCTAATTTTTTTTTCTTTATTTGTTTATTAATAATAAAAAAAAAAAAACATATCTTTCGGAGCATATTATATTTTGATGTCTGTGATTCTTATTAGCTGACATATGATAACTCTTGAGGGTAGCTGTCTGTTTAAACGAGCATTAAATTTAGTTGTCCTTGAGTGGCATAAACATTAAAGAATGGTAGACATTATGTCATTCGCATTTAATGAACAAACATTTCTCAAAGTTTTTTTAGCTGCGTTGCCATTAAGAAATAGGAAATTCAAATATATTCCATCAGGGAGTGGTCTTATCCTTCAATGAATTATTTTCATTGATTAATTTCATATATGGATTTTGGAATGGAAGTGTACTTTTTTTCTTCTTCTATGTTTGACTAAGAAAAACATTCTGAAGAGATGTGAGAACGAAAGTTGTTCCCACGATAGGGTTAAATGACAAGGGGAGCCATTGAAATGTTAAAATACTATCTAACACATAAGTGTTAAATAAGATCTTCTTTTCGGTTTTGATGTTGAATTTTTGGAACCTACAAAACTATCTATAAAGATAAACTTTTAACCTATGCTTTACATAGATAAAATAAACGAATGTCTTGCATGTAGGTGATGCCTATACTTACTCATAATATGGGGCTGGTGGTTTAGCATTTTTGCAGTTATGAAACATTAATTTATGAATTTAGATAAGAAAGTTATGAATGAGCTCTTTAATCATTCGAAACAGTACTCCTACGATTATATCGATTTTATTCGATATTGGTTCGATATTGGAAAATAGAAATTGTTGACAAAGTTGTTGAATAGGATCGTGAGGTATAGCGTAATGACTTCCTTATGATGTAGTTGAAAATCTTCCACTTTAGCAAAGGGTGTTTTTGTTTTGAGGTATAGAACTTTGAAATGGAATAAAACAAAGATGATTTTTTTAAATTGACATGAAATTTACTTTATTCGAAAGATAATCTTCTGGCATTATAATTTAGATATGATTTCTGGTATATGACCGCCGCCGCTGGCTCGAACGTAGTCTTATCTGGAGGTCCAAATTTTCAATGACTTTTTCCATTATTTGTGGCCGTATATATAGGCAATAACGCGGCGAATGTTGTCCTCATCCAAGTGGTCAATCGTTTCGGGCTTATTGGCGTAGACTAGCGACTTCATAAATATTCCCACAGAAAATAGTCAAGCGGCGTTAAATCGCACGATCTTGGAGGCCAATTCACGGTTCCGTAACGTGAAACTATGCGGTTTCTTTCCATTAAATCAAATGTGGCACGAGCTGTGTGACATGTTGCGCAGTCTTGTTGAAACCACAGCTCCTGCACATCATGGTTGTTCAATTGAAGAACGAAAAAGTCAGTAATCATGGCTCTTTAGCGGTCACCATCGACTGTAACGTTCTGGCCAGCATCGTTTTTAAAGAAGTACGTACCAATTATTCCAACAAACCAAACAGTCAATATTTGTGGATGTAACGGTGTCTCAACACACACTTGAGGATTATCATCACTCCAAATACGGCAGTTTTGTTCATTGACGTATCCATTCAACCAAAAGTGAGCTTCATAGCTAAACAAAATTCGCTTATGAAAATTGGGATCAACGGCAATCTGGTTATGGGCCCATTTGGGCACAATTTGGAAGCGTTGTTCAGGCGTCAGTCTATTCATGTTGAAGTGCCAAACCAAACTAAAAATAAATCACCTGACAGCTGACAAAAAATGGCCGCCCGTTAAAATAGTGTTGCTAACTTCAAATTCTATATCTCTAAAAAAAAACTCCCGTTATAATAAAACTAATAAAAATGACAAAAATCAGGTATTATGTTCGAGAGCATTTTTCGGCGGCCTTCGAAAAAGTCACGCATGATCCACAAAGGCTGGAATTTTAATATGATGGTGGCCCCAAAATCCACGCAAAAGTGGGTCATAATTCCCTAATATTAGAAAGGCAGTCTGTCTTAAGTCCAAAATTTTCTTTAAGATTTTAAATTTTCATAAGAATTTTTTATTTTTTTATAAAATTTGCGGGAATTTTTAAAAGAAAGTGGTGTTAATTGTAATTTAGAGTCCAATGAAACCTATATTTTTTTAATTAAAGAACAAATATGGCCATCACACACTGTATGAATTGAGCCTAGGTAAATCGAAACGTGTAGTGGAGAGAGATGAAGAGTTCGGAATGAAACGAACAAAATATTCGTCCTTGGTTCGAGTGGAATAACAAAGTTTAACTACTAATACACATAAGTTGTTTGTTTCTAGACGAAAAATCAATCGGTTGCCGTGACCACTCAAATTTGTATTTTTTGTAAAAGCAAAAGATTTTTTGTGTTTTTTATTCTCAAATTGAAAGAAAAAATATGTTAAATTTTTAAAAAAAAAATTAGTTTTAAATTTTTTTTTTACATTTTTTTTTTCAAAATTTTAAGTTTGAAAATTAATTTTTGAAAAACTAAAACTTTATTTTAAAACACAATAAAAGAAGAGACTTTCTGGCTTTACAAAAAGGTATATCATGACATTGTAGGTGTAACCGTTGTTTTTAAATATTTTTTTCTGTTTTAAGTCATTTTTTTTTTTAGAAAATTGCCCCTCCTGCCTAAACGGGGGATATAGACCCCCCCATAGGTTTTTTTTTTAGCTCTTTAGTGTACCCTATACCGATCACCTAATTCTGGTTTATAAAATACAAAAATAAAATCTCGCAGACATGTCATGTTATTAAACAGTGAATTGAAAATAGCCCGACTAAATGTTGCGTGGCCATTATTTTTCAAGCTAAATTACATCCATGAGCAGGTGTGCCATAAACCTTCAGCAACTTTTTTTTTTTAAATTAAGAAAAGTAAATGTCTTTTTGCTTGTTTTTAGGATGGAGACAATAGCTTTTTAGATCCCCCGGAAGTCATGAAATTGCTCTTATAAGAAGCGAAGTAGATTCATTTTTCTCTGCAGTAAATGCGTTGTGTTCAACTTCTTGCACGATATGTAGGTATACAAGTACATGCATCCTGTCACAGTCACAGCCCATCAACTCAAAAACGATTAGTCTCCTTATTGTTCCTGAATGTTCTCTGTGTATGTAGGCACCTATGTACATATAATTTGCGTGTACAATTGTTGTTCGTTTTTTTTTTGTGTTGAATTATTAATAATCTAATAATCTAATAATCTCTATATAGATGCAACATCACGCAAGTGTGTTAAAATCCTTGACTGATGAAGCTGCAAAGTGCTACAAAATTACCCTGGAAACGCAATGATGGTTATGACGTGATTACAGTAGTATTCATGTTTTTTTTTTTTTTTTTTTTTTTTATTGTTGTAATTTCAAATCAGAAAAAATATATGCACCTACATATCTGCAAAAATGGGCCAATTACCTACTTCCATTGTTTTATTTTTTATTGATTTAGGTATTATTATCTTTGTCTCCCTGATTTTTTTTTTTTTTTACATCCTATATAGGTATGCAGGGTAGGTATACCCGCACCATTTTATATCCCTGACAAATTGGCAAAACGGGATACATAAACGAAACGGATATGGTTTACCCTTGTGTTTTATATAGATTTTATTTATTTATTTCTATTTTTTTTTTGCGTCAGGAGATAAAAAAAAAAAACAAATGAATCATTGTAAAGTCTCTTCCATGGTTCAACTGTAGGTATTATGTCTACACATACATATATAAAAATGACAAAGTGTCCTGGTGCTAAAGGCGCACAACACAGCACACACACGATTTTCATCAGTCCAGTTAAATATTCGCACATATTATTAAACTGGGTGTTCCAGCCCAGAATGACTACCTAGTTGTTTCCTAGATTATTGGAACTAAAAGTAGGTATGATAAGAGTTGCCGCCATTGATTGTTTTTTACAACAGAACCACTCTGTTTATTTAATATTTGATAAATACCTATAGAATTCTAACTAAACATTTGTGAGTGACTTATTATATAATCAACATTTTTGCTATTAAAAAATTGTATTTAATTAATTTTAGGGCCGTTTTCTTAAACGAAACATTAGTTATTCAATAAAAAAAAAAAAAAACATGAATTTCCAAAAAAAATTCCTAAAATTTGTATCTTATGGTCTACTTGATTCCTTGCAGGGAAATCGAAATATTTTTACCTCCAAAAATAACGGTACCTGCTGTGAATTGGTTATGAAAGAGGTTTTTTTTTTTGTTATCTTGGAAATGCATTAAACGGGTTCTTAACATTCTTGTTAATGGTCAAACTGATTTCGAGCAACATTTGTATGCAGGAGGTATCTTTAAGTCAAAATAATAATTTTAAAAATAAATAATATTGGAAATGTAGTAGGTAACTAATCAAATAAATATTTTCTGGATTTGAAAAAAGTTCATGCGATCCATCAGTTGTGCACTTTATTTTGTTTATATTAATGATAATTAAATTATAAATTAATATGTACTTTTTCAAAAATGCAGCTTTCTTTCCATAAATTCGTCTAATGCACCATACGAAATCGGCCCTTAGAAAAGCCAACCATTACACTCTGAATCACCCTGTAGCTGTATTCCCTAAAACAAACAGTGTCCTTTTTTTAAAAAAAAGGTAAACAGTCATATACTGTGTATATAAATTTATTTGTGATGTATTGCTGGAGGCTTGTAGATGTATGTACATATGTACATATAAATGAAGAACTGAGAATAAAAATGATGTTGATTGTCAGGTGGGAAAACAATGGACTATATGAAGGACATAAATATGTTTTTGTGTATATATTTACCTACCTGTATATCTATAGGCTTCGGAGTTATGAAGTTTAAAAAAAAAAATTGTTTTGTTTCTACGTGTGAATCAGTGACATGTTGGAAAAGAGATATATACATACATTACATGACATTACATATATAAAATGGATAGATTTTGTTATGTTTGACATTTTTATCGACAGACATACACATCGCTTTCGCTTATACATACATATATTATCACAAGGATGAAAATGAAGTTTTATTGTTTTTTTTTTTATTTGGTTGTGGCTCAAAAAATGTTTTTCGAATTTTGACAAGTCAATCAAAATAATCAAAACAGATATAACATATATATATACACGCAAATATGTAGATTAAATGTATCACAAAAAATTTGGTGGGGTTAGTACCTATACAGAAGTTCATAATATGATATCAACATATGTATGAATATAGGTAGGTATGTATGATATTTATTTTATTAAACAACCCGTGTTAGCAAATCAAATTTGGTGAGTTAACTCAGGATTAACTGGATAGATACTTTTGATGTTTTATCCACCGAGTTTGTTTGGTCATACCGTATGCATTATCCACCAAAAAAACTGCTTATTCGGTTCATTACTTCTGGAGTTAGTAAGCTCTGGTTTAACTCACCATTGCAAAACTGAGCGTAAATGAGGAAAATAAACATATGTTATGTAACCCTTTAATTTGAAAAGCAGTAATTACGAAGTATTACAACATGTGAGATAGACTATTCTTTTTCCCTATTTTTGGAAGACAGCACTGTCTCTTATTTAAATCGATAGATTTTTCATTACTCAACCGCACCAATGTCACCAAACATGCACCACACCATACCTTTTTAGCATTTTATAAGCCCAACACCACTATGGAATAATTGTTGGTGACTCTAACGCCCAACAGTTTCGATAGTAAGACACAAGAACTAGTTGGAAGATCATTTTGAGCCATTATCTAATTGCTATTGGTCTACCATTCGAAACCAACACAGACACTAAAATCACAATTTGTATCAATGGTTATCAAGCAAGTGGTCCCGAAGCTGTTTGGAAGATTCACCAATCCCCAATAAGTAGCTGAGCAAATCTAAAAAGCGTTTTTTTTAGACGTATAGAACTTTAAGTTGGCAACACTACTTTAACTGGTGGCCATTTTGTCAGCTGTCATTTGATTTATTTTTAGTTTGGTTTGGCATTTCACTATGAATAGACTGACGTCTGAACAACGCTTCCAAATTGTGCTCAAATGGGCCCAAAACAAGATTGCCGTTTGATTCCCATTTTCATAAGCGAATTTTGTTTAGCGATGAAGCTCACTTTTGGTTGAATGGATACGTCAATAAACAAAACTGCCGTATTTGGAGTGATGATAATCTTCAAGTGTATGTTAAGACACCGTTAAATCCCCAAAAACTGAATCTTTGGTGTGCTTTATGGTTTGGTGGAATAATTGGTCTGTACTTCTTTAAAAACGTTACAATCAATTGTGACCGCTATAGAGCCATGATTACTGACTTTTTCGTTAATCAATTGAACAACCATGATGTGCAGGAGCTGTGGTTTCAATAAGACGGCGCAACATGTCACACAGCTCGTGCCACAATTGATTTAATGGAAAGAAACCGCAGTTTCACGTTACGGACCCGTGAATTGGCTTCCAAGATCGTGCGATTTAACGCCGCTTATGACTATTTTCTCTGAGGATATGTGAAGTCGCTAGTCTACGCCGATAAGCCCGAAACGATTGACCACTTGGAGGACAACATTCGCCACGTTATTGCCTATATATACGGCCACAAATGATGGAAAAAGTCATTGAAAATTTGGACCTCCAGATAAGACTACGTTCGAGCCAGCCGTGGCGGTTATATGCCAGAAATAATATTAAAATTATAATGCCAGAAGATTATCTTTCGAATAAAGTAAATTTAATGTCAATTTAATGAAATCATCTTTGTTTTATTCCATTTCAAAGTTCTATGCCTCTAAAAAAAATACCCTTTATTAATCTAAATTATTGCTGTGTGGGTTTTTCTTGAAGCTCCAAGTCTTCTTAAATAGAACTTTCTCAACAATTCCTTTGACTTCACCTCCAGAACACAAATTCTTCTGTAATATGTTCTTTTCGCAAGGAAATTCCTGGCTTGTACGCAATAATGCTTCTAAGAATTTCAATTATTTTGTAGCCTATATGTAAACCTTAGGGCGGCATTAAGGATGAGGTATTGAAGGTTAACTATACCCCTTGTACAGGCAACCATCATCGGGCTGATATGTGTACCTATTTCACAAACAATATTTCATTTCAACCCACATCGAACAGAATTTCTATTTCTGACTACAGAAATTAGCTTGACCAACATCAACCCAGGTATAAGAAAACCTTTAAATAAAATCTTGAAAATTCGCACGAATTTATATTAGAGGAATACAGTCGAATTGATTAAGGTGCCTCAATTGCAATGAAGGGCAAAAATTCATCTCCATTTAATGTATACAGTACACCCCGATTACAGAAATTTTAAGATTTAATAGCGGTTATTGTTGGTGTCGATATAAACGAAAAAAAAATCGCGTGGAAAGAGAACATGAAACCATGCGGATTTGTTCGCTCTTGAACTTATGTTTAATGTTATAAAAGCACGCAAAATGAAACTATTCATTTTGCACCAATATTATGTGCTTCAGGAAAATCCTTTCTCCTATTTGTATACATCTTTCTTTTTTTATTTTATTTTTTTTGAACACTTGAAAGATTAAATAAATATTAATATATTTTTTCTAATGTTGATATTTCGTGTTTCAGAAGAATCACAGATAAAACTTTATATAATTTTCAATTCTATTGATGAAAAATGCGGAAAAAAACATTATTTTGTGTTTGTGAAATGAAATTAAATACAAACCATTCAATATTGAATTTGTGCGGGTGAACTATATAACTCATAGTTCCTATTTTTCTTTACAGAACCATGGATATAGGTGATGTTATTTTCATGTAAGACCTTAAAGAAGTTCACCTTTATTTAAAGTTCTGGATAAAAAGAGATTTCTAATGGATTTTGAAATAAATGTATTTGATTTTTTTTTTTTTTAAATTGAGAAACGGATGAAAATGAATTTAGCACTTTTCAATAAATATGAATATCAAATTTTCGAAAAAGAAAGGGCCTACAGCAACAGAAAACTTATGGTATTTTGCAGTACGAAGTTTTCCAACAAATGTGTAAGGGTACAAAACTTAACATTTCAAAGATCTCCTTTATGATAAAACAGTTGGTATTTGTAACGTTTTATTATGGAGCTTTGGCCTTGAGTGTACACGAACGAGTTTGGTATCAAATGAAAGGTGATGTGAAGCCCGATATGTGAGTAAAATATTTTCAAAATCGTTCATGGGAAAATCGAGATATTTGGGCTTGAAGTTGACGATTGCAAAATAAAGATTTCTGATTTTGTTTCAAATTATTATTATTTATTAGGTAAAGGGTTTTCCAATAAGAGGTGTTATTTTGATATTCAAAGAAAAATGGCATTTTTTGAGATAAATGATCGGATAAGACATTTTAAATTTTTTTTTTTTTTTTTTTTTTTTTTTTACGGATTAGCCGCGTTTTAACTCACAGCACCCAAAAATTAAGTTTACTATGGAAAAAGAAAACGATGATTCCATTGCATTTTTGGATGTGAAAGTGATGCGGAAACAAAATGGTACATTGGCACACACAGTTTACAGAAAGGGTACACACACAAACAGATACCTACACGCTTCTTCCCACCACCATCCTGCGAATTTGAGATCTGTTGTCTCTACACTTGTTCAGCGAGCCCACAGGATATGTGACAACGACCATCTTCCCGCTGAACTATCAGTGTTAGACAACGTTCTCAAAGCGAATGGCTACTCCAAGAAACAAAGATCATGGAAGCTGATTTCGTTAAAGGATAAGGAAGATAGCCAATTAGACAAAAAAGCCTTCCTGCCATATGTAAGAGGTGTAACAGACAGGGTGGGAAAAGTCTTAAAACGATATGGTATAAAATCCATATTCTTGCCACCTAAAAAAGTGACTAATTACCTCCAGTCACCGAAAGACCAATTCCCTCTACAAACACCTGGAGTATATGCGGTGCCCTGCAGTTGTGGGTCTTCATATGTAGGACAGACTCAGAGGAGTATTGCTACACGCTTAAAAGAACATATAAGCGCTGTAAGCAAAAAACAAAGAGAAAAGTCTGCCATATGCGAACATATACTCGACCACCCAGACGAACACCACTGGATTCACTTTGAACAAGCTAAGGTTCTAGCTAACGAGCCGCATTACATCCCTCGTCTGGTACGCGAAGCGATTGAAATTAAACGTCACCAAAATTTCAATCGGGACGACAGTTTCAATCTGTCGAGAACTTGGGATCCCATTTTAAACTCCTCACGGTCGATCCAATTACCGCTTAATACCAACAGAGATGCAGTGAGCACGGTTTGCTCCCAACCTGCGATTCAACAACAACAACAGCAGCAAGAGACAGAACCCTCTACGCACCGCTACAACTTGCGTAGCCAACATCGCTTGTAACATTTTCATGGCAGTTTCCCGGTGACCACGCTCAATGTAATTTGAAGCGAAACGTTCGGGGTGAGTACTGTATTGAACTCGCTAAATATTAAATATTTAAAACGCGGCTAATCCGGAAAAAATTTAAAATGTCTTATGTAAACAACCGCGAAAGCCTTAAAAGTTATATTGTAAGCCTGTACGGAGAGGCAATTCATAAATGCCTTCGCCAGTTTGAGAACTTACGAGTAAAACGCGCGCGCCTTTTAAGTGCATTAGCTTTCCTTAAAAGATGCCGTGATTGTGACGTGCTTCCCACCTGTGTAAAGTTAAAACCAATGCGTCATATATATGGTTCCAAAAAAGTTCTTACGACGGCGAGTGAAGTGTTATTAAAGCGATTAATAAGCTCCCATCGAAGTGATTTAAATACTATATCAGTAAAGCTATATAACATGCATCAACATCTTGCATGTATTCTAAGTGTAGAAGATTTCAATATGTGTGATAGAGTGACCTCCCTGCAAGCAACTAAAACCCAACAACTCTGCACTAAAAAACAACAACAAAAATTTGATAAACTTACCAACGCACAAGCCAAACAACCAGAAGTCAACACGATCGATCTGACTAGAGCCGTTGTTAATTTATCAAACACAACATTGAGTGCAGCAGCCAAAAGCATTCTTAGCAAAGGAATGAACTTTGCACCCACTCCACGACGTGTGCCGATTGAACATCTAATTGGCAGTGTAGAAGAATGCATTGCTCGCAACAAGTTCAACAGCATCGATACCGAAACAATTCGTCAAGACGTAGCGGTCATGATAAGACGAGCAAAAACACCATCGTCAAGCAATGTAAGTAGAGATGAAATGTTAGCTTTAAGTGCGTTGCGAAGGGAGGAGAATATTTTTGTTCTCTCTGCTGATAAAGGTAATGCAACGGTCGTAGTAAATAGATGTGACTATTTTGCCAAAATGAATGTTTTGGTTGAAGACAGAAACACGTATTTACCTGTTGATTACGACCCCACAGCTCGTGTTTTAAGGAAAGTAACTAAACTCATCAACGAAAATAAAGCGCTTTTACCACCTCAGCGCCTCATACCTTCGTGTACACAGCCACCGAAGCTGTATGGTCTACCTAAAATCCACAAAGAAGGGAATCCAATGCGACCAATTGTGAGTCAAATAAATGCCCCTTGTTATCTGATATCAAAGCATTTAGTTGATGTTTTTAAACCATTGGTTGGCCACACGGAACACCACATAAAAGATTCCTCACATTTTGTGTCTATTTTAAGTGGTTTAAAACTCGAAAATGATGAAACGATGGTGAGTTTTGATGTTGAGTCACTCTTTACTAATGTACCTGTGCAGGAGGTACTTATTATCATCCGTGAGCTTATCTCAACATCCGGCATAAACGAGAACTATATGCCGCTTTTGGAGTTTTGTCTTTCATCAGGATATTTTTGTTTCAACCAACAGTTTTATCTGCAAAAAGATGGCGTTGCTATGGGGTTACCTTTGGCCCCTTTAATTGCAGATCTTTGGATGGAGCATTTTGAGAAAAAAGCCCTGAACAGCTCCGGAGAAAAACCAAAAGTTTGGCTGAGATATGTTGATGATACTTTTTGTATACTTAAAAATTCCGCCATTTTGAATTTCTTGGAGCATCTTAACTCACAGCACCCAAAAATTAAGTTTACTATGGAAAAAGAAAACGATGATTCCATTGCATTTTTGGATGTGAAAGTGATGCGGAAACAAAATGGTACATTGGCACACACAGTTTACAGAAAGGGTACACACACAAACAGATACCTACACGCTTCTTCCCACCACCATCCTGCGAATTTGAGATCTGTTGTCTCTACACTTGTTCAGCGAGCCCACAGGATATGTGACAACGACCATCTTCCCGCTGAACTATCAGTGTTAGACAACGTTCTCAAAGCGAATGGCTACTCCAAGAAACAAAGATCATGGAAGCTGATTTCGTTAAAGGATAAGGAAGATAGCCAATTAGACAAAAAAGCCTTCCTGCCATATGTAAGAGGTGTAACAGACAGGGTGGGAAAAGTCTTAAAACGATATGGTATAAAATCCATATTCTTGCCACCTAAAAAAGTGACTAATTACCTCCAGTCACCGAAAGACCAATTCCCTCTACAAACACCTGGAGTATATGCGGTGCCCTGCAGTTGTGGGTCTTCATATGTAGGACAGACTCAGAGGAGTATTGCTACACGCTTAAAAGAACATATAAGCGCTGTAAGCAAAAAACAAAGAGAAAAGTCTGCCATATGCGAACATATACTCGACCACCCAGACGAACACCACTGGATTCACTTTGAACAAGCTAAGGTTCTAGCTAACGAGCCGCATTACATCCCTCGTCTGGTACGCGAAGCGATTGAAATTAAACGTCACCAAAATTTCAATCGGGACGACAGTTTCAATCTGTCGAGAACTTGGGATCCCATTTTAAACTCCTCACGGTCGATCCAATTACCGCTTAATACCAACAGAGATGCAGTGAGCACGGTTTGCTCCCAACCTGCGATTCAACAACAACAACAGCAGCAAGAGACAGAACCCTCTACGCACCGCTACAACTTGCGTAGCCAACATCGCTTGTAACATTTTCATGGCAGTTTCCCGGTGACCACGCTCAATGTAATTTGAAGCGAAACGTTCGGGGTGAGTACTGTATTGAACTCGCTAAATATTAAATATTTAAAACGCGGCTAATCCGGAAAAAATTTAAAATGTCTTATGTAAACAACCGCGAAAGCCTTAAAAGTTATAAAATGATCGGATGTTTATTTCGGTGGGTTTTTGCAAAAAAAAAAAAATAATAAAATTCCAAAACTCCTTTTTTCTCCGAAAAATAATATTTTGGGTCAGGTACAAACATTAAAATTTCAAAGCCTAAGATTTTGATGAAAACACAATCTGGATTTTTGCTTTTCTTGTTCTATATCTCTTTTAAGGTCTATTCAACTTGGAGTTAGTTGAATTGATGAATTTTTTGGGGTCAAAATATGATAATATGATTTTAGGTAACTTCACCTGCCCGCTATCTTTTTGGGTACCTATTCTTACTTCAGGGAGTTTAGGAGTTGACAGAAAATGTTAAGAATTTCAAGTTGAACATGATTTTTTTACTTTTTCTCGCTTCTACCAATAAAAAAACAAAATGGGGAAAATCACTGAAGAAATGAGGTTTGAAAAATTGGTGATTTAAGATTTTTAGTTTGTATTGAACATAAAAATTAAATTTTAAATTTTATTGAAAACTAATTTTAATGCCTTAATAATGTATATATGAAATCTAAGCATTAGTCCCTGGTATATCATATATTTATCTATATAACGGGTGATTTTTTAGCTGGTTTGGTTTTGGCAACACTGGTTTTGAAAGCTGACGTGTGTTTAGTACCTTGTGTCACTGTCAAACAGCTTCAGTTTGGTTTGCAATTTAACCATGGATCGTCTTACAAATGAACAACGCTTGCAAATTATTGAATTTTACTATCAAAATTCGTGCTCGGTTCGAAATGTTCATCGCGCGCTGCTTGTGTTCAGCGATGAGGCTCATTTTTGGTTGAATGGGTACGTAAATAAGCAAAATTGCCGCATTTGGAGTAAAGATCAGCCAGAAGCATTGCAACAGCTACCAATGCATCCCGAAAAAGCCACTGTTTGGTGCGGTTTATGGGCCGGCGGCATTATTGGGCCATATTTCTTCAAAGATGATGCGAATCGCAGCGTTACTGTCAATGGTGAACGCTACCGAGCGATGATAACAAACTTTTTTTTGCCCGAAATGGAAGTTCTTGACTTGCATGATATGTGGTTTCAACAAGACGGTGCCACATGCCACACAGCACGCGAAACAATGGCGCAATTGCGAGGCGAGTTTGGTGAACAGTTAATTTCACGTTTCGGGCCGGTCAATTGGCCGCCTAGATCGTGCGATTTGACACCATTAGATTATTTTTTGTGGGGGTATGTCAAGGCTAATGTCTATAGGGACAAGCCCGCTTCGATTGACGCACTGGAAGCCAACATCCATGCATTCATTCGTGAGATACCGGCCGATATATGTGAAAGAGTATGCCAAAATTGGACTCAGCGGATGGGCTACCTGAGACGCAGCCGCGGTCAACATTTGCATGAAATTATCTTTAAACATTAAATTGCAAGGTTCAAACTATCGATTCAAATAAATATTTCATTCATTTTTTCGAATTTTTTGTGTTTTTTTTTTTTTAAAAGTTCTAAACCTCTTAAAAAATCACCCATTATATAATTTTTAACTTTATATGGAAAGTCTTATAATCGACTTATAAACTCTCCTGAAGATCTTTCTGGCTTCCTTAATTACCATCCATAAAAATTCCCCATAACAATCCAACCCTTGTGTTTATATCATTTTGCTATTAAATAAAGAAAAAAGTTTAAACTCATCGAAACGTTTCCTTCTTAAATCTTCCCAGTTTGATCCCAGGAACCCCTTTAAACTAAATATCAACTTAAAGAATCTTCAACTTCAACGTCACATGCTCTTCAAAGACATTAACTTTCTCTCTCTCTCCTCTGGGTAGATACATTATTTTTAACACCATTAACCACAACAACAAGCCATCTCTCCATTTTGTATCTTAGAGATACAGTGCAGTATACACAACCATGGAAGTTAATCCCTGTTTTATGTGACATCACGAGTGGGCTGTTGGGGGTAGTAGTAGGTAGCTAGGTTCTCGTATTATATAGCGCTATAGTATCTGAAGATATAAAAATAAATCCAAAAGAATAATTAAAACCACAACATTGCTCCACATGATTCGCTTTACTGTCCTAGGTTCTCCCTGCCTTGTCTGGTCTTGTCTTGTCTTTTTTTTTGTGGATTTACTATATATCTTCAAGCTAAGCTCAAGAGGATCAAAGCCAAATGATTGAGTGGTCTGATTTGGAAAGATTTAATTTTTCCATTTTTACTTATTTCTTTTTGTTGTTGTTGTTGTTGTTGGTGCTTGCTTAGAGCTAGCTTGATTGTCTTCATTGACACCACTGCTGTTGCTGCAGCAATAGATATACATAATTTTATTTTTTTTTTTTAAATATGTTGACGATGATGGTGGGCATTTGTGGTGCACGCGGTTTTACAACTCGTTTGGATGTTGAAATCCAACACCGCCGCCGCCGCCGTAGCTTCGGTCGGTCGTCGTCCCGGTCCCGGTCAACCGCATCTCGTGCTTTTATCTGACAGCGCGGTGCATAACACCAGGCTTATATAGAAACAAAATGAAGTAATACAACAACACAACACCATCAACAACAACAGAAAAAAATGTTGTTGCCACTTTTAACCACTATTGCCGCTGTGTGACATTTTAACGGTTTTTTTAGTCCATTGAACTTTTGGAATTTTCGGTTGTAGTTCGATAAACCGAAAAATCATTATGAAAGCATTTTAGGCTTTTTCGCTTGTTAGTAGAATTATTTTTAAATTGAAAATAAAGCAAGTGAAAAGTTGTGGAAAGAATGTGGATCACATTCAATTTTTATTCCATAGGTACTGAAGATGGAGAACTATTAGGCTAAAGATTCCAGACTTTCATTATTTCGATTTAAAATGATAATCATTCGATTTTTTTGTTTCGGTATATGGAACTATCTAAATAGAGAATTCGATTGTGGAACCTATTCCACTAACTAACGGATTAGTTTCATGACATTACAGGGTTAAATAACTTATTTAATTTTTTTTCAGAGTGCACATTATTTGCTAAAACCGTTAAAATCTTTCAATAAAATGTCATTTTGTCACATTATTTCGTCACTTTATATAAAATACCTCAACGGCAACCCTAAACATACTCGCAACGAAATGAAATCGAATGACTTACTCCGGTGTTGGATATATGCAATGGAGTAGCTTTGCTTATAGCGTGTAGGTTCGAGAACGAAGAACAGGTTTTCCAGAGTCAACTCTCCATCTCGGTGTGGATGGCTTTTAATGGTGGAATGCCCAAGTATAACGGATGGGGTATCCACGTAGCCGACGCGGACGCCATTGTCGTCATCATCAGCGTCATGTAGTATCTTTTTGATTTTTTTTTTTTGGTTGGTTGGTTGTTTGTTTGGTTGGCTGGTTGGATGGCTGAAATAGTTATATGGATGGTATGGAATCGCTGCATCATCGCATTGACTCAAAAGCATCAGGAATCAAGCATCACACCACACGTTTTCTCGTTCGTTCAAAATGCGCCACGGAAGAATGTAATAAATGAATGTGCGTGGGATTTCCCTGATATTATCTAATTTGATGATGCGTATCGGTCTGGTTCTGGTCTTGTTGGAAGTATTTCTTTTTTTTTTTTTTGGATTATTTTGTTTTATTTTTTTTTTTTGTCCAATAGTTGTTTAAATGTCGTTATATGTAAGTTTTTTGTTTTTTTTTTTTGTATTTATTTTTGATGCGATCTTTTGGTAACTGGTTTTAGTTAATTTGTGATGAAGACAACCAAAAAAAAAAAGAAGAAGAGTATATTAAGAGTGACGTTGCAATTTGTGCATTTTATAAAATAAAATTATCAAATTATACAGTGGGGTTCACTTGTTTTACTGCAATCATTTTTTTTTTTCAATTTTAATTTTTTCTTTTGAACTTAAAATCAGCTTTGTTAGAAATAGTGCACACTTAAAAAAACACCAATACAAATGCTAACTGGCAAACGGATAGGGAACTTGTCCTCTTGATTACTTTTCTTATCAATAAACATATTTGTGCTCTATGATATCTTTCCAATCTTTATAACTGGAGGCATGGCAACACTTCACCAACATTCCAATAAGTGTGTCGCATATTTTATGCAATATACACTGATTTATGAAAACTATGATTGTAGTAGTAAACGATTTTATATGATATATGCATGTATCCATGTGTTAAGAAGCTATTCGTCTGTTAAACGCCAAATTTGGGGAGTTAAATTTATTCATTCCCCTGCTATCGAATGTCACAAACCATCCTACATTTATTAATACAAATTTTGTATCTTTTCTGCTTTTTGCAGCACAAACTAAGCACAAAACAGCACAACTTTTATTTTTAAGAAAATCGTAATTTTGCGGAAAATGTATCCGTAAAATTTGCAAATTTGCGAATTTTGGAAAAATATTCACAATTTAGCACAAGTTGAGCACATTAAAGCACAACTTTTTTTTTTGAAAATCCAAAATGGCGATGCTAACTTCACGCTATGGGGCTTCGCGAAATTTCGTATCGCCCATAAAAGTTGCAAATATGTATGGGAAATTTTTTTTTTATCTTTTCGATTCTTAGAACGAAAAATTGTGCACATTACCGCACAACTTTGAATTTTAAAAAAATCTTGATTATGCAAAAAATTTCATGCGTAAAATTTGCAAAGTTGCGAACTTTTCAAAAAGATTTAAGGCAAGTTGCGCATATTAGAGCACAACTTATTTTACTTCACGCTAAAAAAAACGACTAGACTCTAAAATCAAAACGCTTGGTACGATTTTTTTTTTTAAATTACGGCACATGACAGCACAAGTTGAGCACTACAGCACAACAAAAAATGGCGATGCTTACTTCACGCACTACGTGCAAATCGATCAAAATTTACTATCAACTGATTTTGAGATCAGCTGGAACCTTATTCACGATTCACTGCTATCGATGATGATTCGGTGAGGGGCTGATGGTGTATGTAGGTTGAATGGTGATGTATGGTTCTGGTGTATGCTGTGTTATGCTGTTTTATGTTGAATTGGCAGTAATTATTCGGTTGGCAGTGAGTGATTGGTAAAATAAATAATTTCTGTTTCGGACTGAGGCGGCCGGCGCGGCACTCGGTGATTTTATTAGATTTCAGTAGTTAGGACAAAAGTCTAATGCTTTTCGTTAAAATTTAAGGCCAAAAAGCTTACAGTATGTATATTGAGTAATTGAAGACAAAAATAAAGAATAAACTCCCAAAAAATTGTTAAGGGAGAGAAAAAAGATTATTTTCTCTGACCCTTTATAATAGTAGTAATAGTATATTTCATAGTTGCATATAGAAAGTAACGTATACATCAGTTTTTACTTAGAAACCTACCTCTCTTGGTCATAAAAATAATAGAACAGGTTCGCTTTTGTTCTTTCAGTTCCTCAGTAATTCTTCCCAACATTAAAAATCCTTCCCCATGCTAAACGTATCTTCATATAGATACAAAATTTAACTAAACCTGACCTTCTGTAAACCAAACTCAACTACCAACTGGATTGAGCTATATAGTTGACCAATTATCAACATCAACATTATTTCTAAATTCCCAAAAATTGGCTGTGACCTTTTAAAAATAAATATCAAGTCACTTTTTACTTAAATTAAAACCGCCTATATGTACGTCGATTTGTTTTAAATCTTTAAACATTCCAAAAAAAGACTAAATCTCCTAGGTAGGCACATGACATAAAAACCAACCACTATAAGCATGTGTATAATTTTACAACCATCTTCATGTTTTTTTTTTTCCACTACCACTACCACTATATAGTGGTACCTATACGAGGAGTATCCATTATCTCAAATACTCTTGCTCATTTTTTTCCCCCTGAGAAGAAGATCTTGATTTTGAAAAATCTCACTTTTGTGTGGGCTTAAAGTCCTTCTTTTCTTTTAAATGATTTAGTATACCTATACCTACGTGTATGGTGTGTGTCTGTGTTAGTTTGTATTTTTGTGAAGGATGTTTTGAAGGTAAGATATTTTTATTACGTTTACTTAATTCTCTTTTTACTCCACTTCTTCATACTCTGCTGTATCGGATTCCTGTCCTAACAATGACACCCATTAACTGAACTTGACTTTCTTTATACAACGTGTATAGAATAAGAACACACAAAGCTGATGGGGAAGTATATAAAGCATAGTCATCTTCATCTTCAACAACGAGCAACGACATTATCATCATCCACTTCTACATCTCCATTATTCCATCTCTCCACATGTCCTACTCCCTTATATTGTCTCCTGTTTGTTGTTGTTTAACCAAAGAGGCCCAAAAGGAAGATGTGGCGCTGGATACCTAACACACAAAAACAAATAGGTATAGACTACTTATACATACCTTCAACATCAACACGCCACACGGAATGTAAGATGACTTTTTTTTTTTTTTAACCACACAAATGTGCGCTTACGTGATTAATGCCAACAACGAACCCAACGGAACCATCCCTCCGAACTTAAATAATTTTGTCGTCAGTCGTCATCGTCAGTTCGTCACTTAAAAGAGTGCTCGGGGAATAATGGGCTCAAAAATTGAATGCCTGCCGGTTTTTTTGTTTAAATCCTTTTCGTCGGAATTTAATTAGGAGGCTTGGTTTCTCACCACCAAGCCTACATGAAAAAAAAAAAAATTAATAGAACAAAATTTAGACAAATTCGAGGCTTATTAATGATGAGTATGATGTAGATGGACAAAGTTCGTAGGTATGACACAACATGACAAATTCCAAGAAGATGACTTTGACGTGATGACAATGCTAATATCGCTAGAATCTGAACCCAGCTGAATTGAACTGAAAACCCCCAAATTCACCCGATAGAAAATAAAAACCAAAAAAAAACCGCACCACAAAGTTCGACACCAATGCACATCACTAGCAGCGAGATAGCTAGCAGTAGCAGGCAGCAGCAGCACATCGCATCAGATAGACGACGCTCACAGAGATGTGTGATGACGAGCGTGAAAAAAAATCTTCATCAAATTTTTTTAAAGCTTTTTGTGAGTCCTCATTTTTTTTTTTTTTTTTGCATTTTTTAGGTCGACTTTACGGTTCTGTGTGTCGAGGAAAATGATTACTCACGAAAAGATTGACAAAGAGTGGCGTTCGTCGTTTGGTTGTTTGTTGGATATATACCCCAACCCATTGCTGTGGGTATAAGGGGTATATAATATGTACATCTATATACATAGGTATGTAGATATGTGTATGATGGTAGTTTTTGGAATGGAATTTTTGTAATTTTCCGCCTGTTAAACTTCTTAAGCTGAAACTTTTATTAATTTATGGCAATGTGACATGTGCGCGCATGTGACATTCTTGACACTTTCTATAATGGATGCGAATAAACTTTAGAGAGCTAGGGATTTTTTAATTCTTTATTGTTGTTGTTTTTGTTTTTTTTTTTCTCTCGGTTTTTTGTTTCTCTCTCGTTTTTTTTTTATTATTCTAAAATAAAACTTTCCTTAAAGTTTTAGCTAATTAAAATGAGAGTTGCTTAAGGAAGTGGAAAATCGATCCAAAAAAGTTATAAATGACTTTGAGTTCTTGAAGAAAACTAAATTGGTATAGGTATCTACCTACTATCAGTTTTGTGATTCAGCAGATGATAATAATAGAGTATAGACATCTAATTTGAATTGGTCTAGACTTTAGACAAATTTGAGTTTATTTAATCAGGTGGTGATAAAAATGTAAGCGAGATACTCTTTTAAAAATATTTGAAGATATCTCATAATTAAAAGTCAATAATCCAAGACAGACTGGGAATGAACTTTTAACATTGAACTAAAAAAATAAAACCGATGTTCATTTCTGTTTTTATCGATTTATTTTGTCGTGCAATATACAAACTCTCCGAGTAGAATTGGGCGAAAATTGTATTATCGATTATAATCGAACAATATTTAACCTAGATATTGAAAAAAGCTATTGAAATATATATAAGATAACTAGTTTGGCTGCCCGGCTTCGCACAGGTAGACAAACCTAAGCTTCACATAAAAATTAAAAACAAAATTATTATTTTTTTGATTTTTTGTAATCGAATATCTACTACTTTCTGGGTTTTAACCCATTTCACGTTATGAAAGGCTAAATTTTTAAAAATTTGTTAATCTAAATCCAACCTTTATTGCTTTCCCAACACAGAGAGAATTTTTGTAGGTATTCGAAAACCACTGTTTTATTTTTATCCCAATATACTCTATAAATAGCATTTTTATAAAGCAACATTTTAAACATAAACTGAATTTTTGAAATCGGATACCACTTTTAGTTTTTGCCCCTTTCACCCTATTAATACCAAATTAAAAAAAAATATCCCTAAGGCCATCCAAACAAATAACCTTTCAAACAGAAGATGAATTTTTTAAATCGAACAATTTTTTTATTTTTACCCCATTTCACCGTACAAATATTAAAATTTTGATAAAAAAAAGCTAAATTAAAAAAAAAATATCCTTGAAGCCATTTCCTATGAATAACCTTTAAAATGCAGGTAGAGTTTTTTTTAAATCGGATTACGTCTTTTTTATTTTACCTCATTTCACCCTATATAGTGAAGTTTTCCGATATCTTATGAATTATTCTTTTAATCGAGGTCAGAGATGAATCCAACAAATAAGAGATCGTTAAAATCGGTCTAGTCGTTCTTAAGTTATAAAGGGTGTAACTAAACCGACTTTGTTTTATATATTAAGATCACCGATAGTTTAAAATCAATTATCGATAACAATCGATGGTAGAGGATATCCTATAGCTCTATTTATCTTAGCGGAGGTACCTCTCAAATAAAGGTCAAACTATCAAAATTTAATTGCTGTAAAAGCTCTCTTAATGCTATGTTGCTCTATAAAACAAATCGATAATTTCGAACACTCGGTAACAAAAAATAGCTAAATCAAAATTTTCCCAAATTGTCTTCAAAATTCATTTGACAATTGATTTCCCATGTTTGGAACAATTTGGATCAGTTTTTGAAATGTTGTGAAACTGTGATTAAGTTGGCTGTTGCTCAGGCATTGGAATCAAAATTAAAATATCAGTTCTTAAAATGTCGTATTGTTATAACTTTGACAGTTCTCGTCGTTCAAATGTTTCTGAGATATCACACATTTTTCCCCGTCACTTTTTGATAGAAGAGTTTGAAATAAGGTTCTGATCAAGTTATTTTCAGACTGAAACGGTAAAAAGCCTTATGCAAGTAATTTTGGCGCACATTACGCAAGCTTTTTAACTGCTATAAGACTTTTGTTGACAGGTGTTATAATATCAAATAGCTTTTCATTAAATGCAATTAGCTTAGCCCAGCCGGATGTTTTATGACAGCTAATGCTTATAGCTTGCTTTAGAAGTTATAAAAAGGCCTTACCCAAGCCTTTTAATGACAGCTATTTGCAATTTCCTAATAGCTTGTCGTAAATGTTTATATAAAGGCACATATAAAACAGATTTAGAAATAAAAAAAAAAAATATATTATGTATTTTTATATTGTTTAGTATTGTATTTTTATTGCATTATTTGTATTTGTATTGTATTTTTAGATATAAATTGTATTTATCTGGGTTTGAACTTGAGTTCTTCCGCGTACCACTACAGCGCTCTACCACTGCGCCATTTTGTTGTTGAGAAAAATATCATCAAATGGGAACTGCTTGATTAAGTTTGCATAAGACCTTTAGTGGCAAGCCTTACAAAATTTGTTTGCATTCACTTGTCGTGGGGAGCCTTATAGCAGCTATCATTTCTGTAATTTTCAGTAAACAACTTCGGAAGGCCTTATACAGGCAATTTTTAACCTTTATCTACAAGCCTTGTATAGAACTTGCCAAACTCACTTTTAAAGGCCTTATAGCAGCTATTTTTTAATTGTCAAAGTTTGAAATGTGTGGCTTGAGAAAGTATGCCTTATGCAAGCTCTATACAAATTCGAAAAATTGGACCTTATACAAGCTAAATTGTTAGTAGGGCTCTCCGGGCTAATCGACGTAAAATTATTGAGTAGTTGCCTAATTACGTGTGGTCATTTTACTGAAGGGCGGATCCAGTAAGACAGGTTGATAGATGTGCGTAAAAAAGAAAAGGGTAGATTCCACCAAAAATCTTATTACTGTGTAAGTTAGATATATATGGATTGTTTAAAGCAGATTGAACAGAAAGGAATTTTCTTTATCCTGTAGTCACGTGTCAGTAAATCGACGCTTTAATCAGCCACTGAGTGCATAAAAAAAGGTCTTTTTTTTGGAAGCAAAAGCGATTATTTTTTTTTTCAGAAATATGAACTGATTAAATATTTTTTGACAATTTTCTTTAAAAAATGTGAATAATTAGGCAGGATTTAACAGAATAGCTCTGTGTAAGTTGCAATGTAAATTTTCGAAAATACGTTAATTCACAATCAACTACCTACAAACTGTGAAATAATGTTTTTATTTTACTTTTCAACGAATCTGCAAAAATTAATAAGTTTAACAAAAATATCTAAAAGAAGCTCGGGTTAAGAAAAATCCTATGTACACACAATTTACTTATCGAAGAAAAAAAAAATCAATACAAAAAATTAAAAAAAGGTTCCCTTTCAGCTTTAATCCAAATTGTGGACAGAACACACAAAAAAAAAGGCATTCTATATAGGTACCTGTAGGGACACGAGAATTAATGAAGCCAATGGTGGTGCTGTAACCATAAATAATCTTTTAAATTGGAATTTATCACCTGAACTCTCGATGCCTTTGAAATGGAATTTATTTATTTTGATTGTATTTTTTTTTTGTTATCGTTTTGAGGGAAATACATAGTTAATCCTTGAAGTTTTTTTTTTTTTTTTTTTAATTTTTTTAATGCGTAGGATTAAGAGATTAAACGTAGGCATTTAAGTTGCTTTCAAGGGTATATCTATACTAATAGGTGATTATTATATTAACTTATAATGTTTACCTTTTTCATACGTTGCATCATGTGAGCTATTTAAAAAAAAAAAAATTCTGAAACCAAAGAACTGCGGCAAGAATTGATGCGTATTGTATCGTTCTCGAACAAACAGCCGTTGTTACAATCACCAGCTTTACTCAATAATTTTTGTGGAAATTAGAAAATGACTGTTACATTCCAGTACACACATAAGCATTCACTTGTTTATACACAGTTAATTTTTTTTTTCTTACCTATTATTTTAACCAAATTTATTAACAAAATGTACTAATTTGTACAGATGGTCGCAGAAATTAATCCAAATATCAAACTTATCTCAAACGCCCCTGATAGATGTAATCAAACCATAAACTATTTCTCTTCCACTATACTCCTGTCTGTCTTCTAATTCCACATTCAATCATGAGGTGATTAATCGAAGTCACCTCTCAAACACCTGTGGCAATATTATACCTATGCTTGTTTCTTAAAACAACAACAACAACAATTCAAATTTAGATAGATTAGATAGAAAGATGCAAATTGCTTAACTTTCCGCTGTGTTTGTATATAGGAATAATATCTTCAAAAGAAACAGGAATAATTTGTAGGTATAGGTATACTTAGTCGTTGGAAAATAACAAGTGGCGCTATCTAGCGAAATCCCATAAATTCAAATCGATTTCAATTCGGAGTTGCATAATTGAATTTTCTATCAATAAATTCACAATGAAATATACATATAGTTGGTATTACAATTTATATAAAGACAAAGATATAGTCTTGTCTCCTGAGGTGCACATAAAACCTTGCATTTTCAACCCCGCACCGCGTATGGTACTCTTACTCTTTTCATACTATTATAGAGATCGATGTCTAGACTTGAGAGTCCAGAGTCAAAGACAGTTTCTCTATATAAAGCAGACACCCGACTATAAGATATAAATTCGCCCATATACATATACGTATAAAACAAAAAGAAAATCAAAAAGTAAAGTAAAAACAAACAACAGACAAAAAAAAATAAATAAAAAAAAAACCATCTGTCATTTGCAATCCGACCGCAGTGACTAAATTATGTAAATTCCATTAGATTCATTGGATTCCTTGCGAAACTTACTGAGGGAAGATATGAATCTTGCAGTCTTTTTCTTCCTTCAACTAGCGCTAGCCACGGTTAAAATATACAGGTGACCAGTGTTTCCACTTAAATGCAATATCATATCGTGAAATAAATATTGATTTAATTTATTCATTTGAAAATGTCCAATTTTTTATATCAGATGTATTAGATTTATTTAAATTTTCGAATGCACAAAAATTAAATATTTCAGTAGACTTAAATTTTTACACTTTGATTATTTTTATTTAAATTGAATCAGAATCATGCATTTATGTCTAACTACCTTAAAGTAAGAGTGAAATTGTAGTTCCAGTTACATGCACTATTATTAGTTTTCCAATCAGTTATACCAATAGTGCAAGAAGTGGAATCTGTAGTATCAGCAGCATCAATGTTCCAAGAAGTGGAACCAGTGTTACCAGTTGTTGTAACTGAGAAATATAACAAAAAATCGTGTATCTACCTATTCAAATTCATAAGTTAATTCAGTTTCAGGAGTAAAAAAAGTAGTGTGATTACTTCCAAAAATAAAACCTGTTGAATAAATTTTTTTTAACAAGTACAGTAGTCCCTCTATAATGTGAAATACCGATAATAAAAATTTCTCTAAAATGTGAACCGCTAAAACTTTACATTTTCATCTCTATAATGCGAACTTCCGAAATTTCTTTTGTAAAAGATTTTATGATTCTCTTTTTTCTCTTGTTAGTTTTGCATGCGATATTATGGACTTATTAACTGTTATTTGTCTAGACATATTTCAGGGTTTTTGATGCAGCTGCAGTCCAGAGAGTGTTTCCTGCCAGTTGCTTCTTGTTATGATGTTTTCACATCATTCATTTTTACTATTTTATTTTTAATTTTGTTCAAACTTAATAAATGTTGAAACTGTGCTTTAGAAAAATATTTTGTGTTGCTACGAAAGTTATTTCAATCAGTTTATAAGAACTGAAAAAAGTTCCAGTAATGTGAATCCGTCTAAAATCCGAAAACGCCTTGTTTTAATTAGTTCACACTATCGAGGGACAACTGTACTACTAGGACTGTACTACTGTACTACAGTACCAACAGTAAAACCAGTAAAAAAATACCATCAGTTGCACCCATCACTTATCAGTAAATCTTCATAAAAGGCAATAGAAGTCGTATTTCTTGCAACAGTAGAACCAAAAATGAATGAATTTTCAGAAGAACCTGAGTTAATAGTGTATTTTTCAGTCTCAGTTGTACCCAAAGTAGAACCAATGATACCAGTAGGACCTAAAGTGCCAGTTGCTTTAAATAAAAAACTGAAAAAACATAAATTACGCAAACAAAAATGTTGATTTACATAATAAATTAATTTTTATAAATCAAAATATTTATTTATTTATCTATAAGTCAATTAATAAAACCATTTGTGGCAATATCTCCAAAAGTATAACAGGAAATAGGAAACAACTGTTCCTGAAATACCAGCAACTCCACCCAACAATCAATAGCGCCCGTATTCTCTGTAACAAATGATTTAGTAACTTATGAAGTTTCAGAAGTTCAATCAGTATTGTCAGTAGCGTAATAAGTTCTACCATCAGTAACAATTTTCAAAAAAAAGTCCCAATAGATCCTCATTAATATGAATTAATCCCCCAGCCTTAGCAAAAAATATTCCATAAAAGCCAGTGACTTACTACCTTTAAAACCAGAAAAAAAGCACTAGTTGTTCTAGAAATAGGTACAGTAAAATTCCCAAAAGAACCTACTACTCAAAGTACTACTCAAAGTACTCATGTGAAAGGTAAATGCAGTGCTGGTGGATCATGTGAAAAAACCCTTTCTCTGGGAATTTTGACCTTTAAGGTAGGTAGGAAGAGATGGCGGCCCAGAGCAAACTCGCTCCGTGACCCAATTAGCGCTAGAGTGCGCCGTTTTGACACCATAACTCGTATTGACCTGTTGGGTGAAAAGCGGTTTTATTTTTATTTTTAATTTTTTTTTTAATATTATTGGAAGGGTTTGCACATATACCCTCTTACGGGTCCTTAAAACGCCCTTATTCAGCTTACGCGCTGTCTAAAGGAGTTCGAAGGGTGAGGTGAAGGAAATAAGGTCGAAGCTTGACCTAGATCCATTTTGTCGCGTTGAGAAAAGTTATCAAATCTTTGATCTTTATCTCAGAAAGTTCGTGTAGGTCTTCAAAAAAAGCATTTCCAAAAGATTTCGCTCTAGATCTGGCCAGAGCAGGGCATTTACAGAGGAAGTGGGCCACTGTTTCCTTCTCCTGATGGTCCCCACAACTGCGACAAAAAGTATTGTACGGAAAGCCCAGTTTCGCCGCATGTTCTCCTATAGGCCAGTGGCCAGAACATGTCGCAACAACCCTGGCTATGTCTCGCCTGGGCAGATCAGTTGTTCGAGATTTATTATAGATGGGCCATATCTTTCTGGATATGACGCAGTTTGTTAAACTTTCCCACCTGCCCAACTTTGACCTTTAAAGGAACAAAGAAAAAACGATTCATTTTAAAATTTTACCCGAAAAGGGAGATTATCAAAAAAAAAAAAAAAATTAAAATTGCTTCTTCTAAGATTATTGAAAAAAAAAAGCATTTTCAGAAAATTTTATAAGACCTAGCACATATTTATTATTAACGACTGCATCTGTAGACAATGTGAACAATTGTAAATATATTATTTTTTAATGGAAATAAAAGATAGATTCCCTTTCAAAGATCCCTCAAAGAAGTCTTAAATTCAACTAAAACAATAATTAATAGGTACCAATAACTAAACTTTAAAGAATTTAAACTAAAATTTTAAAATTTAATTTACTTAAAATACTTTGATTACCTATGTAAAAAATACTTAGTGAAAATATATATATATACCTATATTTGTGGTACAAAAAGGGAATTTTCCGACTTGTTGACGGGATTTATTTTTTCACATGCCTTCCAGCACTGAGTACAAGAGATTTTAGAAGAAATTAAAAGAAAACGTCAAAAATCGTAAGTAACTTGTTTCCTCATCAAAATGAAGTCTGTCCATTCTCGTCTCCTTTTGTTTTTGTTTCATATTTTCATCAACTGTGGGGAAATTTTGTTCAAATTTGCAGTCAAAAACACACATTTCAAGGAGATTAATAAAAATATTCACTTTTTTTGCTATAAACTATATTTTCGCTTGAAAATAAATATATGAAAAAGTGTGTACTTTACTGCCGTTACTGCTGTGGTGTGTTTTTTTTTTTGTTAAGTACTGTTTCTCGAAAAATGAAACGACAACCCTGACAAGAATTTTAAAATTAAGTTAAATCACAAGCAAATTAATTGAACAGAGGCTTTTGATATTTTATCCTCTGAGTCTGTTAGATCCTTCGGCACGCAGAAGTCCTTCTGATCATTGATATGCCATTAACTGTTCGGAAATTATTATGATTACCCAACTCAGTGAAGTGGGAACACTAAACCAAATATCCAAAAAAACTGCATCAACTGGGAGATACTTAGCATTTCTATAACCATTTCTCAACGTGCATGGTTTAAATTCAAAAGTCATGTTTGACCTATTATTTGCCTTGTGAGTTGGTTGGTGATGATGGCGCGCTGCCTGGTGGTTTGTTAGACTTGCTCTGTTCGGTGTGTCCGAAGTCCGAATTGGAACACAAGTTGGGGCCTTCTAACTCTCAGATGCACAAAAAAAAAAAAAAAAAACACACATTTTAGTCACAATAATGCGCCTTTAGCAAAGCCGGTCAGTACAATTGACGACCGACACGATGCGAGGCGACGCGACGCGACGGCCGGCATGGCAGTGCGATAACCTGTATCTTTTGAATTGTTAACTCCGCATTAGGTTTGAAGAGTAGTAGGTATACCTAGCTAAATAGTTGTTGTTTATTTTTTTGTGTGTTTATTTATTTATCACCGTAGATTTCTTCCAAAGGTCCCAAACGCTAAGTATAAGTGGATTTTCTTTTATTGCTTCTCGCTTTCGGTCGAAATCGATGAAAAAGTGTGAACAGTAGTTATAGGAGTAGTAGAAAGTGTATACACAAGCGGCAGCGTCGACGCAGACGGCCGACGGTGGCGGTGGCGCGGCGCGGAATGCACACACTAGGTGGCGCAGCACAGGTCGGTCGGTGGTTTGGTATAGTAGACATTCAAGACTCAAAGATATTTACGATACAAATGCATTTTCAAATAGAAATCTTGTAAGACGTACCTATACCTATGTGCTGACGATGTTTGTTTACTTCGAGGGGCTTGTGTAGCTATAATACCTACCTAACTCTCGCACGATCGGGTAGATGTGTGCATTGCTTCTTATGTTTATCACACCTCTGGGGGCGCGCAAAGCTATGGCACGCTGGTAGTGTTAATTACAATTATTTGGCTACGATCCCAAAATGGGCTGTGATGGTATTTTCCATTCCAGATGTTTTTTTTTTTTGAAAACGTGCATGCATGCATCAGCAATACTTCGTTCGTAGGTAGGTATACCTACATATATCTCCCCCTCTCTAAGAGTCTGATGTCTGTTGGCAATGGTTTGGCTTAGCGCTTGAATGGTGTAACTCTAAATGGAGTAAGAAACTGTTTTTTTTTTCTTGTTTTTAATTCTATCTAGGTACCGTAATCATGAATTTTTCATTTGAGAAAAATCCAATTGATTGGATGTAAAATTTAGATTGAAAACCTCCATATACCTATGTATATGTATCTATGCCTATGATAAATATTAGTGTACACAAAAGTTCTTGAGAAGAGGTTAAAGGGACCTCATTTCGAAATTTGTTTTTTTATTTTTTTTTCTCTCTCCCTCTATTTACTTTCCCTCAGCATGCTGTGTAGACTTTGGAAAGTCAATAATCTATGATGTACCTCTGTTCCGTATAGTTGGTAACACACAGGTATTTTATAGACACATACTACCAACAACAACTACTACAGAACAACAGCCTTCGAGCATCTTCAGTGTTGACAAAACTATCATCTTTTGTGTACATAACGTTCAATAGAACTTAATAAGGTATTGATTATATGGAGCTCTAGCTGTACTATAGAAGAGTGTACAATATTATGTGTGTTTCTATTTCTATAGGTATATTGCCGGTGAAATGTGTTTTTGTGATTGAAATGAAAAGAGAGTAGAATAAAGTTCCATTTAAATGAAAGCAAATATTGGTTTACTTCAAAAAGACTTGAGAAAAAAGGTTAACAACTTGGAACTGGTCTTCTATTGTGATTATACTCTATACCTAGGCTCTAGAGTGAGATGATTTGGAAAACTTCTGTAACTGACAAAAGATCTAAAGAATGCTTAAAGAATTCTATGTGTAGGTGTGTAAAATGAGATTTTTCACTGAGGAAATTGTAGGATTTTAACTTTAGAAATCTCTTTGGAATGGTTGTTCGTTTAAATATTTTAATTTAATGATATTGGACTGATTGACCACTAGGAAACCTTACACATATGTAAATGATTCTCAATTAAAAATTCCAGATGAACTTGTGGCTTTGTTTTTTAAAGTGTCTGAGGTAAATACAATGCTCTTGCCATTAGATTTGTTTGAAAATATGTTTTATTTCGTGAATTTGGCCAAGAAAATTATTCTTTCATTTCTAAAAAAATTCTGCAAAGCTGAATTTTGGTGCGGAAAGCTGTATTTGTAAAAGAAATAAAATTTAAATGGAAGGAAAGCTTAGCAAAAAACTTGTGGCTTAAGAAATTTTCTACAAAAAAGTTTCTAAACTTTGTTAAGAGCTATAGATTTTGAAAAAAAAAACGTACGCAAACGCAGTGATGTGGAAACAGTAAATTAAAACAAACAACTTATATCTACACGTTTACACACTCCACATAACGATAATTTTGCTTATTAACGTACCCATTCAACCAAATATGAGCTTCATCGCTGAACAAAATTTTCTTGTGAAAACTAGGATCAACAACGGTCTCGTTTCGAGCCTATTTTGCACGATTTGCAAACGTTGTTCAGGAGTTAGTCTATTTATTAAAAAAATGACAAACTAAACTGAGCATAAATCAAGTGACAGCTGTCAAAAAGACCATCTCCGAAAAAAGTATTGCCAGATTGAAAACCACACGTCTAAAAAAAACCACCCTTTATTTACAACAAACCGAATCTTCTCCTCTCCCCCCTGGGCTGAAAATCTAAGAACCAGAGTTTAAAAATTGTCAATTCTACTTTACATTTGAGGCAAACAAAACTTAAGTATACTTTAAACAAACTTAGAACGCTGTCCCAAGTGCCATCCCCGTTCCTGTTTTTCAGATAAAAAAATAGTTAATTATTTCAGGTTGGGTGGTTAGTTAAGGTAACCACCTTTTATTTATTTCTTGTTTGTGTACTTGCGCCGCGCCATCATCATCTATCCATTGATTTTAAACTTAAATGAATTTGTCAACAAAATATTGGTAAGGAATGACGGAAGATCTTTCAAGTTGGGTGGTTAGTTAATGTAACCACCTTTCCAATATTACTCGTTTTTGTACACGCGCTATCTATCGATTGATTTTAAGCTTAAATGAATCTGTCAATCTTATGCAAAAAAAATTGGTAAGCGTGGCGTAAGATCTTAGTTCAATATGCTAAGCAATTTGTCGTTTAAAATCACGCTGTAACGGGTTTTTGTGAGCGTATCTATACGTTTGTAAAATTATTATCATCAAAGTTTTAGTTACTTTAAAAAAGCCCAAGTTTCTGCAAATTTTATAAGAACTCAATTCTAATAAACAAATTAGTAAGATGCTATTAAAACACCATACCTGCCACAAATGGGTCGAAAACGTTAAGTATAGTCTACCTTTATAGCTATCCCTTTAGTTTATGACTATGAAGTCTTTATTGATTACAATCTTTGTCCTGTAAAGCCCTTGTTTGTTACACAAATGATGGCAAGTAACCCTATTTTTTGTTTTTTTTTTTTTAAGTTTTTAATCTTTAAAAGCTTTTGTTAATAACATTTTAGTTCACCTACCTACAATACCTTAACTCCACTAAAGATTCAACCTGGAACAAAACAAAAATAACAACTTTACACCCAAAATAATAAACTTTAATGTGCTTAAGTGTCCTTCGCGACCCTTTTATAGGTACAGAAACATCTCTATATATAACTGTATTCAAAAGGCAGGGTTTAATGGTCCATAAAATATTTATTATAATCCACACGACTATATAACCTTTCTGCTTCAACTAGCACCAATTACTATGGAAGAGGCGCAGTTAATTCCATTGAAAACGAAAAAAAGTAAACCGTTTACAATATCTTTCTCCCTTCTGTGTACACCTTAACGACCTTAAAAAAAAAAAAAAAATAAAACTGATGTCACGTTGTATCTGTCAGGGGATAAAGAAAAAAAAAAAAAACACCAAAAAGTTGTAATCAGTTTTAACCTGTTTTTTTTTGTGTTGGTGTTCCTTTTATATATTTTTCTCTGAATCAAAATATTCCGAATTTTATGCTCAGTATAGTCGCCGCACCACCCTCATTTTGCTCTATCGACCTCGGGAGACCCGCAGTTTTAAATGGTTTTACAGCAATCAAGCTTTAGAATTAGGCTTTTATTATTATTATTTTTTTTTAAATTAAATTTTGAAAAGAAGAAGAAATTACAGCACTTCTTTGGTATCCCTCTTTTTTTTGAAATCACTGGTCAGAATTCTAAAGCAAAGAATTTATGAATATGTTAAATGTAGCTTTTTTTTCTCGTTAGCTTTTTAAGGTTTCTATTAATTTTACAGTCTTCATTCCTTAATTGGCCGAAAATATTTCTCACTTATAGGAGAAGAGCGAGTAAATAAGCGCCACGTAATCCTTATTTTCTTCCAAAAGACTTTGTCGTGAACTCATTTCATAAGAACTGCAAAGCGAATGACATCAAGGAACATCGTCTCCCGCTGGACCTTCTGCAGAAGAACAAACGAAAAAAAAAAAAAAACAAAAGAAAAATCTCCATAAAAGGCTAATAAACGGTAGTGTAATTTGATATCCAAATAAACCCGACTTTTGGCACGCTAGAGTGACGTCCTCAACAACAACAACAACAACGAAGACGTCTGTTGGCGACCCACGATGCCACGATACCACAATGACGACGACGGAACCACCAAAACAATGCGAATAACAGCAACGCAGCAAACAATACCCCACCGCACTACACCAGTAACCAGCATGACGACGCCGACGACACCACACAAAGGATTCAAAACTCCCGTCCTTTTACAAAAGAATCCGAATCCTGAACCAACCAACAAAATCTTAACCAACAACGAAACAAAAAAAAAAAAAACTGTACCTACCTACTATAGGTAGTATAACTTGATCCCGAAAAAAAACCCTTCTTCGTCCTCTCAATTTCACTGATTGGCTGTGTGTACACAAAGTAAGCAAAAGCAGCAACCAAAAAATGATAAAAAATAAAAAAGGACGAAAACACTCAAAGAAGTTTCTTTCCTTTCTCGCTTGACACAATTCCATTTTCTTCATTCATCTTGGGTTTGCATCGGTGCCCTTTTCCGGATTTCCTTTCTTCATCCAATTTTTTTTTTTTATTTTTTTTTCATTTTGAGCTTATTTCTCTTCTTTCTTTTCTCTGTGTTTATTGTGTCACTTGAACCTGTTCATAACCTGTGGCGCTGAGAAAGCAGCATTACCGCTTAGTAATACTTCTATAATGGTGTTTCCTTTCAAATGGGTGACAAAACAAAATTTGAACGAAAAAAAAAAAACAATATTGTATCTATGTATATATCTACACGTATAGGTCCTTATATTTGTTCAGGAGAAAAAAAGTGTCGAAAAAGGGATTGGAATTTAAGGAAGTGCGTAGGTACATAGCTACATATGAGGGTATATAATGTCGACACAATCAGCCATCAAAAAGGATTTAAGAAACTTTCACATATCTTTGCCTGAAGAATCATGATGAAAAGACAGAAAGAGAGGGAGCAGGACATAGAAATTTGTATCAAGTTTGTGTCAAAATCGAAATAAAGAAATATTTTTGAGGAAACATAATTTGAAATCCTAACCCATAACCCACATGCCTAGATATCTAAGGGATATACGATATGAGATAATAAGAATCGGAATTTTTTTCACAAAATCGTATCTATACATTTGAAGATACATTTATGTGTTTTTATTTAAAAGAATGTAATCAAAGCTGAAAGTTTGAAGTAAACGTTCATATACTTCATAGAAAACAATAAGTAATTGAAACAAAATTTGATACACTTCGTTTTGCCCATGTATATGTAAGTATATACCTTTTGGTACACTCTACACATGTGATTTATTTTCGCAAGGATTCAATATTTGAAACTTTAATAAGATATGAAATTATTTTCATTACGACTAATCGATCGGTTTCAAAAGATAGTCGCGTTTTGCAGGTACATAAACACACAAAATTCCACAGTTGTTTATTTTTAGTCATTAGAATAATTCACAATATCTTTGTCTAATTATATTCGATAACCGAAACGATCTCTTATTAAAGTTATGTTGCGAGTGCAAAGAATGAACAGAACCGGACCAAAAGCACTTCCTTGTGTAACACCAACATTTTGTTTCTTGATTTATGTTTTACTCTCAATAGTCTTTTTTAAGCTACGCTTTTTCTCTAAGGACTAATCAATGTACCTAACTCATGTTAAATTAGCAAAACCTCTAAAGAAAAAAATAACTCTTGAATGCCCCAAAAACTGCTGAAGAATTACGTACGAAAAATGAGAAATCCCTGTATTACCCAACAAAAATAAGTTCTTTTTTGCTGAGGGTGTGTGGTGGCGTATGTGGTGGCGTATGTGGAACATTTTTGTTCAATATAACTGGATCGACGTCTAAAGTTGAAAAAATTACACGCTTTTTTCTCAAAATATTTTTCTCTTTTGAAAGAAAGTATTGTAATATTTTGTGAATTTCATAAGCTTTGTTTTTGTCGTTACATTTTCTAAAACAAATAAATTACAACTTTTAAGATATTCAAGATAAATTAAAATTTTTGAGATATTCAAATTTTTTTTTAAGATTTTCAAAATACATTTTTTGAGATATTCAAAATAAATTCTAATTTTTGAGATATTCAGAAAAAAAAACAGAATTTTGTGCCTTTCTTCCCACAAATCATAGGGAGTTATTTTAACTTAAGGTATATTTTAGGATGTGCTTAAGGCGATAAAACGAGGCTGTGTGTGTGTTATATTGTGAGATATTTACAGAATATTGCATTTCAACCCTTTATAAAGCAAAATTAACTTTCAAATCTTGTTTTTTTTATTTCGGATATGAAATTTGAAATAATCTCGTTTGGTAGTATATGCACCTTTGTTTGCTTAAAGTTATACTACTCGAGTGTTGACTTGGACCTCAACCAATAAGCTTCTGTATCAGCCAGTTCAGTCACTCTAGCCTGCTGTCGCCAGTGTTCCATGCCTAAGAGAGTTGATGTCCCCTTCCGCTTGCGTGCGCCACTTAAGGGTTTATTCGAATTTTCTTTGATCGTTGAGGCTTTACTCTTTTGGCTGGTTCGTTGTCGATTTCCATCGTTATCCTGCACAAATGAATTAACGAGTTTGTAAGAGTTATCAAAACTAGACATTGCTCTATATAGCTCGTCCCTATATAAATAGTTTCATCATAATTATATGGCCTTGAAATCTATGAAAAGATCGTAGCGGTGCCGATTTCCTGTGTTTGATATGGACTCTTCTGGCATGAAGTAACACTGATATAGAGCGACCTAAACAGACGTTCAGGTAATACATCGGAAGTTATTTTTCAAGACAATGTTAAGGAGAGTGGCCTCTGTACTTAGCTTAGTTCAGGAGATCTCCTTTCTTGATAGCATTGGGCAAGCAAAGTTTGCGTTCCATTCTCAGGACATTGTTTGTTGGAAACAAATTTTGCAGATGAGTCTGTCCATACTCCTATAGCCAAGTCATCCTCTGTCGCTTTGAAAAAAACTCAGCCAGACTGTCAGCTTCAGTTTTAGATATAATCATTACATTGCCTCGGTCACTTGAACTGAATTATTGGTCTACGTCATTTTAGTTGAATGTTTCAATTATAGTCATATCTACTCAAATCGATTTACAAACATAAATTAATTCCACCAATATGTTGGGAATTTTCTAAAATACTTATCTCAGAATAAAAATTGATAAAAATAATTAAAATTAACCTGGCGATAAGATATACAAAATTAATATTTTTTTAAATATAAATATATGTCGATACGGAGGCTATCTCAGAAGTAACCAAAAAATAATGCCAAATAGTGTTCTAATTATTTAAGTTTAAAGTCCAGGTATGTTGGAATTGCAATATCAAACATAAAACAAAATAATTGCTTCACATTTTGGAGAATATTTTATTAAAACAATTCAGTTTGATTCGGAGATACCAGAAATTGTATAAAATTTCCTGTGAAGTTGAAGCTACGTATGCCTTCAACTACAGGGGAGAAGAATCTTCTTTTGCACTCGTATTGGACGATCTTGATGTACACCCAATGTTCTTCCCACACAGTCAAAACTACATACTCCATAAGCTTTCCCAGCTATCCTACTCTCGGTTCAGAGTGAATCCTCGTCTCTCTAAAACATGGATTTTTCCCTATATAATCGAGTCAAACCGCCATTTGACCTTGCAGGCAGAAGCGCTAACAGAGAAAATATCATTCCTAAAAGTACCTATCTTGTTTCTTTTTTCAACTGTGCGACTGGAGCCGAAATAATTGTAAAAACTACAAAAAATGCCAAAAAAAAAACAAATTTGTGAGAAAATCTTTTTTTTTAAGTTGTTGGGTGCAAGTTTGGGTTTAAGAATTTTAGATAAGCCTTTTTTACGATGCTTTAACTGGACTGTATTAGTTTACAAATAAATCCTTTCTTGAATGCTGCTTAAATTTTTGAAAGTGTTTTTTTATTTTGCCATTTTTGTTTTCAAGAAACGTTATTAAGTTAGGAAAATTTTGAAAGGGCTGTTCGAGCTGATAGTTTGTCAAAAGCTGCGTTAAACATAAAAAGAAACAGGATAAGCACTCCCACGGCTGCAAAAGGAGATCGTTACGATTTTATGAAACGTTTATAGCAATTGGGAAACATTTGAAAGCCAAAAAAATAATAAAAGTTTTTTTTTTTTACTTTTTCAATTTTAATTAATTTTCATTTCAAAATTCAAAAGCGATAAACTTAAAACTAAGTATTATTGCTTCAGTCAAGAAGTCAACCATAATAAAATTAAATATGTACTGAAAATTATAGGCGGTCGAGTGCTTAAATTAAATAGTATAGTTAAATCAAAAATGTCAAAAAATTATTTATTTAATTTAATTTTTCTTTCTTGGGTTTCTTCTGTTTGAATAAATTTTCTCAATTGTGATTTTGATTAATGATTATTATGCTACATTCAAAACCAACAAACAAAAAAAGAAAAACTCAAAAGAAAAATTAACTTTTTTTTTCATAAAAATAAATAAAATTCATTTTCAATTTATATATGCACTTTATAAACCTAACAATGGCAAACGATAAAAAAAAAAAAAAAAAAAAAAAACAAATTAAAATTTCGTTCGTTGTGTGGGATTTTAATTGGGTTTCTTTTTTTATTATTTTTATTTTATATTCGTAATCTATCTTTTATTTTCAATAGCACCCATTCATTGCCAAAATATTTTTTTCTTTTTTGCAAATGTTTGTATAGATTATAGATATAATTGAGTTTCCAGAGAAAAAAAAAACGGTTTATTTTATTTTTTATTCATGACGTCTCTCATCGGCTAGAATATAGAATTTTTAAAACCTGCCTACATTCAAAAAAAAAAAAAAAAAACACACACACACTCACAGGACAAAAATCGTTTGTATAAACAGAAAAGATATAAATTAAATGGAATCCTTTTGAACTTGGAAATAGTTCTGTCACGCGTTTCAAACTATATCTAAAGCGATAAATCATTTAAAACGGCTTAAAGTTAATAAACATATGAGTGTGAGAATATATATACATAAATATGGAGCTATTTAAAAAAAAAACACGCAATTCTGTAGGTATGTATTTTAATATCGATTGTTTTAAAGTAGAAGGGAAAAAATAACCTTTGGTTACGTTTTCTTCACAATATTTTAAGTTTTCATATCAAAATCTGATCTGTCTACGTATGTTTGTAGTTATATTTATTACTTTTTTTTTTTTTAATTTTTTGAAAAGAAATAAAACCGAAATGATATTGTTTACGAATTTGTAGAATGAGAATGGTTATAGTATGGACGAATTTGTTATGGCAGTTTACTCTATGTTCTTGATCTTTTTTTTGTTTAAAATTTTGGCAATTTTCGTTCAAGAGCAGAATTTTTTTTAAATAGAAAATGATGCCCTGTCATTTGTCACAAGTCAAAAGACTTTAATTTTGACGATCGGGCTTATTTTGGAGATTTATTTTAAACAAATAAATCAACGAAAAAAAAAAGTTTCACAAAAACATCGGATAAGGTTGACTTATAAAGCTTGTATCTTGAGTTCTATTAGTCGGATCATCAAAATTGAAGCCTCTCGACTTAGGTAAAATGACAGAACAGCATTTCCTATTTCTAAAAAAAATTAAATTCAGTGATAATTCTTTTGAATGTTTTGTTTACATCGCTATTTTGAACCAACCACTACCGACGCACCGCCCGCCGTAGAAGAAAAGCTGCCACACTTTTGTTTTCGATATTTCCACACCCAAAATTTTCTGTTAGATCTAAGACTATTACTTCGGTTCAGGTAGAGCGATTGAATATCATGCAATTAAAAGTTAAGCCTGGTTGAAACGGATTTTTAGGTGAGGTCACTTGATTTTTTTAACTAAATGTCAACAAAAAATAAGAATTAAAATTTTAAGGTCTTGTTACACAGTATATCTGAAAACTGCTGTGAATAGTTATCCAATTCTTGAAACTTGAAGAGTTTTTGCGAATATATTAGTTTTTCGAACATGTTAATATTATATTCATATTTATGTATTAATAAATTATTTATATTTAAATGATTTCTTCAATAAAATTTTAATATATAATTTTTCTTTTATTTCAGGTATGGATTGAACACATTCTCTTCTTAATTAAAACAAATGTTAATTTTTGTTTAAAGAAAAAGTAAAGTGTGAGTATAACTAAATATGTATTTATAAAATGTACGTTTATATTTATTTAAGATCTACAGTAGAAAAGCATTTTACAGCTAACAGACTATAGTTACAAATTAATTATTATGATATTTATGTTATGAATAAACCTTAAATACTTGAAAAAAAATAAATTTAACTTAAAATCTGCCTTTAAAGGAAAATTGTCAGCATATAAAAAGGTTCAGCAAATGTCTTAAATCTCGAGTAATCTCATTGATACCAAAAAAAAGAAGAGGTCCCATATGACTATCCTGGGGAACACCACAACTCTACACTCGATTGACCCTTAAAGGTAGTTTAGTTATGAATAACAATTTTTGAGGATACAATTATCAATAGTTTTACTTGAATTCATCCTTAAAAGTCACTTAAACCTAACTCTAAAGTCTTTATTAATTTTCCAAGCAATAAAAGTCAGAAGGTGTCGACATAAAATGGAAATTCCATGAAAGTTGAAGACATTATAAAGAGTATTTTTTTAGACGTGTGGTTTTCAAGACGAAATAAAACGCATATTATTTGATGTTATGGCTAAGAATTTAGCTTTATTGTAAAGATAAGGGTTTGCCATTATGTTTTGAAAATGATTTCGGGCAAGTGGCCGCCGCGGCTGGCTCGAATAAATTTCAGCCGAGAGGCTCAGTTTCCGACCAACGACTTTTTGCAGCAATTGGGGCCGTAGGTCAGCAATAACGCGCAGAATATTCTCTTCCAAGGTGTCAATCGTCTCGAGCTTATCTGCGTAGACAAGCGAGTTCACATAACCCCACACAAAATAGTCCAGCGGTGTTAAATCGCATGATCTTGGAGGCCATGCGACAGGCCCAAGACGCGAGATAATACGCTCGCCAAAAGTTTCCTTCAATAAATTGATTGTTTCGTTGGCTGTATGGCATGTAGCGCCATCTTGTTGGAACCAAAGGTCGTCCACATCAACATCCTAAAATTCAGGCACGGAAAAGTCATTAATCATATGGCTCTATAGCGTTCCCCATTGACTATAACATTATGGCCGGCTTCATTTTTGAAGAAATATGGACCAATGATTTCCTCAGCCCATAAAGCACACCAAACATTGACTTTTTGAGTATTTAACGGCGTCTCAACAATTGTTTGTGGATTATCTAGACTCCAAATGCCGTAGTTTTGCTTATTGACGTAGCCATTCAACCAAAAATGAGCTTCATCGCTGAAAAACAAAATTTCTTGTGAAAACCGGGGTTAACAACGATCTCGTTTCGAGCCAATTTTGCACAATTTGCATGCGTTGTTCAGGATTAAGTTTATTTATTGTGAAATGGCAAACCAAACTGAGCATAAATCAAGTGACAGCTGTCAAAAAGACCAACTCCGAAAAAAGTATTGCCAGATTGAAAACCACACTGATCGTGTTGACCCAACCTTTCATAAAATAACCGTAAGTGTGACTATAAGAGCAGCGATATTTGAACATTCTTTTTCCAGTTTAAACAACCCATGCCAAACCTTTCAAATTTTCATACAGCTAATGCTTCATATAAAATCATTGCAAATCATTTCGAAATTCTAACGACATATTGATGACAAAAACCTAAAAATAAAATAAAAAACAAAACTTACAGAACCCAATACAATGACATTCAGATTGACAATTATTCGTATTCCCAGAGTCTGAGAGAAAACCGCAATACCTAAACCACATCATCATCGCGCAGTCATCCCTCCTGCCATCGAGCACTTGCACTTCCATACCGCCACTTGGCCAAATCGTTTAAGTGCATCCCGCCATCATCATCATCATCATCATCATTATCGTCAAGTAGCTGCAACGAAGCGCGCACTCATTCGCCCAAAGATTCAGATTCTCAAATGGATGGGAACTGAAAACTTATCCTCCGAGTGTCGTTCGTGTTCATTAGGGAAAATCGGAAATTAGATAGCCACAAAAGTATCTGTATCTTTATCTGTCTTTTTTTGTGGAAGTGTATCTCTGACTTGATGCAGTTTTGGTTACAGTTCAGTTGCACAGATGCAGTTGTGTTGTTTTTTGTTTTGCTGCACTTCTATCTGTCTGGGACTCTACTGTGGGTCTGATGGAGTCGCGGTGGGGATCGCTTCGGGTGAGTGATGCACTTCGTCGATATCGCAGCAATAAAAATGAATAAATTATTGCAAATAACGATGATCGCCATGATAATGATCGTTACTTTAAGAGAGTCAGTTTATCTTGAGTACAGTCTCGGTGCCGATACAGTCACTCGGTTAATTTGCACAAACTTATAGTACATATATAGAAGAACGGACGAAACTTGGAACGGAAGTTTGTGTACGTTCGTAGCTGAGTACTTTTTTTTTTTTTTTTTTATTTGCATCTTAACTCTTATCCGGTCTGAGGCACTTTTTCAAGTCAAGTTTTTCTGTACTATATAGATATATAGAGACAGAAAGATAAAAACTATTTTCTTCGTCTTGAGAGATTACTCGAGAGTCATTTCAATTTAGTCATATACAATCAGGTATATGTGTACTACGCTGTGGCTGAATGAAAGAATGCATTCAATTAGAGAGAATTTCAAAATCCCATTGACAACAATGCGAATGCAGTTGTTGATGGTAGACAATTTTTATTCAAGCGGCTGCATTTTTCACAAGTTGAATTCTCAGACATTTCTCATGGATGTGATTGAACAATTATTATTTTCTATGAGTAACTTAACATCGTATAGGTTATCTAGATATCTATTGAATTGATGTCTATAGGAATTTTTATTTTTTATATTTTTTTATTTCAAAAGAGTTTTTAAGTAAATAAGTCAAACCAACTGACAACAAAATTGATTCGAAACTGTGTGATCACCACAACTGTGATCGGCCACTATCTATGCTTATACATATATGTATCAGGATAGTTTAACTTCGCTTCTGAAAGCTAAATATGAAAGAACTTAATGAACAAAGCCATGTTTTGTCTCAAGATCCCAGACACAGAAGCTTAAGTGTGACATTTGTAACAAAAATTACAATCTACAAAACAATTTTTTTTATCAAACTTATAATTTGGAAAACCAGGGAGGACATTGCGATATACCTTCAGAGGAAATTTCATTGAATTTAAAATTTATGCTGAGACCGAATTCATAGTTTAAATTCGATGTCACATACGTAACAGATTGACATTTATTGATATTTTTGTTTTTCAACTCATTTTCAGATTTGTTATTTCTAGATGTGCAATTTACGGTTCAGGAATGTAATTCTTGATATGTCTGATTCACACAGGAATTTACTAAAATCTTACGTCATGTAAAAATTAATTACACTACTTTCCAAATTATTTTCTATTAAAATATCGTTTAATTATTCTCTTCATGAGTAAATCTCGTACTTAGTCACACCCGTAACATTAATCTGTCACAATCGTAACAATTTTTATTCTCTTCATGAGTAAATCTCGTACTTAGTCACACCCGTAACATTAATCTGTCACAATCGTAACAATTTTTATTCTCTTCATGAGTAAATCTCGTACTTAGTCACACCCGTAACATTAATCTGTCACAATCTTAACAATTTTTATTCTCTTCATGAGTAAATCTCCTACTTCGTCACACCCGTAACATTAATCTGTCACAATCGTAACAATTTTGAACTTCAGTTCTAATAGCTTTACTTCTTATTCTACTAAGCTGGAACTGAAGATCAGCTTTTAGATTAATAGCTTTATAAGAACAAGAGATAATCTGAGTGAAATATTTAACACAACATGAACATAAGATAACTCAGTTGCAAATCACCAGTTCTCTAAGGTCACACCCGTAACATAATTTAAATGGATCATTTAATCAAACCACGCCCCGTTTTATATATTACCCATGTTTTAAGAACAATGGCGTGAATAATTTTAAAAAATTATGAGTACCAGTGTCACACACCGGTAACAAAACTCACTGTTTAAACAAAAATTTGAAGAAGTTCCAAAACCATCCGATTGTTAGGATATAACGGGTGTTTTTTTTTAGAGGTATAGAACTTTAAGTTGGCAACACTTTTTTAACTGGCGCCCATTTTGTCAGCTGTCAACTGATTTATTTTGTGTTTGGTTTGGCATTTCAACATGAATAGACTAACGCCTGAAAATTGTGCAAAATGGACTCGAAACGAGATCGTTGTTGATGCCGATTTTCACAAGAAATTTTTTTTTCAGCGATGAAGCTTATTTTTGGTTGAATGGCTACGTCAATAACCAAAACTACCGCATTTGGAGTGTAGAAAATCCTCAAGCCATTGTTAAGACGCCACTACATCCAGTAAAACTGACAGTTTGGTGTGCTTTATGGGCTGGTAGGATCATTGGTCGTTACTTCTTTAAAAACGATGCCGTCTAGAGGGTTACATTTAATGGAGACCGTTAAAGAGTCATGATTATTAAATTTTTTGTTCCTGAATTGAATCGCCTTGATGTGGGGGAACTGTGGTGGAAACGGCGCAACATGTCACACAGAGCGTGCCACAATTGATTTGTTGAAGGAAGCGTTTGATGAACGAGTTTTGGACCTGTGAATTGGCCTGCAAGATCGTGCGATTTAACGCCGCTTGACTTTTTTCTGTGGGTATATATATGAATATGAAGTCGCTAGTCTACTCCGATAAAACCGCAACGATTGATCACTTGGAGGACAACATTCGCCGCGTTATTGCCGATATACGGCAACAAATGTTGCAAAATGTCATCGAAAATCAGACTAGAGATCAGCCGTGGCGGCCCTATGCCAGAAATAGTATTTAAATTATAATTCCAGGAAATTATCTTTCGAATAAAGTAAATTTCATGTCAATTAAAAAAAATCATCTTTGTTTTATTCCATTTCAAAGTTTGATACCTCTAAAAAAAAACACCCTTTATTTAATTTCAAATTAAATATAATAAATATTTCCACCAATACATAAACGAACTGAAAAGGAGTACAAAGTTAGGATGAAAAATACCCAGGAGTAAATTTAACTATTGATCAAGTAGGTATGTACCCCTAAACAGTAGATATAGGTACCTATTTAACTTAATTTTCTATATATAGCCATATCTATGAAACACTTAACAAACCTACTTTGAAATTAATCCCTAAATTGTCAACAGCTTAATATCAGCTATTGTTAAACATCTCGAGTTGGTTGAAATAGATACATATATTTATATTTCTACATAACAATTTTCCTTAAATTTAGCCAACATATATCTGATTTGCATACAATTCACGTTTTCCATTCGTTAAATTGTGCTTATTTCAATTTTTTTTAAACTTCTTCCATGTCTCCCTGCAGGCGGTGCACGGTAAGCATATAGCTAGCCTCTTCTTAATGGAATAACTTTGCCCTTTGTATCCACATTCAATTTAAGATATGCTATCAGAAATATCATATCAAAACGAATTTGCTAACATTCGCAATAATAACCCCATTCCTCTCAAGTCTTCTCTCACTACCCCAAAAAAAAAGAAGCTCATTTGTAAAGTATATTCAAACACCAAACAATTTCCGTACTCCTCTCTTATACTCCCAACATTTTTTCTTATTTTAAAAACGTATAAAATGAGTATCGAAAGGGAAAAAAAGGAACCGAAGAAAAAGTATCTCATCAAATATGAAAAGATAAGAAAATGTTCAATATACACTTCACAAAAACCTACCCATCCAACACCTACACTAACCATCACCCAACCCACTGTGTCAATTTAAGAATAAACCCCTCTAGCTCCCCCCGCTACTATACCCAGCCTCCTATCACATTTTTTATACTATAGACAAAATGACAGCAGGATCAAATTTAAGGAACGATGAAATAAAACAAAATGGGATAACACAAAAACATTCCATTACTGTGCATCATTACGCACGCACACTCTAAACGTATGCGAATGTTACAAATGTCTTTCGATTAAATTCGATTTACAAAACATTCCCTCCTCATTCTCATCATTCTCGAGCTGGCAATTTTTTGGGAAGAAAAAGGATCCGCTATTAGGTGAAGCCGCCGTTGCCGTTGCTGTTGCCACCGCCACTACTGTCGTTGTCGTCGTGCGGTGATGGCGGAAACAACTATGGCGGCTATTTGCTATTCCTATATACAATACCACTTAAGTCAAGAAGATGTCAGAAGTGCCTTCCCGCGCTCTTGAATTCCCATCGAAAGATTCAAAATAGAACGTTCCAAACAAGCTGCGTCTTCGTATAAAAGAGGGTGTAGGCGTGTTTTGGCGGTGTATCCCGGCAATTCGGTTTCCACTTTTCTTTTTGAACAAAAAGAAAAAGTTAACCTCTTTGCCACCCCATATCTACACTCTTCATACACACACAATGCAAATGTTCAAGAGTCTGCACTCAACCCTTGTGAAAATTGACGGTCCCCTTTTATTATAGCCTTTTAGATACGCACTTTGAATTTTTTTTTCTTATCCTTTTTAGGGAATGAGATAGGTACATTTTTTTATACACTTTTTCTTTTTCTTCAAACGTTTTTTTTTTTTTTTTTTTAAGCTAAGTTCCTACTTCTAAAGGTAGTGCCTTACTATACTTCTCTCGTCGACACTCAATACGTGCGGTAAAGGAAATAAAAAAAAAAAAGGAAAGGAAAAAAAAAAGAAACAACAATAAAAAAGGACCAAAAACCCAATCAAAAAAAATCCCCGTTCCTCCATCTTTGTCGGTATTCAAAAATATACATATAGGTACCTGCCTACCTATAGATCCCATGGGTGTCTGAAATAAATATACAAAAAAAAGGACAAAAAGTGAATGCGGGAGTATGGGAGGAAAATTGGATTTCGCTTTTGTCTTTTCTTTGATATCTGAGTTAATGCACCTACCTTAACACACTCACTTCCAGAAGAAAAATGCCCTGACTACCAAAAGTTAGTTACACTCGCTTGTTCTTATTTTCAATGTTTTATTATGACTTATTTTATTTCTCTTTTTAAAACAATAATTCTGACGGGAAATGGAGTTAAGAAAAGATGTAGGTAGATAAAGAATTTAATGCTTATAAAAATATCCGGGTTATTGGGCATTTTTTCAATTTGTGAAAAATTGTTTTATGCGAATTTTATTGTTGTTGTTTGTGTTTACGGAAAATGTTTGAATTTTTTTTTATTATATATATGAAAAAATCGCTTTTATACTTTTGTATTCATTTATAATATTTGAATAGCCACTGTGTAATCAAACATTTCGATAACAGCTTCGGTAATGAATGATAAATGACAAATAAATCATTTAACCGAAGGATATTATTGTTATGAGACTATATACCAAATTATAACAGTTTTGGTTTATAAAAGTACCAGATCGAGCCCTACACTGATGGGCATACTTCAGTTACCCAAAGTTTTTTATCATTACCTTAAAGAACGCCCACTTTTAATGTCGAAAAACTGTTATAATTGTTATAAATTGGCATGTCTCTAGTCTCATACATTCTATAAGCTCTGTACCTTATCGAACTCGAACCTACAATTATTTTCATTGTGATTCGGAAGCTCCTTCTTGTTCAAAATTAAACAACCTTTATGAAAATTGATTTTTTTCTAAAGACAGCAGAAATACTATTTTTTACTAAAATGTTTGTGTTATCTCACCTCTTATATCCTAAATTGTTTGAATTTTTTTAATTTTACAATTTTTTTATATTTACAATCACCTAAATCATTTGTTAAACAAATTGGTAGTTATTCGTCGATACGTTTTTTTTTTTTTGTAATTTTAAGTCCGACCAATACTTTCAGCGTAAACAATGTCTTCTAAACTGTAGTTTAGCATAAAATACACTGCACAGGCTATCTTCATTTTGTTCTTACTTCTATACTGACTGCACTGTTTAAACCACTTTACATTAAGGTATCTGCTTTAATGTGAAGATCGACTGTATAAATATGAGACGTACAGTTGACGGGTGCCTGTCTGTAAATGTCATTAAATTATAATCAGAGACAACAGGTGTCATCAAATTACAGCCCGAAATACCAAATGTCACTAATTTATAGTTAGAGAGCAGGGTCACTTTTATTATCTGAGATACCAGAAGTCACTCAATTACAGTCTGAGACAGCAAACGTCTCAAAATAATAGTATGAGATTGAAGACGTCATTCAATTACAGTCTGGGAAACACACGCCACTAAATTACAGTCTGCTATAGCTATGCCATAGTCACCCAATTACAGTTTGAGATATCTGGCAGACGGCTATTCAAGCCATGCTTATATGATTTATGTTAGATTATATATTGTAAAACAAACAAAAATGTTTTGAAAAATAAATCAATTATCTATCTATCAGTTTGAGATATCAAATGTCGCTAAGTTACATTAAGAAATATCAAATGTCACTAAATTAAGGACTGAGGTAGCAATCGTCACTTAATACGGTCTGACAATCACAAGTCACTCAATTACAGTCGTATATAGCATACTTGGTCAATTACAGTCTGCGATTGCAGATGTCTTCAAAATACAGATTTAAATAGTAGGCGTTACTCAATTACAGTCTGAGATATCAAATATCAGTAAATAAAAGTTAGACAACAGACGTTACAGTTTGAGATAGCAAATGTTACTTAATTACAGTCTGAGATGGGGAAAGTCACTAAATTACAGACTGAGGCAGCACCTGTCACTTAAATACAGCCTGAGGTAGCAGGAATAACTACATTAGAATTACTGTAAACACACTTTTTACAATTTTAGTACAAACAAATAACGCAGCCAAAATACAAACAAACATATTGTTTAGCATTTTTTTTTGTTTATTTTCAAACCAAGTTTCTGTCAATTAGAAGTATCTGGAAACCAATTAAGTTACATAACAGCTTCCGGCTCGATATTGAAAAAAGACTTCTAACCGTTCAATCAATATAATACCATTTTAAGGCTTTTTTTCAAATGATCACAACGTTAGAAAAAATATGTACCAACATGGATCAGAGTTTTAATTAAAACCACTTCATAACAAAAACACACCATCATATATGTCAGATTCTCCTTTCACCTATATATACTATAGGTAGAGGTGCCTATATCAGTCGATATGCCTTTTAACTTTAAAAAAAAAACTTCCATTTGTCGATTTCCATACTAAAAATAAAAAAAAAAAAATGACTAAATGGAAAAATAAGAAACAATACAAATAATTTTTACCGTCCCCAGAAGCAATAACCCTCATGTAAAAGGCAACATTCACGTACCTTATACCAACTATTCCTCGTACCTACTAGCTGCGCTGCATCAACAAAAAAATGAGTACATTTATTAAAAAAAACTCAGCACGTAGCTCAAGCGTTCGTTGGAAGAACCCACGAATACACCAACCATAGCTTTGTATTTAGGTAAAGTAGTATACACACATTCACAAAACGGAACCCAAAACGAAGAAAGAAAACTAATATAGAAACTCATATGTCAAAAGCACACAGAACCAGAACTTCGAAATTCTTTTCTCTTTATTTGATATACTGAAACCGACCATTCATCGAACCATATAGGAGGACCAAACCAACCTGGGACTCAGATTCAGACTACAATATACCTATATGAAGTTACACAGAGTATAACTGCCGGCACAGCCCCACCGGCCGTGCGCTATCCCATCTAATAATCTAGAAGGTGATTAATTACATTTGATATATGGAATGTTCTACGACCCCGAACCCGAACCTCAACAACAACGAGAGACGATAGAACCCAACCAATTGGGCAATATATAGCTACATACAGGAAGGTACATGGTAAACTGCCGCCAGAGGGCGTATAGAATATGGTGAATAAAGAACGTACCTATACTATCGCCCATACTTCAACTAACTGACTTCAATTAGGGTCACATACAAATTGTTTCAACAAAAACAGAAAACGAGACCCGTCACAAACCGAATTGCTTTTGGGTTCCCAATCATTTTCCTGTTTATTATTTTTATTTTTATTTTTATACATAATTTTTTGTTTTCTGATATAAATGTAAACGAACCATTATCACAAAGCCCCATCATCCAAAATAGACGTTTCATATATAGGTGTAGGTGGAAGGGGCGATGAGGGTATAGAGCAAGATGCAGTCGGAAACACGGTCCATTGCCCATCTTGTATCTCAATATCTACAATTTTTTTTTTTTGTATTTATTTTTTGTCTGTTGAGGACTGAATATTAAAGAGGAGACATTTCCATAGTTAACCGAAACAAATAAAAAAAAAAAAAAAAACTGCTGGGTGTCTTTTCTATATAGAAGACAAAATAGAAGCAAAAAGGGCTCCTAGATAAATATCAAACAAAATTGGAGAGCAATGATTGAGGTTTTAATAATGAAAGTTGGGTTTTTTTTTTTTTTTTTTTGCGGAAACAATATAAGAATCTTCATTATTTGTACTGTCAAGATGTGGTATAAAATGACGATGTCGTCTTGGGTTCAAATTAAATAGATTTTGTTATTAACTTTCAAGTTTGAAGGAGAAATGTCAAATGCACGATTGGGTCGCAAGCAAGCAACAGCAAAGTAGATAAAGCGATACTTGATAGGATATTGGCTATCGAGAGAGAAAAATAAAAATAAATGAATTGTAAATATTTTGCTTAAGATATGGGTAAAAATTTAAACCTAAATTACATTCTCAGATACCTATTTTCAATAAATAAAAAAAATAAATACATTTTTGGTGGCGTGACAGTAACTGGACAGCCAGGGCCTAGTGACTTATAACTTTCAACCATTCCAATGTGTGCGTGTTGTTTGCTTGCAGGAATGGAGGATACAACGCTGGCGAAAACCACTCCGTAAGCTTTTTCATCTGTCCTACTCTACTGGTCTCTTTCCTAGTGGATGGAAAACAGCATTTGTCCAGCCTGTCCCTAAAAAATGCGTGTCTTCTTCCCCCCTCTAACTATCGACCAATTGCACTTACGTCCCTTCTTTCCAAGGTCATGGAAACGCTGATTAATCACCAGCTTACGAAATATCTTGAAAAAACGAAAGCTTCTAAACGGACACAGTGTGGTTTTCGTAGCAATAGGTCCACTGGTGATCTGATGGTTATCTCACCGAACAGTGGAACAAATCTTTATATCGTTTTGGCGAAAGTAAGATTGTTGCACTTGATATTTCAAAGGCATTTGATAGAGTTTGGCATCAAGCTCTCTTATCGAAAATGCGTGCATTTGGTATCGATGAATCTCTTCTTCGTTGGATTAGAAATTACCTTTTCGGACCGATCAATACAAGTTGTATTGGACGGTTTCAAGTCTGATATCTACAAAATAAATCCTGGTGTGCCCCAAGGTTCCGTTTTGTCTCCGAACCTCTTCCTAATATTCATAAATGTTCTGTTATCTGAAACTTCTAATCCATTGAACTGTTTTGCTGGCGACAGTGTACTCTCAGTTTTTCATGCTCGTTTCTAGATTCACATCCATGTTCTTCAGATGTGGAACTTCAACGGCATCGTATGATAAGCTCATTACATTCTGATCTCGACAGCATTGTCCAATGGGGAATCTAAAACCTTGTAGAATTTAATGCCTCTAATACTCAATACTGTCTCCTGTCGTTAAAGCGGAACCCACCCCCAATGCTGCTATCTAATTATAAGTGGCACTTACATAGAGGAAACCGAACAGCTTTCAGTGTCACAGACCACCTTTTGTGGAACGACCACATACATATTTGACATCGCCAAAAACGCTGCTAAGTGTTTACGTTTTCTCCGTCGATGTAAGAAATTTGTCTCCCCCTCTGATCTGGCTGTGATCTACAAAGCCTTTATTCGTCCAAAACTTGAGTACAACTCGCATATTTGGGCAGGTGCCCACTTGAGCCTATTGGGTAGAATACAAAAGAGAGCTCTTAAAATGATAGGTGAAAGAACTATAACGGACATTTACGTCTCTTGAGCACCGTCGCAATGTTTCATGTCTATCATTATTTTACCGCTAGTTCTATAAACAGTGTTCTAGTAAAATAGCCAGTTGCATACCTCCCCTTTAACAATTCAACCGTAATACACGCGCTTCTAGGAATGCTCATCAGTTTACCCTTGAGCCCAACTTCGGACGTACTGTTAAGTACAGAGATTCTTTCCTTAGTCGCACTACACGAATGTGGAATGTGGAATGCTCTACCCAGCCCAGTTTTCCCCTCGCATTGTGATCTTCAGGCATTTAAAACCAATGTGCATCGGTATCTCCTTTCCAATTCCCTCCAATCTACCTAATCGCTCGTGCTGTGTATATCATTTTAAGGGTAGCCACAACCCCTTTAGTGCGCGCTAAATATAAAATTAAAAACCTTCAATTTTCTGCCGAATCCGATCAGCTAAGGACAAGGTGAGGCGCACTTTTCCATGACAAAGTGATACTCTTGGAGGTTTTGTCACACCCTCGCAAGCGGATGAGAGTATTGCATTTGGTACCTCCCCGAAAAAGTTGAGGTAAGTATGATGGGTAAAATTGGCTATCCCGAGTAGATGATTACCCTTAAAAATACAATAATTTGCGAATCGTGTGAGTGCTATCGGCATTATGGTGTGATTATCATCTTCCATGCCTCCAAAATTGTTTTTGATCTTCCCTTCAGAAAATTCATTGATTGTAGCTCACATTTCGCTGCAACATGGGCAGTGACATAGAAAACTAACAATTGTTTTCTGCTGTTCCCCGACATATCGGTTCGACACTACATACATGAATATTCAAAGAAATGCCCAAGTTTTCCTCATGCTCTCCTATTGGGCAGTGTCTGAAATAGAAACGATCTTGACGGCTTCATCTTGTCTGGCTGGGTGTCTAACTTTGTGGCTTACATTTTTTTCGCACAGTTATTTGTATCACCCTTAAGGATGGATGTTTGATTGAAGTTCTTTTTAAAGGGTGTTTTTTTAGACGTTTGGTTTTCAAGAAGAAATAAAACGCCAAGAATTTAGCTTAATTTTAAAGATAAGGGTTTGCCAATATGTTTTAAAAATAATTTCGGGCAAGTGGTCACCGCGGCTGGCTGGAATAATTTCCAGCCGAGAGGCCCAATTTTCGACAACTCCAATTGTTGCGAGCGATGGCGGATGGACTCATTCGGGTCTTCTTCGATACTCTGCTCCACAGCAGCAATAGCGTCTTCGGTGCGCACTGTACGTTGTCTCTGAGGATGCGCATTATCGACTAGAGTAAACGTCGTGCGAAACCGATCCATGGTTGCTCGAATTAATGCGATTTTGCGGTTATGTCGACCGAATATTGGACGAATATTGTCCACCGATTTTGGTAATAATATTTGCACGATTTGCAAACGTTGTTCAGAAGTTAGTCTATTAATTATTAAATGTCAAACCAAACTGAGCATAAATCAAGTGACAGCTGTCAAAAAGACGAAATCCGAAAACAGTATTGCCAGATTGAAAACCACACGTCTAAAAAAAAAAAACACCCTTTACAAAAGGGTATACCTACCTAATAGGTACCTGCTCTTCAAAATAATTTATTCATCGTTAAAAAAGAGAGTGTAATTTTTATTTTGTAAGCCTTTAATCCAATCAAAGTCCATTATTTTGTACCTAGCTGCAGTATTTTATATAAATATTTTAAAAAAATTTTACTGTCCAAAATGAAGTTTCAACTATTTTCATTGAAATTACCATGACCTCTATTGCTTTGACATTTTTCAAAACATGTTTTAACCCCTTCAATGCCACAACAAAACCATCCTATTTTAATTTGCCGACAAATTCCAATAAAGTCATTCAAGTGAGAAGCCACAATTCCCAGCCTTCAATTTATCACACACATTGAGACAGTAAAGCGCATATATACATATACCTAAGAGAATAAACCATGCTGCAATATGCACTGCTCGTTTTGCCTTTCATACATTCAACATCCACCATCCGCAGCGCAGCGCGCGCCCTGCTGCTGGCTTTTGCTGCCGCATGTTGTATAGAGACATAAACATACGTATGTCTATATGTTATGTTGCAATTCAGCAATTTATCTCAAAAGTCAATTAACTTGAGGCATTCGTTTTGCAATGCAATGTATCTCTGGCCTTTTTTGTATTGCTTTCCTCCTCTAACTCTACTGCACCACATTCACCTCCACCTCCACCACAGCTGCTGTGCTGACAACGTCCCGTCCACCATAGCGTTGCATCCATACGGTAGTGCGGTGTGTAACCATAACCAATTCCAGAAGATATATCTTCGTTAGTCTTCTGTCGTTTTCTTCTAATATTTCCCTTATTTTTTTCCTTCTTGCTGGCGGTACTCATTCAGGGAATATTGTAGATACAAAAAACAAGAGACCTACACATATCTATATAAACAAGAAAACTGGAAGAACAAACAACAACAACAACAATCATGGCCGAGTATCTCTGAAAATTAAGTGCAAACTAACACCAGACAAATAACAAGCATCGACTCTATTTGCGAACACATCCCCATTCCATTGCCCATTGCCTCATTGTAAAGCTATCATTTGAAACTATATAGTATATGAGGGTACTTCTTTGTGCCAAATGGTCTGTGCAAAATCTCAATTGGTTTTTTTTCCGAAGACAAACAAAAATAATTCCATCGATTAAAAGTAACAAAAAAGCAATAAAATTCAAATTAATTATTATCAATACATATACACATTGAGTCATTATTCTTGAGGTCTTACATTGTTTAAGCTATACCTACCTATAGTCTTTGGTCAACTTTTGACTATCACCGCTACATTGGAATACCACACGCCAGCACACACCTATTTTTGGCGGGAAATACAATTAAGATATTATGGCTCTTATGAGTTGTGTATATTTAAAATAATAACAAACTATTCTTTAGTAAATTCATTCACAATTCCATGTCTGAAGGCTTTATGCATGTGTTAGCTTACCATCACGGCTGGATTTATACATTTAGAAGCCCGAAGACAATACACACTGTTAGGGTGGGCTGTTTTTGACCTGTGCACTTATGAATATTTTTGTAACTTTTGTGCCAGTTATGAAATATAAATAATGAATGAAAAATTGGCTCCGGGATCTTAGGACCCCATATGTGGGATATTCACAAAATAAGGTATGTATGCCATCTAAAAGGTCACTAATTGGTCAAAAAGGTTAACCAACAGTTTCAGAAATTGGTCAGCCATAGAAAATTTCTAATCAATGGCTAAATATTTTTAAGGTCATCAGCTATTTTAAGAACCTCATTTGTGGGATATTCGAAAAAAAGTATGCCATGTGAGAGGTCTTGGTTTTATCATAAAAGGTTAAGATTTTTTAAATAATTTTTTTAAGGATTTGTAAAAGATCGTAGATTTTTAGCACCTAATTTTTGGGATATTCGAACAAAAAATATCCCACTTGAAAGGTCACTAAAAACTCATAAAATGTCAATTACTTGTAGAAATTGATCAGCCATAGATTGTTGATTAGGAATTTTTGAAGTTTTTAAAAATGCAATTAAAAAAAAACTATGGCTGACCAATTATTGAAACTATAGTTGAACTTTTATAAAGTTATACTTTTCAGATGGTATTTTTTACTAGCGAATATCCCTCAAAGGAGATGCTAAAAATCTCTAAGACCTTGAGAAAATCTTTGCACATTGTGAATATCCCATGCTTAACATCGCTGGATGACATGGAAAACTTTTAACCATTGATTACAAATTTTCTATGGTTCACAAATTTCTGTAACTAGTTGACCTCTTTTGACCAATCACTGAAATTTTAGATGGCACATTTCTTTTTTCGAATATCCCACTTACGTAAATATGGGGTGCTAACATCCCAAAATGTATGGTTTGCATTTTGAAGACTTCCACAGACATAGAAGCAAAAATACAAACAAATTACCAATCCCAACCGAGGGAGCTGCGGATTATACAGCAGTTAGTCGTGTATTACTTTCGATAAAGTTTAATCATTTTATCTGTCTGTCACATTTAGGGCGTACAAAATTAATCCCATCAAAATATGTTTCACACTAATTGTGCAAAATATTTATAATCATCATCACCAGCTGGAAATGGTGACATTTTTGGTCAGATTTCTTTTTTTTTTTGTTGTTGCTATACCCATTTCCTTTGTTTTCGAATTTCTTAAATTAAAAAATGTGCCCACATGTTGAGCCTATGTTTAAGATACAGATACCTACCTACACGCACATGAGATTGTTGGGAGTTAGAGTATCTATATCAGGACCATATGTTGATGATAAAAGAAACATAAAAGCTATGTAGGTAAGTGTTGCTGTATAACCAGACACATTCTATACGCGTATTCAGCTTGTTGTCAGACAATCCTTGATCACATATAAAACGAGAATACCGTTAAACGCAATTGAGGAAGTGTTTAAATTTAACTGAAGAACCTAGACGCTTGAGGAATACGTATATATAATAAATTATATATATGGGTACCTAGGCATGTAATTTTATTAAGACAGACAGTTTTTGTGATTGCGTAGGAAGATATAATCAACCCACATTTAATTAAACAACTAAAACAACTGCCAGACGTTGTTATTATTTGATGAAACTCACAGATACTAAATTGAAATCAAAGGTAGTTACCTATATACTTACTCCGAAAGTAGAGTGGACTTAAATTTGTCTATCAAAGTTTAGCTTTGACGGAGTTTTTTTCGAAGTTTAAATTTTGTTTACCTGATTTTCCTGGCCTGTATTATGAAGGCTTTCATTAAAAACTAGAGCGCAAGGTACAGACTTAAATATCATAAATCCTTACCAAAGTTTAAAATGCAAACATACCACAATAGCTGCGAACAAAATGGTTGATAGATGTCCTCAAGTTGAATTTTTAAGGAGTGAAAAAGTACTCTTGTTGGGTTTATCGGCGCCGGCGATAAACCCAACAAGGCTAGCGACTTAACATATCCCCACAGAAAATAGTCCAGCGGTCTTAAATCGCACGATCTTCGAGGCCAACTCACAGGTTCAAAACGCGAAATTATGCGTTCAACAAACGCTCCCTTCAACAAATAAATCCCTTGACAGCTGTCAAAATGGCATCCAGTTTAAATAGTATTGCCAACTTAAAGTTCTATACCTCTACAAAAAAAACACCCTTTACTTCCTATAACTGCCAGAAGAGAATGAAAAAGCTTTCTCGTGTTTGGTCGAAAAGGTGACAGGTGTCATTTGTCCAGTTTTATCAAAGACTTCAATCATTTTGAGGATTAAATTTGATAATCGACCCAGCCACTCAGAAATACATTTAGCCTTTATAATTGGTGGTTGCACACGTTTCTGGTATATAAACTTTCACCTTTCATTATAATTGTCCAAAAATTAGTTTTCCCTCAAATAATTTAGATCCACAATTAACAATTTACCTATATCTACCTATGCCTCCTTACCAAGCTCAATGCATTTAACCTTTGCAAAACATTATTTATCTATTTGTAATTCAAATTCAGCAGACTGTTGGTCGGACACTGCCAGCCAACTATGCCATTCAATAAATTTCGTTACAATTCTAATTGATTTGAAATTTCCCCTTGAAATTGAATGTTAAAATTGGTATGGATGTAAGACCAATATAGTTTGTATAGCCGATGTCTGACCTGATACGCAGCACTAATTCGAAACCCATTAATTATTATTATTGCCATGTTGTGTAGTTAAGGTATAGATACTCGTATTATACCTGAGGGATATAATTATGGCAGTGGTATGGCGTTTATTTGTTGCTACAACGGCATTTAACTATTGAAATATTATTGCCCATCACTACCTACGGAAACTGTTTTTTTAAATGCCACACACTTTTCGGGTTGAACATTTTTAAATATATACCTTAAAAAACGTGCCTCTGCAAATTCCCATCACTAATTTGACGCAATCGTTTATTTTGAATGCCCATGCCCTGCCCATGCTCTCTCTAGACCACATAGACATAATCGCTGAACGAGTGCTCGTGGGGGCGGCGGCGGCGGCGCGCGGAGCGGCGCTTGGACACCAACGGACATGGACATTGGACATTAGGCACAATCATTTGTGGAGGCACACCGGCCATTGAGGCTAATAAATTGTCTCATTAAGTTTGATTGTGCTTGATAGATTCGACAGTCCTATTTAGTATAACCCTGGTTGGTGGTTGATGGGTTATAAATAAAAATAACAAAAATACTTCATCTATTTTTGGATTTTGTGTTTATTTTAGATTTTTTTTTTTCGAATAGACTGGTCTAGAGGATGTGCCTATACATTTATAATGATTGTTGTATTCTCGATCGTATATAACCTTTTTCAATTTACGTGGATTGAGAAGTTTTGCACTGAATTAGCATACAATTGGACCTTTTTAGCTATCATGTTGTCAAGGCGGCATTGATTCCAGGTAGAGCCTTTAAAATGGATTTTGTCTGCCTCTAATATCCATAATAAAGGGTGTTTTTTTTACACGTGTGGCAATACTTTTTTTGGAGTTGGTCTTTTTGACAGCTGTCACTTGATTTATGCTCAATTTCATAATTAATAGTCTTACTCCCGAACAAGGTTTGCAAATCGTGCAAATTTATTACCAAAATAATGGTTCGGTTCGCGCGACGCACCGCGCTCTGCGTCCAATATTCGGTCGACATAATCGCAAAATCGCATAAATTCGAGCAACCATGGATTGGTTTCGCACCACGTTTACTCTAGTGGATAAGGCGCATCCTCAGAGACGCCGTACAGTGCGCACCGAAGACGCTATTGCTGCTTTGGAGCAGAGTATCGAAGCAGACCCGAATGAGTCCATTGGAGCTGTCGGAAATTGGGCCTCTCGGCTGGAATTTATTCGAGCCAGCCGCGGCGGCCACTTACCCGAAATCATTGTTAAAACATAATGGCAAACCCTTATCTTTATAATAAAGCTAAATTCTTGGCCATAAGATTAAAATATATATGCGTTTTATTTCTTCTTTGTGATAGAGGTGAATTAAATTATTTTTATTTTACTTTAGTCAATAATAAATAAATACAGAAATAAATTGGTGGTCCAAGAGCTCGTGGAAAACCAGGGCCTTGCAACCTACAACTCTCAACCATTCCTGCGTGCTTGTTGTTAGTCAATATAGGAATGGAGAAGATACATCGTTTTCTGCCGAATCCGAATGGATAAGGTGAGAGGAACTTTTCATGACAAGATATACTATTGTATTATCAAAAAGTATCGATCAAAAAATTTTACATTCGTGATGTGCGGCTTGAAAAGAATTCTCAATGATATTGTGTAAAGATTTATTAATAGCCGTGTTCCTTTGGAGGTGGCGAAGTACTTATGAGTACATGCAAACGACAATCTAGTACTACCAACTACTCGTGCTTTCATGGTGAGTAGATGCGATTTGTAGGGAAATTAATTATGTGTGTTCCATTGAAAATGGCTAGCGAAGTACTCTGGAGTTCTTCGCCACCTCCAAAGGAACACGGCTATAAATAAATCCTTACACAATGTCATTGAGAATTCTTTTCAAGCCGCACATCACATCAATGTGAACACGGCTATTAGTGATCTCTGTGTTTTGAATCAAATCATAAAAATGTGTTGAGCAAAAAATTTTACGTTCGTGATGTGTGTTTATAAAAAGTCTTCAGGCTTCTGACTTTTCAATACAACGCTCAAATAGTGTTTAAGAGTCATGTAGACAAAGGTTTTTGAATTAATTACTTATTAAATTATTCTGGTTTTTAATTTGAGCTGAGTTTTGAACGATATAGTCGAGAATGAAATTGCACATTCGTGAAGTGCGGTTGAATAAGATTTAATGACTAAATCAACAGTGACAATGTCTTAAAATTTCTAAATAGTGAACTGAATTTGGCATGAAATTGTAAAAAAGTGTCGAGCAAGAACTTTTATATTCGTGAAGTGCGGTTGGAAAAAAAACATCAGGTTTAAATATTGTTTACCTGTCATGAAGACATAATTAATTGCCAAATTTGTATCTTGAGCTGTGTTTTGAACAAGTTCTTCAACCAAGAAATTGCATATTCGTGAAGTGCGGTTGAAAAAGACATCACGTTTAAATTATCAAGGTCAATGTTAAAAAATTTCTTAAGAGTTAGACGAGTTTTGAATAAAATCGTACAAAAGTGTTGATAAGAAATAGTTTGCATTCGTGATGTGCGGCTGAAAAAAATTTCATGCTTGAATTATCAATGAATTTTTTTATATATTTTAAACAATGAGCTGCGTTTTAAGTTAAATCGCATGAAATCACACACACCTGAAAAAATGACTTCAGAATTTGCAATTATCAACAACAATCTCTTAAGACATTATTATTAACAATAGCTACTTCCTCTCGACAGTCATTCATTCTATCGAAAAAGCTAATAACAACTTAATTAACCTTTTCTCGGTACAAAATAAAATGAGTATTGAAAATCTATAGCTGTAATAAGATGATTGTGCTGGTTTTCTATACACTTTACTAAAGTGGATGCAAATTAAAAAAAAAAAAATGCAACTTCTGACTCAACCAATTAACGACCTTATTTGCATTCTTATTTTATTACTCATTCACTGATGTGTTATATTTTTATTATTCATTGCGTTACAATTTTCAAATCAATGTCAATAATGAGTAAGAAGCTCTGGTGTAGAATGTCACTTTTATATTATATTATGTATCCATATGCATGTAGCTTTAAATCGTTTTGTTTTTGGGGTTTGTGAAAGCAAAAACACCCGTGACTCATGCTGAGTTTTTTTTTTTTTTTTTATTTCAAACGCGATTTTATTTTTTTTTTTTTTTGTTTTTTCTTTTATCTTGAAAGTTAAGACTTTTTTATACTTCGTTATGTCATCAAATAAAATTTATTGTATGTTTGGCAAAGGTGCGATAGGGTTTAAAGTTTTTTTATTTAATCTTTTTTTTTTTTGTCAATATCAATTGCATGTCATGTAAGAAAATATTGCATATTTTTTTTATCTATACTTGGAGTTTTTATGAATATAATTTTGATCGAGAACAATTCACTATAAAATTGTAAATTAAAAAGAATTACGAGGAAAAGTCACGTATTCATATTTTAATAATTTAATAAAATAAAATAAAATAAAATAAAATAAAATAAAATAAAATAAAATAAAATAAAATAAAATAAAATAAAATAAAAACTGAATTAATTAATGGTTTAACTCACTACCATCAGGGATTATTTTTTTAGTTTGGGAACTATTTATGATTATTTGAATTAACGATAAACATACATTTTAAATGCAAATTTACCAATAGCAATTTTATGAAACCAAGCAAATATAAGTTGTGTTTTGGTGAGAGTGAGTGAGATAGCGAGCTCAGCAATATTTTCATACGCAAATACACATACCTTCATATGTGCCTTTGTTCAAAAATTAATTTTAAGGTGTTTAAATAATAATATTATTTTATTGACTAACACCTATTTTTGTCAAGGCGTGGTGCGTATTAAGAAAAAGGCTTGTTTCTTAGTAATTGAAACCAAAAAGTACTGTGAAATCAACTAATAAAATATTTGACTTATAAAACTGAGCAATCTTAAGTTTCACAAAAAAAAGCAAATATTGTGTGTTTGCAATGCAAAATAATTCTGATAGTGTTTATACGATTATAATAATAATTGAAGGCATTCATATGCCTACTATTCACTTGTCAGTACGTATATTTGTAGTCATGATTGAAGTATGGGAATTAAAAACATATGAACATATATTTAATTTGACAACATATTGTTGTTTTGACGTCGTAAAAGTACCTAGACCCCTACCTTTTACTCGTAGGAATCTTAGATCCGTATTTTTGACCATTTATCTAAGCAGGGTTTCCACCATCTTGATTTTAAGAATGAAATCGGTTTTCGCTGTATTTTCTAAGGACGAGACTAGAGAAATGACAATTTATAAAAGTTATAACTATTATATAACCGCCATTAAAAGTGGGCGTACGTTAACGCGCTTCGCGCGACTTGGTGCCTTAAGTATACCCACCGGCGGAGAGCCCTGGCCCTGCGGGGCCGCATAAACAGTACTTTTATAATTGGCATGTCTAGAGTCACTTCCATTTTCTAAACGTGGGAAGATAGAAAAATATTGTTTTTTTTTTTGAAATTGAATGGTATGCTACTTAACTGAAGCCAGCGCGGCGCGGAGTATAAGGCAATTTAATGGCAAAAACTGAAAATGAAGAACTCTTCATAACTCTAAAAATATTTATAAATTCTATACAACAAAATGTTGTAACAAACTTCACTGAAATTCCTACACATTATTCTTTTTGTTGACGATCATTCGTTCTCGAGCTCGAGAAATGCATTTTTCAAAATGGCGGCTGATTCCCTAGATGCAAAGAATTGAATTTAGTTTAGCTCCACAAATAGTAGTACTTGCCATAAAACTGTTAAGAAAGGGATAATTTATCTCGAAAACGGATCTAATGATTTTGACGATAATTTTTCTGTAGGAATTCTTTCCTTTTTGGTAAACAAAAATAGTAAATATTTATGGTACCACTTGAGTGAGCGACCACCAAGACATTATAGGCTGATGGAGTTATAGCTATTTCACGGCTGCCAGGCCGATCATCAGACTCTCTTTAGTGGTGCTGAAAAACTTTTTGCCCAGCTGGCACTTGAAAATAGACCAAGCGTCTATTTAGGAAATAATTGTCATTTCTTTTTATTATGATAATATTGGTATGGTTCAATTATGTATGGAACAAAATATTGGCCAAATGGCCGCCGCGACCTCGCCGGCACACCTCCATCCGATGATCCAAATTTTCGATGACGCTGAGGCATAATTGAGGTTTTATTCCGTTTATCTTATGCCAAATTATCTCATCTTTAAGCTCTTGAATTGTTGCTGGCTTATCGACGTACCACCTTTTCTTTCAAAAAACTCCAAAGAAAGAAGTCCAAACGGTGTCAAATCACATGATCTTGGCGGCCAATTGACATTGCCACCACGTGAGATAACAAGGCCATTGAATTTGTTGCGCAAAAGAGTCATTGTTTCGTAAGCTGTGTGGCAAGTGGCACCGTCCTGTTGAAACCACATATCGTTCACATCCATATCTTCCAACTCGGGCCATAAAAAGTTCGTTATCATCTCACGATAGCGTACATCATTCACAGTAACTGCCTGACCGGCCTCATTTTGGAAAAAATACGTCCCGATGATGCCGCCAGCCCATAAATCTCACCAAACAGTCACTCTTTGTGGTTGCATTGATAATCGTTGGATTATCATTCGCCCAAATGCGATTCTGCTTATTGACGAATCCACTGAGGTGAAAATGTGCCTCATCACTGAAGATGATTTTCTTCGAAAATTGTTCATCCACTGTTGCCCGTTTTCATAATATGCCTAAATAACTTTAACGCGTTGTTTGATTGTGTATCTTTCCATGATTCAAATTGGATACCTAGTCTGAAATTGAGAAATGTCAAATGAAATGCAGAAAAAAACTTGACGTTTAGATGTGGTTCACATTCAACATCGGCCCTTAAAATTTAACCACCCTTTATTTTGGAAGATAAATATTTATGTGGGTTTCCAGCTAAAGTAACAGGTTATTAGAGTGATTTCTACTATTAAAATAAAAACGCTTGGAAATTTGGAAACATTTCAAAACTAGAATTCGCCGAAATTTTTTATTCTAATTTTTGAGCTTTACCTGTAGGTAGATACCTATAAAAAGAACTTCATTGCATTCGTAAAGACCAGCTAATTGACTTGGATTTTAAAGAATAAAATACCTAAGTACCTAAAAATACTAAGAGCTACCTGTACAAGTATTTTAACCAAATGATGGTTCAGCAACAATTTTAAACCACCGATTTTGGCGAATAAATTGAGGCTTAGCGGTGGTTCAGGGTCCAAGTATGTGATGATAATAACCGTTGAGGTAGCGTTGAACCTCAGTTAATCCATCCATAGCGAAATCAGTGAATTAAAATCTCGAACCAAGGGTGAACTATGTACGTTTGTACAACTAGCCCTAAGCGATTTTTTGCAAAAAATAAAAATCAAATCCATTTGAAGCTTTAAGAAGATTATCTCCATGCATCATTTAAATAAATCCAATACCACTGTTTCACGTGTTACAATCTCTTTACCTTCATACATATATTAAATTCAAAAAAATTAATCTACCATGATGTGATTTTTCAATCGTCCAATCCGAAATCCTTCGAATTGACAAGCATCCATATGGATATGGCTATATATGTAGGTATATATTTTTTTTTTACCAAAAAAGTAAATTGATTTTCCACTTCACTTAAGATCTCAATTTGAATGGATTTGTTTCTTCTTTTTATTTTACCATATTGAAAATCCTTTTTAATAGAATATTAATCGTTTCTTATTTTAACGATTCAAGTGATGGAATCGCAAAGAACATCACACTTATGGTTGGTTATAAGTGATGTGTGGTGGCCATTTTTGTATATGCGAACATCATATTGTGGATAAATCGGCTTAATTTATTTTTGTGTTTTTTTTTTATTTTTTTTTTATTTTTGAGAGCAAATTTGTAATGCAATTAAAATTACATCTCGTGAAGTTGATAAGTCTTATATGAGCAAACACGTACGTACCTACAGCAAACACGTTCGCATGTTTTAATGCCCTGTAAATTGATGTAGATATAAATGTGGAGTTTTTTTATTTTTTTTTATTTGTCGATTTTATATCGTGGAACGCAATTAATTGGAAACAAAGTATAATATGTGTGTAATCCTATTAAAACCGTATAAATTTAAAAACAGCAAAAAAAAAACAAATAGGATAGGTTCACAAGTAGTATCGGTATAAGTAAGTGAAATAAAAAATGAAGCTCAGTGTGAGATGCTTTAAATGTCCATGATATACCTACCTATGAATGTACTTGTATCATGGATATGGAAATGGTTTTAATTTGAATATTTTATAAATAATTATTGAGGGATAAAAATTAAGCCAAGTTGTATAGGCATGTCCAATATGTTATTTATGATATATCTATACATTCTTTTAGGAGCTAAGCTTAATCTTATACAAGCAGAGGATAAAATCCTCAAAAAGTCTAAAAAACCACAAGAATTCTTTACATTAAGTTAGTAAGTACTTTTAACAAAGGGATTAAAGAGACATTTTGATTTATTTCAAGCATACGTAAGGTACATTAGCTCTTAGCAAAGCTTATATTTTATCTTTGTTTCATTTAATGGGTGTTTTTTTTTAGACGTGTGGTTTTCAATCTGACAATACTATTTTTGGAGTTGGTCTTTTTGACAGATGTTACTTGATTTATGCTCAGTTTGGTTTGATAATTCATAATAAATAGACTGGCGCCTGAACAACGCATGCAAATTGTGCGAAATTGGCTCGAAACGAGATCGTTGTTGATCCCGATATTCACAAGAAATTTTTTTTCAGCGATGAAGCTAATTTTTGGTTGAAAGGGTGCGTTAATAAAAAAAATTGTCATATTTGGAGTGATCATAATCCACAAGCTATTGTTGAGACGCCGCGCCGTTACATCGTCAAATAGTCACTGTTTGGTGTGCTCTATGAGCCGAGGGAATCATTGGTCCATATTTCTTCAAAAATGAAGCCGGCCATAATGTTATAGTCAATGGGGAATGCTATAGAGCCATGATTAATGACTTTTTCGTGCCTGAATTGGAGGATGTTGATGTGGACGAACTTTGGTTCCAAAAAGACGGCGCTACATGCCATACAGCCAACAAAACAATCAATTTATTGAAGGAAACTTTTGGTGAGCGCATTATCTCGCGTCGTGGGCCTGTGGCGTGGCCCATAAAAATCGTGCGATTTAACACCGCTGGACTATTTTTTGTGAGGTAAGGTGAAATCGTTTGTCTACGCAAATAACCCCGAGACTATTGACGCCTTGGAAGAGAATATTCGGCGCGTTATTGCTGACATACGGCTCCAATTGCTGCAAAAAGTGGTCGAAAATTGGGCCTCTCGGCTGGAATTTATTCGAGCCAGCGGAGGCTGCCACTTGCCCGAAATCATTTTTAAAACATAATGGTAAACCCTTATCTTTATAATAAAGCTAAATTCTTAGACATAACATTTAATTATATGCGTTTTATTTCTTCTTAAAAACCATACGTCTAAAAAAAACACCTCTTATTGAGTGACATATATGAAAAAATGAAATGCACGACTTTGATCTTAAGAATTTTTTCTTTTTCTTAGCGTTGGCATTTTTCTAGACATTGAAGATGTATGCTAATGATGTGAGAAAGTGTGAGAAAAAGTCTATTTACTTAAAAATGGATCTTTAATTGTTTTTTGTTAATAAAAAAAATTCTTTTAGAATTGTGATGTGAAATACTTTTGAAGAAAATATGATTGCAAAATTATAACAAATCGGCTACGTCATTAACGAGATATACCTACGGCAATAACCCAAAAAAATTGGCAAATAAAACAAAAAACTATGGACAACCTGTCGATAAACTGTTATAAATGTTAAAAAGTGGCATTTCTGCAAAGGAAGTGAATCTGCTAATTATAACAGTTTTAAAAGTACTATTTATGCGGCCCCGCAGGGCCAGGCGATCCTCCGCCGATGAGCAAACTTCGGAAAAACAAGACTGTCAAGTTGTTAAATGGAAAATTTGCCGTTAGTAAATCGCTTATTAATGTGACAATTTCGAATTTGTCGTGTAATATTTGTTTGGGGCGCTTTGCTAAATTTATGTGAATTTTTCAAAAAACATGAACAGTTTAGAATTTCGACAAATAATCAACGATTTATTATTGTCACATTATTTAAGAATTTTATACCAATTTTCGAAGGGTGCTTTCTTAGTTAGCAGCATAGAAAAAATTGCACGAGAAAATTGAAATTTTTTTAAAATTCAGTAATCACTTATTTATATCAAATTTTCCACCTAAATAAATTTTTAACAAAAAAACTCTGAAGAATCGAACAAAATTTTGCAATTTTTTTTTGAAAATTTCCAATTAATTTTGACGCTTTTGTCCGATTTGCACATACTTTAAGTCAAAAATAATAAAGACATAATATAGGCAGCTTTCCAAAAATACCCATAACGACACAATTAGTGTAGATATCCGGGGTAATTGTAGAAATTATTTATCTAATTAACTCTTCAGAACTATAACTTTGTACTGCGATATCGCATCATCTTAAAAAAGAGATATCAAAACAATGGTATTTGTTCTAAAATTGTATTACCACAACAATTAACGAAAGTTTCTTAGAAAACGCGAATATAAAAATTATTACCCGCGCTGAAATATGATTCTAAGAAATATGATTTTATGTATCAATTATAATGGGTGATTTTTTAAGAGGTTTAGAACTTTTTTTTAAAAAAAAACACAAAAAATTCGAAAAAATGAATGAAATATTTATTTGAATCGATAGTTTGAACCTTGCAATTTAATGTTTAAAGATAATTTCATGCAAATGTTGACCGCGGCTGCGTCTCAGGTAGCCCATCTGCTGAGTCCAATTTTGGCATACTCTTTCACACATATCGGCCGGTATCTCACGAATGAATGCATGGATGTTGGCTTCCAGTGCGTCAATCGAAGCGGGCTTGTCCCTATAGACATTAGCCTTGACATACCCCCACAAAAAATAATCTAATGGTGTCAAATCGCACGATCTAGGCGGCCAATTGACCGGCCCGAAACGTTAAATTAACTGTTCACCAAACTCGCCTCGCAATTGCGCCATTGTTTCGCGTGCTGTGTGGCATGTGGCACCGTCTTGTTGAAACCGCATATCATGCAAGTCAAGAACTTCCATTTCGGGCAAAAAAAATTTTGTTATCATCGCTCGGTAGCGTTCTTCATTGACAGTAAGGCTGCGATTCGCATCATCTTTGAAGAAATATGGCCCAATAATGCCGCCGGCCCATAAAACGCACCAAACAGTGGCTTTTTCGGGATGCATTGGTAGCTGTTGCAATGCTTCTGGCTGATCTTCACTCCAAATGCGGCAATTTTGCTTATTTACGTACCCATTCAACCAAAAATGAGCCTCATCGCTGAACACAATTTTTCGATAAAAAAGCGGATCCTCGGCCAGCTTTCCAAGAGCCCATTCACCAAAAATTCGGCGTTGTGGTAGGTCGGCTGGCTTTAGTTCTTGCACCAGCTGTATCTTAAAAGAGCTTTACGCCCAAATCCTTCTGCAAAATTTTCCACGTAGTGCTGTAACAAAGGCCTAACTGCTGGGAACGGCGCCGAATCGACATTTCGCGGTCTTCTGTCACACTAGCTGATACGGCCGCAATATTTTCTTCACTACGCACAGTACGTAAACGTGTTGGTGGTTTAATGTCCAAAAAAGTAAATTTGGTGCGAAATTTGGTCACAATCTTCCGAATAGACTGCTCAGAAGGTCGAGAATGCCGATCATAAAATGGAAGCAGCGCGCGATGAACATTTTGAACCGAGCACGAATTTTGATAGTAAAATTCAATAATTTGCAAGCGTTGTTCATTTGTAAGACGATCCATGGTTAAATTGCAAACCAAACTGAAGCTGTTTGACAGTGACACAAGGTACTAAACACACGTCAGCTGTCAAAACCAGTGTTGCCAAAACCAAACCAGCTAAAAAATCACCAATATCAATATTATCTATCATAATATGCATGTTGCTGGCAATCCCAGCTAACCAATCCCAGAAGCTTGAAGTTATGAGTTTGCATTAAATTTGTAAAATACCCAAAGAATTTAAAGCTTATCTTTAATAGTCGATGCCGATTATGTATCCTACCATTGTTCTTGGTTCTTGCTGGAAAGTGTTAAAACTCCTTTTGGCCAAGAGAGAATTCTGCTTCATTTCCATTTTTTTTTCTTTATTTTACGTTTCAATTGAAATATAATAATAATTTCTGTGCACCAGATTTCCATTTTCAATTTAACTCAAAAACAAAAAGCGAAGCACAGAATTTTCATTAATTTTTCGCTACGTTAGCGAAACTCATTGGATTTATTATCCTGGAATATGATTCGTTTTTTTTTTTTATTTTTTATTTTTGGTTTGACGTATTTAAAACCATTTCCGAAGTACAAAGGTACCATCAGACTACAGGCAGAAATATCAAATTAAAATATAGGTATAAAGAAGAAATGGTCCTACTTTTCCGTTGAAGAGAGTCATGACTATATGGTTGCTGAGAGCTGTGGAGGAGGGGGGGTCTTTGCGCCTATGTGCAGATAATTTTTAATTCATCCTGCATCCTTCGTCAATAAGCATGGGAAAAATAAAACTAATTAAAGGATATGATAATGATTTAAGTTTTTTTTTCTTTTTTTTTCTTTACCTTTTCTCTTGAAAAGTTGCATTTTTTTTTTGTTCATTCATCGATGGATGAATGTTCTTTAATAACGAGTATCTGCATATTCAACATTTAAACTGTTGTATGTATGTACACAATATATGAGCAGTGTGTACAGAGCTCTGAAGTTCAAAAATTAATCATATTAATTAATTTGAATAAAGCATTTTATGAGAGTTTTTAATAAAATTGACATAATTTTTTTATTTTGAAAAACCAAAATGAACTAAAAACAATATTTATTATAATGAGCTATGAAGTGTGTTGGTATAGGTATATATTTGAGCCACGTCAGGTACAGATATCAAATTAAAGGCAAATCGACAAGCGATTAAACCTTGTAAAACTTCAAAGAATGTGAACAAAATATACCTTCATTTATGTACATAATCATCAACTGAATTGCAATTATTATTTATTGATGATGAGAGAGTTACTCAAGTGAAAATAAATTAATAAACTGAATAAAAATATTAATATAAAAAAAAAAAAAAATTCCATGTCCATGTGGTCAGTGAATCATTATGGGGTTTCAGGGTGTGTATTTGCATTATAATAAAAATTTGCTTTTTGCAATAATTAAAGCACACAAAAAAAAACAAACTTGAGATGAGGGATATAAATGCTCAAATTAATTATGTATTGGTTGAATTTAAAATGTAATAAAAATAAACTTAAATAAATTAATCCTTAATGATGTTGGCATTTGATTGGATGTACTTTACGGAGTTAAATGTATTTATTAATAGCTTCAATAACATTTAAATATTAAAGATTCTATTAAATGAACAAATCCAACGTAATTCATTGAATTTAAATTATAATAAACACAAATAACAAATTCATGCTTTAAAAAGGTATTTATGCGGTGACCAGTATTTATGCGGTGACCATATATCTTAAGATAAAACGAAGAAAATATTTTTACTTAAGAATTGGACTTTAATTTAACTTTAAGTCCTCAAGTTATGGTTAATTATACATATAGGTATGTACTTCTATACATACAAAATGGAGGAAAATCAGCAAATAATGTTTTTTTGTTTTGGATACTGTGCGTGGAACGGAAACCAAATCTGCATCGACATTTTGGCGTTTGAATTTTAATAAAAAAATTAAAATCGAGATTTTCATAAAATCTAAGGTACCTATACTTTTTTCGCTTACCTAAATAGTTTTTGACTTGCGCTATTCATATGTTTACTATTGTAAATAAGGGTGTTTTTTAGACGTAGTTTTTAAAAGGAAATAAAACGCATATAATTTAATTTTATTGCCAAGAATTTAGCTTTATTATAAAGATAAGGGTTTGCCATTATGTCTTAAAAATGATTTCGGGCAAGTGGCCTCCGCGTCTGGCTCGAATAAATTCCAGTTTCCGGACAAGAGGCCCAATTTTCGACCACTTTTTGCAGCAATTGGGGCCTTATGTCAGCAATAACGCGCCGAATATTTGGACGTCAATCGTCTCGGGCTTATCTGCGTAGACAAGCTACTTCACATAACCCCACAAAAAATAGTCCAGGGGTGTTAAATCGCACGATCTTGGAGACCACGCCACAGGCTCACAACGCGAGATAATGCGAGATAATCACCAAAAGTTTCCTTCAATAAATTGATTGTTTCGTTGGCTGCAGGCCTGCAGCGCCGCGCCATCTTGTTGGAACCAAAGTTCGTCCACATCAACATCCTCCAATTCAGGCACGAAAAAGTCATTAATCACGGCTCTATAGCGTTCCCCATTGACTGTAACATAACGGCCGGTTTCATTTTTGAAGAAATATGGACCAATGATTCCCTTTGCCCATAGAGCACACCAAACAGTGACTATTTGACGATGTAACGGCGTCTCAACAATGGCTTGTGGATTATGATCACTCCAAACACGACAATCTTGCTTATTAACGTACCCCTCCAACCAAAAGTGAGCTTCATCGCTAAACAAAATTCGCTTATGAAAATTGGGATCAACGGCTAACCCGTTTAGGCAATATCTCAAGTTGGGTGGATGGTCGGACGCACGTGTGTACAGACCCAATGACCAAAGGAAACGGTATGACAAAACCAACTTTCTCGGACTTTTCGATCATCTAAGTCCTCGTTTTGATTTTTTTCACACGAAACTAATAGGTACCTACTTGCCCTAAAGAGCAAATCAATAAAGACATTCTATAGAATGCAAGTGGAATGGTCACCAGATAAACCGACACCCGCTTACAAACTATGAACAAGTACATTCTCATGTGCTTCGACCCATTTTCTAAATTTTCATCCCGGTAAAATCAAATAGGAAATACTCTTCATCATTTTCATTATTTCTATCCACGTATAATACCATCAGATACCATATACTGGAGCAGATAGTTATAGTTATACAATTCTTGTCTGGTATTAGCTATGCGTTTTAAAATAAAACCACCCAAACCATAAAAACCACGAACAGAACATTAGACGAAATAATAATTTATAATACCACACACTATGAACAGCTGACGGCATACGGCAGACGCGATGCTTTTCCACCAAAAAATAAAAAACCATTTATCATGAAAGATGTGTATGGGAATGAGAAATGTTGAGAGTTTTTATTTCTTTTGCAATACATATCGTTGGTACTAGGTATTAGGTGGTATACAGAGGGAATTAAGCAGAGTATAGCTAGTTTTTGAAAAGAAAAATTGTTGAAAAATTAAAAAAAAAAAAAACTAACCGGTTCAATAAAGTGAAAAGGTGTTTCTTACAAAACACGAAGTGCAAAAAACTTACTTTTCTTCAAACTTCTTCACCGAAAATAGTTTAAAATGTTGCAACAATGTGTTTTTGATAGCTATTTCTTTCTTTTGACAGACAATATAAATTATCACTATGAAGTTATTTAACTTCGTATTATGGTAAAAAAAAGTATTGCAATTTTAAAACTAATTTTAAGTAGCATATTGTGATGTGCAAATTATTTTTTTTGTTTTATTTTTCTTAAACTTACTCTTAATTCTCAGCAAAACCTTCTCATAAAAATGCAGTCATTATATTTGAGTACAGTGAAATCGGATCCTTGAATTTTATCAATAATTTTGTACCACACTACTAATTTTTCAACTTTCTTTCTTCAATCCTTCGAGTTCAACACATCTGGTGGAACTTTTGGAAAATTGTCGGCCCTAAAGCTACGGTTCTCTAATCTCAAAATTGTAAAATTAATGATGCTGGAATTAGTCAACTATAACTATTGGGAAGGCCCGAAAACAGAAAACAGTAAACAGACCACGAGACGCTACCACTACTATGAAAAACAGAATTAATTTAAAAAAAGTAATAAAACAGAATTTTAGAATTTTACTTGCTCTATAGGGAAAGTATTGGTCTCATGCTTAAAAAAAATTGGGGTTGTAATTAAAACTAACACTACGATAATCGAGAAGTCCAAAAAAGTGGGTTTTGTCATGCCGTCCGTCGGTCTTTGCGTCGGTGCGTCTGTGCGTCCACTGTAATTTGAGCTAGAGCCTAAACGGGTGGACCGATTTGCTTCAAATTTGGTACAAAGCACTTTTACGTGATTCCCTGCAGGTTATTTTCGAATTTTTATTTTATCTCACCTAGAACGGGTAGATGCCATACAAATGTTTTGGTTTTTTCAATTTTTTTTCGAAAACGGCTTTAACGATTTTGATTAAATTGAAATAAAAAAAAAAATGAAATGAAATAATAATCAAGTCAATTTTAAAAAAAATGCGTTTCAGGTTTTTCTCAAACAAATCACACAACGGAATTAAGGATTACAAGTTTTGTTGAGAAAGTGGTCTTATTTTTGGGTTATTCGCGTATATCTTTGCCATGGTTGGACCGATTTTGTTATATTTTTTTTAATCTGATGCATCTTAAAAGTTTAAACAAAAATGCATTTAAACATTTAAAAAAAAAATTTATAAACAAAAAAAAATCAAACAAAAAATCAAATCAATCAAGTGTTTTCTCATTAAATATATAGACATCATGCCTTTTCAATGTGGGGTTACAAATAGTATTTAAGCATAAGAGCAAGTTCGTGCTATCAAGTCGGGCATATTTTTTTATTGTTTCGAAAGCTTCTTTGCGAAATTCGTCCCTTCCAAACTATATACGGAAATTTAGCGTCACGGTCGACTTCCTGATCGATATCGTTTTTTTTTTTCGAATGTATGGAGACAAGAAATATGCCCACGATAAATAGGGGGCGGCTGAGGACTGTCACAAGTGCAGAAAACTTTTAGCAAGTTCGAGTTCCCATTCAACAATCTCCCAAATATTCTGCTCGGAAACAAGCAGTTGTTCTTTGTATGTGTTTTATTGCCTGTTATTAGGAGAAATAGGGATTGGGGAAGTGAGTTTTCAACAAGACAGGGCCAGAGTTCACACGGCGAAGGTATAGACGGAATGTTTTCAATCCAGTTGTATCATCTCGACAAGAAGCGATCTAAAATCCGGACAAATTTGGGTCACCATATGCTCGAATAATAAGTGCACCAAAACCCTAAATTGGTGTTATTTTACCCATACTAATGTAAAGGGTGTATTTTTAAAAGTGTGGTTTTCAAGAAGAAATAAAACGGATATAATTTAATGTTATGGCCAAGAATTTAGCTTTATTATAAAGATAAGGATTTGTCATTATGTTTTAAAAATGATTTCGGGCAAGTGGCCTCCAATTGTTGCTCGCAATGACGGATGAACTCATTCGGGTCTTCTTCGATACTCTGTTCCACAGCAGCAATAGCGTCTTCGGTGCGCACTGTACGGCGTCCCTAAGGATGCGCATTATCCACTAGAGTGAACCTTGTGCGAAACCGATCGATGGTTGCTCGAAATTATGCGATTTTGCGATTATCCGTCACGCGAACCGAACCATTATGTTGGTAATACATTTGGCAATTTGCAAAAGTTGTTCAGGAGTAAGCCTATTAATAGTAAAATAGCAAACCAAACTGAGCATAAATCAAGTGACAGCTGTCAAAAAGACCAACTCCGAAAAAATTATTTCCAGATTGAAAACCACACGTCTTAAAAAAACAGCCTTTATTAAAAGAGTCAAGAGTACCTACAAAAAAAATGATTTTTTGTTTGATTTTTTTTCGCAAATAAAACAATGCAATATTGTTTAAACTACTAAGAAGTATCAGATTGCAAAATTATAATAAAATCGGTCTAACCATTAAAGAGATACACGCGAATAACCCAAAATTAACCATCATTTTATCAAAAAACTTGGAATACCTAATTCAGTTATTTGAGTTTTTTTTTTGAGAAAAACCTGAAATGCAGTCTTTTTTACAATTGACTTGGTTATTTTCTTTTGTACAAATATTTGACTTGATTTCTTTTAAGTTCTTGGATTTCCAAATCACTTGTTTTTTCATATATCTTAGTCACATGGAAAATCAAATATCTTCTTTAATTACCCAAGTCTTCCTTCTTTCACTTACATATAAGTAGGAAGGAACTTTTGTTTTTTTAAAATACCCTAATTTATGTATAAATATATATTTTCAATGAAAACAAATATGTACTGTACATGATTTAAAAGTTCTTTGATATTGCCTGCCAAAATCAACTCAAATTTCAAAGTCTCATATTTCACATCTATTTTTTTTTTTTTTTTTTTGAAAAGGTATTTGATTAACCCACCCACAAATTTTCTCCTTTGACATTTTATTTATTGAAGAACAAGTATAGACGTAGAAGTGTCATCTTCAAAGGTAGTGTTGTCTAGCAAATATATATAAGGTAAAGGCATATAAATAGGTACCTACAAAACAAAAAGTTATTTCTTAACGAAAACAAAATCAAAAAAAAAAAAATAATTTGAAATTCTTTTTGGTTCTCGCTTCTTTAAAGAAACCCATCCAAGTAATTCATTCGCTAAATTAATTGATTTTATACACGAGTTGAAAATTGTTTCGTTTTGATTAGGTACGCGCTACTAAGGCATCATCAGAAATTCTTGACAAAAATTGATGTCTTCATCTTTATGTCATCTTGTTTTTTTTTTTTTTTGTGCGTTATTATTTTGTTTTTTTTTTTTTAGAATTATTCCAGGAACATTCAATTGGAATTTTAAGTCGTTCATTATATAAAACACCCACTACAGTTATTTATTTATTTTATAACTTTTTTTAATGGAATCTAACAGACAGATCCAAAATGAAATATACCCTACATATGTATATGATAAGATTGCAGAAAAATAAATTCTTCAGTGCTTCAAAAACATTCAACCCCTCCCCCTCTACTCCTGAAAAACACCATTAGATGATTTGTCTGCATTATATAAGAAACTGGATTTCACTATTTTTGTAAATTGTATTAATTAATTACATATTTACTGCCAATTGATATTTCTACAAAATTTCAAAAATATCTCTTCATTTAATACAGTCGACGCCGACTATATGCACTCCGCTTTAAGGAAACTTTCGGTTATATGCAATAAGAAATTTATCACGGTTTTTTTTACATGGGCTTTTTCACACAAATTAGTACGGATAACTGCACTCTGGTTAATTGAAAACTCCCTTTAATTGAAACATTTTTCTTTCCCCCAAATAACTATTTTGTTCTGAAACAACTCCGCTTAAGTGAAACACTAAACGCATCCATATATTTTTTAAGTTTGAACACACCAAAAAAATGACATTTTAAGTTTCATTCCATTCTCATCGTTCCAATCCTTTCAACTGTCACAATTTTTAAAAATTGCTTTTTGTGTTGTTCGAGGTTATTTATATTTTATTTTTCTATCTTTGGTAATTTTTCACATCACATCTTTTAAATGGGAAATAAAGTTGCAGTTATATGAAGTTTGGTTAAGTGCAACAAGGTTACATATATCAGAAGTGCGTTTATATGAAAACTCCGCTTAATTGCAACAATTTTTCTGCTTTTTTTGTGTTGCAAATAAGCGGAGTCGACTGTACTGTGTTAAATTACATAATTCAAATAGTTAAATTCGAGATAACTGGAGATAACTCAAATTTAATTCCGAAATTCAGATGGATCTCACACTTAATAACTATGGGCCTGAGGATATTTATAAGAAAATATACAACAACTTTAAAAAAAATTCACATCAGCAGCGCCCATAGGGTGTATATAGGTCCAGTTCAAACCGCATAGCTTAACAGAATTGCAAGACCTACTTTTTCCTTATCGCATTGTTATAGCAGGTCTCATTAAAAACTTTATTATTTTTAAAAAAGTCCAAAACTTGTCCAAAAATATGTACATATGTATCACCTTCATAACTACATACCTACCTTAATGTAGAATATCTACCTATGTATATTTATATTAATTTGCGAACTTCAAGGTCAATGATGTCATAAAACATGTTTAAGACTTTTTTCCAAGAATTCTTTAAAATTAAAAAAAAAAAAATCCAAAACGTCTTCCTGCAACGGTTTTTCGTCTTCATTAACATTATAACTAGAGCTGTCTTCAAGCGAAGACGACCCCAATGACGACGATGTCTACTGTCTACATCAGTCTACGACTCACGGAGCGGCGTGCGACGTCGTCGGTCGTCGGCAGCGGCTGCCGTCGTTGGCGGCGGAGAATTCTATGTTTACAAATTAAATCAGCACTCGTTATCTCTATCTTTCTTTCCCCCCTTCACTTCCCACCTAGACTATATTATTTAAATTTGACGATAGAAAAAATTCAAATAAACATTACTTCAGCAGCCTCTAGCATGTGTTTCACATAATTTATCTAATCAGCAAGGCGAAAATGCAAAATTAAAACAAACATTTAAGTAATATAAAATTAGCGAACAAAAAAAAAAATATAAATTATTCCTATAACAATAAAAATCACTTTCGCTTACAAAAAAAAAAAATTACACCTTTATTTACGTGAATAAATTTTACTTTTTAAAAAGGAAGGAGTGCAGAAAATTAAATAAACAAATTTAGATTAAAATAGAATTGAGTAATTCATTAGTTTGTGTTTGTTGTTGCCGCTGTTTTAATTATTTTTTTTTTTATTTTTATCTGTAAATTAAATTTGGCGGGACACGTAATTTTCATATAGAGTGGAAGGAACAGACTAAAAAGAAAAGATATTTTGACCTATAGAAATTTTATCTTGGGATTGGGGTAATGGCAAAGAGCATCGTTAAGAGAGATGTAACCTTCAGATTTCTTTCGCCAATATATATATGAAAATCAAAAAAATTACAGTTTGTGGGTTTTATCGAAAATATTTTGCAAAATCCGCCGCTCCGTCCATCATTTTCAGTCGGTTCGCGCTTTGACCGCTGAAGTTGTAGGAAACACGTGTATAGAACCAAAATATAAGTATACCAGGGCTTAGGTATACAGCAGTGGCGCCTATATAACACGATTCCTACCGTCTACCCTTTTCAGTGGCGAGCATATAACACCATTCCTACCGTCTTAATTTTTAAAATTTGCACTAAACTACATACAAGTTTTATAATAAAAATTTAAATTTTTTTACATACATAATTTTTTTTTTTTTTCAAATGAAGTGACATGGATGCAGAAGCTTATAACTTTAGTTCTGATGGTCGGGTCTTTGAGAATGAGATCTTTAAATCACGGTAAAATAATAGGCTACATTTTAATGTACAAATTATTTGTAAAAATTATTCATACACAAACAAAAGCACTGAATATGATTTCATACACAAATTAATTATTGAAAAATCATAGACGAATTTCATTGAAACATGCAATTCTATAAAAAAAAAGCAATTTGGGTCAAGCGAGAAATGACTTTTCAATTAATAATAGAAGCGATTTTCCGATTTCTGTTTCAGTATGGTAAAACCACTTCAATTCTAATTAGACATTTTTTGTACGAGATATTCGTTAAAAAGCATCTCTACTCTCCTACAAAAAAAATTAGTTGTGTACTGTACTATCTGTGTCTGCATTCGAAAAAATTAATATCAATTAATTAGTTTAATAAGTTAATTTACGAAACTAGATATATTTTTCTTTTATTTTCCTGAATTGTTTTTAAGTAAAATTTTTCCCCAGCGGCCAGCAAATAAATAATGGTTGTTTTTTTTAGACGTGCGGTTTTCAATCTGGCAATACTTTTTTCAGAGTTGGTTTTTTTGACAGCTGTCACTTGATTTATGTTCAATTTGGTTTGCCAATTCATAATAAACAGACTGGCGCCTGAACAACGCATGCAATTTGTGCGAAATTGGCTCGAAACGAGATCGTTGTTGATCCCGATTTTCACAAGAAGTTTTTTTTCATTTTTGGATGAATGGTTACTTCAATAAGCAAAACTACGGCATTTGGAGTCTCGATAATCCACAAACAATTGTTGAGACGCCGTTACATACTCAAAAAGTCACTGTTTGGTGTGCTCTATGGGCAAAGGGAATTATTGGTCCATATTTCTTCAAATATGAAGCCGGCCATAATGTTACAGTCAATGGGGAACGCTATAGAGCCATGATTAATGACTTTTTCGTGCCTGAATTGGAGGATGTTGATGTGGACGATCTTTGGTTCCAACAAGACGGCGCTACATGCCATATAGCCAACGAAACAATCAATTTATTGAAGGAAACTTTTGGTGAGCGCATTATGTCGCGTCGTGGGCCTGTGGCGTGGCCTACAAGATCGTGCGATTTAACACCGCTGGACTATTTTTTGTGGGGTTATGTGAAGTCGCCTGTCTACGCAGATTATCCCAAGACGATTGACGCCTTGGAAAAGAATATTCGGCGCGTTATTGCTGACATACGGCCCTAATTGCTGCAAAAAGTGGTCGAAAATTGGGCCTCTCGGCTGGAACTTATTCGAGCCAGCCGCGGCGGCCACTTGCCTGATATCATTTTCAAAACATAATGGCAAACCCTTATCTTTATAATAAAATAAATAATTTAAAAAAGTACCACAAATCATAACTAGGTTTACAATACAACTATCTAACTCCTTACATCACGAATATAATATACATATATATGTACTCAAATGGTTTTTCCGAATGATAGGTTGAGTATTTAACCATTTTTGATTAGAAATATCCAATTTTATTGTTTTGATTTGTCTGCAATTCATTTTCCACTTAAAATGACTTCATTGAATTTCTGATTGTTTTGCCAAAGAAATTATAATTTCACAGGATTTGAATTCTCTTTCTATCTAATTTTGCATTCCATTAAAATCTTTTAGAACAAGTTTTTTTTTTTTTTAAATGAAATCAAGTTAAATATTTTAAACACAAAACAAAAGAATTAGAAGAGGAAGAAAAAGTAGAATGTAAATCTGATTCCACCAGAACAATCACATAAAATGCAAATCGTATAAATTCCAAAAATTCCTTCTGGGCTTGATAAAAGTACAAATTTAAATTTACTTAAATAAATTTTGTTTTATATCCTTAAGCAAAAGGAACATACCCAAAACATACATACATATATATAAGTTCTTATATTTCAATCCTTTTAATATATAAATGTATGTAGGTATAGGTATAAAAGTATATTTTGTGCTGCAAACAAAATCTCAAGTCTTCTCAAAACGAAAAGACTTTCACTGCCTCTGGACATAAAGAGCGACATCTACTCCTGAAATCTTTCTTTCTTTTTGTGTTATTGTTGTTGATAAATAAATATGTATAGTCGTAGTCGGTTGGAAGTTGGAACTCGGCATCTGTACATTTTGAACTTAAATTAGCATCTTGTTTTCCGTTTCCGTTTCCTTGATCCATATATTCTCTATGTGGTTTGGTTGGTGGCATATATACGTACCTATAGTGAATTTAAATATTAATAAGATCTGAATATTCAATTGAATCTAAATTCTGGGGTTGCATTTGCCAAAAGAGATAGAGATGTACACAGAGATACGATATGATACGAGATAAGATACACCAGATATTTATGTTGGAGGAACGACCGACATGTTTGTTTATTGCGATAAACGTATTTGTATATCAATATATCCACAGCAACAGCACTGCTCTCAAAAAGCCATAGAAGCATTCATTTACAAGGACAACAGGATTTAAAAATGCAGCATAGATCTAGATACATTGAGCATTGAGTGAATGTATGTATGGAGTGTATGGAGTGTTATTGTACGACAGATAGTCGTTTTTGGATCCGAAGAAGAATCAGATGGAATATGTATGCAAACAGCTGGCCGATATCCGCATCACTTGCCACATATTTATCTGTGCATGAAAGTGATTGTTTTGTTTTGCCATTACACACTGTGTTTTGTGTATAGTAAAGTGTGCTGCCACCCCACGCAATATGCAGGCCGATTTGGCAAGGTGTGACCAGACTTGACTTTTTTTTCGTAGAATCAGCTAAATCAGATACCAGAAAAATCAAAAAATCAGCAGCTGTAGACAAAACTGTAGTATATATGTTATAAACATACGAAACATTTGGACAACTTATATATGTACATACTTAAGGGAAGCTATAGAGATTTTTTGTTTATAGAAGCGGAAAAAGACGGCATTTTTTTGAAATTTTAATACAATTATTGTTAAAGTCGATAGATTCCCCAAATGTAAAAAGATATGCATACATCGAACAATTCCAAAAAAAAATCTATAAAACGAGATAGAAGCCTTAGTAAGTTAAAAACAGAAAATAGACGTTTGAAAAATTACTCACCACAAATCGGGGTTATATTTATTTTAAATGAAAATTATACTTACAGAAAAGAAATACAATTGATAGAATATGTGAGGCTTTTTTTTTAATATAAAGTTATTGGGCTTTGTGAAAAATATTCTTGGTTGAAAGGCAGGTGGGGTTGATTATCCCCCTATAATCTTACAAATTCCTTGCTTGGGAGCTAATTCCACTGCAGTTAAAGTGTTGATTTTTACTAGGGGAGAGTAAAAACACATAGTAGACTAAGTTAACGTGGATTTGTTTAACTGCATCGTTTAATAAAATAAATTGATTTTAATTTTTTTAAAACCACTTTTACTTCTTGACTAAATGTCGGAATGTTATGAAATTTTAACATGTCGTTCATTTTGAAATAAAAGTGTAGCTAAGAATGGTGGAAATGCCACCCACTTGGATTGTATCCAGAATTCCCCCCCCCCTCCGATCGATATCCTGTGTACGCCCTTGGTTGATGGTTTGTGGGAAAATATAATTTTAGTTTTTGCTCTTAAAAATGCAAAATTGATGACAAATTTCAATTTTTTTCAGAACAAAATTAATTCTCCTCTTCAAAGCTTTTAGCGGTCGCTTTGCAATCAATGCACACCAGAATAGAGGATATGAAAAAGTTCCTCAAATTTGACATTGAATACCTTACTTACTCTTCTTTTTTACAAAATTTTCTAAATTTTAATTTTTCTATTTCTACATGGATGCTGGTCACACTTATTAAAAAAAAAAAAAAAAATCTCTTTAAAAATCTAAATAAAATATTGAAATTTAACCAAGAGGGTGAAAATTTTGTTTTGGCTCTTATTGTGTTGTTGTGGGTGTGCACTCTTTTCGGAAACGTACAACGGAACCGCACACGGGTTCCTTTTTCATATGACGTGTGACGCTCATGCTGTGTATGATTCAACAAATATGATAATAATGGAGCGCAAATAGCGAAGTTCGCCAAATATTATTCTTCAATTGCACACTATCTATCTATACACATCTATAGGTAGGTATACATTTATGTCTATCTCTATATTCTATCTACAGAAATAAATTGTATAGAGGGTATCTATATCTGATGGTAATTTTGAAAATTTGTATCCCTCTCTGGTGTGTAGACTGTAGAGTAGATAGACTGTAGTACAAGTATCTACGTATATGTGGTTGGTTGAAAAATATTTACACCATAAATTACTACCTACCGTTTGCCGCTTGGGTGAATATGGAACATCGAACAACACCAGCCCAGTCAGCTAGTGCCAACTTCACCCTGCGTTGATATTCAAAAAAAAAAAAAAAATTATGTGTGTATAAAGTTTGGGACTCGGGTTCGTTTTGGGCCTCTCCCAACATCTAGGAATACTATACCCTCCATTTAGTTTATGGCACTCTTGTTTATTATGTGCTAGCAGAGAAGTTGATTGTTTTGCGGCAAAATACTAGTTTTTTGCTTTTAAAATTTTGTACAATTTTTACATAGTCATATGCACGTTCACATATCTGTACTATTCCTTGCACCCCACATATACATTTTTGAATTGTTTCTGTTTGTGGTTAATGGAAACGAACGTTGCAAAACGAGGACCTTATATACCCACTCTCGCTAAAATAAACGCGAAAAGTTCAAGCTGACTAATAACAAAGAGACTTTCTGCAGCTGTAAACAACTCTTATCACAATATCAAAATACATGTAAATGTAGGTATGTATAAAAATAATCAAGAGAATAATATATTTTGATGAATAATAATAATTGTGGGAGATATCAGGCGGAAGTGGTATGTACAAATTTGGAAACAATGAAAATGAATTCTTGAGTTCTATAGATAGGTGTAGGTATAGCACTTCACAAATGTTCCAATTATTATTTTTGTTATAAGTAACATCAAAAGTTTGCAGTATTATAGGCACCTCAACTACAGAATCAATTCATATTTGTATCACTTATAAGAGCCTTGTTGTGTAAGAAACTGCAGTTTAGAGGTTCAACAATTTTTAACTATCCCTTTGTACGAGTATCTAAACGGTGTTTTTTTTAGACCTGTGGTTTTAAATCTGGCAATACTTTTTTTCCGAGTTGGTCTTTTTGACAGCTGTCACTTGATTTATGCTCAACTTGGTTTGCTATTTTATAATAAATAGACCTACTCCCGAACAACGTGTGCACATCGTGCCCAAAACAAGATTGCCGTTGATCCCAATTTTCATAAGCGAATTTTGTTTAGCGATGAAGCTCACTTTTGGTTGAATGGATACGTCAATAAACAATACTGCCGTATTTGGAGTGATCATAACCCACAAGGCATTGTTGAGGACGCTTTTACATCCTCAAAAACTCACTGTTTGGCGTGCTCTATGGGCAGGAGGAATCATTGGTCCAATTTCTTCAAAAATGAAGCCGGCTATAATGTTATAGTCAATGGGGAACGTTATAGAGCCATGATTAATGACTTTTTCCTACCTGAATTGGTCATTGTTGATGTTTACGACCTTTGGTTCCAACAAGACGGCGCGGCGCTACATGCCATACAGAAAACGAATCAATCAATTTATTGAAAGAAACTTTTGGTGAGCGCATTATGTCGCGTCGTGGGCCTGTGGCGTAGCCTCCAAGATCGTGTGATTTAACACCGCAGATAAGCCCGAGACGATTGACGCCTTGGAAGAGAATATATAATATTTATAATGCCCTAATTACTGCAAAAAGTGGTCGAAAATTGGGCCTCTCGGCTGGAATTTATTTGACCCAGCCGCGGCGACCACTTGCCCGAAATCATTTTCAAAACATAATGGCAAACCCTTAGCTTTATAATAAAGCTAAATTCTTGGCCATAACATTAAATTATATGCGTTTTATTTCTTCTTGAAAACCATACGTTTAAAAAAACACTCTTTATTTTCTCGTTAAATAAAGGGTCCGCCAAATAACTTTTTTTTTTGAAAATGGCGCAAAACATCGAGTGTAGCTTCGGCTGTGTGGCACGTAGCGCCGTCCTGTTAAAACCAAATGTTGCCAATATCCTCCTCTTCAATTTTTGTGAACAAAAATTTGTTCAACATGGCCCGATAACGATCGCCATTGACTGTAACGGCCACTCCTTGCTCATTTTCGAAAAATGGCCCAATTATGCCTCTGGACCAAAATCCCCACCAAACAGTGACTCGTTTTGGGTGTATCGGCTTTTCAATGTATGCGTGTGGGTTTTCTGTGCCCCAAATGCGACAATTTTGCTTGTTTACTACCCGCGAAGATCAAAATGAGCTTTATCTGAAAAGATGATTTTTTTTTACCAAAATCGGCATCTTCTCTAAGTCGATCGCAGGCCTACTTAGCGAAGCGTATACACAACCATATTCGTTCAGCGGAAGGATAAAACTAATTATCTGTCAAATCAGACATGAGCTAAGTGTTACCATTCACGAAATAAGCACTAGTTGAAAAAAAAAACGTTAGATGGCGGACCCTTTATATACATACATCATGCATCTTCAATATGTGATGGTTACACACAGTTGTTAGCCACTAGAACAAGTTCGAGTGATACATAATATGCTTTAAAATGTAGATTTGAGTTTGAGTGTGTTTGAAGTTTAAACTTTAGCTCCTTTTAAGATATTGCGTAAAGAATTCAGAGGATGTGGTAGCCGAATCAAGAACTTAACAATCTATGCGCGATTAGCGGTTTTGTGGTTCTGGTTATTTTAAAATTCCAAATATTTGTGCTAAAATAGGGAAATATGTGTTTTTATGTGTGATTATACAAACTATTTTTGATTTTTTTGAAAAATAATTTGTCAGCAACGATTCTTCGAAAATGAATATCAAATGCTCATGCTTATCATCATGTATATAAACATATGAATCCCTAATCAACTTGGAATTTAAAGAACGTGCTTTGTTTTTTGTTCTGTTGCACACAAACAGTGTTAAAAACCAAAACAAATATTTTTTTTTTCTGTTTATTTTCGGTTAGCGCAATCATAATCTCAAAGAAAACCCACAATTTTGAACTTTGCTATTATAATCAAGTATAAACTTCCGAATAAGTTAAAAAAATTTATAACTTCACGTGTAAGACTTAAGTAGGTATAAATGTATGTAGATGAAAAGCTCCGTCAAAATAGTATATATATAGCTTCTAGCAACTATCTTGTGCTGAATAAATATAGACATTTGCTCTGTTTTAATGTTGATAAGCGACATGGTCAAATTGTCACACTTCATAGATAAGAATTAAATGATTAAGTATATACACTTACTTTGAACACAAAAAAAAAAAAAAACTAAAAAACAAACAATCTTCACCTGTTGACTTAATTATCTAATAAATTTGTTTTTGTTTTCTTTTATTTTCAGGTACGTGCGAGTCTCTTTCTTACTTAACATTGGAATGCATCCACATAAGATCATTGATTTTATTACGAGTTTTTTTGTGTCGATGATGATGATACTCCTACTTCTGCGAGCTTAATATCTATCAGAATGACAGCGACAAAAAATATTGTCATGCACTTGAAAGGTATTCCAAGAATTCGAGCGTTTTGTAATCAAATGGAATTTTTGCTGAGAGACACTTACATGTACTGTATTTGGTAATACATTAAGTAGCGCATATTATAATAGTCTGACAGATAGAGTTGCAACAGTAAAATTTTAATGTTTACAGCTTTTACGGCAAAAAATTAGTTTTGCGAAGCGTGAAGTTAGGACCACCATTTTTGATTTTCAAAAAGGGAAAATTTGCCCTGTAATGTGCTCAACTTGTGCTGCTTTGTGCTGTTAATATTTTTGCAAAATTCGAAAATCTGCAAATTTTACAGATGAAATTTTTTGCAAAATTACGATTTTCTTAAATTTCGAAGTTGTTTTTTTTTTTCTATCTCTTCCGCTTCAAGCAGCACAAACTAAGCAAAAAACAGCACAAATTTGATTTTTAAGACAATCGTAATTTTATGCAAAAAAATGCATTCGTAAAATTTTCAAAGTTGTAAGTTTCTTCAGAAATATTTACGGCACAAGCAGCACGAGTGAAGCACATTATACATTACATTACAGCACATTTCGCTTCGCAAAATTTAGTATCCGCCATAAAAGTTGCAAATATGCGAATTTTTTTTTGTATCTGTTCGATTCTTTGAACGAAAAATTGGGCACAATACAGCACAACTTTGAAATTGAAAAAAATCTTGATTTTGCAAAAAATTGCGAACTTTGCAAAAATATTTACGGCATAACGCAGCACAAGTTGCGCATATTACTGCACAACTTTTTTTTTGTTGAAAATCGAATATGGCTATGCCAACTTCACGCACATAAAAAAAATGCCAAATACATAATATTAAATAAGAAAAAGAAGGACAATAGATGCAAATTAAATGCACATTAAATGCAATGCAATTTAAATCAGGAGAGTATTTAAACTCGATACTATTGTTTACGATTCAGCAAGAAAAGGCACTATGAAAATCAAAAAATACAAAAATGAAACTCCCAGGATCCAGCACTCCAGTTCGAACTGTATAGGTCAACAAGTGCTTTCAGGCCATAACTGGAACCAAAATATGTATGTATGAATGTACCTATTAAAAAAATAATGGTTTTTCGTCTTATCAATGGCAATTTCAAAAAAAAAAAAAAAATGCAACCCTAAATCTCAGACTCTAAAAAAATGTTTGTTTTCATACCGGCTAATAAAGTATCGATAAAAAAAATTGTGCAAGGTTCACATACATACATGTAGGTACATTACTTCACAAAATTTATTTTTATTTATTTTTTCATAAACATATAACAACTAGACACCCAAAGGTATACGTAATCATTCAAACCGTGGACAACCTAAAATAATTCTTTATTTTGTTGTTGATTGTTTAAGTATTTTTTTTTTTAACTGATAGCAATACAATAATCTTATAAAAAGTGCCGTTTTGGACGTCAGAACCATTTCATTAAAAAAAATCAAACAAATAAAAGTCGTAGTTATCTTCCAAGCAATGTTATGTCGAGCCAAACAAAAATTGCCGCTTCTGCAAAATTTACATGATTATAATTTTTATTTTATTTTCGTGTACAGTGAACCCTGCGCTTAAAACATAATTAAAAAAAAACATATGTTATTATTGTTTTTCAATTTAAAAACATTTTTTCTGTTAAGTAGAATTTATGCATTTGAAAAGCTTCAGTATTCAAAATTTGATCAAAATCAGTTGAGTCATTAATGAGATATTAATGAGGCTCTATGAGATGTACTGATGTTAATAACGGTTTTTGAAAAGTTGAACATACCTAAATATAATACACACAATTGATCAGCCCTAGTTTTTTCATCAACTTTTAAAGATTTTTTCAAGGTCACAGTAAAAATATTAAGCACCTTATTTCTGGGATATTCGCAAAAACAGTATATGACATCTGATAAGTCTTAGTGACTTCATAAAAATTCAATTAGTTTCAGTTACTGGGCAGCCATAGTTTGAAATGATTTCACTAAGAACTTTCAGATGGCATACTTTTTCTGCGAATATCCCACAAATGAGGTGCTAAAAATCGCTGATTGCCTTGAAAAAGTTTAATCATTGATTAAGAATTGAGTATGGCTGACCAATTTCTCGAACTAGTTGACCTTTTTCGACCAATGACTAACCTTTAAGATGGCATACTTTTTGCGAATATCCCAGATATGGGGTGCTAAGATCCCGGAGCAGGATAAAATTGAATTTTAAGAATGCTATTGTAATTTTATTTGTTTGATTTTCTAGAAAACTAAGATTATCCTTCACAGTTAAGAAGGCTTGTATGGGTGGTGTAACCTACCGTTATTTTTGGTTCTATAAAAAAGTATCAACAAATTATGTGGGGGAATATCCTTAAAAAACGCAAGGTGCCTAATTTAAACAAAAATCGATCTATCTGATGTCTAAGCTGCAGCCGATCAAACCGGTACACATGAATGCAAGGCTTATATTTTCTGTCCTCTCACCATCGTAAAAATCTCAAGTTTGATTTTTTTCTGTTGACAATTACTGTAACATGATGTTAAGCGGAGTCGACTGTTTTAATGTTGTTACCTGAGTTTATTAATAATATTTTGTCATAACTTAAGGTAATGTCACATTCAAAGAGATAAAAAATAAGTAACATAAATAAAACAAAAAAACGAGACAAAAGCAGACATAAATAAATTCATGAAAAAACGATAAACCATTTTGAACTGAAGACAAACCCTGCTTACTAATTGATGATTTATCACAGTTTGCTTAGGTTATATACATATTACATTATGTATACCTACGCGCTTGGGTGTTTGTATATTTTTATTTTGTAATACATTTTGTTGTGTTGTTCCCGGTTTGTGTTTTGGAAATTTAAGCCAGAAATATAAAAAAAAAAAAATAAAAGTAAGCCGCTGTCTGGAGATATTCATAGTGCATCATAGATCAAATGTTAATGGACCTGGTGGGAACTTTGAGTTTTCTCCGGGTGTGTATTTTAAATTTTACTTGCAACATAACTTTAAAACCAAAATCGATAATAGGGAAATTATTTGACATGAAATATGACTAAAACATTTTAAAAATGTCAAGGCCAATAGCTCCTGATGTTTACTTAAATCCATTTTTATTTAATTACCTCGATAGACAACGCACCTTTTCTGAAGCCTCGTTCATCATGATATCGAGCTGTTTTAATTGCATACATAAAAAATATGCACGACTCGATTGCACGAACTTGCTCTTGTGGTTAAATACTGCGTGTAACCCCACATTGAAGATGTATGATGTATATATTTACCGGGAAAATATTAAAAGAGTCAAAATCACTAACAAATTGATTTTTTTTTATTTTTTTTTTATTTATAAAATTTTTTTTTTTTTAATTTGTAAGTGCATTATTGTGTAAACTATTGAGAAACATCAGATTGCAAAATTATAACAAAATCTGTCCAACAATGGTAAGGATATACGCGAATAACCCAAAAATAATACCATTTTCTCAAAAAAACGTAGAATACGTAATTCCGTTATGTGAATTTTGTGAGTTTTTACAAATTTTGAAATGCATTATTGTGTAAACTATTGAGAAACATCAGATTGCAAAATTATAACAAAATCAGTCCCACCATCGCAAAGATATACGCGAATAACCCAAAAATAATACCATTTTCTCAAAAAAACGTCTAATACCTAATTCCGTTATGTGAATTTTTTGAGAAAAACTTGAAACGCAGTTTTCTTAAAATTGACTTGTTTATTACAGCTACTAAGTTTAATGAAAATCGTTAGAGCCGTTTTGGAGAAAAATTGAATAGAGAAAAATATTTGTATGACAGCTACCCGTTCTAGATGAGATAAAATAGAAATTTGAATATCGCCTATAGCGAATCAGATACAAATGCTCTGTATGAAATTTGAAGCCAATCGGTTCACCCGTTTAGGCTCTAGCTCAAATTACAGTGGACGCACAGACGCACAGACCGTCGGACGGACGCACGGCATGAAGAAACCCACTTTTTTGAACTTCTTGATTATCGTAGTGTTTGTTTTAATTACAACCTCAATTTTTTTTTACGCCGAACCAATACTTGCCCTATAGAACAATTAACAAAATTGATATATGTATGTATATAAGTGTGTATGGGTAGGTATAATGTAAGTGCAAAAGATTGGCTATTACATATTTGTCTTTCCATTCTTATCCGCACTTAATTCCTTTCCACATTCAATTACGATTACCACAGTCAGTTTACAACAAAGATATGATCCCCATACATACTATATCATACACCCCGACCATAAAATTAATAGTTGTTTGGATCTCAGCGACAATCAATAATATTTGTGATATCCCTTTGCATCGCATGTCGGGGCATATTCATTGATTTATTTGGGTGTAATATCATGTGGTTGCCAAGTCTGATGGTGGGCTGCTAAACGAGTGAAAACCCAAAGTGTTTCGTTCGAGGAAATTGCAAAAGGAAAATCCTAGCTTTATGGATTTTTCATTATTTCCAGCACTTGATCCTCTGCCACTGCCGTCACCGCCGCCGCCGCCACCGCAATCGCCACACCATCTCACCATCGCACCACCCACCGCCTAGTCGGCCGTTTCCACTTCACATGACTAAGTTTCTTCTTCTGCTGCTGGTTGCTCTGGCATCCATCAATTGGATCGTACGTCTCCCTCCCCCCCCCTCGTATTTTGTGCACCTCACCACGTCCCGATTCAATCGAGAAGCATTCACCAATGCCAAGCCAATCCTGGGCGTCGTAATTCACTTCATTTCGGTACTTGTATTATATTATTTTGTTATCGTTGTTGTTATCCTCACTTCTTGTGTCGTTTGTTATTGTTTTTGATGTTATTTTTTTTTTTGCATCCATCCATTCATCCATCTCTATCCTCAATATATCTCATCTCAACCCTTATAGCAAAATATTGGTGTTTTTTGTTGTTGTTGTTTTGTCTTGTTGCTATTTAATAGCACAATGGATGTGGTTAATTGTTTTTGAAAGAAAAGCAATAAAGCCGCATAACAGGGGGTCTCCTGTAGCCCTGTACTGTAGGTGGGTTACTCCTGCTATAGGATTTTGTTCTATTTTTCCATTATGTTGCAGGGATTTTGAAGCTTTTGTGTTTCGTATGATGCTGGTGATGGGTGCATTGCGGGATAATTCCGGGATAATTATAATTTTTTTTGAAGAATCAAGACTTTATTTTTACTTTACAGTGACGTGAAAAAAAAACGTGAACAATAAAAGTACCTTCTGGAAAAGTATTTCAAAAACTATATCAAGAAAGTGGGTTTCGTCATGCCCGTGTGGTTCTGTGCTGTGCGTCTGGCCATCTGTGCTTCCGCGCGTCACTATAATTAGAGCTACAGCCTAAACGGGTAGACTGATTTACCCCAAATTTGGTAACAGAGCATTTTTATGTAATTCTCTTGTGTGGAACTTCGAAGGGGTAGAAGCCATACAACGGTTTTTTTTTAAATTTTCCCAAAAATGGCTCTACCGATTTTGATTAAACTTCAAACTTGTAATAAAAAAAGCAATTGTAAGAAGAACTCTGTTTCATGGTCTGGCAAAAAACACATTACGGGAAAAGGCATCCCAGGTTTTCTTGTTATTTTTGGGTTATTCACGAAAAACTCTTAAGTGGTTGAACCGATTTTGTTATACTTTTTTCCGGTACCTACTTCTTAACTAAAAATTTTGAACACAAATAGTTTTTTTAAACAAACAAAAAAATCGATCTTTTTAGTTCTTCTGACTGTTTTTTTTTATATTTTCTTTAAAGTTATCATTACAGTATTGAACCTTTGACATGCATAATGCAATACAGTTGTTTATCACTAGAGGTCTTAGGTGTGCATATTTTTTCACTTTTAGAATGCTGCGAAAAAAAACAAGTACATTCGGGCTAATAGCTAATATCTCAATATTTGGGATATTCGCAAAATACGCCATCTAATAGGGGAGTAAGTTGTAAAAAATCGTTAGCTAGTCTTAGAAGTTGGTTAGCCGTAACCATATGAAATTTTTAATCATTGCTTAAAATATTTCAAAGTCATAATCGATTTTGGCACCTTATTTGTGGAATATTCGCAAAAAAACTGATATCAAAATGTCACTAATTGTTCAAAAATGGTCAACTAGATTTAGTATCGATCAGCCACAATTTTTTTCGTTGAGATTTGAAGCACTTCATTTCTGAGATAGATATTCACAAAAAAAAATATATTCTCTGAAAGGTCAGCTTATTTCAGTAATTGGTGAGCCACAGGTTTTTTTTTTTGTAAATTTCGAAAGATTTTTTCAATGTCACAACTAAAAAAACTTAAAAAATTTATATAGAGATCTATGGCTGAATAATTATTGGAATAAGGTTACTAAGATCTTTCAGTTGGTTTACTTTTTTTTTGCAAATATCCCATATGTGGGATGCTAAGATCCCATAGTCCAACATTCGTTGTGCCTCTTAGAAAATTATCTCAAGAAATATTTAAAACAAATTCCGATTAAATTCCACAAATATCTAAGAGTTAACGCGCAGTTCATCAATTAATTTCATTTCCGATAAAGTAAACATTGAATTTTGTATTCCACTTCACTTTACTTCTGTTTCGTTCTTTGATTTTGTGTTAAAACCCCATCCCATCGTGCGTTAAGAAGCTTCACTTAAAAAAATATTTAATTTAATCCAAAACTAATATGGAACTACTAATAAGCACAAAAAAAAAAAAAAATAAAACTCAAAGAAAAAGTCTTTTTCACCGCGAAGCATTAATTTTTTCTCAAAAGGAACAAAATTACTAATTCACAAATTGCATTCCACTTAGTTTTATTAATTTCTGACTGACCTTTGCTCTTTCACACTATAAACTATAACTGCATTTCCCTTATACAATAATTGCTTTAATTAACATCAAGCATAGTTCATGATTGTATTTTATAAAAATATATGTGTAGCTCCACTCTTGCTACTTTATCTGCTTAGGTACTTATATATGAAGAGAAATTGCCCCTTTTACAACCTTTGGTTTTCAAGCTTTTCTCTCATCGTCGAAGTCATTAGGGCACAACTTGTTCCATGTGGAAACTGCATTTGAAGCAGAAGCATTAATAGAGCAAAAGCACCCGAACTCAGGATGTGATGGTTTAAAAGTTTTCCTCTTTGCTGGATGAGAGCAAAGGAAAATCCCAACTTGAATCTAAGCACTATAGATCCCATCCTGATAAAGCAAAGAAAGTTCGTTGATTTTATTAAGGATATGGTCTCTGTGAAGGCTATATCTGTATACGTAGAATAGATCTCTTCTGGGTTTTTCAAAAGTGTTCAAACCGCCGCCCGCCGCACACTGGCTGCTAATTACAGCATCAGAAAGCTAGAAAACTGAGTGAAAATCATGTTTGATGACAACAACGCCGACGACGACAACGACAACGACGACGACGATGAAGATGACGATGATTAGGATGCAAAAGTTTTTCCATCAGCCATCCTTATGCGTATCCTTTTTATACTACCACAACCTATATAGCTTCGCGCCGGCCATATAGCCTATCGCCCATCATGGCCTGGCCTGCATCAGAGTAGGTTTGATATGCTTTGTCATTATCTTTATCGTTATGGACTTGTTGGACATGGTTATCTCACTGAACAACCGTTGTAAACGGACCGTCATTGTTGCTAAGGGTCATTAGGTTCGTAAAATGATGAACATTGATACCTAAACGCAATTTGTGAAAAAGACATGAATTCAATTGTCAGAGTATGGCATCAGCAAAAATAGATTGGCATTTAGACATGGTTAGACATATTATGCAATTTCTATAGGATTAAGAAACGGACTTTAAAAGACGTTGGCCTCAAGTTGAGTTTATATTAGAAGTCGTGTTATACAGTGGGACAAAATCAGGCTTCATAAATAGAATTTATTCTTTGATTGAATAAGAAAATCGATTAAATTGTTTAAATAAGCCCAAGGGATTCTTACAATCTACAAGTAATCTCTCTAATCTCTCTCTTCTTAATCGCCAGCCGATGTCATCCAGTTGCGCAGGTTAATACATAGCTCATTCAGGATGAACTGAACGTTTTGAATTCTTCTAAATCGCCCAAACCCCAGTTTTTCAGTGCAAGATCATCCTATAGTTTTAAGGTTAAACCCGAGTTAACTACTGAAACATATCCTTAGTCAATTTTAAGCCCAAGTTAACTCAACAATTTTGGTAAGTTAAATTTGGATAAACGAAATAGATATTTCTGACAGATACTCGTGTCAACAATTTATCCATATCTAGGTACGACACTATGGAAATGGCTTTAAATTAATTTAAATTCCGATTACATTTTTAATCTGGATTGAGTGAGTAAATAATATAACATGGGCGTTAGATTTCGACGTGCCTTTTGCTGAGCATAATATTCCAAGACGATCTGGGGTAGCTTCTGACATTCCTTTTCAATTCACTTTCCAAATTTCACAATTTTTCCAATTTTTTTTCCAAAAAAAATGTGTGGTTCTTTTTTCAAAACAGTTTCTCGAATAATTTCTTTGGCGGTAGTTTCCGAGAGCCTTAAATAACTTAACTATTAAATCTTTTTAATTTTTACGATTTGGAAGATAAAGGGTTTTCCAATAAGAGGTGTTATTTTGAATAGCCCGCTATTTCAGTAGCTGTCACTTTTGAAGCTGTCATTTTTTGACATTTGACAAGTAGAAACTACGCCATTAATAAAAATGGAACGATACACGCTTCAACACCGCATTGAAATTATTAAAATTCACTATAAAAATGGTGAAAATTTGGCAGAGACGGTTCGTAAAACTAAAACATTTTTGGGTCGTCGTGAAGCACCTTGCCGGACCGCAATACAGAAATTGGTGGACAAATTCGAACTGTTGGGACAAGTTAGTGATGTGAAGAATAAAACCCGTGCACATCGCTCAAGAACAACTGAGAATATTGCTGTTGTAGCCCAAAGTGTTGAAGAAAACCCAGGTTTGTCCATTCCTCGTCGTTCTTTGGAATTAGGCATTCCACAAACGTCATTACACCGTATTTTGCATAAAGACTTGGGTCTTAAGGCTTTTAAAGTTCAGTTAACATAAGAACTCAAGCCGGCTGATCATCAACAACGTCATGTCTTTGCTGATTGGGTCCTTGAAATGCATGAAAATGATCCGGAATTTCATCGAAAAATCATCTTGACTGATGAAGCCCATTTCCACCTCGGAGGCTACGTCAACAAGCAAAACTGTCGCATCTGGGGCTCGGAAAACCCAAGAGTTATTGTTGAAAAGCCTATCCATCCTCAACGCGTGACTGTTTGGTGCAGTTTATGGTCCGGCGGGGTCATTGGACCTTACTTTTTCGAAAATGAGGCTGGAGCAACAGTTACGGTCAATGGATTGCGCTATCGAGAGATGATTAATGATTTGTTATGGCCGGAATCGGATGGTATTGATCTGGACAACGTTTACTTTCAACAAGACGGCGCTACGTGCCACACAAGCAATGAAACCATCGATCTTTTACGGGAAAAGTTTCCGGACCGTGTTATCTCTCGAAGAGGTGATCACAATTGGCCACCGAGATCTTGTGATTTAACACCGTGCGGTACTTCTACCTTTGGGGCCACGTGAAAGATAAGGTCTACGCCCACAGCCCAGCGTCGATTCAAGACCTCAAAGATGGAATTCGTGAGGCTATCGAGGACATAGGGCAGCAACTTTGCGATTTGGTTATGGAAAATTTCATGAAAAGGATATGGTCCTGTAAGCGTGGTCGTTGCGGCGATTTGTCTGATGTTGTGTTCCATTATTAACGGCATACCTTCCTCTTTATAATGAAATTAACATCCGATCATTTATCTCAAAAAATGCCTTTTTTCTTTGAATATCAAAATAACACCTCTTATTGGAAAACCCTTTAGTATCACACACAAAAATTATTTTAGTGAATTTATTCCAGCTTCGCTCTAGAACATGTCCCACTGTGTGTGACTTAACTGTCCAGGTAGAAAGATAGTCCACAGATTGCAACCACAACATCTGACGACGCGACGGGACTATAGCCGACGACGACAATGAACGCTCTAAATGAAATTCAATGGCGTGCGCCATTTAGGTAGATTAACTGCACCACCAAGAAAAGGTGCAGGACTCAATAAATTAATATGAGTAGAAAATTAACTTTGTGCCCACGACAAGGAGTCTTCGTCGGCGGCGTCAACGACGATCACGACAACGACGAGGCCGACAACGCGGACAGCCTTTGTGAACGGACTTTCCCCTCAAAAAGGCTGTAGAAACGTGAATAGCTGCGCGAGGTGGATTTATAATTAGTTTTTTTTTTTTTATGATAATAATCATTTCAGATTAACACTGCGAGGCTATGCGCGAGAATGGAGTTTTCTATTCAAAGAGATATCGATGCAGATGGTTATAAAAGTGAATTAATTTATTAAGTTGGCCTTTGTTAGGTATATGAAATTAGAAAATTTTTCAGCCCATGTAAGTGGACAGGGAGTTTCAGGAAAAGATTAAAAAAAAAATAACCATATATAGTTTATCATAATATCTACCTACGCAATAATGGAATGAATAGAGAAGGTTTGAGGTTGAAATTTGATAGTAATTAAAATAATTTTTGAAAATCATACACTGGCACCGTATAAATAAATATCTGAGAAAATTATTTAGAGCCGTTTTCTGAAACGAATCTTAAATATTTAAGTTCAACTTACACGCGTCTGTTTTTCTTTTTTCTCAGTGTAGTATGTATTATTTATGTATGCTGAACCTAAATATTTAAGTTTCGTTTAAGTTTCAAACATTTAAACCATAAAGTCACCAGAAATTGACTTTAAAATAATAAATTAAATCTAAAAACTCATTAAAAATGACGATACAACGGTCTTTCTGCGGTGGCAACAATAACCGGAAACCTTGCTTAGTTACGAATAGACTGTCTGTTTCAAAGTTGTCAAGTCATTTCATCCTCAACAGGGAACACTGTTGACAGTTGCGTTGACAGTTGCAGTGAAAGTTGCGGTGACAGTTGCGTTGACAGTTGCGGTGATAGTGGCGTTGACAGTTGCGGTGACAGTCCGTTGAGAGTTGCATTGACATTTTTACTCTGTGAACAGATTATAGGCTCTTAAGAGAGTTGAATATGTGTTTCTACGTTAACACAGCAGAATTGGCTCTCGCGTCAACGTTCGTTGTCTGCGTTGACCTTCTTCCTCGTTGACAATGTGAATTGTTTCTGCGAAGTCTGTAAAAAGGTGATAAATGTTTTCGATTGGTCTTCCAATAGCTTGAGCTTCTAAAAAAAAATAAAAAATGGAAAATGCATCTAGATTTGTCTTCAGAATCGAAACGGATAAGACGACCAATCGAAAACGCTGTTACTTCGAATCGTCACCGAAAAATTATATCTAATAAAACTGCTTTTTTCTAGAGCGATAAATAAAATGTTGTTATTTTTTTCAAGGATTTTTAATCTTTTGACATTGCCGTCATTTTTTAATTGAATTTGACAGTTCATGCCTTGACAGCTAGAGAAAAACCATTTTTTGGCGCATGTAGAGTATGTTGTTCCAAATTGAATTTGGAATCATTAAAACAGCATCTGAAAGCAATTATTTTCGGATTTCCTTGATGTTTTTTAATCCATTGATATCGCAGCTATTTTTTTTCAATGATTTTGACACTTTGTTACTTGACAGCTTAGGAAAAATTCTTAAATTAATGAAAATCAATGGGAATTTTTGCCGAATTTTTTGATCAATGTGTTACCTTTTTTGACTGTACTAGAGTTCTTCGGGCTTACTAATGGAAAACGTCATAAAACTGATGAAGTGAATTCACATTGATTTTATTTGTCAACTTTATGTGATCGTCATCGCCAGACCATGACCTTTGAGAACCGAACCATTGAACCGAGGCATTGAATGAAAGTTATTTAAGTGCATTTCTGTTCGCTGTGTCAAATGACTATCGTACCTCCTGATGACCTTTACATTGAATCCTAAATCTTCCATTGAATATCTTCTTTGAATTTTTTGTTATGATTCTTTACCTATTTTTTTAAATTGTTGCTAAAAATTTCAATCATATTAAATTTTTATCATAAAAAAAGAAAATAAGAAAAAAAACCTGTAAAGCTATCAACGCGTTCGTCCTTGAGAAAATTAAATACAAATCCTTTTGTCAAAGTAAATATTGTTCGCCTAACAACTTTCTCACCCTCTCTCCCACTCCCACTCTCACTCTCACTCTTTCTCTTTTTGCCTGTGTTAATAAATTGTTTGATTCCGCCAAATCAATTCATGCGAATCAGTTCAAATTCAAATCAAAAAGACATAAAGCGCTTTCGAAACGCTTCGATTCCTTTTTAGAAGTTTTCCAAAGGATGTATTGGTATGGTAAATGTTGATATAAAATTATATATATTTTTCCCTTTGACTTTACATAAGAAAAGGAGGAATGGGAAAGGCTTTAAGGACGACATGATTTCTTACCATCGGCATCGTCGTCGTCGTTGCCGCTATATAAAGGATGTTTGTTAGTCGCCATTTTACTTTGCAGCACAGGACGTGTTTCTGTGTTTTTTGTGTTCTTATTTGTTCTTAATATCGTACACAAATCATAAAACACACCAAAGTCGCTTTTTGCGCCAAAGAAAACTAAGTAAAATCTGGAGGTGTGGCACTTTTGATATTGAGTGCGGAAAAGGCGTTATGCTGTGCCAATATCCTTGTGCTGTGATGGTGCCTTCTTAATCATCCCATCGGCATCAGCATCGGCCTCCTTCATCCAACGAGTCGAGTTCTTGTGTAAACTTAAATCTTTTATTTTATTTTATTTATTTATTTTTTTTTTTTATTATTTCTATTTGGAGCTGCTGCCTTCTTTCTTAGCAAATGATTTATTGATTTCAATTTGTCTTTGTAGAAGAATAAACGAACGAACGGGAAAAATTTCTGTTCTCTGTTCATCGCGAAAAGAATTTCGAAGAAATCCTACTACATAAGTCGATAACTCGCATTATTTTGTTCTATAAGGTCGCTGCTCGTGTATTTCGAAAATTTCGTCTCACACTCACATCAGTCGCAGTCAGAAGCAATTTGGCGAAAATGTGAAAATCAAATGAAATTTGCCGAAAGGATAAAACCAAGTGGATTCTAGGAAATAATGTTGGGCGGTTCGGTTGGGTTGGGTTGGTGATGGTGATGGTGATGATGGGTGGTGATTGGGAAGGAGGGTACCAAACCAAACATTAGATGAGAAGCCGGGGGCTAACTTTTCAAAATCAATATTGATGAAATTAACTTATTGTATTTAGATGGGATTGTGTTGCTAAGGGATGTTTGGTTTATCAAGATTTGATTATACTTTTCTTTTGAGTGATGGGTTTTGTTTCTCTTTTTCATACACAAAAATACAAACATACATATAGGTGTACACACAATTTGACTGTGATATTACAACATCGAAACATCGACGAGGGCCTTTCTAAAGTAGATTGTATGTATGTATGTATGTGTAGTGTATGCCTACACAAAGACAACAAAAATGAGTAGGAAAACGAAAATAGATATTTGTGCTCAAGTCGTTGAGTTAAGGATTATATTTATTATAGGAGAAGAAGCAATTATAAAGCTACAATAAAGATAGATATTAGTTGACAAAGCTATTTCGGATAACGACTTGTGAAATATTAGTCTCGACTTGGTACTTAAATTCTGGACGAAGTTTTATGGTATTTTCTATGGGATTTGTTTTCTGGAGAAATATCAATTGGTTATGAAATGATGAATTGAAAGAGTGTTGTATTATATTTGTTTTATTTTTGTTTCCAAGAGATTTAACTTGAGCATATTTTGGAATCAAAAGGTTTTCAGGCATATATTTATATATATTTTATAAAGGGATGAAGATATTTTATTTTTCGAAGTCCATTTATAAACAATTTAAGAAATCGATTCCATGGAAATGTCTTCCATTTTAAGAACAAAGACTTTAGCTTATCCTTATTGTCTTGACAATAATACTGAAGGCGGCGCTACAGGATCTATAGTGTAGGTGTGGATCAGGGCCTCAAGCAACAAGCTTCTTACAGCCATATCTCGGTCCCTAGGTATATAGATGGCCAAATTGGCTGAGGTCTTCTTTTATTGTTCCGCGATGGAAAGGTGGCGTTTTATAGATAAACAGTGTGCCATTTATAAGTCCTCCCTGCACTAACCAGCCCTTTAATTGGTTGGATTTTTACTTTTTGGATAGGTCGGTTTCGCTGAACTCCAGCCCATATACAGTTGACAGCATATATAGGTATGTTTGTACTTGGGCTTCTCCTTTTATTGACCGTTAAGCTCATTTTTTTTGCTTTCATCTCCTTACACACAATAGCGCTACTCAAATCACGCTTTGTTCTTTCGATTATTTCAATTTCGTTGGCGTATACTATTAATTTGACAGATTGTGCCTTTAATATTGGTACGAAGGTCTTGCACTATTCTTAAAGAACGATGTTGAAGAAGTCGCATTTCAGTAGCGCATCGCCTTTTTAAAAAAAATTTTTTTGACATCAAAGGTCTTTGACGATCTTAATGAAGCAGTGTGCGTTCTCCAACGGCAGCCTGCACATACGAACGAGTATATATCGGGTGATTTTTAAGAGGTTTAGAACTTTAAAAAAAAAAAAAACACAAAAAAATCGAAAAAATGAATGAAATTTTTATTTGAATCGATAGTTTGAACCTTGCAATTTAATGTTTAAAGATAATTTCATGCAAATGTTGACCGCGGCTGCATCTCAGGTAGCCCATCCGCTGAGTCCAATTTTGGCATACTCTTTCACACATATCGGCCGGTATCTCACGAATGAATGCATGGATGTTGGCTTCCAGTGCGTCAATCAAAGCGGGCTTGTCCCTATAGACATTAGCCTTGACATACTCCCACAAAAAATAATCTAATGGTGTCAAATCGCACGATCTAGGCGGCCAATTGACCGGCCCGAAACGTGAAATTAACTGTTCACCAAACTCGCCTCGCAATTGCGCCATTGTTTCGCGTGCTGTGTGGCATGTGGCACCGTCTTGTTGAAACCACATATCATGCAAGTCAAGAACTTCCATTTCGGGCAAAAAAAAGTTTGTTATCATCGCTCGGTAGCGTTCACCATTGACAGTAACGCTGCGATTCGCATCATCTTTGAAGAAATATGGCCCAATAATGCCGCCGGCCCATAAACCGCACCAAACAGTGGCTTTCTCGGGATGCATTGGTAGCTGTTGCAATGCTTCTGGCTGATCTTCACTCCGAATGCGGCAATTTTGCTTATTTACGTACCCATTCAACCAAAAATGAGCCTCATCGCTGAACACAAGCAGCGCGCGATGAACATTTCGAACCGAGCACGAATTTTGATAGTAAAATTCAATAATTTGCAAGCGTTGTTCATTTGTAAGACGATCCATGGTTAAATTGCAAACCAAACTGAAGCTGTTTGACAGTGACACAAGGTACTAAACACACGTCAGCTGTCAAAACCAGTGTTGCCAAAACCAAACCAGCTTAAAAATCACCCGTTAGAACGAGCTGTCATAGAAAGGCCCGGAAATCGATGAGAAGATGGTGATGGGTATTTTTTTTTAAGGTTTTTGACCTAAACATAACGCTGATGGTATTGAACTATCAAGGGCCTATAACACAATACAAAAAGTGTTTGTTGAACAAGTGAAATTCCACAACTGTTTAAAATTTGTATAACACGTGACAACAAGTCTCGGGGAACTTAAGGGTTTTTTTTTTAGACGTGGAGTTTTCAAGAAGAAATAAAACGCATATAATTTAATGTTATGGCCAAGAATTCAGGTTTATAAGGATTATAAGGATAAGGATTTGCCATTATGTTATAAAAATGATTTCTGGCAAGTGGCCGCCGCGGCTGGCTCGAATAAATTTCAGCCGAGAGACCCAATTTTCGACCAGTTTTTGCAGCAATTGGGGACGTATATCAGCAATAACGCGCCGAATATTCTCTTCCAAGGCGTCAATCGTCTCGGGGTTATTTGCGTAGACAAACGATTTCACCTTACCTCACAAAAAATAGTCCAGCGGTGTTAAATCGCACGATTTTTATGGGCCACGCCACAGGCCCACGACGCGAGATAATGCGCTCACCAAAAGTTTCCTTCAATAAATTGATTGTTTTGTTGGCTGTATGGCATGTAGCGCCGTCTTTTTGGAACCAAAGTTCGTCCACATCAACATCCTCCAATTCAGGCACGAAAAAGTCATTAATCATGGCTCTATAGCATTCCCCATTGACTGTAACATTATGGCCGGTTTCATTTTTGAAGAAATACGGACCAATGATTCCCTCTGCCCATAGAGCACACCAAACAATGACTTTTTGAGGCTGTAACGGCGTCTCAACAATGTCTTGTGTACCTACTCCAAGTACGACAGTTTTGCTTACTAACGTACCCATATTCAACCTAAGATGAGCTACATCGCTGAACAAAATTCGCTTATGAAAATTGGGTTCAACGGCAATCTTGTTTTGGACCTATTTGGGCACAATTTGGAAGCGTTGTTCAGGCGTCAGTCTAATCATTATGGAATGGCAAACCAAACTGAGCATAAATCAAGTAACACCTGTCAAAAAGACCAACTCCGAAAAAATTATTGCCAGGCTGAAAACCACACGTCTAAAAAAAACACCCTTTATTTGCTTTACGTTGTTCCTAAGATTATGTTTTCAGGCTTCGGTTTAGGCCTGTGGATAATCTGAATATATATAGGCCTTTTTTACCAACGAACAAAACTCAGCTCACAGGTCAATAAGCACTCGAGTGCAAGACTGAACCTAAAAAATTAAGATTTTTGAGTTCAAAGAGAATCATAACCTGTTAATTTTCATCATTTTAAATTATTTCAAAAATTCCCTAAAAAATACAAAAATCTATTTCAAATCTTACGAATTCGCCTACAGTACATACAAATGGGTGTAAAGAATAATTTTCCCTATTGGATTTATTCAAAATAATGAAGGAATTTGTTTTTTTTAGTTATAACGCGGATTTACCTGGTTTTAATACTCCATCACGACGACAATATGGGATATTTTACAAAAATGCCTTTTAGGTAGTACTTTTACTTTCTTACCTTCGTCTTAGTCGCAAAAACTCTCAATAGTCTTGGGAATTGGGCTATAATTTGCAATATTATATTCGTAGTATTTTTGTTTTTTATATCAGAAGTTAGAAATAGGTTATTCTATAGCTTGTTTAAACCTTCCTTGGTAATATTCATGTTAAGTTTATAGTTTTAAGGCGAATGTATAAACCATTTATAGGCCACATGCTTTTGGTAGTTTGACATTTTTCTCACTCCGAATGAAAAGTTCCTTAAACATAAATTGCTAAAGAATGAAACAAAATATTATATATTTAGATAGGAACCACTTCTGTAACTGTGAAATTCCAATTTCGTGTGAATTTTCCCCTCAGCGAAAAGGGGTTTCAAAGTGTTCTATCTTTAGATCATAAAAAAGTTTATCCAAGTTGTTTATTATGAAACACACGTCATAATGTTTATGTATTTATGTTATGATCCTTTAAAGTGAATATAAAAACAGTCTCAATCTCGCGATTATGTAGGTCGTCGTCGCAGCAAAAAAAAAAAAAAAAAAAAAAACATATCACTCGCTTAATCTACCCATTCGTTTCAAGTTTTTTCATTACTTTTAAATTGACAGTGATAAACATTATGCAAGGAAAAAAAAAAGCACAGAAATAAATAACAAATACGCATTGAATAAAAACAACAAGGACATCTAAGGAAACACATAAAATGATGGTGCAAAAAAAAAAAAAACAAAAACAAAACCTTATTTCATGTTTATTGCAGCACGGTCATGAAAAACCGCAATAAAAACTCAAATACAATACCCAAAGCTAACCTCAGGAGGAAAATTTCTAACTCGTGTCGTAAAAAACCAAACTGACAAGTATAGGTACTTTAAAGAATAAATATACAAACATACATCTGTATGGGTGTATCTATAAAAAACAACAACGATAACAAAAATTGTATATTTCATGGAAGAAAATTTCATTGAGGTTTGATTATAAGATGTCACCACCAACGCCAGCCAACTACATCAGACTGATGCCGCCTTTGCAAATCAAAGCGAAATAGCAGCAAAGACCATGGGGCTGCCGCTGCTTCTGCTGCTGCCACCACCAATGTCCGCACCGCCGACATCGCCAACAACGATGCCGACAAAAACACCAAAGCGTAAAGAGCAAGTTTTTAATTGACCATAATATCCTTCACTCATTTCTTGTACCTTGCAATCTCAATCTTACTCTAGACACACATCCTTCAGATGTACGAATACGAATTGGTATATGTATATAGAAACACAGAGTAAAAATGACTATGGTAAAGCAGCGCGACGCGCTGTTAAATCAGACAACACAGTGGGGCAGAAATTTGACATAATTTTGAAAAAAAGTAGATATTGGTTTAATAAATCCCACATAAAGCCACATCGACGCCATTGACAGCAGCATTCTGAACATTTTGAAAATGCCCAATAGTTTTTATGCTTTTCGTCAAAAATTATTAGGCGTGCTTTAGCGTCGTTGGCGTCGTTAGCTTTCCAAAAACTATCATATCGGCAAAATTGGTGTATCGCAGAAATTTGTTAAAATGTAAACCCAATTAGGTGGTCAACCTTAAAGAGCTATATCTTTAAACTCTGATATTGCATCATCTTTAAAAACATATCAAAATGTTGGAAATTGTGTGCTCTACATATTATATAAAAAAACAATTTGTGTAAGCTTCTCAGAGATCGAGAAAAATGCGATAAGTTAACTAAAAAAATAATTAAATAAACTTAACCTCGAAAATGTTACCAAATGAAAGATGATGTTATGGCATAGGCCAGCTAAAACCAAAAGCTTCACAGATATTTTTTTACCAAATTTCCATAACTAATAAAATAATCCAGAAAGTGGGCGTGTCAGTGGGCGTTCGTGCAAAAGCGTCTGTGACTTCTCTAAGCTTATTTTATTTGTATCCATTTTATACCTGTGTGTTTATTATCAACTAATTTAAATCTACATATATCTCATGTAAATTTTAAGTTAATATAGTTCCAATTTTTAAGATTTCCTGTCCCACTGTGTGGCGATGGTGTTAATGAAGCGCCTGCCTCCGACAAAAGCACTTTTCCGCTGGATTTGCAGATGAAAATTAATTTTTCCCTTTTCAGTTTTTGTGAGTGGGTGTTGGTACGGATGTGTGTTTGTGTGTGTGTGTTGATTCGTTCGTTCACTCGTTCAAGTATACTCTCGAGATAATTGCGAGCACTTCCATGTCCTTATTGTGACTTTAATTTAATCTGCTCTTAAGAGCACTTGTTTGGGGGTCTCTATAATATTATAGGAGAGGAATGAGTTACTCACACCCCACACCATCGCCAATACGACCAAATCAGGGGGGTGGCTGTCGCTGTGTGATGATGGCTAGAGCTAAAGCAGCATATGGCGGGCGGTGGCAGCGACGATGACGGCGGCCATGTCAGCTAGCTACATGCCTTCAGAAATTCCGAATTGAAATTTGTGGCAAATAATAATGAGGATAAAAGTTCTCTTTTTCTTACCAATTTTATTTTCTATCTTAATTTTCGTTTTTGAATAAGATATGGAGATTCAATGTGTCTGAGCTGATGCTAAGGGGTGTGTGTTTGTGTTCGTTAAATTGGATTTTGCCCTAAAACTGATTGTATGACTTTATTCTGATGATGCTATATATGTATGCAGGTATGTATATGTATACTTACTCCTCTTTGGGTTGATGTGCCAATGGCAACGACATACCTAGTTGAAGAACATCACCGCGCTATTCAAGTGCAGAGGTTGATAGAGAGCAAGAGAGACATAATAGAGAGGGAGACTCCTCCATCATACCATCAGGATGATGCTTAAGCTCAATTATATAGAAGCCAAGATAAATAATGTTTTTTTCTGCTACCTACTATACTGCAATTTCTGAAGAAAAAAAAAGAACTTTTTAGAGATGCATGCACTTTGAACTCGTTTTAGTTTAGTTTAGTTTTTTTTTTTTTTTTTGTTTAGTTTTTAGCCGGAATCTCGAGAGAAATTGAAGAGGACGGATTTGAATAGAGTCGTAGGTGGGATATTTGCTTTTTCCTTAAATTCAATTCAATTATATTTTCAGATAGAAGATAGAAACTTTATTGTTTGCGCTAGTTTCAAGAAATCGAATATTGCGATGATGGAAAAGAATAAGGTACCTACCCTACGAATTTCGATTTATGTAGAAACAGTTAATCCGGAAGTAAGTGTAGCTTAGGTAGACTTTTAGCCTCAATTTTTTTTTTAAATATGTGTATCTCCATGAATAATATTTAGCGTTTTAGTTTTTCTCAAAAACACCGAAGGAATTAGCCGAAAGATTCCTACCGCCAACGTTAGGAATTGTGATAGGTTTACTTGGGCATAGGCCATTAATAACATGCATATTTAGTCAAATTTGACAGAATATTTCGTTGATGGTTACTTAAACAGAAAAAAATACATATTCCAATTTGTAGCTTATGGAAATGACATACGGTCGGTGTAGCAGTATGATGGACCACTTTATATAGAGAGACATAATTCCTGATAAACTTAAACAGTTGCTGATGTTCATTCAGCAAACAACCCGCTACCTGCAAGCATAGCTATCCGTCTTAAAGTTTCTTCTTAGAGGATCAATACTGATATTGAATTGTTAGTCAGATCGATCGCTTAGCACTTTTCTATTGGGCGCCATCTTAAATTTAAGGTTAATTGGTATTTGGTAAGCAACTGGTTCATTTTCTATTTTTAACAAAAAATGCACATGATAAAAGTTGTTCAAAATTTAATTCTCTAGTCAAAATAATTTTTTTTTATTTAGGATTGATATTTTTCGACATACTCCGGAAAATAAAAAATACCATATCATATAATTTTATTTAAATCTGAGACGTGAAATATCTCAACACGCTTCTTTTCAAGTGCTTCACTAAATTCGTACAAAATTCATAAACAAAATCAAATACAATAAAAACAACAATCTGACACTCTGGTAATGTCGATTAAGTCCAAACAAAGGGCTAATCCTATGAACCGGTGTGTTAAACTCTCTGGTTTGAAGTGCTTCTCCAAATTCATTAAAAAGTTCATATACAATATCAAACACAATAAAAACAGCAATTTGACACCCTGGATATGTCGATTAGGTCCAAACAAAGAGCTTATCCTACGAACCGGAGGGTTTTGTTTATTTTTTTTTAGGAAAATATGTTTTTTTTTTATAATTAAAAGGCATTTTTTCCAACTTAAATCGAAAACTATATCACCCTTAGTCAAAAATTTGTTTTGACAAAGATTTTAGAATCTCGAGCTGACCAAAACGAGCCTACATCAAGAGCATCCTAACCGATACCATACTAATTTTTGTGAGAAGATCAGTGGTCTCTGTATTCTCGGAAAAAAACAATAAAAATACAAATATGTATTGCATTTTTAAATTAAAAACATTACTTATACCAATTTACCATACAATCAAAATGGCGCCCAACGCAATAGTATTTGGTTTTTGAAAAATAGACCTTACACCTAAGTGTATAACCCTCTCTAACGAGCAAACAACCAAAAAACCCTTTTTTGTTTTGCCCATTTCAAATATAGGTAGGTACATAGGTACATTTCGACTGGACTAAGTATAGGTAAAGATGTCCTGCTGTTCACTTAACATTAATTTTATGTCCTAAGCCAAAATAGAAAAACAAATTTCTAGTGAATAGGTATTCGAAAAAAAAATTTTAGTTATTTACAATTACCCAATAAAAATCAAATAAATAAACAAAATTAAAGAAAATCCTTAAAGCCTCTTTTTAAAGTCGACACATTTCTCGAAAAGGGTCGTTGAATTACACATTCTTCAAGCTTCAAAATTATAAAGCACAACCTTTTAAACAAGACAATATCAGCTTTGCCACAAAAAAGCACAGCGTTTTTATTTCTATATCTACCACTATATACCTATACCTCACCTACTCATCTTCAACCCCCTTTTCGTTTGCTAGCATGAATCGTTCACAACAATATCCTTTGTCATCATGCAACATCCATCCTTTGACTAACAAAAAAAAAAAAAAAAAAAACAACGAACCAAAAAAAACCTTAATGCACACACCTTTATATCAGCCAAAGTCTCTTTACTAATTTTCATTTTGTTGCAAGAAGGTATAGGCATACCAGCGCGTCATCATGACGTATTTAGAAGAGTTACGTATATAGTGCAGCTTAAAGGCCAGATATAAAAACTCCCGGGGGCAAGCTGAAAATTAAGCAACTGTTCTGCCATGTACCGGCACGTGTCAACGAACCTGCCGTTTATGCATATTGCATGTCTATGCCACTTTGTTACATCGTCCAATTGAATTAGAGTGGATTCACATAAATAAAAAAGAAAGGAAAACTCGCAACAACAAAAAAATTATAGTCCTGGAATATTTAGAATTCCCTTTTATATTCCCACACACACACATGCTCGCTTGTCTACCATATTACGCTCTAACGTTAAGATATAGCATTAACAGAGAATGTATTTGCAATTACTCACGAGGACCAGGGAGCTATAGAGATAAGTGCATTATTCGAATTACAACACCGGGAGGTCCAGGACACACGATAGCCAAGCACCATCATCTCCAGGGTTATGTACAATTTTAGTAAAATTAGATTTAACCTACGTAGTATACAAATCTAAAAACGAATAATTTTTTCTTTCCCTACACATGCATACATATAAATACATAAAAATTGGTACTTTTAACAATTCAATATATATTGCCCTTGTTCGGATGTGCATCACGTCACTATTGCCAGATCAAGGAATTACAGAAATTTAAGGGATTCCAAAAAGAACAGAAAAGTGATGGAAAGTTGAAAAATTTAGTTTTGAAGCAAATCCTACTAAAGCTGTAAAAATCTTCAAAAAGCAAGGAACGTTTCTATATTTTTTCTCATTTTAAATAAATTGCTTATATTGTTTCTTATATAAAGTGTCACTTTCTTCATATAAAGTGTCACTTTCTTCTTATAAATTGTCACTTTATAAGATACCATATATTAAAGTCATCCCGCTCCGGCTGTATAGTGTAGAGAATTAGAACTTTTCAAAAGTGGATGGTGTTTTTTTGGGTATGGGACCTTAGCACCCCATATGTGGGATATTCGCAAAAAAATGATGCCTTCTTAAAGCACAGTAAGGGTCAAATAATTTCAAAAATTGGTTAACCATAAAAACATTTAAAATAAATGGTTAAAGTTTTTCAAGGTCATCCGCTTTTTTTTAGCCCCTCATTTGTGGGATATTCGCAAAAGAAATAAACCAACTGAATCTTTAAAAACTAATTATTAAAACAAAATAATGGCTGACCATAATAACTGCAACTAATTGACTAACTATTTATGAGGTCACTAAAACCTTTCAAATATTTAGTATACGTCTTTTTGCGAATATCCCAAAAGAGTTGCCAAAAATCGCTGAAAAACTTTAACCATTGATTACAAATTTTCTATGACTGAAACAAGTTGACCTTTTTTGACCAATTACTAACCTTTTTGATGCCATATTTTTTTGCGAATATCCCACAAGGGATTAGAGTTACCAGAGGTCCCCCTTTTTCATACGAAAAAACTATTTGTCCCACCTGTACAGACCTCTGTCCCCCTTATTATGTAAAAATTCAAACAGAGAAAACATTCAATTGAAAACTGTAAAAATATTTTCTGTGAACACATCCATTTAAAGTTCAAAATCCTTTCAAAGCTGAACGCATCCACTCAATATGAACTACATCCCGCTTCACTTTTTTTTTTACTCTGGTGTTATATTTTTTAAAAACACGTTTTGTCCCCCTTTTTGAACACTTGTTCCCCCTAGAAAGCTCGCTATGTCCCTTTTTTCGATATTTTCAATCTGGTAACCCTACACGGGATGCTAAAATCCCGGAGCCCCAAACTCGACAATACGACAATACGACTTGGTAGTGTTAGACCTTGACAGTTTTTTTTCTAAAAATTCTAAAAATGTTTGTCTGTTAATTTTGCGATTGGCCAAATTTAGTTTCTGAGTTTAAAAAAATGTGTTTAGATAAAAACGATTTTTAAACTAAAGGGTGTTTTTTTTAGACGTGTGGTTTTCAAGAAGAAATAAAACGCACATAATTTAATGTTATGACCAAGAATTTAGTTTTATTATAAAGATAAGGGTTTTCCATTTTGTTTTAAAAATGATTTTGGGCAAGTGGCTGGCTCGAATAAATTCCAGCCGAGAGGCGTGATGGCGGATGAACTCATTTGGGTCTTCTTCGATACTCTGCTCCACAGCAGCAATAGCGTCTTCGGTGCGTACTGTACGGCGTCTCTGAGGATGGTCATTATCCACTAGAGTAAACGTGGTGCGAAACCGATCCTTGGTTGCTCGAATTTATGCGATTATGTTGACCGAATATTGGACGCTGCTGGACGAACCATTATTTTGGTTATAAATTTGCACGATTTGCAAACGTTGTTCAAGAGTAAGTCTATTAATTATAAAATGGCAAACCAAACTGAGCATAAATCAAGTGACAGCTGTCAAAAAGACCAACTCCGAAAGAAGTATTGCCAGATTGAAAACCACACGTCTAAAAAAAAACACCCTTTACTTATCCATTTCAGTAAATTTATTATAATTATAGTGGTTCTACTCTTTAAGGATTCTCGTAAAAAAAGCAACCTGGTAATACTGGTTATTTTTTTTTCGATTCAGAATTGTTATTGTAATTTTCTCACTATTGCCAACCTAATGAACTGTCATTTTTTGCCCATCATCAGTGTGTCATCATAATCAGAGCAGCTGAAAGTTAAAAGGCCTATTAACACCATATACCTATACCCACCAATATATTTACCATTATTTTACGTATTGAACTCTACCTAATGCAGGACATATAGGACGTATATGAACAAAAATCTACGAACCTACAACATTCTTTATCCACAAAAAAATAGCAAAAGATATAAATTCTTCTGTGAATATCGTATGTCGCCATGGGATATTATGACACGTGAAACACAAAGGCGCTGAACTGAAAGCCTTTAATTTAGGTCGCCCTTTTGGCGGCACGATTTACACGAATAGCGAACAGCACATGGTGGTTATGGTATAGGAATAAAGGAATATGTTGCGTGCGCGGTATAAACAACAAAAGGCACACTGCAAAAAAGATCTATCTTCCACCATACAGAAGGACTAATACTAAGGACATATAGGTATAGTGGAATAACAACAGCAGAAAAAAGAGCAAAATCATACCTACTAGCACTATTCAGATAACGGCAAGTCACATTAGGGGGTAGGTTTGCTCGTTGCTGCTGCACGCATTTCAAAATAATAATAACAAGCAGGGTGAAACGAGGTATATTTTATATCTAAGCTTCTTCTTCCACCCCCTCACACTTCGGGACTGACTCCCGAAGGATATATAAATTTACGAGGGGATGGCAAAGTAAAAAAAAAAAAAAAAAATAAACGCGACAAACATAAATGAACAAGGTGCATGAACTTTTATGATTATTGTAACCTGGGTGGAGTGTATAAGATGACGACGACTTACGACGATAAGGGGGATGGTATGGCTAGGACTCTGTGCCACAGACGCGTTTAGAATATTTTGTATACATTTAGCAAAGTAAAAGTAAGGTGCGCGTTTCGTTTTGGTTTGTGTGGGAGTGTGTGTGTTTGTTGTAAGAAAAAGTGCCAGTTTTTTTTTTTTTTTTTGTTATTCTTCCTGTGTACGTGTTGAAATTTTACGACTGCTCTAAATCTAAATTCGTCTCTCATATAAAGGTAGGTTTATAGCGGCTAAAAGTCGGCCAAAATTTACTTAAAAAAATACGTTTGGAATTTGGCTTTTATTATACTTAAGGGAGTTACACGATGGAAAGTGGTAAAGGTAGGTACGTAGTTACCCTAAAAATTTTGTATTTTTTATTACCTACTCAGTGTATAAAAAAAAAATGGATATATACGGTTGTAATATTTAAATGGATTTAAATTACATAATCTATTAGCATGGAGACTGGTATGGTGAGAAGATGACTTAGGGGCTGGTGGATGGAAAAGGTTTAAATGAGAAAGTTGATAAATGTAGCTTCTTGTGTTGAAAAAAAAGAGTTAACCTGAAAAGAACTACGAAAATAGGCCCATTTTACCAAGAGAATAAAGCTTAGGGCCTAAATATATTTGACGGAATACTACGAGCTTAACATACACATTATGTACCTATAAATCAAATTTTAAGTTTTTATTACTTTAAAAGCCAGTGAATGGCTCACCAATTAATACAACCAGGAGCTTTTAAAACCATTTAATGATTGAAAGGTTCTATACTTTTTGTTGTTGTTTTTTTTTGACAATCTAAAAATTCATAGCAAAATTATGACTGACTAACTAATGGAACTTATTGACCTGTAATAACGAATAACTAAACTTTTAGATATAGTATACGGTCTCTTTTTCGAACATCAGTGTTGTTAACATTCTGTATGAACTTAACAAATTTTTAAAACTCATATACAAAATGTGCAATGATTAACCTATTAAAAAAACTGAAATAATTAAAAAAAAAAAAAAACAGAACAATTTTTGACACTAAATGATATACTCTTTTTTGAATATCCCACAAATGAGGTGCTAAGATCTTCTAATAAGTGATTAAAAGTGATAAAAAAACAAAACTGCATATTTCCAATAGTTAAACGAACTGATATTTTATGACCATTTAGTGACCTTTTAAATGGCATATCCCACCTTTGAATATCCCATAAACAATGTCCTTACCTTGATCATCTTACAGGGGACTCAGAAAAAAACTCAAACAAATCAGTGTATGGCTGACCAATTTCATATACTAACTTATTTTCCGAATGTCCCACAAACGAGGTTCTAATATTCTCTATGACCTTGAAAAACTAAATCATTAAAAAACAATGTTTGTCAATGAAAGTGACTGACCTCTTATGAATAATTACTGAAATTTCACATGATATATATACTCTTTTCGAATATCCCACACATGAGAACTATAAATAAGTTAACTTTCATGACCAATGACTTAGTGCATACTTCTCTTTCGAATATCCCATTAATGAGGTTCTAAATTTTCTATGACTTTGAAAAGCTTTTAATATTTATAAAAAAAATGTCCACCAATTTCTGAAACTAGTTGACTTTTTATGAGTTCACTTAGACCTTTAACATGGCATGCTTTATGTGAATATCCCACAAATCTCTACTACCTACCTTAACAAAAAATTTCAATTATTTAAAAAACAATTTCTGGAATCAGTTGGCTGTTTTTTCAGAATTACTTACTTTTTAAGTGACATACATACTTTTTTCGCGAATATCCCACAAATGAAGTGTTAAAAGTCTTTGCTTTGATATTGAAAAAAAATTCTTTAAAAATTTATTAAAAAAAAACTGCCTGACCATAATTACTGAAACTATTTGAGGTCACTAAGGCCTTTAAGATTGCATACTTTTTTGCCGATATCCCGCGTATAAAATCCCGCAGCCCTGATTTTTTAATTATAAATTATTTACTTTTGCCTACATACCTACATTTGCCTTCATCACTAATATCTTTATATAGTTAAATGCATATATGTATGATCTTAAATGAAAGGAAATCCAAATAGGTATAAGTTGTCCAGTTCTAACCACTTTCTGGCTTAAGATGTAGAAAGTTCCTACCAACGTTTAGGTACCTATATAAAGATATTTGAGTAAATTTAAATTAAAGAAGGTATATGTAATTGATTTGCCCCAACGAATTCAACCTTAAACAAAATCCCTAATCGACCTTTTATCTTTATAAAAATAATTATTGGGTTTTCTTTAATGCATTTGGTTTTTGTTTTCTAATATGTATTAGAGATTGGCCTATACCTACCTACCATAGTGGCTAGAAAAGTTAAATTTTAGGATTAATTTCCAATAAACTAACCCAAAACAATTAATTACTACAAAATCAGAACAAATACCTATACCTACCTACCGAGACCGACCAAACCTTCTGCCGACTTTTTTTTTGTTAAAGCCAATTCTTCTCTCTAAGCCCTTCGACTCCCCTAATCATTCCTTTTGGAATTTCTATTTACCTTTTCCTGTTTCTTCTTTCATCTATTCGCCCTTCTATTTTCCTTTACTATACTAATACTAAACCTATTCATTCCAATTATTAAAAAAAACAAAGAACACAAAGTTGAAAATTAAAACCCATTCAACCCCCGCACCCAGTTTTCTTCTATTTTTTTGTTGTTTTTAATTCATGCAATAAGAACAACAAAACTGAATTCAACAACAATCAACCCTAATGAATGAAAGACAAGCGGTCGCTTTAGGGTTAATTTACAACACAAACATTCATTCTTTCAGGCGAAAAATGGAAATCCATATCCCCACACATTCCCATACATGTAGGTAGGTATACCTACCTACATTGATCCCCATGTTACAGGGTGAAACAAAAAAAAAAAAAAATTATACCAGAATACAATCCATAAAAGGGGACCTATCTGGAGCACAGGATTTAAAGCGATATTATTCTCTCCTCTACTCTATTCAGCTCAGCTCATAGGTCCTCCTGCTAAACAAATCCATTTTATTTCATCCTGATGCTCTTTGGCCAACCGACTACGACGACGATCCTATATGTATCCTTTTATACTATCAACAACGTCGACAACGATTAATTACGAAATTTTCCACACATCCTTACAAAACAACCATCGACCGAACAACAAACATATATACACACAGAAAGAAAAACTCACATGTTGAGGAGACAGTTTGCAAATCCAAAGAATAGTTAAAGGTTCCAATTAATCCTTGTCATCCACTTGGTAATCTACTTCATGTGTCCCGCTCCTGAAAGAACGGTAAGGGTTGCTTTTTTGCGTTATCTGTATAGCCTTTGATGGAGGACTTGAAAAAAAAACAGTCTTACGTTAGGCATAGGCAAGGCGGGCCCAGGCATAGTACGAGTAGGTATAGTGTCAACCAAAGGAGTGCGAGACATAAAAGTGAGGAATTCCTCTAAAAGTTAAGAGGAAAAGATAAAAAATATCTTAAATCCGGAAATGAATTCACCCCCTACATATTATGTGTATGTAGATTCCCTCTTGAGGGCATTCCAAAGGGTACTCTCGCCAAATGCGGAGCGATGGTAAATGACAACGCTGCGGTGTCATTAAGAAACTTTCACACACACGACACACAGGCTCCATATCGGGGTTCGTGTCGGTCGGTCTTTCGTTTGCTATAAATGTAGTTGTAGAGATATGGGAAAGTCCCATCTTAGCTAGCTCTATATTTACAAAGCCTATAAAGTCATCACATTGCAAGGCAATCGTCGTCGTCGTCACCGTCACCACCATATCGTATTCGTTGTCAACGTTGCGTCGCGTCGTCGTCATCGCCTACACTTGAAAGTGGTTAGTTGCGGCAAAAGTTAGTGGAGGTTTTAACCTCTGTTTACTTTATTACCCAGCTTTAGAACGTTCAAAACTCGATACGGTAAGAAATAGGTACAAGGATGAAGAATTATTCCGTTTTCTCCATTAGCAAAGCCTAACGAATGTAAAGGGCACTTTATCGTATATGTGTACCATGTGAGATGTGAGGTATACTCTTAGGAATGTTGTAAAGATAGTCTGTCTTACAAGAAAGTAATTGCAGAGTTTTATCATTCGATTGTTTAATACTACAGGAATACTCGGATTCTTCAAACAACAAAAATACTGGTGCAATCCTTACACTAATGATTATTGGTTTATTTCTTATTCGATGTGTGTACCTATCCCTGATTCAAATTCACACCAATAACTTACGAGCCAACAAAATGTCAACTGGATCCGAATGACCCCAGAGAAGCAACGACAAAGCTTATTTGTAAGAGGTCGAGACCAATAACAAGACGACTTTTTCCACTTTAAAAAGACCGGGACGAGCTTACGAAATTCTCGTCTTGTCTCGTCCCGTGACGTGCCAATTCTGGGAAGACGTAAAAAAAACCGGAAATGGTAAAGATGATATTTTTACTTTACTTTTCTTATCATTTGCTGATTGGTATAAACTGGTCAAACTCAGATATCGAATACTGGGGTTATGTGCTTCGCATATGCAATTCCATGTCATCGCTTATCCTATTTATATAAGAATTGCACTGACTAAAAACTCAGGTACTAAAGATTAAATTTAAAAAAAAATAACTTCTTCAAAAGGTATAAATCACTAACACAAGAGAGATTTTCATCATGAAATCCTCTGATCTGTTTCCGATTATCGGGGCTATTAAGTTGTGTAATCTAAAGATACTTTCAAAAATAGAATAGTGGGAACTGCTATTTTTCCTTATTGTCTATGTGTGCTTGATTGGTATAAACGATGCTTATACTACAATTTTCGAAAATAAATACAATTTGAACCTGAATATGCTTCAAGAACAGTAAATTGAGCACAAAGTTTTTGTATTCCTTATTTCTTGAGTGATTGGTATAAAACAAACAACCCACAGTAAACTTTTTGGAAAAAAGAACAACTATCACTTAAAATTGGCTAATTATCATATTTTTTCGCTGAGATATTTTTTAAAATTTGATACAAAAGAAATTTCAATTAAAATGTCGTCTGAATGGTATAAAAAGAAAAAACTCATAAAACGAATACCTTCAACGTACTTTAACATTTCTTGAAAATTTTATGACGAATTTATAACCAGCATGTGAAATTCCTTTTGGCTTTTTAAGGTCCTAAAGATTAGATTATCCTTTATACCAATCAGTGAGTCAAAAAGAACAAATATAACAATACAAACAATACCTTCAACTTTTTTTTGTAAGTATTCATTGTTCTTTATTTATTAGACCAATTTATACCAATCATTGTATAGATAAAAAATAATTCCTACTTTTCACTTAATAGAACCGTTTAAGAATTTTTAATAATCAACAAACAAAACTTCCAAACTTGTGGTAAAAGCTGTTATTTTTTTTTTTTTTGTTATACCAGTCAGCCATACAAAAGCCGTTATAACAAACCCTTAATATCTTTGTTTTCTTTGAGTGTGAATTTAAAAATTTTAATTGACCAAGAGATTTACATATGAACAGAGAGTATTGTTATGTTAACCCTTAAACCGTTATCATAAAATTCACACTATCAAAATCCTCCATCAAGTCCTTTTAAGTGCACTTTAGTATTTTATTTTAATTTTAACTAACTATACAAACCTTTAAGAAAAAAGATCACTTCCTAATGGAAATTCTATCAAAACCAGAACTCTAATAGTCCTTCCTCATTTAGCCATTATATTTTTTTTTTTTTTTGCTCATCATCTAAATACGACCTCATGTACTATGTATCTATCTATAAAGACATATTATGTGTAGGAATAGGAACAATGTGGGTATAGAAATGTTGGTAAATTGTGTATCAAAAAAGACCACTGTAATTATCATTTTCTGTACTGCAGTGGTGAAAAGAGCAACATTATGAAATGTCCGGCTAACGGAACTTTATATCATCCCAGACTACAACCTTCTTAAATTGTTTTATAATAAAACGAATGAAGTCTGACCACTTTCGAAAATGTCCTTTTACCCATACCAATGTATATTCCTTTTTATTATATGTATATTTCAAAAACAGAAAACGAGAGTTGGCTTTGAGAAGCATCAAACCTCCCCCCACCCCACCCCAACCGCATTTCCTTTCATCCTTTCACAATGGCAACGCATAAGAAAAATATGCTGTAGAATTTTTTTTTTCTAGATGATGTTGAGGACGACTATGATGATGATGATGATTATGGTGTCCTCTTACATTGCATCTAATAAAATGGATTTTCAAATGATCTTGTTACACTCCACATCTCCAAATTTTGATTAAACATTCTACACACAATATTAAAATATTAAATAAAAAGGTGTTTCACGATTTTGTCAAAAAAAATTCACATAACGGATTTTGACATTCGTTGAGGAAACTGCCTTATCTTTTTGAGTTTTCCGCATATCTTGGTTATAGCTAAATAGAAGATATTCGGTTCCAATATTTCGTCTTAGTAATTTAAAAAATTTTGCATGTTCTAAATTGTCAAAAAAAAAAACAAAAATATGCACGTCCTTATCGCATGAACTTGCTCTTGTGGTTAACAACATTGATGATGCATCATGTATATATTTAACGAGAAAATATTAAAAGAGTCAAAAGTACTAAAAAATTGATTTTTTGTTGGATTTTTTTTTGTTTATAAAAAAAGGTTTTTAAAATTTTTTAAATACAGTATTGTTTAAACTATTAAGAAGCATCAGATTGCAAAATTATAACAAAATCGGTCTAACCATGGAAATGATATACGCGAATAACCCAAAAATACAGTCAAACTCCTTTATAACGAACCTTCAAGGGAACACAAAATTGCTTCGTTATAAAGAAGCTTTATACAAAATTCGTTATATAGAAATTATTTTGTTTTTAAATACTGCAAGGGGAACAAAATGAAATTCGCTATAGAGAGAATTACGTTATAAAGAAGTTCGTTATAAAGAAGTTTGACTGTAATACCATTTTCTCAAAAAACGTGGAATACCTAATTCCGTTATTTGAATTTTTTGAGAAAAACCTAAAATGCAGTTTTCTTAAAATTGACTTAGTTATCACAGGTATGAAGTTTAATCAAAATCGTTAGAGCCGTTTTCGAGAAAATTTGAAAAAAAAAAACAAAATATTTGTAAATGGCAGCTAGCCGTTCTAGATCAGCTAAAACAAAAATTCGAATTTCCCCTCTAGGGATCACATAAAAATGCTCTGTACCAAATGTGAACCAAATTGGACCACCCGTTAAGGTTCAAGCTCAAATTATAGTGGACGCATAGACGCATAGACGCACAGACGCACCGACGCACAGACCGACTGGCGGCATGACGTAACCCAAATTTTTTTGAATTCTCGATTATCGTAGTTTTAGTTTTGATTACAACCTAAACATATTTTTTTCACACGAAACCAATACTTGCTCTATAGAGTAAGTACTAAATACGGATCCAGGGGCTTTAAATAAACTCGCGGTTAAGTTCGAAAACAGCTTTTTTTTATTTTCTGAAAAAAAGCATTAGTATTTAGGTAGGGTATGTATGCATGTGTGTGTTTTTATTAAAAAATAAAAAAATAATAAACAAAATTAATAACAACCCCAAATAATTTACCAAAGTATTAAAATTCCAAAATACAATAATAAGACCAACAAAAATTAATTTTATGATTAGATTTTTTATCCTTCGTTTTAGGAAAATACCTTACAACCATAGAATAAAATCTCAGTATATGTACATATGTATGTAGGTATAATTGTAAAAATTACGAAAAAAAAAAAACTACGCGTCAATCAATCGACTTGGAGTGTCTATTTGCTTTTGGCATCTCACGTTATAGCTTCTATAAAATCACCCCCTGCATATTCCTCTTGAACGAAAAATGCCCGCCGCCTTCCTGCTTCTAACACTCTACGTCGTCGTTTTGTGGTTTTTACAATTCCATTTCTAGAAATGAATTAGAGAAATTACGAAACCACTCTAAGGTTCAGTACAACATTTTATCTGCAGGGGTTCGTCGTTTGGTTTTTTCTTTTTTTTTTTTTTTGGATTCACCAACACTCCTGTCACGAAGGATATTTCTAGAGGTTGGAGGAGTACGAGTATGACAAAAAAAAAAAAATAATAACGTAGGGTTACTGGCTTTTATGACATTTTACTTATATTTTCTGTCACGAGTCAGAAAGGACGACCCAGCACAGTTCGTTTTATAGTACATACGCTTCTACTTCTAGGTATATTCAATGTTGTGCTATTAACTTTTACTTAAAAGCATCTCATGCATGCGGTTACTTCTGGTCCGGTCACCCTTGAATTCTATTATTCTGGATATCAATTTTGTTTTTTTTTTTTGGTGACGTACCTACCTTGAAAAATATTTTGATCACTTAAATAATAAAAAAGACGAACCATGGACGTGGACACAGGAGGACATGGTTTGCTTATATTTTTTGACAAAATAATATTACCAGTAGAATTAGGTGCCTATAGGTATAGGTGCAAGAACAAGGCGAGTAATTGTTTGGATGTTTTTTTTAGGAGCTTATATATACATAGTTCCTATAGCACACACAGCTGAGTTTTCGTTTGTTTTACCCAACCATTAATGTGTTCGGAATATTCATTTTTATGGCGATGGAGAGTTTCCTTTTGCACGAATATTCAATTCGTCGATTGTTTTTAGATCATTCTACATTATGTATGAGGATTGAGGTGAAAAGTATGTCAAGCTAAAAACCTAAGTTTAAAATTGAGCAACTTGGTGAACTTTGAGTTGGTTCCTGTGGCATTATAGATATTTGGCCTCTTGAAACTACACATTTTGTGAATTTATGTGTTTTAAATGTTTCGTTCGGGGAAGACATTTTGTTTGCCATCGGAAGAGTACCTGCAATCTTGAATTAAAGTTGATTTCGTTTTTTGTCGAAAATTATTTTGACGAGAAGAATGGGCTCTTCGAAATTATAGGTATATTTAATATTTCTCTCATATTTGACTCCAGAAAAAATATAAAACCTTAATTTCAAAATTTTAAGAAAATCAGATAAGGCTGTTGGTTGAGGTGCTGACAGACAGAATTACGGGAAACAATTTTTTCGTTATCGATATTATCGTCTGATGTTTCTATGAATCCAAAACTTGCCCTTTAATAGGTTCCTACATAATAATATGTACCTGCCTACCTGGCATATATGTAAAGGGTGTTTTTTTTAGAAGTATAGAACTTTGAAATGAAATAAAACAAATATGATTTTTTTTTTAATTGACATTAAATTTAATTTATTCGATAGACAATCTTCTGGAATTATAATTGAAATATGATTTCTGGCATATGACCACCACGACTGGCTCGGACGTAGTCTTATCTGGAGGCCTATTTTCGATGACTTTTTCCAACATTTGTGGCCGTATATCGGCAATAACGTGGCGAATGTTGTCCTCCAAGTGGTGAATCGTTTCGGGCTTATCGGCGTAGACTAGCGACTTCACATACTCCCACAGAAAATAGTCAAGCAGTATTAAATCGCACGATCTTGGAGGCCAATTCACGGGTCCGTTACGTGAAACTATGCGGTTACCAAAGGTTTCCTTCAATAAATCAATTGTGGCACGAGCTGTGCGACATGGCCCCCATTTACAATAGTATTGCCAACTTAAAGTTCTATACCTCTAAAAAAAACACCCTATTATTATAAGAAATAAATATTGTTCTCAAAAAATTATTGTTTTTCAAAGTCTCTCTACAAAAAACTTTTAAATCGAAAATTCCTTATTAAACATGACTTTAATATTCGTCGAAGCTTATAAAATCAAATCATCCTGCTTTATTGTGTTCTTTCTAATTTTCAACTTTTAAATGGTGTATCTATACGACTTTCTTATATTTTCAAAGTCTATCGATTCAAAAAAAAAAAAAAAAAAATGTGTCTCTACGTCCGTCCCCTCTAGAACTGAGTTCACCCTGCAAGAGGATTATGGTCAAAAACTTGGATTTTCTTTAAAAATGTTTAAATTAAGTTTTTTGAAAATTCTACTTCCCTCCCTCATTACCTTCCTTTTTAATTCGCGTTTTTTTTTGTAGATATACTTGCTGGCCCGACCGGCTTCGCACGGGTAGACAAACCTAAGCTTTGAAAAAAAATTACAAAATCAAATAAAAATAAATATTTAAGCTAATTTTTGTAATCGAATACTAGATACTTTATGATTTTAAACCTTCTTCACATTATGAATGGCTAAATATGTAAAACCATGATCCTCTAAGTACAACCTTTATTGCTTTCCTATCACAGAAAGAATTTTTGTAATCAAGAACCACTTTTTGTTTTTATCCCATTTCACTCTATAAATAATAATTTTTTTTAAATAACCTTTTAAACACAAAAAGAATTTTTGAAATCAGATGCAACTTTTCATTTCTGCCCCATTTCATTTTATAAATTCCAATTTTCTGAAAAAACAATCCCTAAAGCCATCCACTAAAAAACAACGTTCCAAACACTAAAAGAATTTCTTAAATCGAATAATTTTGTTATGTTTACCCCATTTCACCCTACAAATAACAACATTTTGAAAAAGAATATCTTTAAAGCCATATTTCCTTAGAAAAACCTTTCAAACATAAAAAGAATTTCTTAAATGGAACCATTTTTTTAATTTACCCCACTTCACCCTACAAAAAGAAAAACAAAATTTGACTATTATTTTATTTCGATCCCATTTTACCGTACAAATAACAAAAACAGTTGAAAAAGAATATCCCAAAATCCATTTCCTAACCGCCTACAGCACCGCACCTTACGTAGGTACCAACTACGAACAAACCCACAGAAGGAAGTATCCAACTTGGTTCAGTCGTTTTCAAGTTTTAAGCATCCGAACACTCTAAACCATCCATTTCTATATAGATGTACATTTCTATACTTGTAAATATAAACACACTTTTTTTTCTAAAATCAATTTTATGAAAAACATGTTTTAAAAAAAGCGGAGTTAAAAACAAAAATTAAATTTTGTCGTGTTCAAAGATCCCATTTCTTGATTTAAAAAAAAAAAAAAACCTTTCACTTACTCAATACAATTAGGCTTCAATTTTGGTATTTTTCCTAAAAGCAGGTACTCATAGGTAAAGATACACATATAACTCAACGCTGTTTAGCGTAGAATTATTTATTTATAAAAATATACAATATTCGTTTGTAATATGCACTCGTTTAGATTCAATTATTAAGCTGTGCCTACAAATAAAATGAAAAACAAACAAACTAACTTCTAAAAATATTCAAAATAGCTTGTTTTGAAATTAATAAACAACCCAATATGAAAAGATAAGTTCCACTCAAAATAACCACTTGAATCATTTTTAATTTAAACTTCAAATAATATCACTCAATCAACCGTAACACAAAAAAAAAAAAAAAAAAAAAAACACTTCAATCGTTTCCATGAAAAATACATTTATTTTGTTGCTGCTGCTCCTCCACAAAACTCGCAACTTGATAAAAATTTCATAACAAAAAACCTACTCCTGTCATAATTTTCCATTTTTCACACCCTTACAATATTTATTGCACCCTTATACACACAATCGATCTAAAGGGATGGGGGTTGTTAGTTTTTTTTCTATCTGAGTCCATTGTGTGTGTAATCATACTCGAGCAAAAAAACTATAAAAACCACAAAATTTTCAGTCATAGTCAACTCTTTCAAGCAATCAACATAAAACAAAATGCAATTTTGATGGAAATCGCATTCAACAAAAAAAAAAAAATAAATACTCACCCACTCAAACGACCCAGCTCAGACAAGTAACAGACATCAGAACTAATTCGTTATCCCTTACGGCAATCGAAATGGGGGTGTGTGGTGGTGTAATCAAACTCACAAGGATATAAAGATAATAATGATGATGACGATGGTGTTGTTATTGTGTTCAAGTCGTCGGATTAAAAAAAAAAAATGAAAAAAAAGCAAAAACCATTCTCATTTTCAATGTAAAACGAATTAAATGATTTTTTTTTTGTTTTTGTATTTGCCCAAAAGGATAAGAGGCAAGGATGGATATGGATATCATGAATCGACGAAGAGTGGGATGGGTTATTTGAACTTTCTCCACTAGAGTGTGGCACAAATCATATGTGAGACAGGTAATAAGCTTGATGAACCTGATATATTCCTCATTAATTTGCACCCACACACATCCCGTAATGCACACACACCTTAGAGGTTGTATAATTTATGCTCTAAACGGCGATTATCAATTTGATGATGATGCCATGATGGTTAAGATAATTGGTTATATATCGTACAACCACGACATTGCAATATGGAATACCTGTATATGCATTTATGCAGTTTCGGTATTCTTTTTTTTAAAACGGTAACCAATCGTAAAGCTATTGTTTCTACTTCATCAAGCGATAATTCATAATTGTCTCTTTGCTGAGGGTCATAAACAGGGTGTTACTCTGTTTTATAATATTTTTTTTTTATTTTTAAACAAAATAATAAGCAGAACGTATATGGAAAATGGATCATCGTACAATTGGGTGTTTGTTAGCATTGAAGGTGCACGTTGACGGATTTAAGACACGCACACAGGAAATGATTGATATTCGCCTAAGTCACAGGGTCAGGTTCTCAACAGGCTGTCGTGCAGTTGATTTATTAATTTTTTGTTGTTGTTGTAATATCGTGCGAAAACGCAGTTGTTCAAAATTTTGGGCTGAATGTTTCTTGTTAAGACACTTTTTGAATTGAATTTAATCGATTTAAAAAATAAAAGAAATTAATGAGGGGTAGCGGAGAGGTGTGTTGGGGGGGGGGGGGCAAACCAACATTTTTTTGTATCCTTTATGCTTTGAGGATAAATAAAATGCAAAGTTTAGCCTTTTGAAAAAAAATAAGAAAACATTTGATACTTTTAATTCAAAACACCCTATATCTATACAAATCTGTTCTGTTCCACCTTTACAACAAGAGCAAGGTAGAGGTACATAATATAGCATCCTATTTACACATTAAGATATGCAAATTGACATTTTCCGAAGCCGCTAGAGGTTGTGTACGTACCTATATACTTATCTCATCATCACATTGCCTGCCCGATAATGAATATGAAATTTGATAACGCATCATTTAACATGATTTCTAATCAACCGTGAAAATTATTGAGCTTCTACCTTTGACGTTCGGGTCGGTAGAATTATAAACACAAAGGTAACTAAACTCTTCCGCACTGTATACACAGAGAAAAATTAAAAAAAAAAAACTTTAACATTTTTTTTTTTTAACGTGACACACAACCAAAGACACATCATTTATAAAGAAGTCAATTAACATGGGAATATAAAAAAGGGGACTCTTTACCTACCCCTATATAATATAATGAGACTATATAGCTGTCTGACACTCTCTTTTTTTATTGATTGGAAAATCAATAGAATTTGATTTTATTTTATTTATGTCTTGGATTTGTTGATTTATTTTACCTTTTCACTGTGGAGACTTAATTAGTTTTCAATTAGGTACAACATTTTAATTTGTACTAGAAGTTGTGTAATCAATTGAAACAGAATAGTCTAGAAATCTTTTAAAAAAAAAAAAGTTTGTCTACAGGAGAAACGAAAGGTGCGAGATAATTTGGGTTTTTTGAATTTTATAGAAATTCAGGTGGGTATAAAGTACAGGGTGATTCATTTCGTGGTTTCAAGATAGTAGCGTTGGAATTTGACACCTGTCAAATGCACGACTTGCTGTTGTGGTTAAATACTGTTTCCAACCCCACATTGAAGATGCATGATGTATATATTTAACGAGAAAATATTAAAAGAGCCAAAATCACTAACAAATTGATTATTTTTTTATTTTTTTTGTTTATAAAAATGTTTTTATAAATTTGTAAATGCATTTTTGTTTAAACTATTGAGAAGCATCAGATTGCAAAATTATAACAAAATCTGTCCAACAATGGCAAAGATATACGCGAATAACCCAAAAATAATACCATTTTCTCAAAAAAAACGTGGAATACGTATTTCCGTTATGTGAATTTTTTGAGGTTTTACAAATTTTTAAATGCATTATTGTGTAAACTATTGAGAAACATCAGATTGCAAAATTATAACAAAATCAGTCCCACCATGGCATAGATATACGCGAATAACCCAAAAATAATACCATTTTCTCAAAAAAAACGTGGAATACGTAATTCCGTTATGTGAATGTTTTGAGGTTTTACAAATTTTTAAATGCATTTTTGTTTAAACTATTGAGAAACATCAGATTGCAAAATTATAACAAAATCAGTCCCACCATGGCATAGATATACGCGAATAACCCAAAAATAAGACCGTTTTCTCAAAAAACGATTTCTGAGAAAAACTTGAAACGCAGTTTTCTTAAAATTGACTTGTTTATTACAGGTATGGAGTTTAATAAAAATCGTTAGAACCGTTTTAGTGAAAATTTGAATAGAGAAAAATATTTGTATGGCAGCTACCCGTTCTAGATCAGATAAAACAAAAATTCGAATTCGCCCTCTAGGAAATCACTTAAAAATGGTCTGTAGCAAATTTGAAGCAAATCGGTGTACCCGTATAGTCTCTAGCTCAAATTGCAGTGGACGCACAAACGCACAGATGCATCGACGCCGCCGACGCACAGCCCCAATTTTTTGGACATCTCGATTATCGTAGCATTAGTTTTAATCACAACCTAATTTTTTTTTTTTTACACGAAACCAATATTGCCCTATAGAGCATGTAAAAAGTGAAAAGTGAAAATAGTTTTGATTAAACCTAACGTGTAATCATACGGGCTTCATTAATTTGATTTCAATTTCGACGAGACTATATATAGAAACGCCAATTTATAAAAGTAATAACAGTTTTCAAAAGTATATGTGCATCAACGCGATTCACGCTCATAACAAAAAACTGTTATATGTATATTGGGATTTCTAGAGTCACTTCTTTAACTTATAAAGGACGAGACTAGAGACATGCCAATTTATAACAGTTATAACAGTTTTTTGCCATTAAAAGTGGACATGCGTTAATACGCTTCGCGCGACTTGAACAAAAAATCTGATTGCTTAAAGTATGCCCAACGGTGGAGGGCTCTAGACCTACAGCTCCGCATAAACAGTACCTAATTTTTTTAAATCAAAGCATTCAAACCTTTAAACTATTATAATTGGCAATGTCTAGAGTCACTTCCTAACTTAAATTGTTTAGAATGTGCGCCTTCTTTCATTTATTAACAAAACATTCTTTTTTATTACTAATCTATAAAAATGAGTCGTGGTGTGTTCGGATGCTTAAAACTTGAAAACGGTTGGACCAAATTGTATACTTCCATCTGCGGGTTTGTTCGTAATTGCTACGCGAAGGTTAAGGAAAAAAAAAGTCGGAAAATTCATTCCCAACAGCTGGCGCTGTAGGTACACATTTAGTTTGTCAGTTCAATTCAATTACCGTTCAAAAGGTGGCCCTGTATTGGCGGTTAGGAAATGGCTTTAGGGACACTCTTTTTCAAATTTTGTTTTTTGTAGGGTGAGATGGGGTAAAAATAAAAAAAAATATCCAATTTAAGAAATTCTTTTGGTATTTGAAAGGTTGTTTTTAGTGGATGGTCTTAGAGATTTTTCTCAGAAAATTGGCATTTATAGGGTGAAATGGGGTAAAGACGAAAAGTGGCATTTGATTTCAAAAATTCTTTTTGTGTTTGAAAGGTTATTTAGAAAAAAATTTGATGACAAAAATTCTTTCCGTGTTGGGAAAGTAATAAAGGTTTATTATTTTATTATTATTATTAATCATTATCCTCATCTTAATAACTAAAGGGTGATTTTTAAGCTGGTTTGGTTTTGGCAACACTGGTTTTGACAGCTGACGTGTGTTTAGTACCTTGTGTCACTGTCAAACAGCTTCAGTTTGGTTTGCAATTTAACCATGGATCGTCTTACAAATGAACAACGCTTGCAAATTATTGAATTTAACTATCAAAATTCGTGCTCGGTTCGAAATGTTCATCGCGCGCTGCTTGTGTTCAGCGATGAGGCTCATTTTCGGTTGAATGGGTACGTAAATAAGCAAAATTGCCGCATTTGGAGTGAAGATCAGCCAGAAGCATTGCAACAGCTACCAATGCATCCCGAAAAAGCCACTGTTTGGTGCGGCTTATGGGCCGGCGGCATTATTGGGCCTATTTCTTCAAAGATGATGCGAATCGCAGCGTTACTGTCAATGGTGAACGCTACCGAGCGATGATAACAAACTTTTTTTTGCCCGAAATGGAAGTTCTTGACTTGCATGATATGTGGTTTCAACAAGACGGTGCCACATGCCACACAGCACGCGAAACAATGGTGCAATTGCGAGGCGAGTTTGGTGAACAGTTAATTTCACGTTTCGGGCCGCTCAATTGGCCGCCTAGATCGTGCGATTTGACACCATTAGATTATTTATTTGTGGGGGTATGTCAAGGCTAATGTCTATAGGGACAAGCCCGCTTCGATTGACGCACTGGAAGCCAACATCCATGCATTCATTCGTGAGATACCGGCCGATATGTGTGAAAGAGTATGCCAAAATTGGACTCAGCGGATGGGCTACCTGAGACGCAGCCGCGGTCAACATTTGCATGAAATTATCTTTAAACATTAAATTGCAAGGTTCAAACTATCGATTCAAATAAATATTTCATTCATTTTTTCGAATTTTTTGTGTTTTTTTTTTTTTAAAAGTTCTAAACCTCTTAAAAAATCACCCGTTATAACATTTGATAAATCTTAAGATTGCTCTAACAAAATTACAATAGTGATTTTAAGAGAAAATAGTTAGTGACATTGGTATTTCATAAAAATAGAGATAATGCCACTTCATAGTACAAAAATTCAGCGTGGGGTGTACAATATAAGGAAAGTTAAGTTAAAAAATTAAAAAGAATTAAATCAAAATGCATTTTCAAAAGAAACAAGATAAAACAAATTCAAATAATAAAGGTTGGACTTAGAGGATCATGTTTTTGCATATTTAGCCATTCATAACGTGAAGTAGGTTAAAACCAATAAAGTAGTATTCGATTACAAAAATTAGCTGAAATAATAATTAATATTTACTTTTGTAATTTTTATGCGAAGCTTAGGTTTATCTACCCGTGCGAAGCCGGTCGGGCCAGCTAGTGGCTTATAAGTCTTTGCAAAATAAGTCGTATTTTATTTAGCTTTTTTTTTTTTAATAAGTTACTGTTTAATTTCCAACACCATTATGAGTCATCATGAGTACAACTCTGCAGCATCTTTCCTTTATACTTATATGGTTGAACCCAAAAAAAATCCGAAAAACTCCTTTAAAATCCAACAAAAATATATAAATTAATCTTTGCCTTCCATTTACCAAAAATAAAACAACAATATATGTTAAAATGTATTTTTATACAAACGAAAAAAAAAAATCAATTTTTCAATTTCCAAGAAACAGGAAGCGAGTCTTTTAAAAATGACCTTTTATCCTTTTTTCGAAAGAGTATCATTAAAAATGCATTCCATTGCTCTCAGCTATACGGAATCAGCTTTTGTTGGACAACACCCAATTAGGATAGGCGCCAGTGAAGCTGTGAAACTGACACATACATAAATATGTCCCCAAAAACAACAACAACAAATAAATGGTGTGAAACAAACGAAAAGTAAATGAACTCTAAAGAAAAAAAAAATAATAAAGTTCAAGGAATAAAGTGACAACATACCACATACTTATAGATATGTATATGTATTTATGATACAAAATAATGCAGTTTGTATGTTTCAAACTGATTTACTTTAATTTCCTGCGCAGTGAAAGGATAAACGTGAGACCAAAAAGGAGTGTTTTTTTTTTAGTTTGACTAATTTTTGTTTTCATTTCAAATTTGGTAACATTTCCAACATCGAGCGTGCACTAATGTAATCAAATCATCAGCTGCTATAGTGAAGGAGAAGTCCTTTTCAATTTGCTCGCGCTCGCTCGGTCTGGCCAAATATTATTGTATCACGAAACCGAAAGTCAAACCACACACCCATTTACAGTTCGAGGCTTTTCGCTTTTAGCTCTTGTAGAAAGTTTTGTTCGAAGAGGATATTTACGGCGTCTACAATTCGGCATGCAAATTTGTACATATTTACCATCCAAGTGCTTCCTCCTGAATTTACCTTAATGGGAGCTCAGATAGTAGGGTGTAGGGGAAGTACCTGTGGCCTCTCTCAGAATAATAGTGGGGCAACATGTTTGGTTTTGTTGGAATAAAACTAACAATGAATCGATGTCTGCCAAACATTTTTCTGATTATTAAGAAGATATAACTTATTTCACACACAAAAACATTCATATTTTTTAAAAGTTTAAAATTTGAATTAAAATTTAAATTAATTTCTATTTAATTTTGTTACATTCAAAAAACGCAATTTTGTTAAGAAAAATTAAAACTTTAAAATTCTAAACAAAAAAGATTCCAAGACTTTTTTTCGTAAGATGGCTAGGAAGGGCAGGATTTTTTATTTTTTTTTTTTTTTTAAACTAGTCAATTTTTTTGACGTCAGTGATTTATCTTTGGCACTTAAATCCTAGAGGAGCCAAGAGCATTGATTTTTGTTTTGTTTCAACGAATGCTGAACTTCAAAGTGAGTCAGATGTTGGGTTCAGGTTAGAGGAGAGAATCCAATGTGAACACCGTCTAATAGAGGATTTCTTAAATTGTTTTCTGATGTGTAAACTTCTACATATGCCGACGCGACGGTAGAGTGAAATAAAAACGTGGACTTTCCTCTTTGCGACGTTACGAGGTAAAATTTTACGATATGTAGCACGTTACGGTAGAAATATCTGCATAGTAGGATATTGGGTACGTTCAGTGACAAAAATCTGAAGATCCCCTTCAAGCTAACTAAGTTCCTGAGTTCTTCGATGAGTGGCTACATTACAGTTGTTGTTATAACCATAGGAACAATTTCGTACGATCTAGTTGATCACTACATGCTGTCTAACTTTCATTATTGTTTAAAGCTTGATTTTTTGTTGCATTTTTTCTTAATTTTAAGAACATTTTGTTCCACTCTACACCCACCACCGTACATAATGTCTATTAAACTGATGTCTAAAACATTTACGTCCTTTCTAATTTTGTAAGTTTCACCTCGAAATTAAGGATTGTGAATTGTTCCGCATATAGATACTGCTGTAGGTAGGTACCTATAGACTTCTTTGCATTAGATTGTACACCTTGCCTAACCGACACACGACGACGAGTCTTTCATTTGATATAGTTATATATTTAGATATAGAAGTGATGGAATTGTGGTAGTTTTGTGGCTTGGCTCTACTTTGACTGTAAACTTCATATCATCCTTCCAGTCCACCCCACCGACCGACATCGACAGTGTTTTTAGCGCCCTTATATGGAATAAAATAGCACAGTTAAATTGAATTGAGCAGACCATTGCCACGTACCTTAGTTGTTTCATAACGACTGAGATTTGTTATAGTTTTGCATGCACATGGCAAGCTTGAGCAAATTTGAAGTGTTCTTCTTCAATTGCAATTTCTGTCAAAAGTTGATCCAAATAGTACCTATTATATGTTTTATATAGACTCAGGAAGATCGGTAGGCATATATTTATACATACCTCTGAAAAAAATCTGTTGGTGTTGGTTGTTTGTCTTTTGAAAATGATTGTGCACCTACAAATGTATGTACTTATATGTGTAGATATTTTGCTGAAACTTTAAATAGTGCGCCGAGGTTTTCCATTTAACTGTCAATATAAACATCTATAAGAAACCATTTTAAAAAACGGGGTGTATTCTTATTATTATATATGACGTTAAGCAGGGATATGTCTCGATAGTTCTTTTGCAAGACATATACGTAGGATCGCCTTTGAAGCTGTGATTTTCCAGGCATCTCACATTCTTTCTTCCTTCCTTGATATAGAATTTGATGCATTCGTTGTGATTGTGGGATTCTTTGATCTCCTTTGGCTTTAAGAACGCATCATTCTTTCACACAGAAGAAAAATACCAGGTTAAATTGACTAGACCAATTATCAGGTTGCTATTCTTCAACACGGTTGATCATGTTAAATATTTAACAGGTTACCAGATTTTAAAGTCGTGTTGAATCAACACAAGTTAATTGTAAAATTTATCTTAAAGAAATAATCCTGTTTAATCAACTTTAACATCTATAGATAAATATATGCTTCACCAGTATAATTTACAATACTCAAGGTTTAATAAAACCAGGCGCCATGTTAACTTTTCATGAGAATAGGGACGAATTAACATAGCAAGGTGTAATTTATACAATGCTCACCAGTCTAGTTTACCTTCTGACACCCCTTGTCATATTAAACGAGTGACCTGGTCAAGATTACATGAGAATTAAGATGATTCAACATGGCACAATGTAATTTCAACTCAACTGTGAAAAATGATTTCAAAATGGTCAAACAACACGATTATTGTTTCAAATTCGACAATGATTCACAGTTTCTTTCTTAGATTCCACCTATCGGACTTTGTCTTCCGCGTCGAAAGCCCTCAAAAAGGCTCTTTCCTTATTTATCCCGTGCAAATTTTTCTTTTTTTGTTATTTTTCAACTTGAAACTTCCACGCCGCCGATTCAATCTGTCCGCGCTTCCACAGCTTCCGCCGATGTATCTCAACCAAGAATGTCTAGAATATAAATGCATCAGGCTCATGAATGACAATAATATAGTAAAAAGCGGGGACACTCGGAACACCACAGAAATGAGTTCATTGTCTCCTTTGGTTTAGGCCAAAGAAAGCCTCACAATTGGGTTGATCCATAAAGAGGGTGGTTTTGGTTTGCCATAAAATTCCCACAGACAAATATAATACAAAAAGACAAAGAAAAAGAAAAAAAAAACAAACAAATGAAGATGACGAAGAATATATAAGTACAGAAGCAGCGCAACAAAACGCTTTTTGAGAACAATGTAACTATATGCTTTTGTCTACAAAGTCTGCCTGGTGGTGATGCTCTAACTGTATCCCATACATAGTATCCACTATCCTCTATCCAGTAACCATACTGATGGTTTTAAGAAATATTTCAGTTATGCACAACTCCCCCATGCCTTTTGCCCCTTCCATACTTTTCAATCACCCTTTGGAATCGCTAGATGTTAGCGTGAGCATCAAGAACGAGAAATGAATCGTCCCTCCGACCATATTTTGTTTTTAATGAAACACTTCTGTTGGAAAATTAATTCACTTCTTTGAATTTTTTTTTTCTTTTCTCTGTTTGAGTATACGAGTCGAGTATATGCCAGTATTTGTTTTTCTTCATTCTGTAATTTTTTTTTTTTTTTTTTTATATAATTTTTTAAAGACACTTTTCCGCAGGATAAATGGCGGAGAAATGCAGAATGCATACTGCAGATGCATGACAACTGCTGCTGCTGCTGCTTCGTCCTTATCCATCGTATCTAGTTGTGTGTATGGCCATAGTTCAAAAAAATGTTCTTGCAAATCTACACTAAAGGACGAGGTTTTTGTATTCATGTCCAAGAAACAATAAAAACAAAACATAAAAAGAGAACCAGGATGAGGAATAAAAAATATTATACAAGAATAATAATAAATACAAAAAAAAAAAAATCTTGGAAAAAAAAATGAATAAGAAATTAACCCTACGTTTATGCATCCTTTTGTGCTAAATGCAGCCACAGGCGTTTTCTTGTCGTTTCGATTATTTTTTAGTCTTCTAGGATCTGTTTTTTTTTTTTTTTTTGTTCAAGACAAAAAACTATATTCAGTTTGTTTATGTAGATCAGGGTGGATGTGCGCAGTATACATGCATATATGTATTTATCAGGACTATGGAATTTTTGTATGAATGAAAAAATAGGAGCTTTGGAGTTAAAAATAGGACATGGATCAACGAGAGGAGTGATTATTCTAGATATCCTTGTTCCTTGCTTATATTTAGTATAATCTTCGTAGTGAAGTTTGATGCAATTTTATTTTCTAGCTAGGTACCTATATGCATCTTTTGGTATAAGCTTGGTATTTAATGAATTTACCAAGACCTAAAGTACAGTTTTATCAATTTTATTTTCTATCTGCTCTGTCTCTATTTTTTCCTCAATCATCGTGAGTGTATTTTTAGAGTTTCAAAAAATGAAATGCATTTAATCATCAGCCAGTCAGCAAGTCACTCAATCAATTTAACATCTACATACATATAAGTACATAATATATGTATCTGTATGTGAATGGAGGTGTTGAAACTATCTATGGTGTAAAATTGTAAAGGATGCGCACTTGAGATGTGATCGTGGTAAACAAATTATTTTTCTCTTTATCGCTTATTTAAACTTTACTTAAAATGCATTGCTGCCAGAGGGCATGTAATAATAATGTTAATGTATGTAGGTACCTATTTGAAAGTAGAACGGATGTGGGATAGATTTTATGTGATGATAGCTATAATAGCTATAGTGGCATTTAGAAAATAGATAAACATTTAGTATAGAAGTTAATGAAAACAAATCTACATTATAGGGAAAATCTCTTATAAACTTGGCTTCCAAACGAAACATGGTATGCTTTGGAGACTTTTTTCATGTTCAAAATTATGAAACAATTTTTAATTTTTTTTCCTTAAATTCATATTTTTCAATAATTCAGATGATGTTTTTTTTTTAATGGTTATGACTACACTTGCAGTTATAAACACAGTACGAGCGTTAGGAACATATGGAAGGAGTTAATATGTGATACCGATGAACATTTGTTTTGAATTTCTGAACATCACAATAGAGCTAGATAAAGCTAAGTAGAGTTGTGCGGCTTAAGAAGGCAACTCTGTACTTGATAACTCTACGTGTGTATACCCGAAATTGGTCTCAAGGATAAACTGATGAAGTTTTTATTTTTTTGATCAAAAAATGTTTTTATTTTTTTTTTTATTTAAGATTATAACAAGCTTCTTCATAAAAAATTGATTTAAATCAGATAATGAGATAGTCGAATATCAAAAAAAAATCATTCTATGAGAGGTAGGGTGAATCAGGGTAATTCCAAACAATTTCATATTTTTTTTTTGAACAATTTGAGTTGAAACTTTTTTAATTTCTATAATTGAAAATTTAATGAAAAACTATGAACGATAACTTAAAAATACAATACATATTTCTGTATTAAAGATTATTAAAATAACTTCAAACATTTTAAAATAACGGTTAATATTATTATGTTTGCTTTTCCCAGTTCTGTTTTTATTTTTATTCTATAGTTTATGGGGTAAATTTAAACAGCAATGTAAATCATATATTGAAGTTTTGGAACAAAAGCTTTAAGTTTTGTTATAAACAACGTATTGAGCTTTGAAAACTCGTAAATTCTCTTTATTTCAGGGACAACAATTCGATGTAAGTTAAATATTTATTTAAAATAACACACTTAAATTTTTATCAAATTTAATTTTCAACCAAAATACATATTTCGTTTAAAATTACCCCAAAAATTTGTCTAACCTCATCGTGATACTTTTAAGGGTAAAATTTAAAGAAGAAAAAAAAAGATAAATCCCTTCGAGATTTTGAAACTTTAATGTCAATCAAATTATTATATAACTAAAAAGTAGGTACAAATATATTAAAAAAAAACTTATTTCTGAATTTTGTTTAAAAAATATTAATATTTCTTGAAGCCTGAAGTTAGTAGTACCTACCTACTAAAATCGTAAGAGTCGATTTTGAAATATTGTTTTTAAAAATAAATTCAAACGTTTTTTTGATAAATTCCAAAAAATTTTTTTTTGATAAAAACGCAGTATTATTTAAAATGTGGTAATCATCCTCCGTACAAAAAATTTATCAAAACCAGTTAAAACGCTTGCAAAAAAAGTAAAAATAAAATAATGGTCCTTTGAGAGGTGCCATTAACAGTTTTTTTTCAGAATCAATTTTTTACGCAAAGGTAGCCCATAGCTATTAAATTTTATAATTTAAAAAAAATATCTGTATAGCCGATTTTGACGAAAAACAAGTTTTTTTTCTTTTTTTGCCCAAACATTTTATATGACATTTGCCGTTATTTTTACTCCTAAAAAAATGAAAAAAAACATGTTGGTGCAATGCCCAAAGAATACGCTAGGTGCCAAGTTCAAAGAAAATCGACCCATCTGCGCTTAGGCTGTAGCCGAACAGACAGGCTGACAGTTTTTGCGAGACCCACTTTTTTTCGTCTTCCCTATCATCTACCTACTTAATGTCAAGTTTGATCAAAATCCCGAGTTCGATTTTTTTAACGAATCCATAACTTGCCGTTTAGAATGGGAGAGTGGTGTGTCGATTGTTACGGTCCACCTCACGCTTTTTTATATTAAAAATCATATTAAGACGAAACTAAAAGGTGTTTTTTTATAGACGTGTGGTTTTCAAGAAGAAATGAAACGCGTATAATTTAATGTTTTGGCCAAGAATGAAGCTTAGTTATAAAGATAAGGGTTTGCCATTATGTTTTAAAAATGATTTTGAGCAAGTGGCCGCCACGGTTGGCTCGAATAAATTCCAGCTGAGAGGCCTAATTTTCGAACACTTTTTGCAGCAATTGGGGCCGTATGTCAGCAGTAACGTGCCGAATATTCTCTTCCAAGGCGTCAATCGTCTTGGCCTTATCTGCGTAGACAAGCGACTTCACATAACCCCACAAAAAATAGTTCAACGGTGTCAATTCGCACGATCTTGGAGGCCACCCCATCCACAGGCCCACGATGCGAGATAAAGCGCTCACCAAAAGTTTCCTTCCATAAATTGATTGTTTCGTTGGCTGTATGGCATGTATAACCGTCTTGTTGGAAATAAAGGTCATCCACATGAACATCCTCCAATTCAGGCTCGAAAAAGTCATTAATCATGGCTCTATATAGCGTTCCCCATTGACTGTAACACTATAGGTTCATTTTTGAAGAAATATAGAGCCCATAGAGCACACCAAACAGTGACTTTTTGAGGATGTAACGGCGCGTGTCTCAACAATGGCTTGAAGATTATCTATACTCCAAATGCAGTAGTTTTGCTTATTAACGTAACCATTCATCCAAAAATGAGCTTCATCACCGAAAAAAAATTTCTTGTGAAAATCGGGATCAACAACGATTTCGTTTCGAGCCCATTTTGCACAATTTGCAAACTTTGTTCAGGAGTAAGTGAAATGGAAAACCAAACTGAGCATAAATCAACTGACAGCTGTCAAAAAGACCAACTCCGAAAAAAGTATTACCAGATTGAAAACCACACGTCTAAAAAAAAACACCCGTTAGTAGGTATGAGCCTATCCAATAAATATTGATTGTACCTTTTTCGATTCAAAGACAAAATGATTTGTTTTTCTTTTTTACGAAAAACACTGAAAAAACTTACTACCAACAAAATTACTTTTTCGCTTTTTGACTTTTGTTGGTACATTCGACTGGACCGATTTTTGGATTTTTATGGGTGCATTCAGGACCTAATTTCAAAGTATTTTGGGTTAAAAAAATTAACGCACGCAGAATTTTTCCTAAAAGTAAGTGTTACAACCGACCCAGCGTTACTTTCGTACCCAATCTTCCCTATACCTTCCTATATTTCGCCTAGACGGAACACATTCGGACTATAAATCTTCTTTAAGAAAAGCTTTTTCTTCGTCGAAAACCCTCAATGTTAAACATACAGTTAAAAAAACTTGTACTGAGTAGAAACTCTTCGGTGCATACCTTTTTTAAAAAAACCATTTATGTATAGTTAACTAAGCTAAAAAAAAAAAACTAAAATGAAGGTACCTATATGAATGTTCGTCTCGGGCCGAATCTAAGACTACACCTATTTATTATACCTATTTAAGAAAAATTAATGAAAAAGAAACTCTTCCCCATTGCAATGATAAACATTCATTTTTACCTCTACTCAAAGTCAAAGTAAATATATAACAAAAAATATCACAAGAAAGAAGAATCTTAAAGACCTTCACGCCTGCTTCTTCGAGATTAAACAAACTCATAAACTTAAATTAAAAACAAAAAAAAAAAAAATTATTAAGTGCGATCTGTCATGTCCAACATTATAATTTCTTCAGAAAAAGCATCATAAAATATTTCATGGCCGATAACCCTGCCTGTGTGCTTCTCTTAGATATTATATTCCCGAGTCATTTCGTCATTTCACGTATTTTTTTTTTTTTTTACTTTCGTCTGCTAAAAGATTTATGCTGACCTTGCTTGCGCTTGTATGGATTTTTTTTGGATTTATTTTTGTGTAATTTTTTTTTTCCTCTTTTACTTTTTTAAGATGCATCAAAAGCAACCAACTTGAATATCTAAAATTAGAACCCCCCAAGTTAAATAAATAAAAAGTGACATGCATTTAACTTCTTTGCTCACACCCTCTGGATGTTATTAACTTATGTACATATAACCATCAGAAGATACACAAAGTAGTCCAAACATTGCAGCTAAAAATAGTTAAATACACAACATGTGCCTTTAATATTATTCATGCCACGTGGAGAGGAGATATGCGCATACATCCAACACATCTTTTGAGTTTGATTAATTACAGAATGCATTTCAAGAGCATTTCATATGAATACAACCAACCAACCAACGCACGGCAAGGCAACGTATAGAGTATTGTGAGTCGTTGTCGCCTGTCGGCATCACAGGCTATAAGCTATTGGATAGGGAACGCGTGGCATTAAGCATCGAATATCCCAAAAACAAGACAAAAAATATGAAAATGAATTTCACATACGTTTTTTGTATTAAAATATAGCCTTGGCAGTGAACGCAGAACATCCAGAACGCAAGTCACAAGCTGAAGCCGAAGCCCAAGGCAAATAGATTGAAAGTGAAGTGCATCCTGATCGGGTGTGCTCTCATGTCATATGAATCCTTCACTCATGATGCCGAAAATATATTTTGAATTTTTTGTTTTTTTTAAATACAAAAAAAGAAAACAGTAGTAATGCATTCTACGAGTTGGATGTATCTTTCAGATGCGAATCTGTATTATCTATAGATATGTATGTCATATATATAACCAGAAAAAGACTGATTCATGTGGGTAATTTGGGGTTTTAACATGAGTCGAGGCCCGATGCGATGGTGTGTCATCGTGACCTTTGTGTATTGGATGGCAGAATTTTTGATCCTATACTGCTCAAAATAAATTAAGGGATAGAAATTTTGTACACTAATTTCACTTTTGAATATTTGAATTTTAAGTCTCGGATTCAGCTAACAAATCGAAAGTATGTTCTTCTGGTTGAAGGTAGGCCAATTTGTAAAGCCTGATTAGGCAAAAGCCCATAGCTTTTGAGTTTTTGGTGTAAAAAGGGCAAATTAGTAGATTTTTTGTGAATTTCTATCAAAAATATTAGTTTCTTGGAAGCGATGTCAAGATAAAAATTTTGGTTTATAGGTATAATATTTTACAATATATAAATAATAATTTATCGTGGTGTGTTCGGATGCTTAAAATTTGAAAACGGATGGACCAAATTGGATACTTCCTTCTGCGGGTTTGTTCGTAATTGCTCCGCCAAGGTTTAGAAAAAAAGAAAGTCGGAAAATTCTCAACAGGTGGGGCTGTTGGCGGTTAGGAAGTGGCTTTTGGGATATTCCAAACCATCTAGTTTTCAGCATTAGATTAAGAATTTATAGGGACATCAAATAATTGTAAAGTGTTGCAAATTCAAATTTCATAACTTTGAATAAAAAAATAGTAGCTTTTTTTTAATTTTTTTTTTAATAAATTTTGAATTTAAAAGTATTTTTTTCAAAAACTATTAACACAAATAACTAGGTTGAAACAAATGACAAAACAAAAAGTTTCTGGCTTTCTGAAAATCTATAATTTTGTATTGTAAGTGTTGTCGTTGTTTTTAAATCTTTTTTTTTTTAATTTTAAGTAATTTTTCGAAAATTGCCCCTTTCCACCTAAACGCAATGAGATAGACCCCCCTTCTAACGAAAAAAATGCTTGTATTTTACCCTTCTATTAAAATCCGTCATTATTGTTGGGGGCCCTAGTTATCGTACTGGTGCCATCACCGTAAATAAAAAAAAAAAATCTCATAAAAAAGTAGTTTTAGAAATTTTCAAAAACTAGAAAACATAAAATCCTCCTTTTTATGGACTAAAGGCCGATAAAAGCTATTTTGAATCAATAATTCAACAAGTCCAATTAAATAGTGCTAAGTCTTCTACTTGGCTGATGTATTTCAGTAGTATATAGAATTTGTATTATAAAAACCTTCATATAAAAACAAAGCCTGGCCCTGGGCAAAATTTCCAGCTTAATGATTAAGAATTTTAATCTTGTTGGATATAGTTCACATTGGATTTTTGTCAAAAAGTTCATGTAAGTTGAACTGAACTTAATAAAAATTGCGTATTGACAAGGCACTCACTAGTCAACTGATGAGTCCAAGTGAGATCGCCGGGACGAAACGCCAATTTTTATGGACTAAAGGCCGATAAAAGCTATTTTGAATCTAAAATCCTTCGGTTTCCTGTGTTCGATTAAGAATTAATATACGCATTGCCCACAAAAATCCAATTTAACACTTCATTTCACAATTTTGAAAAAAATTCATCTGAATTTTTTCTTTTCATTTTTTTTTTTTTTATCAAAACTGAGTTTGCATACGAATTTTTCAAAAAATATTGATATAAATAATTTTATTTGAATTTAGGATTAAAAAACCAGATTTTTGGCTTCCAAAACCGGTATAGTACTTCATTCGAAGTGTTGCCGTCGGTTTTTAAAATTTTTTTTTTTATTTTGAGTAATTTTTTCTAAAATGACCACTACCTCCTAAACTGGGCAAGATTTACCCCCCCTGATTCTTAGGTATCTTTTTTTTCCGTAAGAGGAAAGAGCTTTGAGAAAAGCGTGAGCAAAGCGCTCTGTACCTAACGTAAAAAATACAATAAAAGAAACAACTGACGCTGTAACGTTTTCGCAATAGTTTTTTTTCGAAATCTTTTACTCCTAGGAAAAAAAGTGAGAAATTAACTGTTGAGTAGAATTATATGAGCTTTTAACAATTTCACAAACTTCTACCATTTAAAAACTTTAGACGAATCTAAAGAAATGCCAATTTATAACAGTTATATCAGTTTATTGCCATTTAAAGTGGTTTGGGGTTAACGCTCTTCGCGCTACGTGAAAAAAAAAACTCTGGGTGTCCAACGAACAGGAAAGAATCCTGGCCCTGCGGGGCCCCATAAACAGTACTTTTATAAACCAAAACTGTCATAATTCTCATGTCGAGACAAATGCTTAAAACATAAAAACAGAGTTCTCCACCAAAATTTTGTTTTGTCGGCATTTTGTGTCTCTAAATTTCCTGGTCTAGAAAAAACAATCTTTGAAGATTCTTAAGAGTTGTCTGCTATTTTTGTCGAGCAGTGTGATTTCTACAAATTTTTTGTGTTACTCAAATCGATGAATCAGCAATGTATATCGAAAACTACCCCCAAAAAAGCTTCTATATATTCAACTCACCAACGTAACGTCTCGTGGCTTCGCTTCGGTACCAGCTGTGTTCTAAAAATTTAACCAAAAATTACACTTCCAATGTCAAATATTGTTTGTACCTATAGTTTTACATTGAACTTGAAAATTCAACTTAATTTTGCTGCCACAAAAACCGCTGCTGGTAAAATTGCTGCCAAGTGATGTTTTCTAGACGTGAGTACTGGCTACTCCCCCACCCTGAGCGCCGGCCGCCTTGATAAGTTTATTTCACTTTCCGTTCGATAATGAAGGGGTAGTTTTTTTGTAGGGGGTTGTCGACAAGCAGTTTTTATTATTTTGTTTCTTTTAGCGACATTCCGTCGACTAGACTTTTTCCGGGAAAATCATTTAGTCATTGGGTTTATTATTCACGAGTTTAAGTGCACATTTTATCGTGTTTCGCGTTCGATTGTAAAAATAAAAAAAATATGAGCCAAGCTCCTTACAAGTTGAGATACCTGCTAGTTCTAAAGTGTAGTTTTGTAGTAGTTGTGTGTGTCAGTAATGGCGACATCGTCGGATAACAGACTTTTGTTGAATAAATGATTAAACTATTACAATGCGGAATGTAATCGAATACTTAATGAGAGTGCGGGCTATACATGTGCATTTGTATTTATGTATAGGCAAAACTCGAAGGGTAAAAGATGTAACTTTTCAAACATTCCGATATTTCTCTCTGGATGGGGGTTTGTTTGAGATATGTATATTGGAAATTATTACATTGACACAGACAAGGGATGTCAAATCTGATTCTGATTGAAGCGGAAAACTTTGGTGGCGTCTAGTCTGCGTTTAACCGCGGAACTATATACAGATATGTAAATTATTTCTCTCGACATAATGAAGATTGAATGATATATGAGTGGTTGGAAATATAGTTTGCAATCACAATGACATTTTTGTCTCTGCTGAATTAAGTTGATTATTTATTTATTTTTTTTATTTTTTTTTTGTTCAAGCCGACACGGATGATTTATGTAGAAATAGTCTTTGTTATCAAAGAAAAGCTTGACAAATAGATAACACATGATTTGTATAGCGTTCGTATACAAGCATAATCCCTACCAATTGATGAAATGTTTATGACTTTTTTATTCTGACGAAACGTCCCTTAGAGTGAGTGGATTGTTATAATAGGAAAATTTTCATCAATATTAGAGATATTTCAATTTTTCCAAAAACCCACATTAGGTCACCATATGACTGGATTGTTCTTGTAAATATTGTTAATTTTAACAAAAGGCCACTTCAAGCTTCTGAAAACTTCAAAGATAAGTAAGCTAAAAAACTTGTTCCACAATAGAATTCTTCAAGTGAAAAAAAGTTTGAAGTGGTTGCCTATATATACCTACTCGTGTTTGTTTAATTTTATCACTTAATTGCGCATATACATAGGTCTGTGTGTATCTATCAGTGGCGTACAGTATAGTATAGTCACAAAAGCTATATAAGAAGAGAATCTATACAGAAAAAATATATTCTTAAAGAATATTATTATGTAAATAAAATCAAAATTTCAAATAAAGTTAAACTTTGTTAAATATTTTATATATATTATTTATAGATATTTAATAAAATTATCATAACATTTATTTATAATTTTCTTAGCTACGCGTTTTGGGATATATATCCATCGTCGGGCTATATTATGCTGTTTAGAGGTGTTGATCTACCAATTAACTTTCTTTTGTTGTTTTCAATCAATCAATGGCAATTTTCTCAAAAAAAAACAAAATGAAATTCATATTTTCGTTGTGTGAATTTTTCGCCAAAAACTTAAAATGTATAGGTAATTAAAGGTACAAAGTTTAATTAAAATCGTTAGAGCCGTTTTCGAGAAAATTAAAAGCAAAATCATTGTGAGGCAGCTATACCTGTTCTAGGTATGCTAAAACAAAAATTCAAATTCCCCCCTCTAGAGAATTACACACAAAATATTTTGTACCAAATTTGAAACAAAAATTGGGCCATTAGCTAAGGTTGTAGTAGGCGCATAAGTCACAGACCGACGCAAACAGCGTTATGATAAAATCCACTTTTACGGACTCCTCGATAATCGTGGTATAAGATTTGATTTTGTGATTAAAACTAGAGCTTCAAAGTATCCGGATATTGAGGATATTCGACATAGATTCGGAAATCTGAAATGTATCCGGATCCAGAATAATATATCCGAACTATCCGGATAGCGTCGGATACCCGGATCCAGATTCAATTTGATAAATTAAGTTTAAAAAGTGTGTTTTTTTAAGAGGTATAGAACTTTGAATTTGGAATAAAACAAAGATGATTTTTTGAAATTGACATAAAATTTACTTCATTCGAAAGATAGTCTTCTGGCATTATAATTTTAATATGATTTCTAGTATATGACTGCCACGGCTGGCTCTGACGTAGTCTAATCTGGAGGTCCAATTTTCGATGATTTTCTCCAACATTAGTGGCCGTATATCGGCAATAACGCGGCGAATGTTGTCCTCCAAGTGATCAATCGTTTCGGGTTTATTGGCGTAGACTAGCGACTTCATAAATATTCCCACAGAAAATAGTCAAGCGGCGTTAAATCGCACGATCTTGGAGGCCAATTCACGGGTCCGTTACAATGAAACTATGCGGTTACCAAACGTTTCCTTCAATAAATTAATTGTTGCACGAGCTGTGTGTATTGTGCCGTCTTGTTAAAACCACAGCTCCTGCACATCATGGTTGTTCAATTGATGAATGAAAAAGTCAGTAATAATGGCTCAATAGCGGTCACCATTGACTGTAACGTTCTGGCCAGCATCGTTTTTAAAGAAATACGGACCATAAAGCCCACCAAACAGTCAGTTTTTGAGGATGTATAGGTGTCTCAACATATACTTGGAGACTCCAAATACGGCAAACAATGAGCTTCATCACTGAAAAAAATTTTCTTGTGAAAATCGGTATCAACATAGCAATCTCGTTTCGAGGCCATTCACCGAATGTATGCATGCGTTGTTCAGGCTTCAGTCTATTTATGTTAAAATGCCAAACCAAACTTAAAATAAATCACTTGACAGCTGACAAAATGGCCGCCAGTAAAAATAGTGTTGCCAACTTAAAGTTCTATACCTTTTATATAAAATTTCTTATTAATTAAAAAAAAAAGGTATGCCATTTTTAAGTGTATACTAATACACACGTAAAAACATAAATAAAATCATTCTATTTTCGAGAAAATTTGATGAAAGAAAAAAATAAAATTGTTCTTAAACAAAAATTCGAATTTTAACTCTTGGAAATCACACGAAGTTAATATACTTGACATTTCGAGCAATTAAAAAAAAAACATTATTGTTTTGATAGGTTGGCCTTTAGCCGTGGAATCACGAATGTCCGACTTGCATTATTCAATTCCATTCATTTAAAAGACGCGTCTCAAGCGAGTTCAAATTTTGATGATTTTTAGAAAACATCCTTGCTGCTTAAATACAGATACCTGCAGTCCAAATAAAGAAATACATCAATGAACCTTTATCTATACGTGTATAAACTATGTCATATCTGCTCTACCACAAACGCCACCGACTGCGTGGGAATTTAGCCAAAGAACGTGAAAGAAAATTTTCACAATAACCTAATCTAACTTACTGTGAAATTATCGCATGCCCTATTTTTGTACAACAACTTCACACTAAGTCACCTGGTTTATATCTGTCATAAAATTAAAGCTTGACAAATTCCAAGTAAAATTTCTAACGGTCTTCAAAATCATTATCTATGACAAATCGGTTGCGACAACTTGTTTAATTATCCGTCACATTTAAGTAATTATTAAGAATTTTTGAAACTAATGGAATAATTATTTCGTATTCTAAACGTTCATAAATGTAGATATATGTATGACTAACAGCTTGAGCTCATATCTTTATTATCAAGCGATGTAATCCATTAATTTTACATTAAATTCCTGAAAACAAAAAATTAAAAAGATAAACATAAACTACGACTAAAACTGAAAGTGATATACTCAACCACTATATGCTTGCTCCACTCATATCTGAGGTTTCAAAGTCTGTCTTGTTTCTGTTTTTTTTTTGTTGTGTTAAATTGGTCTGATGGTCTGGAGCCTTGCGTGTGGCACGAAACTGTGCCATAGATACTCTGCCATCAGTGTGGACTGTGGAGTAGGTATCTTCTTTTTATTTTTGTGTCTACCCCGTTATCAATCATCCCGCAACGAAAGTGTTTGGTTTAAGGTTTTCTTTGAGTTTATTATTTTTCCATTTTCAACAACTATCTATACGTATTTACAGCTTTGTCTTGTCCTGCTGATACGAAGATCAATTATTAGACTCACTGCCAGCTATTAATCGTAACCTATAGCCGCATATACATGTTTTTATTTATAAATAACTCTATTTTGTATCTCTGTATAGGTAACTCTATAATACAAAACGATTATATTTTTTTATTGTTCAACTAAACGTTTTTGTTGTTGTTGTTTTTGTTAAATATTTATTAACGACAAATCCAGTAACTTACGCAAACCAAATACCATACAGGTTATATCTTACCTATATAAATAGGTATGCTAGGTATATAGATTTATAGCTTATTATAGATACAAGTGTTGTCGCATGAATCCATAGGTTATGGTGCTTCTAGATACAAAACTATGGTATATACTGAAGCATATGAATCATGTTGTTTACCTTCTTACTTGGCTTGTTATTTTGTATGCACATCAGCACTCTCCACAGACTGTGATACTGGTTTTGATGGTTACGACATTCTATCGAAGATAACAACAAAATAATTAGTTTTCAAATGTGAATTTCAAAAATAAATCCTCACAGGGAAACCAGTTGCTGTTTGTAGCTTAGTCGTATATAGATATACAACACGTATACGGTGCGCGGCGGACGGTGCGGCGTAACATAGGTACCTACAACACACGGACTGCATCAGCATCAACAACAGCAGTCGTCAATTCTCGATGACGTTAATATGCTTGTTATTGAAAGAAAACCGAATCTGGTTTAAGCCAAGTTAAGAGACATGGTTGCCACTTGAAGAAAAATATAAAACAATAAAAATAAGAGGAATAGTGTTTAGAAATTTATTGAAATACCATAATAGGCTAAGAAAATTCCGACAAAGTAGAAATTTTCTTGACGTCTTAAGCTCATCCTAAAAAGGACCGTTAATTGGAACTATACTGTCAGTTGAGAGTGGAAAAATTCAGTTTTTTTTTTTGTGAATATTATCTTCAGTTTTTTTTTCAAAAAAATGTTACATATCCTGAGTTGAATGCTATACAATTTTTTTTACAAAAATGAGTCTCACCATTTTTTGATAAGAGCAAAAGATTTTGAGAACAAAGTGCGCAAATGTAAGAATATCAGTTTGTTTGTTTTATTTTCCTTTTTTCCACATCACGTAGTGTAATGTAGGTAATGAGCGCGTTTCCTCTCGTTTTATTATTTTTTTTAAATCAGTTGATCTTGCTATAAAAAAATTGCTAATATCTTTTTTGTGAAGAACTTTATAGCCTACAATTTTTAATTTGGCAAAATGTTGTCCCTTTCACCCACAAAAAATCAAAAGCTCTTGTCCACTCTTAAAGAAATGTCTTACACATAAAAAAACTCCACTTAAATATTCTTTTTTTTTTCAAAATGTTGCAAATATGTTCGATTATCTTACACATTATGTGTTGTTACGATACTTAATATTATGTTACGTTACGTTATATGCATTAGGTAATAAAATGCTACATTACCTTGTGTTACCTACATAACATAACGTCACCTCATGTTACGACTTTCAATAATTCGTAAACGAACGTAACGTTATGATACGTTAACTTACTTAACGTAATATTACGCTAAAATGTTTAAGAAGCGTTATAATATGTTAACGTAAGTAGCGTAATAATACGTTTACGTAAGCATTGAAACATTACGTTAACCTAGGTAACGTAATAACAATTTAGTGTATGGTACACATTATAACAAAATTATCAACCCAGTTACGTTAAATACATTTTTCATCTCAGATACCTATTAACCTTTTAGACAATTTTAAAAGAAACATTTGTAGAACGTAAAATGATCACCGAACTCATGACCTCAAAGTGCTTCCAAGTCAAGTAAAAATTCTCCTTATAATTCTGCTGTATTTAAATGACCAATATTTATATTTTGGGCTGTTTATTTCCCTTTTTGTAATAAGTAAAGCACGATTATGACAGTAAATGGCAAAAATAAAGCCGAAATAATGTGTCATTTTGTGAGTCGTGAAAATCGAGCGTTAGTGGCAATTATGGTTTAAAAATTAATTCGCAGCAAATTGAAACCACTTATAAGCTCCAACAAAAACCGGCTCGACTTGAGTGATGCAACCAACCAAAATTCTCAAGCGCAATAAAAAAATACTAGCAAAATTATTTTGACTGATCAGAGTTGCCTTTTACACGCGATTCATTATTTGCTTTTATTGCAGAACACAGATTTGGCGCGCTTTTGCTGTTACGTTACGTGTTTCGCTAGCCTTAACTCGTTTTAAGCTTTAATTTTGTCAAGGTTTTTTTTTTAAATTTTTTTTTTACCTTTTCTACTTCTTCCTCTGTTTGTTTATGTTTCTGTTTTGATTCCAAGTTTGCGCATTGTTAAATTCATTTAAGTGCCTAACACATTCGCTCATCTATATATACGTATGTTCAAAGTGAAAATGATGTCATTAAGCTTGGTATTTCAGCAAAATAATAATAATAATTAAAGAGAAACACACGATATCAACCGTTGACCGTTGGAAGATTTAAAATTGTTTTACTTTGGAATTTGAGACCGAGACCGAGACCGGTGTCGGTGCTCGGTCATGTCCGAAACTGTGAGCAAGGCCACTTTAATGAATACAAGCTTGAACTTTATAAAATTTGGCTAAAGATGTAGGAATATCATATTTAATTTTTGTTTGGTATCTTATCACGTCTCTGGCAGGGGTTTAATTCATTTGAGTAATATAAATGCCTTTTCACTTCAATAAATTTGATAACTTTGCTTTTGACAGTTATTTAATGATCTCTTTTCTTTTGTTTATTTTCAGGTAATCAATATTTGGATAACTTCAGCTTATTCAGCATTAAATAATTACTTATTGTTTTTGCTCTGATGCCCCAGATTCACCTTCTGATACTGATAAACAGAAGATGCTTACAGGCATCATTAAGTATATTATATTAATAACATGATTTTATTTTTCTTGGCTAATTAGTCAAGCAATCTGACATTAATCACTTTGGGGGAATTAATCTCAGGGATTTACTTGGAATTGGGGGGTTTGAGTTGAGAGTGTATAGCTGCGCTCTTAAGTGCGATGTAAATACATCCTAAAGTTTTTACAGCTCTGCAAATAGAATTAACATCCATGGGAAAAGCATTAACAAAATAATAAAATCGTCACGCGAAATGAGTTGTTTTTTTTTTTTTTCTTTTTATAAAAGAAGGTAATGAATTCGTCAAAAAATTTCAACGAGGTTTGCATGTTGGGAATGTTGTTGGAGTATGGAGAGACGGTCATGGAGGTCATCTACCTCAGACCAAGTGAACTTATACACTTCTGCTCCATTCGTAGAATCACTTTTAGGAATTTCTTTTATCAAGTCTGGAAGAACTTTACCACAGGTGTTTTTTGAGTCTCACAACGTCGATGGGAAATACGCTAGAACATTAATTAAACTATCTTTTATTGAAATTACTGCACAAAATTGATATTGAACACTGCGAGAATCCAATGCATTTTGACTTAACTCCGACTTCCATAAGTAATTAATAAATGAGAATTCAGCTCTTGTCCAATATTTACAATTCAGTGATTTTTAGTTTCAATGAATTAAATAAATTTGGTTAAGAACCAGGGCCTAGTGACTTACCATTATCAAACATTCCTGTGGGTGTGTGTCATCAGCTGAAATGGAATGGACTGAATTTTCTACCAAATTCAAAAAAACGGATTTGTGAATTCAGTACCGTGACAAAAGAAACATTTCTGTTTAAAAGTGAAAGAAGTTGGGATTCGGTCCCCAGAGTCTCATCAGAACCTGCGGGGTAACAGTTCGACGCGATAAATATTCCGTCATGATTACGGGCTTCTTTATATACCTTTTTTAAGTAATTAAAAACAAAATTGGATTTTGAAGATTTTATTGTTTCCAGTGCTCGAACCAGATTTGCTGACGCATTACGGGGTTACACCATATTTTTCATCCCACGATTATTACGAAGTATTTGTAACATTTCATCATCCTCGCTGATTTTCAAAACTTAGGCTGAAAACACACCGAATCAGTCAAAACTTATGAAATAAGTGTCCGTTAATTTTTATGAACCAAAACACACCAAACAGGCGAAACAAAAAAAAACCTTTTGTTTTAAACTTGCGTCGATATCGATGATTACACACGTCCTTATGGCGCAACTCACACGTCAGAGCACTGGGAGACCCAGTAAGGCCCAAAAGTACTTAAGCTAAATGTACACGATTAATAGATCCTGCAAAATTTTCAGATCTGTCAGTGAAAAAATAATTATAATGTCTGACAACCGTGTAGTCTTACAATTAACTGTCAGAAAATTTGTCTGACAATTAATTGTTAGATCATTGTCTGACAAGTAACTGTAAGAAATCTGACAATCATGCGTACGTTAGCTGATAATCGTGTATACTTGCACTTAATTGTCAGAAAACTAATTTGACAGTTAATTGCAATGTATTTGATAATCGTGTAAACACACAATTTATTGTCAGGCCTGGCAAATTTTTATCGTTGTCTGACGTCTCTGATTATTTGCAGAAATAGTCAGATGTACTATTTTAACATGAAGCATTTTTTTCTTTCTCAGACAATTTTCTGTCTCCCATTCTTTGTCAATGTCAGACAATTATCCACCAATCAGTTGACAATCATTGAGTGTTTACAAGGTTGGAAGAAAATCTAATATTCTCTTACAATTTATTGACAGGTTTTCAGCCAACTTTCTGACAATAAATTGTCAGCCAACTTCTTACAGTAAATTGTCAGTCAACTTCTGACAATAAATTGTCAGCCATCTTCTGACAACAAATTGTAGAGATTGGTAGATTTTATCCAAACTTAATTGTCAGCAGACAATATTGTAAGATGTACCAATCGTGTAGACTTAGCTTTATTGTTGAAGTGCAACTAAGTTCAATATTATTCATTCATTGTTAACGACCTGACACTACTCTGACTACTACTGACAAATTTCAATAGAATAAAAGCAAAGTTAAAAAAATTCGAAGAAAACGAAAAAAAATTTGACATAAATATGCATGTGTGTTTAAAACCATAAATGTTTTAGTTTGAAAAATAAAACGAATTTGAAATTGCTTGTTTTATTTATCCGTCAACGCCCTGAAATCTTCCGATAAATTCACAGAAATAACATTTTGGTATGGGAGCTTTCAAAAAACTTACTTTCTTGGAAACATTGAAGATGCGACTGTTTAACATCGGTTAAGTGAGATTTTGTCTCACACTTCCGCCAATAAAACAAACTCAAACCCGTTCACTAATTTCCAAAGAAATCAAAAAATCACTAATAAAAAAACGATGTTTATGGTTGACATTTTACTATACATAGGTACCTCCTTACTATACAAGGTGTTTTCCATAAGATCTGAGATGTGACAAAAAGCTACCGCCTGGCGTGCAGGTTGGATTGATACAAAAAAAACATAGTATTCGAGGGGGTTCTATTTCCCACTACTTAAGCGGGAGGTGCAATTTTATAAAAAAACACGAATTAAAGGTCAAATCATTTTAGAATAACGTCAACACCTAGAATGTCATGTTGTATCTTTTTTTAAGGCCAGTAATATTTAATACTGTTTTAAAATTAAATTGTTTAAGTGAATAGTTTTCGAAAAATTAATTTTCAAACTCAAAATTTTGAGAAAAAAAATTTAATAAATTTTGTAAAAAATAATTTTTGCTCAAAATTTTGTTTCTATTTCAATTCAATTTGCAAAAAAATTCACCCTTCACAACAGGAAATATACTCCCCTTCCATTAAATTTTTTTTTCTTGTATCGACCTAACCTACATGCCTATAGCCTTTTGTCGCATTTTATGCAAAACAGCCTATAATCAGTATCAGGTATTGGTTTATACTTAAGCGTTAAATTGATTGCCTCTATGGCAAATGAGTTGTCGCAAATAAATAAATCTTAAGTATTAATGAATTATTTTGCTTTTGTTTCTTGAATTAATAAAGGAAAACATTATTTACATGTTATTATGATGTATTCACTGATGGCCAAAAATTGAATTACCTAAATGAAATCAAGCAAATTGCTATCTTCATTCAGAATTTATTCATTTTAAATTCTTATTTCTCTGAAACTTAAGAAGGATGGTCACCTGAATCTATGAAAAAACAGTAGCATATGTAGAATTTTGTTTGGGTGGGGGCTTTTACTCTTAATATTGACTAACTACATATATTCAGGCTTCTTGAAGACTCGTTTTTAATATAATTTAAGTTAATTTAAATTTTTTACAGACAAAAGATAAAAACAATTTAAATCATAATTTCAGTTAAAGAAAGCCCAGCACAAACTTAAAAAAATAATGGTCTGCAAAGGTAGGTATTTATGTATGAGTCCCCCTGCGTACGCGACTGGTGACAGATTCAAAGTTTGTCACGGCTGATTGGGGATAAGCTTGGAATTAAAATTATGCTCAAACGAAAAGAGGTGGGCCGATTCGCTGTGGTCTTAAGAGTATCTTTTTTGTCTTAAGAGTTTTTTTTTTTTTTTTTTTGTCGGCATATCTCAGAAATTTTCAACACTTAAACAAATATGTAAATCAAAGAGGAAGAGATATACATAAGTAGTTACGTAAAACCTCCAAATTTCTAGACAAAAAAAAAAAAAAAATAAAACCAAACTAAAACATCATCAGTCAAGTTAAAGTTCATGGTTAAATTAAATCTCGTATATACCTACCTACTCTGTCTAAACAAAAGCTTACGAAGCCGAACATCACCAATCTGACGAGTTTTAGTCTTTTCTGTATCGACATACATATATATACAACTATGTATTTATTTATTTTTTTTATGACGGTTGCAGTTGTTGTTGGCTTTTTAGCTTGTTACCCCTCGTTATCCCTTGTTACTTTATTCGTCTTTCTTCTCTTCTGGTTCGTATTATGTTTATGACCTAAGCGTGGGAAGTTCTTGGCCGAGATTTTTTTTTTATTTTGTTTTGTTTATACGTATTTTTATTTTGAGGTAATTTATTTATAAAAATTTAAATGAATTCATGTTTGATGTTAAAATTGACTAAAGGCATATATGTAGCTTGTTGGATTTAAAAGGTGTGCTTTTGGTTAAAAGGTATGAAAATAATTTAGTAATTTATTGTTTTCGGTTTTGTTTTATAAACAGATAAAGTCAAATCTAAAAATAGTCGTAAGGTAGTTGGCATTTGCATAGCTTTGTTGGAATAAGGGATTTAGCAAATAAATAAATTAAATATCTACAAACAATTTTGATAGCAATAAGAAGTAAAATTTTTTGAATTCTGCGCATTTAGGGAGGAGGGCGGCTGTTGTAAAGGGTGTTTTTTTTAGACGTGTTAGTTTTTCAAGAAGAAATAAAAAGCATATTATTTAATGTTATGGCCAAGAATTTAGCTTTGTTATAAAGATAAGGGTTTGCTATTATGTTTGAAAAATGACTTCAGGCAAGTGGCCACCGCGGCTGGATCGAATAAATTCCAGCCGAGAGGCAAAACTTTCGACCACTTTTTGCAGCAATTGGGGCCGTATGTCAGCAATAACGCGCCGAATATTCTCTTCCAAGGCGTCAATCGTGTCGGGCTTATCTGCGTAGACAAGCGACTTCACATAACCCCACAAAAAATAGTCCATCAGGGGTGTTAAATCGCACGATCTTGGAGGCCACGCCAAAGGCCCACGACGCGAGATAATGCGCTCACTAAAAGTTTCCTTTAATAAATTGATTGTTTCGTTGGCTGTATGGCATGTAGCGCCGTCTTGTTGGAACCAAAGGTCGTCCACATTAACATCCTCCAATTCAGGCACGAAAAAGTCATTAATCATTGCTCTATAGCGTTCGACATTGTCTGTAACATTATGGCCGGCTTCATTTTTACACAAATTTACAAATTTTATAGAGTTCATAATTTTCCAACAGGTGTGACAGTTCGTGCTATATGGTGACCAAATTTGAGAGATATGGGAATGTTTGAGATGTGAAAAGTACGGCAGAAATAACGTTTGGAGTAGGAACTTTAGAGGTGTTTACATTTACATACTGAGGAAGGTCTTATTTGGCCTACGTGTAGGTATTAACTGAAAATGGTATAGGAAGGGGGGTTTATTTGCCTTTGTTGAGGCAAAAAATTAACAAAATATGGATTACAAATTATAAAAAAAAACAACGGCAACACTAACAATGTCATGCTATAGCTTTTTTAAGACCCAGAAATTCATTACTTCATTTTCTTTCAAATCAAATTGTTTTTTTGTGAACAGTTTTTTTCAAAAATTAAGATTCAACCTCTAAATATTGAAAAATTAATTTTCAAACTTATGTTTTTTTAATGTTAGCTATTGGATACTATTTTTAAACATTCAATGCTCTTATCGAGTTCTAGCCAAACTCTAAAATCAATAATCTTAAATGCCTTAGATTTTGATAAAAATTGAATTGCCCGGTTTATCGTATTTAACCACTTTTGGGTTTTTCAAACGGTTTGCAGAGAAAAAGAAGTTTTGGGCACTATGATCTGTGATCAACTTTGTGTTCTTTGCTTTAGCCTACGAAAAAGGAAAAAAGTTAAGATTACTTGCTCTAAAAGTGCCAGTCTATTACAATTGTCATATGAATATTGTTAAAAATATAACTTAGTTAGGTGCACGACGATCCACGCGGCATCAAGCAACAAGCCCCTCCATTCGTTGTAGGTTCGGTGTTCGGTCCCTAGCTGTTTGCCTCCAGATTTACGTTCACCATTTTTGCTGTTGTTGTTCCCCTATTGTCCCCTATTTATCACATAAATATTTTTGTATTTTTTCATTGATAAATTTATCTGTTCGACGCCCTTAACTAACCAACACAAACAAAAAAAAAAAAACTAATCTCATTAGTCACACAATTTTTGACTAATTTACTAAAACGTGTCTGTCGTTTTTGATTATCAAATTAACAAAAATAAACATCATAGTGTCTTCTAAAATAGGTACTGATGATTATTGTGTTTGTATAGAAACAAGCCCCTTATTTATGGTTAAAGCTATTAAAAAGTCAAGGTCTCAAATATAGTTGAAACTTTCATATGGTGGAACAGGCAGTATTTTGTACGTGATACGATACATTTTGACAAAAATAAATAACACACATGCCTCATTAAATCTTTTAAAATCCAGATAGTACCTGTGTTGTGTATACTACATCAATTGATGGAAGTCAGACAAAATAGCATAGATTTTATAATTAAGCTTCAGAACTTGAATTGACTCATTAAAAAACAAGCTCTAGCTGCCTTAGAGACGACAATATGTCTGCATTCATTAAAAAAAAATACATATTTATTTTGTATATCTGAGATGCCTTAACCTAGCTTTGCTTTTGTGATGCTAAATTTTATATTTCTTGGAAGTCATTGTTGATTATAAAGCTGTTTAAATATACAAAGTTAAATATGTGTTTTTATTTGTTGCAGTTGCCATATAATTTAGAAATTTATTTTTAAAAATATAAAAATTTATTTGTTAGTAAATTTTGTATGTATATAAACGATTCATGCTTGATTTTTCAATTTGTTATTTTTTTTTTTTTTCATCTTTATGATGTTTAAGGTTTGTATAGATTTTTTTTTTGTAAATAATGTCTCTTACGAGTCAGTGTGCTGAAAAAAAATATTCTTTTATCTTGAGGGTAAATTTAATAAACAAAAAGGCATCGAAGCATTCATGTGCATTGAAATCGTTTTTATGACAGCACGTAATAACTTGAGAAAAGAAGGCAAGTCAATTGAAAAACTGGCTTATTCAAACTTAACCTTTTTTTTTTTTTTTTTTTTTTTTTTTTTTTTTTTGAGTTGCAGGATCGCAACAAAAAATTTTTTCTTTTTTTATGAGCTTGTACAATACATAATTTTTATATAAATTTTAAATTTTGAAGCTGGCGTTTGGAAAAATTAATATATGGTATGTTTAGCATAATAAGCTTAATGATTTACTATAATCGTAAAAAATCATTATCTTAAAGTTAAATTTAAAAGTAGGTTAACAACGGAATCTAAGGTGGACACTAGGGAGTTGGTGCAGGAATTTTCTCGGCAACTCTAGGACTAGCTAGCTCCTTCAGATTTCCAGACTTTTGCAGCGACTTTTAAGCTTAGGTCTTGACAATGACCAAAGCAGCTACGCAAATATCAATGATGGCGATACTACGAGCTGATATCACCCTCTTTATTAATAGCCAAGCAGCAATTAAAGCAATTTCTGCTACCGAGATATATTCGAAGCTTGTATAACTTGTTGTCGCGAATAGCTTAGGGTTCTTGGTATGCAGCATAACATTAGACTCTGCTGATGGGTTACTGGTCAGAGTAATGTGCAGGGAAACGAAATAGCTGATGAGCTGGCTAGAACGGGATCGTCGCTTGATTTAAGTCAAGCCGAACGACATATTAAAGTACCAAACTGTAGCATCAAAACCAATGAGAGATGGAACCTGCTCGAAACATGCGGCACAACTAGAAAATTATGGCCAAATTTCAATAAGCAGCAGGACAGACAAAATTATGCAAATGAACAAAAAATATCTTCGTTCCCTTGTCAATAATCACCGTACACAACCTACTGGGATACCACAAAAAGAAAATGAGACTCAGAACTGACGAGAGGGTGCAGCGATGAAGAAGCACATGCGGCTTGCATACCTTTGTCACTGCCGAGCACTCTGTCATTTAAGAAAGAATCATCTATAGGGAATCATTTCTTTGACAACTTAGAGGATCTTTCTATAGAACTTCGGCTTATAGCCTTCTAAACCTCGTCAACGGCTCTAAATAGCTTGACTGTTAACACAACACATAGGTTTTTACATTAAGTGGGATGCAACTTCCTTGGGTATAACGGATCTACATAGATCGAAGTCTGACGGTAACAAGATCAACTGTCAGACCTTCTATATACGTCTGTGAAGTTGGCATAACAATTTTCACCTAGGCTAACGGGACCATAACAGGAATTTGCAGTTTTTTTGCATTTTTTTTGCATTTCCATTCCGGATTTTGCAGTTCACCAAATAGTGGGTGTAATCCCATGTACTGCCAACTTCACTGTGAAAGTAGCAGTACATGGGGTTTTTTAATCAACCAGACAAGCTATCACTTTCAAATAGGGCTCCAAATTTGCAGTTTAATTTGCAGTTCCAGAAAAAAATTACCCAAAATTTTGAAGTCCTCATATAAAAAAATTAATCAAAAAAATCAAATTATACCGCCGACTTCACTGTGAAGTTGGCAGTACATGCTGTTTTTTCAACAACCACGTAAGCTACGAACTTGAAGTAAGTGTCCAAATTTGCAGTTTTTCTTGCAGTTCAAGAAAAAAATTATCCAAAATTTTGAAGTCGTCAAATAAAAAAAAAATTCATACTAAACACCTAACGTCACTGTGAAGTTAGCAGTACATGGGGTTTTTAAAGCAACCACACAAGCTATCGCTTTGAAATATGTACCCAAATTTGCAGTTTTTCTTGCAATTCCAGAAAAAAATGACCCAACATTTTGAAGTCCTCATATAAAAAAATTAATCAAAAAAATCAAATTATATATAAAGTGATAGCTTGTCTGGTTGATTAAAAAACCCCATGTACTGCTAACTTCACAGTGAAGTTGGCAGTACAGTATGAAATTTTTTTCAATTGAGGACTTCAAAATTTTGGGTAATTTTTTTCTGGAACTGCAAATTAAACTGCAAATTTGGAGCCCTATTTGAAAGTGATAGCTTGTCTGGTTGATTAAAAAACCCCATGTACTGCTACTTTCACAGTGAAGTTGGCAGTACATGGGATTACACCCACTATTTGGTGAACTGCAAAATCCGGAATGGAAATGCAAAAAAAATGCAAAAAAACTGCAAATTCCTGTTATGGTCCCGTTAGCCTAGGTGAAAATTGTTATGCCAACTTCACAGACGTCTTCTATATACCTAACCCTAACCTAACAACGGAAGCGAACGAGAAAGAAAGGTCTGTTTGTTGAAGTGTGTTAGAGAGAAATTCAAAACCAATTGTTTTCTTGCATTTGTGCTTCCTTGTTCCAGTTTGTTATACTAAAGTCGTATTTTCAACAAAGTTACACAGATCTTTTTTTTTTGAATAAAACTCGACTCCTGTAAATATTGATTTGACATTTTCCAAATTAAAAAAAAAGACAAAAGCCCACTCAGAAGTAAAATTTTATACTTTTTATAACAATTTCGGCTAGAAAACCATGATGACAAAGACATTCAAACAGACTATACTGCATCGCACATTGATTTCAAACCAGTTGCCCTAACACATGTTACCTCGGGACCTCTAGGTGGCCAACCGGGTCATAAACACTGATCACGTTTCGGTTTTTATAAAGGGTTTCAAGACGGTTGAGGGGGTAGGGTCAGGCATCTTCTCAGGCAAACCACCCCTTAGTAGATTAATAAAACTTACTTGCTTGCAATTAACGACGCGGCAAAAAGTCTTGCGACTTACTTTTGAACTATGTAGTAAATAGAAACATCGATATCTTCATTGATAGTCCAGGTGGCAATTAAGTCCATTGCTTCAATTGTCACAAAGTCTAAGCTGGTAAACTCTTGCCGAAACGAGTACTCAGTGCATCAAATACAGTTACCCTTCGATGGGTCCCAGGACATCATGAGATATATATGGAAACGAAATGGCAGATAAATTACCTAAAATAGGACCTTTTCTTGATCTAAGCCAAACTGAATCCTCCGTTTTTATGCCACTACCCACTAGAACAGCAAAAAGGCAGAATTCACAAACGTTCCCTCGTTCCCGCAAACGATATATGGTCAGCCGAAAATCTCTATGAAAAAAAAACAGACTCCCTTCTCGAACTAAGCAGACCTCAAAATTATCCATTGTGGTTGGAACCCTAACGGGTCACAACTTAATGGGAACCCACACGGGTAGAATGGTCATCAGCTCATCTGACTTATACAGAGCGTGTCCAGATGAAGAAGTAGAGGAGGGCTCTTTTCACTTCCTTTGGAAATGTCCTAGTTTAGTTAGAACCAGAAAAATAGCCCTCGGAGAGTACTTCCTTGAATAACTGAATGACATCTCGTCTCTGTCTCTGAGTTCAGGGTGGTTCAGGAAGGCACCTTATACCCACACCTAAGCTCCATACTAAATCCTTTCTTCACCCATCCTCTTTCACCTCACCTATCCAGGGAACCACAATGGATCCATTGTGATCCGAGTGCGATGATGTGGCTCGACGTATTATCAGCCCCTTCTAACCTAACCTATGTCTTTCACAATTCCTTGTTCTCCGTTCTACTTAATTGTTGACTGTTTTTACTTGCAATACGAAAAAGTGTGTGGCTAAATTCTGTCTGTCAATCGACGTATGATAGTAAAAACAAAAATATTTTTTATTGATTTTTACTCAAAAGTATTTGTACCTATACTGAGATCATGCATAATTTGAGTGCAAGCGAAACAAACTAATAAAAAATGGGCATGAGTGTGGCGATGCCCTGAAACTAATTTAATTTAATAAAAAAAAAACTTTAAAAAGCTTTCCATTTTTATGAAATTGATTTTTGCTCAAAACATAATATGGTAGAAATTTCAGTTAGCCTTATTTTGAACATAATTTTGATATGTTAATATTTAGTTAAAAATTGTTTTTTTATTATTTTGTGAAGCTATGTTAGCACGGGTCCGCTAGTATATAATAAGAACATTTCTTGAAATAATTAACGTTAGTATTACTGAACACTATTTTGATATGTTGATATTTAGTTAACAATTTTTTTTTATTATTTTGCGAAGCTGCGCCAGCATGGGTCCGCTAGTATATGATACAAATATTTCTTAAAATAATCAAAATTAATACATAAACCTTATGGAAAATGTAGGTACTTTTACAAAAATCATTAAGCTATAACAGCACATAAAGGTATGTACCTACATAGGTTAGGATATAACCTATTTCGTGAATTAATTATTATTTTCTATACTCTAGGGAAATTTGTATCCAACTTGGTATCCAAAGTTAACTGATGCTTACTTCATTCCAATTGTTTACCTGTTTTTCCTCAGAGACCGCATTCTATCAGTGTTATACCAGCATGTATGAGTATTGCACAACATTCCATGCCAATTAACATCAAACTTCGATCAAAAAGTTTGCTAATAAAAATGTAAATTTAAGATTTTTTTCAATTAAGTTAAAAAAAAAAAAAAAACATATAAAAACCTTCTCCCGCTTAGATCAAGAAGAACGTGATCTTGATTGTGATTCATCACGATATTCCTTTTAAAGCAACAAGATTGGTGGAATGCAGTTGCGCCATTCACCCATACATAAGTTCTCGAGATAGGTATATAGATATGCATCACATATACAAAATACCTAAACGTAGTTTGCAGCAACATTTTAGATTGCTGAACAAGAGAGATTGTAATTCCATTCATCCGTGAGATACATTGTTATAGGTTTGGCTTTGATTTCGGTGCACCAATCCAATCGATTTAATTAATTTTTTTTTTCTTTTCAATTTTTCATCCCGTCTATGGGTCGTCGTGGTAAACCGATTAAACTCAATTTCAAAAAAATCAGAGACAGCTGAACACAAAAAACCAAAACTAAATTGCAAACACACAAAACGCTTTTTGCCCCATAAAGCATTCCGTTAAAATTTAATTTCAAAAATTCGAATTAAACGTTCCTCGCTGGATGGCTGGTTGGCTGGCCCCAAAGAGAACAATCAGCCATTGTTTTTTTTTTTTTTTTTTTTTTTTTTTTTTTCTGTCGCCACGACCGGCGCGGCGTACGCAAAATATCTTTTTTGATCAATTATTCCAGCATAGACAAACATCACATTAAAAAAAAATTGTGTTTTGTTTGCGATGCGTAGGAATAAATTTATAAATAGCATTTAGTACCTACAGAACTACAGACAGATACTCATCATCATCATCATCATCAGTTCAGTTTTCAGTATAACACAGATTCGCATCAGAAGCAGATAAATACCTACCTTAGCAACGTGGGGGATATAAAAGGGAGGTATAATAAGGGGGGTACAATATTGTTATAACGAGCATAGCAAACCACAAGCGAGCAATCTAAAATAAATTGTCTAATCGCATTGCGCGAAATTGTTGTGCAAATTTATTTAACCTTGGTAAATTCGCTTTTCATTTTGATTCTTTATTTTTTTTCAATTTCATTTTTTTTAAATTATTTTTTTTTCACGGGAGATGTGTTTGTTTAATTTATTAGAATTTTTTTTTCTTTAAGGTTAGAGGAGCTTCTTTTTTTTTTTTTTGTTTAATCGCAATTTATTTTTGAGAATTTTAGATGGAAAATTGATTATTATAGATCTGTTTATTTAGTGTTTTTTTTTAATTTTTTTTTTTTATTAATTGAAGAATCTAGCACGCTTATGCAAATTTTATTACTTTAACATGAAATGAGGCTGAGATGAGGTTTAAACGTTAAATAACTGGTTCAGTGTAGATTAAAATTTGTATTTTAATAAAAAGTGATAATTGAATTTCTTTTAATTTTAGCATTTTTTTTTTAATTGTGAGAGAAAGTCGAATGGGTCGATTGACGGTGTGAATAGTAAAACATGTTAAATGCAGCCTGATACAACAATAATAATTTTGACATTAAGTTCAAATATATGTTTAATACAGTGAAAGCTCTCTAAAGCGTATAGCGGCGCTTCAAGGTGAATATATTTTTGTACGACTAAGGTTCAGTTTTTCATTGCGAGATTAAAGTTAAGCTCGATTTAACTTATCAAATTTGGCCAGTTAATTTAGGATTAACTGAGCAGATGCTTTTGATATATTTTATCCACCGAGTTTGTTAAGTCGTTTCGCATGCATTCTCCACCGTAAAATGACTTTAGCTAACTTTGGTTTAACCTACCGCTAAAAAACTGGGCCTAAGAGAGTTGTCTGAAAAGTATGCTTTTTCAGTTTTTGTTCAGAAGTTTTGTGTCCATTACTGTAAAAGTGTGTTATCTATGGTGGTATACTAACGGTATATACCTGTCATTTTATTTTCGTTTTTTTTTTCGGCAACGGCTTTCCCGATTTTGATGAAATTTTTTATACAGGAAGTAGCATTATCCACTAGAGTAAACGTGGTGCGAAACCGATCCATGATTGCTCGAATTTATGCGATTTTGCGATTATGTAGAACGAATATTGTACGCAGCGCGCGATGCGTCGGTCACGCGAACCGAACCATTATGTTGGTAATAAATTTGCACGATTTGCAAATGTTGTTCTATTAATTATGAAATGGCGAACCAAACTGAGCATAAATCAAGTGACAGCTGTCAAAAAGACCAACTCCGAAAAAAGTAGGTATTGCCAGATTGAAAACCACACGTCTAAAAAAAACACCCTTTTTATGTAAACATCAACGTTTGTTTTTACGTACTATCAAGGCCAGCCCTCTAGCTCCAGTAGAAACCCTAAAATTTGCACTGTTCACAATTTAGTACAGCGCCGGCGGAATGAAAAACGGAGTACACCAATCGATTTAGGAGGTGGATATTACCTTCAAGTCATGCCCAGCTCTCTATGTCCATTAGAACACTTTTATTTTGACAGGTGGTGTCAAAAAATGTCAAATCACTGCCGTAACGTCACACAAAAGAAAGTCCACATTTTTATTTCACTCTGCCACCGAAGGCATGGATGTTTTCACATCAAATATCGAATCGGAAAAAAATATAAAATAATGAATTGATTGATTTAAATGATCGAATCATTGATTGATTTAAATGATCGAATCATTTTGGTAGTCGATTCTTGAACTATGTATTCGATCAATGGAAATGAACGAATTACACAGCTCTAGAATCGGTCGACTCAAATTTGGCCCCCAAATTTTGTATAATCGGCTTTGAAGGACAACCAATGTAAACCGTAAATTGAGCGCAACGCACGTATCGTTGCCCCAAAAGATTTTGATATTAAAGTTTTATCATTTGGACATGCTGTTTAATCGTGTTATAATAATAATCGAATAACAAACAACAGATTTGACAGATGTCACCAAAACAAAATGGCCGCCATAGGCCACCAAAATCTACCTGCGCCAATTGCAAAACCTCATATGCATAAGTATTAAAATAAATTTGAGTTTTACATCAGAACATTTTCACTTTTGAGTTTGAGTTGACTTTGACGTTCAAAGAACAGCTGATTTATTCCCGCATTTAAACGAAACTTATTTCAGTGGGTCATTATATGTTCATGCAAACTCCCAAGCGGAAATTTATTTTTCTCTGCAAAGCGGAAATTCTAACTCGTTGCATGAATACCCTACTTTTTATAATATTCTTAGAAGAAGTGATTTAGAAATATCCAGGAAGTTCAAAGCAACTTATACTTTTCCTGATGGTAAATCTTCAAATAAAGCATACAATATGTATGTGCAAGTACTATGCTACATTAAACTTCTACATAAACTCTGTTTTCATTGAAATTAATACCCCCTTTTGTCCTTAAGGCTATAAAAGTTGAGTTATGACATTTGTTAAATTAGAATTTCTTATAGTATGTGTTGGTAGAATTGCTTGGTAGCTATAAATCGAACTTATAGACTGGTCACATTTTTATTGTTTCGATTTTATCCATGTACCTCTTTTCCATTTTTGATCCGATGCGGGTACTCAAAGGTTAAAGATCAATAATGAACATTCAATAAAATTGAGTTAACTGGCAATAATAGTATGGTCACTGAAACAGTATAATACCTACCATAAACGATGTGGTCAAATGCGGTATTGTCGGGTGGTGTTAAAACTTTAAAATTGCTAAAAGAATTCAAACTCTACTTTTGCAGTCGAACCTAAATGGGTGGACCACGACACAGTGGTCAATAATTGTGACATCAGAAATTGAATTAAAAAAAAAGGAATTACCCCTAAAGGCAAACAGCTTTCGATATTGATTAAATAACGATTGTTTTTTTTAGAGGTATTGAACTTTAAGTTGGCAACACTATTTTAACTGGCGGCCATTTTGTCAGCTGTCAAGTGATTTATTTTTAGTTTGGTTTGGCATTTCAACATGAATAGACTGTCGCCTGAACAACGTTTGCAAATTGGCCCAAAACGAAATTGCCGTTAATCCCAATTTTCATAAGCGAATTTTGTTTAGCGATGAAGCTCACTTTTGGTTGAATGGATACGTCAATAAACAAAACTGCCGTTTTTGGAGTGATGATAATCTTCAAGTGTATGTTGAGAAACAGTTACATCCACAAAAACTGACTACTTGGTGTGCTTTATGGTTTGGTGGAATAATTTTTCCGTACTTCTTTAAAAACGTTACAGCCAATGGTGACCGCTATAGAGCCATGATTACTGATTTTTTTCGTTCATCAATTGAACAACCATGATGTGAAGAAGCTGTGGTTTCAACAAGACGGCGCAACATGTCACACAGCTCGTGCCACAATTGATTTATTGAAGGAAACCTTTGGTAACCGCATAGTTTCACGTTACGGACCCGTGAATTGGCCTCCAAGATCGTGGGATTTAATACCGCTTGACTATTTTCTGTGGGAGTATGTGAAGTAGCTAGTCTACGTGAAGAAGCTGTGGTTTCAACAAGACGGCGCAACATGTCACACAGCTCGTGCCACAATTGATTTATTGAAGGAAACCTTTGGTAACCGCATAGTTTCACGTTACGGACCCGTGAATTGGCCTCCAAGATCGTGGGATTTAATACCGCTTGACTATTTTCTGTGGGAGTATGTGAAGTAGCTAGTCTACGCCGATAAGTCCGAAACGATTGACCACTTGGAGGACAAAATTCGCCACGTTATTGCCGATATACGGCCACAAATGTTAGAAAAAGTCATGGATAATTGGACCTCCAGATTAGACTACTCCAAACTAAATATTTTCTTTGGACTAAGATAGCTTCAAAAATGTGTTAATTCAGTGAATTTAAAAGTGGAGCTTTATAGACCCACACGAAAACTGATTTCTGTAACATTTGTTGCCTGAATGGGCCACTGTAGGGTGGCAATAAATCGAAACTTCATGACGTCCAAGGAACATCACTAAAATTAGGTACTGTTTACACGATTATTGGATTTAGTGTGCGCAGTAAATCGTTTGTTGGCCAACTTGTGTAGCTTCATCTTGCTGATGGGGATCATAGCTCGCCCAAGTTTAATTTTGGCCTTATAAAGTTAATCATCATGCTTCCGTAGTACTCTCTATTGACTGTAACATTACTTCCATCGTCGCCTTGGCAGTAAACTGTGGGCTAATAATTCCAAATCGACACTCCAAAACCCAAACCAGCTGCAATATTCTCAATTCAGCGCACAGGACAAACTCAGGCATATGTATGGTTATCGATCAGCCATCAACCAGTCTCACGAAAATTCTTCATAAACTTTTTCAGTGTCAAAGCTTCCGTTTCCGCTTCAAAAAGAAACCAACAGATGGCCGACCCGATACATAACCTAATTATTCCTTCAGCCCTTTTAACTTTAAAAAAAACTTTTGATCTTTTGCTATTTTCAGTTGTTTTGTTTTTATTTAAATAAATCACAATTATTATACTTATCCTTAATTTATGTAAAGATCAAAATATTAAAATAAAGTCATGACAACAGTTTAACCTTATAAATTAAATAAAATTTGTCAAAAAAAATAAAAAAAAAAATAAAAAAAACATCCTCGTCGAAAGACACCAATAATATTTCATTATTTTTTGTGTTTGCCTCTCAAGATATTTCACTTCAAATGTTTCCTTCAGAATATTTGAAAAATTAGTAGAAATTAGTTTGATGTCAGTTTGTCGCTTCTTTATGGCCACATCGGATGTGGACAGAAGAAAAAAAAAAAAAAAACACCCTGGCTATACTTCCGCAATCCGAACATTCCTATCCTACCCCCAAAAGTAAAATGAATGCCTATAATATAAATGATGGTAGCGTGAACTCTCCCGATGATGGATTCGAAAATAGCGAAAGAGAAAAATGCCTGATGTGATGCCGTCGCGTCGTGTCGTCCTTTGACGTGGTTTTACATCAGAGGCAAATTAAATGCATATATAAGCATCAAAGAACACAATAAAAGCAAATGGTGTTTGTGTTGTTTTTGTATTCTAGTAGGAGGAGTAGCATCAGGGGAGGATTGTGTGGAATCTGGTAGAATTCACATATTAAAATTCCATAGAACAATATTCCTTCTGAATGTGCGAGGATGAGATGAAAGAACAAAAACGCACCATCATCATCAAGTGCGGAGGGAAAAATCAAACGAAATTGAAGGTTATTTTGTGTGTGCGAAAATTAAATTCCATGGCCATGATGGCATCCTGCAATATACAGCCTCAGACACTTTCTTGTCTATTCTATGCCTCTGTACTTCTGATGGTTGCCTATAGCCTATACTACACAGCATTGGTTGTAATGATAGCTAGTCCCATCAGCATCAGCATCAGCATCATCACATCATCTCCTTACGATATTGTTGTTGTGCCTATGAATGTGTGAAAACCAACAAACAAAAAAAAAAAAAGAAAATTAAAATCAATGAGTTCTTCATGCTGCAGCATAGTGTGGTGGTGATGGTGATGATGAGGAAGCCCAACATATTTGCGCTTAGAAAATTTTAGCATTTTTCGTTGGTATTTGATGCAGACGAGACTTCAATCAATATCATCATCATCATCATGTTGTCAATAATAATAATCAAGGACATACATATGTAGGTACACTTATTTTTTTTTTTCCACAAAAAAATTCCAGAAAAAGTAATACTGATGAATTATGTGGCAGGCAATCATGATTGGAAAACTTTTAGAAAAAAAAAGGACATAAAAAACTTTGACAAGCAATCAGTGTCATGATAAATAATCAATCAAAACTGTCTCTTGAGAGTATATTTATGATGATCCAATAGAGGATACTTCTTGGAACATAGGTTTCTACCTAAGGACACAAATAATAGTTTACAATCAGACTAGATAAACTTAGAAAAAGGGTTTAACCCATCAGGCGTACACTGTTTCTAATATGATAATATTTTTCAATTTTAAAATTTAGGAACCTAGATATGTACATCTACAGAATTGAGTGGGAAAACTCGATTATAAAAATCCTTAATAAAGGGTCCGCCATCTAACGTTTTTTTTTTCAACTAGTGCTTATTTCGTGAATGGTAACACTTAGCTCATGTCTGATTTGACAGATAATTAGTTTTATCCTTCCGCTGAACGAATATGGTTGTGTTTACGCTTCGCTAAGTGGGCCTGCGGTCGACTTAGAGAAGATGCCAATTTTGCCAAAAAAATCATCTTTTCAGATGAAGCTCATTTTGATCTTGGCGGGTAGTAAACAAGCAAAATTGTCGCATTTGGGGCACAGAAAACCCGCATGCATACATTCAAAAGCCGATACACCCAAAACGAGTCCCTGTTTAGTGCGGATTTTGGTCCAGAGGCATAATTGGGCCATTTTTCGAAAATGAGCAAGGAGTGGCCGTTACAGTCAATGGCGATCGTTATCGGGCCATGTTGAAAGAATTTTTGTGCACAAAAATTGAAGAGGAGGATATTGGCAACATTTGGTTTCAACAGGACGGCGCTACGTGCCACACAGCCGAAGCTACAATCGATGTTTTGCGCTATTTTTTTTTTTTTTTTAAAGAAGTTATTTGGCGGACCCTTTACTAAGGTACATAATATTTTATACCTACGCCAATTGTACCATACAACCAAGGTTTTTATTTCTTGAAATAGTAAATAAGAGGTTAATCGACAAAGGGGAATCTTATACATATGTATGTAAAGGGTGATTGTTTTAGACGTGTGGTTTTCAATCTGGCAATACTTTTTTCGGAGTTGGTTTTTTTGACAGCTGTCACTTGATTAATGGTCAGTTTGGTAAACAACGTTTGCAAATTGTGCAAAATGGACTCGAAACGAGATCGTTGTTGATCCCGATTTTCACAAGAAGCGATGAAGCTCATTTGGAGTATAGATAGTCCTCAAGTCATTAATGAATTTTTCGTGCCTGAATTGGAGGATATTGATGTGGACGACCTTTGGTTCCAACAAGACGACGCTACGTACCATCAATTTATTGAAGGAAACTTTTGGTGAGTGCATTATTTCGCGTCGTGGGCCTGTGGCGTGGCCTCCAAGATCGTGTGATTTAACACCGCTGGACTATTTTTTGTGGGGTTATGTGAAGTCGCCTGTCTACGCAGATAAGCCCGAGGCGATTGACGCCATGGGAGAGAATATTCGGCATACATACGGCCCCAATTGCTGCAAAAAATGGTCGAAAATTGGGCCTCTCGACTGGAATTTATTCGAGCCAGCCGCAGCGGCCACGTGCCCGAAATCATTTTTAAAACATAATGGCACCCCTTTATCTTTATAATAAAGCTAAATTCTTGGCCATAACATTAATTTATATGCATTTTATTTCTTCTTGAAAACCACACTTCTAAAAAAAAACACCCTTTACTTACATAGATATATGTAGACAAAATGTGCTCATTCCGAGAAAATTTTAACAGTGCAACATCAACAATTTTACAGAAGAAAGATTTCCCTAAGACACTCATCTCAGGCAAATCCTCCATTTTCAAGCCTCCTATAAAGTTCACTAGACCGAACCAATTTTGAAAAAAAAAAAAAAAAAAAACAAACCATCAAGGTGTAAAAACATTTCCACCCTCCTATAGAAAATTAATTTAAATATCTTTACATGTGAATAACGGTGTAAAGACAGACAAAAAAAAAAAAAAAAAAAAAATTAAAGACATTTCTTGTATTGCAATGAAATCTTCGTCCTTTGATAAAAATTTTCTTTTCTTTCATGTTTTTTTTTTTTTTGTGTTTATGTTTTTCGCCTTTGGTATGAAAAACCTCTTCGTCTAACGTCTAAAAGTGCGAAAAACAAGTTTATGACTTCATTCTTATTTATTCGTCCTATATAGTCTCGACATAGAGTCTTATTATCTTTATTAACGCCTCCATAGACTGACTCTGTGACTGTGATGCCAACGCAAAAATGTCCAAAATTAATTTAAGTTTCTTTGTTTTATCTTCTTCTTTTTTTTTTTTTTATATAGACATAGAAATGTCTCTCTGCCATTAAATGAACTTGGATGTTGGATAAATGATGTTGATGATGATATAGAATAGCAACCATAACAACCACTACTACTTTCATCCATTTAGATAGAATTTACAATGACACTTAAGTTTGTTTGTTCGTTTTTCCGAGTGCGAGAAGGACAATTCAAGACGCTTTGTCAGAATAACCATCATCATCATCCTACCGACAACAACAAACAACCAACAACCAACAACAACTAAAAAAAAGTCATGACATTGACATCCTTTTGACAAATAAACACAAAACGGTTAATGAACTGAAAATGAATTATTTGTCAATTTAAAATGTTATCATTGAAAAGTGTCCTTCGTCGTCGTTGTCATATATAAAATAGCCCACCGAAAAGGATGTCCCATTATGGGGCTGGGTTTTGCTCCATCACACCATGTTTTGACATTACAGTATAACAATAAAAGCGACTTCCCGGATGCCCTAATCGAGGATGGCATAATGTATATAGTTTTTTTTTTTTATTTCTGCTTTAAATACAGTATTTTTGTTCGCATCTTTCTAATTGAATTTGGTGTATAGAGGATTCGAGGATCCACACTGATGGTCCTATGCAAGGACCTTTTACTATAGGTATACAGAAAAGTTGTGTGTAAACTTTCTTTTCGAGATGTTTTCGTTCCCCTTTTCGGCCGTGATGATGTTTTCTAGCGTGTCCTTTCCAAGCTAATGAACTTCAGTTGTTTTCACTTTGTCTATATACTATACGCATCTGATGGCCCTGTGTCCATTTCTATAGAGCCAAATGATTTTCACTTTTAAATGAAGCATAAATTGCTAAATTTAACGTCCAGTCTATAAGACACATAGCATTAAGCCTGTGAACCTTCTTTAGAGCTCTTATAGGGATTAGTCTCTCAATTGATGGTTGTTTGTTCCGAAAAATACAAAAAATAAAACTTAAACAAAACGATTAAGTTGGTTGGCTTGTTGAGCAACTTGAGGAAAAATAAAAGTTTATTTTTTCTGATTTTAATTTTTCCCATTCAAGGTGGATTTTATTATACCTTCTGTATAGTCCTGTTTACAGTTTGGTTAATTTTTTCTTATACAACAAAAGTTAAGCTGAAGCTACTTAAAATTTATTTTTCTGTTATTGTAAATAATAAATCGTTTGTTTGAGTTTTTTTTCAAACAGCAGTGGGTGTCGTTGTTGTGGACTAAGGATATTTTTCAGGACTCTATGTTCTGGTCAAGCGTAAGACGTATCTTTGATAAATTTTGATTATTTTGAAATCTTGCCGCCAATAAGTGTCTGTTCCTTATACCAGCTTTACATTCTAGTTTTTTTTCTTTTACCACCACCAACCACACTTAAGCTGTGACTTATTTATGTTGTATCAGTTTTTTTTTAGAAAGGGTGTTTTTTTAGACGTGTGGTTTTCAAAAATAAATAATACTCATGTCATTTAATGTCATGGCCAAGAATTCAGCTTTATTATAAAGATAAGGGTTTGCCAGTATGTTTTAAAAACGCTTTCGGGTAAGTGGCCGCTGCGGCTAGCTCGAATAAATTCCAGCCGAGAGGCTCAATTTTCGACCACTTTTTGCAGCAATTGGGGCCGTATGTCAGCAACAACGCGCCGAATATTCTCTTCTAAGGCGTCAATCGTCTCGGGCTTGTCTGCGTAGACAAGCGACTTCACATAACCCCACAAAAAATAGTCCAGCGGTGTTTAATCGCATGATCTTGGAGGCCCACGACGCGAGATAATGCGCTCACCAAAAGTTTCCTTCAATAAATTGATTGTTTCGTTGGCTGTATGGCATGTAGCGCCGGCCGTCTTGTTGGAACCAAAGGTCGTCCACAACAACATCCTCGAATTCAGGCACGAAAAAGTCATTAATCATGGCTCTCTAGCGTTCCCCATTGACTGTAACATTATGGCCGGCCTCATTTTTGAAGAAATATGGACCAATGGTTCCCTCTGCCCTTAGAGCACACCAAACAGTGACTTTTTGAGGATGTTAAGGCGTCTCAACAATGGCTTGTGGATTATGATCACTCCAAATACGACAATTTTGCTTATTAGCGTACCCATTCAACCAAAAATGAGCTTCATCGCTAAACAAAATTCGCTTATGAAAATTGGGTTCAACGGCAATCTTGTTTTGGGCCCATTTGGGTAGGACAATTTGGAAGCGTTGTTCAGGCATCAGTCTATTCCTTATGAAATGGCAAACCAACCTGAGCATAAATCAAGTGACACCTGTCAAAAAGACCAACTCCGAAAAAAGTATTGCCAGATTGAAAACCACAGATCCAAAAAAAACACCCTTTAAATATAAATACGACACATTACCTCTGAAATACGATTGAGTCTTCCTTGAGTGATTTTAATCCTGATGGGAACATTACGAATTGAAATATTATATTCCAGCTGTCGCATCCACTCATATAATTGATTAGGCTACACCTACAATTATTATGAACGAGAAAAAAAAAAAAAAAACATAATCCTACCTAAGAATCTCTTGGCACACCCAATCTCAGATATACTTCGCTCATTTATTTTTAGAGATCTTATAATATTGACATAACCCCAAAACACGGACACTCGCATATCAGAAAAATGTATACGAAAATGAAGGAGAAGAAACATATAATAATCCGAAAAACATATGCATTAGAGAATCCCATCATCAAAGGTCAAATGCTCACAACACATTAGATTCCCATTTGACCCATTTATCCGCATATGGACATTGATTTGAAAATGTTTCATGGAGCACTAAACCTACTCTAGTCATATTTAGCCTAAAACATCACATGGTCTGATGATAATGAGACCGACATTAACCGACACTAATGGGATGAATGGATATATATGTATGTACTGTACATATGCCATCAGAGCCATTTAATCTGGTAATAGTAATCCTTTAATGGAAGCGATGTGTTATGTTGGTGTTGGTTGTTGTTGTGTGTGTTTGGAACACGGTATGACCGACGATGGTGACGTTCTTCTTAAATATGTAGGTACATACATATGTAGGTGCGGAAGAAGGAATTTCCACTTCTCATTCTATAACGGCGTGTTTTTGCATCTCTAAGAGCACCGATAATGGAAGATGAAAAACATCATCATTAATTTTAAATGGCGCCCAACAATATCTCAAACCACCCAGCAGCGGAAACAGAAACATCTACAGCCACAATATAAAGCTAGACCTATACCTATACTATAGCACGACACGTGTCATTTTCTTGGAGCGATTTCCGTTGTCAGTGTTCCTTTTCTTTTTTTGTTTGTCCTTTAAACTCCATCTCCCGATGGGTTTAAGTCTATCCATCTGATCTGATCCGGTCCACCCCGCGGCGAAGGCTATTAAATTGATGTCAAGTTATTCATTTCGAAGGCTTTTTTACTGTTATTATTTGATGGCTTGTTGTTGGTCACGCGTCAATCAAATTTTGCCATTTTCGGGTGGCAGCCAGCAGTCAGGATTCTGTCCTTGGGGGTCGGTTGTGTTTGATGGTTGCACGGTGCGGGTTCGTTGCCGATTGTTCGGATGTGGCATGTTTTTCTCCACCTACACCACCGCACCGTGTCGAGTACGGGGATCTGTTTTACGGATATAGGAAATTCTAATTTTTGAAGAATGAATATATGAATACGGGACAAGCTGGAGAACAGAACAGCCCCTCCACATTTTGAACTGTCAACATGTGAAAATGAGCGAGACAACTGAGCTATGTTGTGAATGAGTGATTGCTTTTCGCTTGTCCTCTCATACATGTTCTGACTTTGGAATATATTTTGTTGAAGTCCCTCGAAATAAGCCCAAGTCAATGCTGTTGTAAGCCACATACGTTGAGTTTTGTTGATGACACTATGTACTTGGAAAGTCTGAGTGAATGTCCCTCCCCCTCTTCATACAATCTGTAATCTATTTGCATGTTCGAAAATACTTTAATTTTTGAGCCTTACCGCATATGAAAGATCTGTGAAAATTATCATCATCTGTAATATACTTATACCTACTGCAGCAGAGCGTGGAAAGGCATTGGGGTTGACTTTAAGTCTTTAAATATAAGAGATTTAGATAAAAAAAATCTTCTTCTTGTGGTGTCGAATTTGAAGGTTAAGGTTAAATATCAGACAGGCTTGACAATTTATGATTTACATTTATTTTTACTTGTGATATAAGTAGGTTGATACTTTGGGCGAATTTTGGATTCACACAAAAAATCGCTCCCGATATTTAAGTTATAATTATTTGAATTTACGATGATATAAATGATGTTTTTTTAGACGTGTGGTTTTCAAGAAGAAATAAAACGCATATAGTTTAATGATATGGCCAAGAATTTAGCTTTATTATAAAAAATTTTCATTATGTTTGAAAAATGATTTCGGGCAAGTGGCCGCCGCGGCTGGCTCGAATAAATTCCAGCTGAGAGGCCCAATTTTCGTCCACTTTTTGCAGCAGTTGGGGCCGTATGTCACCAATAACGCGTCGAATATTCTCTTCCAAGGCATCAATCGTCTCGGGCTTATCTGAGTAGACAAGCGACTTCACATAACTCCACGAGAAATAGTCCAGCGGTGTTAAATCGCACGATCTTGGAGGCCACTCCACAGGCCCACGACGCGATAAAATGCGCTCACCAAAAGTTTCCTTCAATAAATTGATTGTTTCGATGACTGCATGGCATGTAGCGCCATCTCGTTGAAACCAAAGATCGTCCACATCAACATCCTCCAATTCAGGCACGTTTCGAGGGAATTTTGCACAATTTGCATGCGTTGTTCAGGAGGAAGTCAATTCATATGGCAAATCAAACTGAGCATAAATCAAGTGACAGCTGTCAAAAACACCAACATCGAAAAAAGTATTGCCAGATTGAAAACCATACGTTTAAAAAAACAATCTTTACATTGGAATTGCATCGACACACTACTCCCCAATACACCAGACAAGACTAATGCCGATTAGGCTTAAGTTAGCACTTTATTATTTTAAGATGCTACGTAGGTATAGAAAATTATTGTTAAGATTTAATATTTGTTTATTGTGGGTTAAACTTGAATCGTCTATTATATAAAAATCTCTGTAGTGTACCTAACAACTCTCCATTACCACACATAATACACTTCACAAATTTCATTACCACACATAATACACTTCACAATTTTCTATAATACTTTTGACAACAAGATAAAAAATTCACTCATCGCATTAAATTCACTTAGTTTATAAATGCATTTGATTCCATGTGAATTCCATTTATAGCTACATCACCCATCATATCCACTCCTCATTCCGCCCACTCTATTATGATAAATACATTCCATTACACACTGTTGCTGCTGCAATACGAGTATTGTAGTTGCAATCTTCTTCTAATGCAAGTGCAATTTAAGAAAAGGCACAATATCCACATGCACATCATCAACACCGAACCTATACCTATACCTATAGGTACGCAACCATCACCTGAGTTCGAGGCTTGGCGGTAGTTTGTTCGCCTCGAAAATTCAACAAAACAGAAACAGAAACACACAAAAAAAAAAACATCAGCGTAAAAAAATGGACTTACAACAAAAATAAACTCTAAGCAAATGCAACGAAATTGTATTGTATGATGCATTATTGTGTGAGTCTGTGCATCTTGATATGTTCGGAAGGGTATGGTATGGTATGGAGCGGTGTGCAGGAACCATTACATTATTGTGTTTGTGCTTACTGGTGCACCTGTAAAAGCTGCCACTTTCTTGAGAACAGGCACATTCAACAACCCCAAACAATAACAATAAACTGCGGAGTAGAAAAAAGCATCAGCAACGCAGCAGCGGCAGTAACAATAGTGCAAGTTTACTGAAGCTATAATAATGTGTGAGTACCTACCTACTTCTGGTGGTTAATATATACTATAGGCCCAAGGGATAAAAGGGTGGAAACACTATATTATTGCCAACTTTGATGTTATTGGACGAAAATTAAGAAATTCCCAACATAAGCTGAAACTTATTATGTACCTACATTCTTGCCGTAGGGTGAGTTTAACTTTGTTTCGAAATAGTTTAATTTGTTGCTTAGAAAAAAAAATAATTTTTACTATAAAACTGTTAAACAAATATCATACAAATTTAATTTTACAACAACTTTAGTAATTTGAATTTTTTGAGAAAGGGCTTGGTCAAAAACAGTTTCTTTAATCTAAATATTAAAAAAAAAAAAATCCCTAAAACAATAAAAAAAAAACAATCCGTAACAAATTCGAAAGAACCATATGTCAGCTGTCCAATCTAATGTCACTTAAAACTATGTTACCAATTGAATATTCAAAACTACACTCTTTAAGTATTTTATCTTTATGTTAAAATGTAGAAATTAACCCAATTTTTAATAGGAAACACCTAACCCACCTCTATTCTATGATTTTACTATTGGTGAATTCAAATTTGTTATTAATTAAAAGAAAATATTAGAGGAATAGTAAAATGACAGTTATTGAAAATCTTTTAGAAAAACTTGTGTCTGTTGTAACTTTAAGTTTGTTTTTGTTTACACATAAACACTATCCGCTCTTTAACTCACGGCGTTAGCTGGCACAAGGGTAGAGAATTTGTCTGCTTACAACTTTTTTTATCAATAATTATATTTAAGCTTTCTTTACAGTCTCTGTAACTGGAAGCACGGAAACTCCTCTGAAAATGAAACAACATACAAAAACGTGTATCACATTTTTATTAATATGAACTTTAAGATGCAGATGTGTAAGTTATAGCATGCCAATGGAGCGAAAATTGAAGTATAAATGACAAATTTTGTAAGTAGTATTCAACGGAATCGTTGAAACTATCGGTTATTATTATTTGTTTTCAAAATTTAATTAGCAAACTTCAGTTTTGTAAACATTTAAGTAAACGTCAGTTACCATCAAACATTTTGTTTTATTAATACATTTTTACATGTAATTGATGACGTTAAGATAACTCGCTGCTAATTCACTATATAAGCTATAAGAAATTAACTATAAGCAAATGTTCGAATGAGCTGGCGTGTGGTTGGAATTTTTTTCCCTAAGGTTTTTTCCTGACTTGGCATAGTAACCCAAATTTTTTTTCCAAATGAAATAAATAAAATAATATTAAAAAAAAATTATCCCAAACATCCGAAGCTGGCAATCATACCCATTAGGCCAAGCCTCAAAGAAATATTACTGTAAGTAAAGTAAGTAAAGTGTAAACAGTAAATCATTTCCACCTCTCACTAAGCCCTGGTTATTTTCTTAGGTAGGTTAGGTACGAGTGTGTTCGTTATTATTGCCCTTGGGTAATTTACAAGGAAAACACATGACTAGGTTAAGGCATCAAGCTTTTTTTCGTTACAGCTCGCGCTTGATGTTTAAGTATACAGTGTGCAGGGATGTTGCGAATTTCTTCCAAAATAAAACATCTATCTACGTATACAGTTATCTTAAGATGTATACATATTGTCCCTATATCCTTCTATATACTGTTTGTATGTCAAGACCTATTCTTTTAATGAAAATATTTATTGTTGTTGTATATTAATTTTTTTCTGGTTCTTCATTAAGTACAATATACAGGAGACTATGAAGATTTTTACACCTAGTAGGAGGAGGAGGGTAGGAACCAGGCAAACTGAAATAAGAACACATCATCCTTGTTCAAAAGAGTATCTATGTGATGTATTTACTAAGAAGAAAAGTGTTAAATTATTTCAAGTCTAAGTATCAAAACGTAAACTTTAGATATAAACGAAACTTTAAATAACTTGTCCAGTCGTTGTTTCAAAGCTCCTTATTTCATTTATAAATAAAACAGACAAATAAGTAATTTTTTAAATTAAATATTTTGGTATCTAAAGGGTGTTTTTTTTAGGCGTGTGGTTTTCAATCTGGCAATACTTTTTTCGAAATTGGTCTTTTTGACAGCTGTCACTTAATTTATGCTCAGTTTGGTTTGTCATTTCATAATGAATAGTCGAACGACTATCAACTGCGTCGCACGTTCGGTAAATGGGCCCAAAACGAGAATGCCACCGATCCCGATTTTCACAAGAAAATTTTGTTCAGCAATGAAGCTCATTTTTGGTTGAACTTGTATACGTTAATATGCAAAATTGTCGTATTGGGAGTGATCATAATCCTACTATAGTCTGTCAAAGCTCTTCAAATCGAGAAATCTCACCATAACTTCAAAACTGCTGCTGTACAGGACAATGGTCCTGCCAGTACTCACATATGGATCCGAGACTTGGGTGCTTAGCAAAAGGCACTCCGACCTTTTAGCCGCGTTCGAGAGAAAAGTCTTAAGGAGAATTGTTGGCCCCGTATGTGAGGAAGGACGATTCCGGAGACGGTACAATCATGAATTGTACGCAATCTACCTTGAAGCGGATATCGTGACAAAAATTAAGCTCGGTAGACTTGAGCGAAGAGAAACCTGCTCGGAAAGTTCTTTGTGGTACATTCTATGGTAGACGACAGCGTGGTAGACCATGCTTGCGCTGGAGAGATGGCGTAGACCAGGACGCCCGGAGCCTTGGGATGCGCAACTGGATGGCGGCGGCTCGAGACCGGGATGGGTGGAGAGACTTGTTGAAGGAGGCCAGGACCGGACCCCGGTTGTCGAGCCGATGATGATGATAATCCACAAGCCACTGTTGAGACGCCGTTACATCCTCAAAAAGTCACTGTTTGGTGTGCTTTATGGGCAGATGGAATCATTTGTCCACATTTCTTCAAAAATGAAGCCGGCCATAATGTTACAGTCAATGGGGAACGCTATAGACCCATGATTAATAACTTTTTCGTGCCTGAATTGGTCGATGTTGATGTGGCCGACCTTTGGTTCCAACAAGACGACCGGCGCTACATACCATACAGCCAACGAAACAATCAATTTATTGAAGGAAACTTTTGGTGAGCGCATTATCTCGTGTCGTGGGCCTGTGGCGTTGCCTCCAAGATCGTGCGATTTAACACCGCTGGACTATTTTTTGCGGGGTTATGTGAAGTCGCGTGTCTACGCACATAAGCTCGAGACGATTGTTGCCTTGGAAGAGAATATTCGGCACGTTACTGCTGACATAAGGCCCCAATTGCTGCAAAAATTGGTATTGGAATTTATTCGAGCCAGCCGCGGCGGCCACTTGCCCGAAATCATATTTAAAACATAACGGCGAACCCTTATCTTTGTAATAAAGCAAAATTCATGGCCATAACATTAAATTATATGCGTTTTATTTCTTCTTCAAAACCACACGTCTAAAAAAAACACATTTTATATAGTGATTAGCTCATTTTAAATACAGGGTGTCCCAAATTGCTAAAAATTTCCATGACGTTGAAAAATTTTATCCACTGATTAAAAATATTCTTTGGCTGACTAATTTCTGCAACTATTTGACCCTTTTTGACCAATCATTGACAATTTAGATGGTATAAACTTTTTTGCGAATATCCCACGTATGGGGTTCTAAGATTCCGGAGCCCATTAAATTATCTGAAAAGTTAAAAACACGAATATATGCCTGATGAATGCCTGGAAGTGCCGAATTGGAGGTACTAAAAGGGCCAATTTTGACATAAAATAGTATCTATAACTACTTATTATTCAGATAAAGCTCCTCTGAGAGTTACGTTACTGATGATTAAAAATCGTCTCTAAATCATAAACAAACCTGTGTCGCATTTCGCATTTCAGGTACCTAGGTAGGCATGTATAGTTTTCTTCAGTAATCCAAAAATTAATATCAAGCAACATTTTAATTGAAGCATAAAATACAAATTGCACGTATATATAAAACCTCCAACCTCGGTTTAGTGTCAAATTGCTGCACGTTGCTTATAGGTACCTATACCTCCATACTCCATAGGTATAAATCAGCAGAAGCCATCCTTTTTAACTACTCTGATGCCATTCATTTAACTACGTGCAAATTGTATCAGAATGAAAAAAAAAAAACCCATGACGCACACAAAGAACTTATGCTACTCGTTCTCAGCAGGCGCTATAAGTACCTATATTGAACTAGGGACCAAAAAAAAGAATCAACTTTTGATTCCTGAACCGCCTCCATATTCTCTCATCAATGCGTTGCCATCATCGCCTGCTACAACGGACGATATATCCTTACCTCATCGTCAGGCATGTTTTCATTTTTTGTATAATGTTCTGCCTATTGTGTTTCCTTGTTTTTTATTTTTTTTTTTTGTTGTGTTTCCTGACTTCCACATCCATCCTCGCCCACAACCCTCCCGGTCCTGGTTAATGTAAAATTAAAATACAGAACCTTTAAGGACGGGCGGCTGGCTTGCAACAGAAATACCAATTCCATTTCGTTCGAGGCAACAACAAAAAATGAGCCCCAAACGTAATCAACTTTAACAAATAAATCACCGTCCGGCGGCAGCGCGCCAACAACTACAGTCTCCCACGATCTCATCCAATATTATACCTACTCGCGTATGTGTATAGAGTATAGCTGATGTAGCCTCGCGTGGCACGGCTGCATGTCAGTTCCCAGTTGTTCATCGACGATTTACAGAAACGACTTTCACCGGCAGCCGAGTATCTCCTTCCTTTCTGTTCCTTCTGCTGCTGGTTTCTCCACCATATAAGGACGTACCTTTTATACCTATACCTACCTGTACTTATAGGAAGTTATGTAGGTAGGTATAGGTATTGTTAAACTCCTTCATCATCAACTCTCCATCAACCTTCTCATCCTCCTCCTACAACAATACTGCTCGTGGTGTGGTGTGCTGTGGTGGTTATTTCGGTTCCCCGGGGTTTTTTTTAATTTTTCTGAAAATAATTTTCCATCCACAGGCTTAAAATTTTCTCCATGCCACACGTCCAAAGCCAAATGCCAAGCGTGGTGAATCAAGGAACAAGGAGGTTGCAACTTGCAACAACAAAAACAAAATCTGCAAAAAAAATATACTCGGTGTAATAATACGACCACCAGGTAATCGACATGAAACGGGAATGCAACATGCAATCGACCGGAAAATGTCCCAATGGGACACTGTCGCAGTCGCTATATAGCATGCGGTTGGGCGGGAACGTCCGTAGCCATAGCCATAGCCACTGCCGCCACTTTGTCTGCATACAAACGTGATACAACTATAATCGACCGACACACAGCCAGACGAGACGGACGTGTGCCTGATGTGCATAGATTACCAACTCGCGGAATTTCGTAGCCCAGTCTGTGCACAGTTCTGGTTCTCCCCTTTTACATAGGTTACCTGCTATAGAGGCGCTGATTTTTGTTTTTGTCATGGGAAAAGGTGTACCTAGATATATCTAACCGACCATGAGAAGGATTCGCAATATCAAAATGTTCTCAATTTTCTTTGTTATGTTCGATAAAATGGTTTCGATGATGTGACTGAATTCATAAATAATAATGTCTGATGTATATTGCCTTTAAAATGGGTATTATGTCAGACAGGGTACAGGGACAATGACAAGTTTTACCAAAGAATTGATAAATTATATAAAATTCAAATGGAAAATCACTTGCAACTTGTCATGAAGATATCGAGCCGATTTTCACCATTAATTTTTCACCACTCAACTGGCCCATAAAGTCGGATATACAATAAAAAATAGGCAATGATATTGCAGCTACTGGCTTGACGGTTGCCGGAAATGTGGAAAATGGGCCTTACAGTTTCCATAATTCATCTTTGGCCGGTCAACTTGTCCCAAAATACGACTATTCTATTCAAGTTAGAGTAGCTGATGACATTTTAGCTACTGGCATATCGGTTCCGGATAACCGGTCATCGGAAGTGTGTGAAATGGGCATTACAATTTCCATAACTCATTTAACTCCGCCTAACCGGCGCCCCGAAAAAAACGTTTTTACGTTAAAAAAAGCCAATGACCTGCTTATCGGTGCAAAATAACCGACCAGTGCTGGGGGCGTTTTTAAAAGAAATTTCCATGAGGCAATTGGAAAATTCCCTTTTTATACCCCAAACCCAACTAACAAACTCCCGGAGTTAAGCTCTTCAAATCTGAAAAGAACTCCCATAAGATTCTTTTATATCCTATTGCTATACTTAAGAATGAATCTCTTGCTATGAAACTCAAATTCGTCTCATAGCATTTTTATTGTAAGAGCTAAGCATTTTTTAAATTTGAAAGTACTTAAATCCTATATCTAAATCTATTTAAGTCTCATAAGTATCTCGTTATGAAATTAAAACTCTAAACGTCATTTTTACTCTTTATAATCCCATAATAATACTTCAAGTTTTTTTCAAGATTCTAATAGGAGCTACGACGCCAGCTTTGAATATCAAACGAACAGATGTTATAGTTGAATTGTACAGTGCGTTCTTTTTGTTCACAAAACTTGCTTCTGTTCATGTTTCTATCGGATTGGTTATTTGATTGGCGGTGGAAGATGTAATTTTAGATTTCAAAGAAAAGTTTGATTGTTTTCTTTGCGAGCAAGTTTCCTTGGTCGATTTTTTGTTCTGTTTGTTTACCTAATTTCGGGGTAGTAGTGAATTTGATTATAAATATTATAACAACAATTCTTAGCACTGAAATATACTAAACAAAAAGCACACATTTCAAACTTAAGGTAGTTAATATTATTAGTATTATTAAAAAGAGGAAACAATCTGCCGAAAAATCGATCTCAACAGCATTATTTTGATAGAATTGATCGAAACAACTTTATTAATTGTACTAATGGAAATTACCGTGAGTAGCACATAATGTTTATGGTATATATATATATATATATATACTGTTGTTGCATCGGCTGTAATCAGCATTGGAGTGAATTAACTTTGACTGTTACTTTATTCGAAAAATTATTAGGTTATAATTTAGTAACATTGTTTCAAAATGTTAATCTAACACAATTATCGATTTTTTGCTTTCTCATTTAAATTTCTTAATAAAAGTTGGCAATTGCAATAAAAAGGAACGCCCCACAGACAATGTCAAATTTAAGTCCTATAAGAGCATTTTAGCTCCCATAAGAAGTACTGTCTCTCAGAGAAAATTTATATTTACTGAGAGCGACACTTCTTACGGGAGCTCAAACGTTCCAATGGGACTACAACATTTATCTATGTTGCTTTCCGTTTCATCAGCATCAAAAGATCTCATAGAGATGTAAAAACAAGAGTTAAGGTATCAATCAACAGCAGCCATGTTGCAAAATGAACAAAATGTTTTCATTATATTTTGAGGGTTACCGTAGCTTAAAAAAAAATATTCTAAATAAATTATCTTATTTGGTTTTCCATTCTGACCAAAACTTGTAAAAAGTTTTATAGGTCATATTCATCTTCTTTTCTCTTTTTTGCTATCGATATTAGTTGTATAAAAAATGAATTTGTATAACTTAGTATACAGCTACTATACCAAAGAAGAATGAGCGAGGACATTCTTTTTTGTGTTATGTCATTATTTAAAATTTGTGACAGCAGTATATTAACACGACACAAGTAAAATGGCTTCTTTAAAAATCAGTTGTTTTTGTCAGTTTTTAATGACAAATATATTGGAAGATTTCAGATAATCTTAATAATAAAAAAGCGTCATATTTTGTGAAACTCTAGATCCAATTTTTGTCATAAAAGCACGATAATAACAATAATTGGAAAAAAATATGGTATGAATGATCGCATTTTGTGAATTGTATAAAAACATACTTTAGTGATTTTTGCATCTAAAAAAAATATTAATGGTAACCCTTTTTCTTATTACAATTAATAACAAAATATTTTAAACATGCATAATTTTGGAAGCGCGTTGTTATTTTTCGAAGCAAAATGTGGAAATTAGTAGATGCAATTTTAATTGCACCAAGAATTTAGGCTACATATGCCATGATCTTAACAAATATAATACGTCAATTAACTTGTGAGATAAATACTCGCATCAAAAAACACATTATTTTTTGACATGAGAGAATCAAAAACACACATAAAAACTATTCGCCTACCTTCTTCAAAAAAAGAAATTAAAAATGCGAAAGATATATGTTTTTTTTTAAGTTTACACACACTCGTTCTCTTTTTAACAACTTTTGTAGGAAGAGACGCACTCCCATAGGAAGAGTTAAGAGAGCCTTACTAGATTTACAAAGCGGCGTCTATAATCGCATAAGCAGAATAAAACTCTTCCTATAGGATGAAGAGGCTCCCATAACTAGGCCATTTAAGGCTTTTAACAATCTTATAAGAATCTAGAAGAACTCCTCAAGAGTGCATTTAGCTCCCTAAAATAAGTCTTGTAGCGCTCTCGGAGCGTCTTAGGAGAGGAAAAATGTTACTTGGGAATCCTGTTTATTTACCACAGAAACTATGAAGATATTTTCATTAAGTATTTACGTAATTGAAGTTTTGTTTTTAATTAAATGAAATTCCTTGCTTAAAATTAAAAAGGATTTAATTTCCTCTCAAAAGTCTTCAATATTATTGAATTAATTTTTTTTACTTTTCAATATCATTTAAAAAGTATATTTCTTTCAGGGTAAAATTTAATAAACAAGGAATTCCCACAAAATAAACAGATTTTCCCATTTTAGCGGTTAAAATTCCTAGAAAAAAGCCATTTTTCCCATGCTCCCCTAACACTGGAGAATTCAGAGGCGCTGTAAATGTATCACTCGTATTTTTTTTGTCGAAACCTTAAATCTGCTATTAATTAAGTTAAAGTTTTTTAAATAAACCATAATTGATTTACTGAAAAAAAAAAAAAATATAACACTCCAAATCAATTAAAATCAAAGGTAGTTAAATAATTCACACTGAATTTCACACTTATGTATGCATGCATACCAACATAGCGTGTACCTATCGAGTTATACAGTTATACACTGCCATAAAAACCAACCCCATCCAAAAATCCTGTTTTCGCCCATTAAATTCTGTTTAAGGAAGAACAAAAATAATGAAATTTAATTCTCTTATTAAATTGGGCAATTTGTACATAGAACAAAATGTGAGCTTAATTATAATATGCATTATGAGTGGGTGTGCCACTTTTCTAATGTGTATATCTTTTTGCATCAGTGACAGTGATCCCTTAAACTCCCCTAAAAAAAAAAAAAAACAAAATAAGCAATTATCAAATAATTTATTATTTTAATGCGTTTTTATGGACATTTTTAATGCGTGACTTTTCCGTGAATTACACTTAAATATAGTATTAGAGTAATTACCATAATAATTAATTAAGTCTTATTCTACTTGTGTTTAATAATATATTTTTTTTTTTAATTTCAGGTAAGGCTAAGTACCTACAATTAATGGTTTCTTCGAGCACGTATGTATATAATTATTTAATTTTGTCAATGGGAAATTATTTAAAAAATAATGGAATAGATTTTATGACACTTTACATAGTTTAAAATATATTTAAGGGATCCGTAACCATTATTTTGGTAATAAATTTGCACGATTTACAAACGTTGTTCAAAAGATAGTCCATTAATTATGAAATGGCAAACTAAACTAAGCATAAATCAAGTGACAGCTGTGAAAGAAACCAACTCCGAAAAAAGTATTGCCAGATTGAAAACCACACGTCTAAAAAAAAAAACAAACTTTAGGTGTAGAGATTAAAAAGAAATATTTATAAAAACAAAGCTTTTTAATACAAAAATTAATTTAACCTTATACTAATATCGAATCAATGGAATTTGAAATCATTTCCCTTTATTGACCTGTCAATAATCTCTGGACTAATCTCTAATTCAATGAGAATAATGCATAGATATGTAGGTATATGTAATAAAAAAAAAACCTGCAGCAAAATCTGTGTATATGTAACCGCAAATAATCCTCCAGTATAATGTTTATATACGCGGTTAAACAAACACAACAATGGTTTTATTCAACCACCCAATTTTATTTGTTTTGTTAATCGAAAATATATGACATAAAATCCCTAAAGTAGATTAGGTAATTATAGGTCTTTTATACATTGAAATTTATTGCAAACAAAGTTAAGCTCCATTTATTTGATTGTAATCTGTGTATATAAGATTAAATGATAATATTTTTCTCCTATCGGTTTCTGTTTCTCTCTCACACACTCTAACATCCAATATGATGTTTAACTTTTTGAAGAATAGAATTTAAAAATCCATGTTACACCTAATGGAGTTTTGAAAAAAAAAAAATTAAAATCTTTTAACCATTTTATTGGAAAACTTTAAAACAGTTCTTGATTTTTTTCGACTGATTTTATGGACAAGTATAGGCACTTCAAACAAATACAACTTAAATGATTCTTCGCATAGATATACATATAAGAGCAAGAAGAATTATTTTATGAAAATTCATAGGTTCCTAAAAGGAACCCGCCTGGGAAAGCAATCCAATATAGTTTCTAATGAGGCCCTAGAAAGTTTTTTTTTTTTTTGATACTGACAAGGGGCTAGGAAGGGTGACTATTGAAATTGGATAGCCTCTCAATAATTTCATATACAGGATGTTTTTTTTAGACGTGTGGTCTTTGAATCTGGCAATACTTTCTTCGGAGTTGGTTTCTTTGACAGCTGTCACTTGATTTTTGCTCAGTTTGTTCTCAATTCAAGCCAACCACAGCGGCCCTTAATCATTTTTAAAACCTTATATCAAAAAATTAATTTAAAAAAAAAACGTGCATATGTATAGGAAATGAGAACATTTCTTCTGTCATTAAATTCTTTTGAAATATCTGAAATATGCAATATGTATAGATACATGAACATATGTATATGTAGCTTCTTAATTAATTTACTATTAATTTGAATCATTGCCTTTGGACGAGACAAAGAAAGCCTTAATTTTATGTTTGACGAAATAAAATCAATTTTTGCATTTTTTGGAAAACCACACAAATCACATTGCAATGAACAAATCCATTCATACATAAATAGATACAAATACAAAAACATCAAACTGATAAATCCTTTGAAACCATTGGCAGTTATATAATCATACGAAAAACTAGGAGTATTGAAAAAAAATGCAATAAATAAAAAAAATCTTTATCTTTTCCTGTTTCCGATGAAATCCGTATGATTATTCTATTGAAGGATTTCCTTTTTTTATGAAAGAAAAAAAAAACTTAAATTCAAGAAAAACATAATTACGCTACCCAAACAGTTCTAAAACCCAATTACTTGAATGATAGAATAAGCAAATATAAATATTTATTCGCTTGAAGCGGATAATATACATTACCCGTGGTGCGCTGCGCGGCCAGTCATTAAATCTAAACAAACATCCGTTTTCCTGCGAATGCATGCAACGAAAACACATACAGTCGACTGCGCTTATTTGCAACACAAAAAATGCAGAAAATTGGTTGCACTTAAGCGAAGTTCTCATATAAACAAACTTCGGATAAAAGCATCTGTGTTGCATTTAACCAAACTTCGTATAACTGCAGCTTTATTTCCCCTTTAAACCATGTGATGTGATAAAATATTTCCAAAGATAGAAAAATAAATCATAAATAACCTCGAACAACAAACAAAACAACTTTTAATAATTGTGACAGTTGAAAGGATTGGAACAATGAGAATGGAATGAAACTTAAAATGTCATTTTTTTGGTGTGTTCAAACTTCAAAAAATGTATGGATGCGTTCAGTGTTTCACTTGACGAAGTTGTTTCAGAACAAAAATAATTATTTGGGGGAAAGAAAAATGTTTCAATTAAAGGGAATTGTCAAATAAGCGGAGTGCAGTTATCCGAACTTATTTGTGTAAAAAAGACCTGAAAAAAGAACCGAGATTAATTTCTTTTTGTATATAACCGAAAGTTTCATTTAAACGGAGTGCATATAGGCGGAGTCGACTGTATAACCAAATTTTGTTGCTATTATTGGGTGTCATTACTATGTATTTTGTTGAGATGAACTTTAGCCATTAAATCGATTTATTACTCTTATTTTGCTCGCCATCATCGTCATGGTATACTCCACCTCGCACCTCGCCTTATACTGAACTTTATTGTGAATTATTTATATGATTTTATTACAAAATTTCTCTCAATCTTTGAACGAGTGGTGTAGTACATATGTATATATGTGTACTTTATTAATAATTCAAACACCAAATATTAAGACAGCTTTTATGAACATACAGGCATTATGTTGTACATATAATGTAGTAGAATATTCAAGTTCATTATTATTATCGATGTTTGTTATTTACACTTATTTGGAATTGCATATAGCCTTTGGTTTAATGGTTATTTTGTTCCTATATATAAAATTTTGTGTAGCCAACATTTAACCCTCATGGAAATATAAGACATAAAATCGAATAAGCCCCCATCATAAAAATAAATATTTATTTTATATCTTATTTCACTTTTGCCATATTCTTTGAGTTTCTCGTCCTTGGAATTTGTATAAGTATCAATTAAGGATGTGCAAAATAATTATTTTTAATATTAAAATTATTATGCCTACATAAATAAGATAAGTTATTTAAGAAGTTGTACACAAAAAAGTACAGTAGGCGTGATAAAAAATGTCCCTGAGTTAATTTTGAAAAATAGACTTTAATGCTTAAAAAAAAAATAGATATAATGGGTGATTTTTTAAGAGGTTTAGAACTTTTTTAAAAAAAAAAACACAAAAAATTCGAAAAAATGAATGAAATATTTATTTGAATCGATAGTTTGAACCTTGCAATTTAATGTTTAAAGATAATTTCATGCAAATGTTGACCGCGGCTGCGTCTCAGGTAGCCCATCCGCTGAGTCCAATTTTGGCATACTCTTTCACACATATCGGCCGGTATCTCACGAATGAATGCATGGATGTTGGCTTCCAGTGCGTCAATCGAAGCGGGCTTGTCCCTATAGACATTAACCTTGACATACCCCCACAAAAAATAATCTAATGGTGTCAAATCGCACGATCTAGGCGGCCAATTGACCGGCCCGAAACGTGAAATTAACTGTTCACCAAACTCGCCTCGCAATTGCGCCATTGTTTCGCGTGCTGTGTGGCATGTGGCACCGTCTTGTTGAAACCACATATCATGCAAGTCAAGAACTTCCATTTCGGGCAAAAAAAAGTTTGTTATCATCGCTCGGTAGCGTTCACCATTGACAGTAACGCTGCGATTCGCATCATCTTTGAAGAAATATGGCCCAATAATGCCGCCGGCCCATAAACCGCACCAAACAGTGGCTTTTTCGGGATGCATTGGTAGCTGTTGCAATGCTTCTAGCTGATCTTCACTCCAAATGCGGCAATTTTGCTTATTTACGTACCCATTCAACCAAAAATGAGCCTCATCGCTGAACACAAGCAGCGCGCGATGAACATTTCGAACGGAGCACGAATTTTGATAGTAAAATTCAATAATTTGCAAGCGTTGTTCATTTGTAAGACGATCCATGGTTAAATTGCAAACCAAACTGAAGCTGTTTGACAGTGACACAAGGTACTAAACACACGTCAGCTGTCAAAACCAGTGTTGCCAAAACCAAACCAGCTAAAAAATCACCCGTTATTTAGATTCTGACAGTTGCATTGCATTCCCGTTTCAAACAGAAACAAATACGATTTTTTTTATGGCATAAGATACTGATTGGCAGAAGGTATAGCTGTCTCAATGCGATGATTTTATAATTCTAAGAATTATTTATGTCGGTTAGGTCCGCAGTTTTTAAGTGGGAGATTAAAGTTATTAAACCCGATTTAACACAAGATTAACTTTGAACAGATGCTTTTGATGTTTCATCCACCGAGTTTATTAAGTCGTTCCATGCATGCTCATGATATCCACCAAAAACTACTTCCTCACTTAAAAATTGTAGGTTAATTTACTTCTACAGTTAGCTAACTCTGGTTTAACTCACCGCTGAAAAACTGGGCTAAAGTGAGTTTTTTTTTCTACAGCAGGTTTCAATAAGCTTTTATATTAAAATTGTGAATCAAAAATACTGCAGGTGTTCCTCAAGGATGCATATTAAGTCCAATTTTGTTTTGGTATTTTTTATGAATTTTAACCATAAGAGGATATGTTTACTGTGAAAGAACAAATTAATCGTTCAAATAAAAAATCTCATAGTTGCGTCACATGCACAGTGGTTGCAATCTTAAATCAAACAATTTTTATGAAATTTTCAGATATGCTAAAATTAATTTCCTCCCATACTAATGCGCTATCTTTTAAAAGATTTATGTTCGGTTTCACAAATATTTAACAGGCTTTTTAATTTTTTGAATGACGTATTTTGTATGGAACAAATGTCATTTTAATATTTAAAAGGCTGATTAATAGTAAAAAGGGCTTCATGAATTTGGGTATTAATCTCTCAAATTGATAAAACTTTCACCTAAGAAAAATATCTCCAGAGAATTTGGGCTCAGAAAAGAAATGTTCAGAATTTCAAGCTGAACTTTTTTCTCTTCGACCAAAAGCTTTTCAACTAAGACGGATTTTATGAGAATATTACTATGGTGGAGAATGAAGCCAACTATCTAGGACTTCATAGCCCACAGGAGAATCCTTCCAGTCCACTACTTTACTCCTCATAAATATTGTATACACCCAACAAACTAATTTTCACAGATAAGTTCCCACTTTGTAAACTTTACAAACATTACTACGAGTATGTATATTTACAATGTGTTATCTTATCCTTTATACTAGAACAATGTTTCTTCAATCCATTTCATTTGAATATCAGAACAGAATTTAATTTGCAAATTTAATTTATGCCTCAAATTACTTCCGACTCCGAGTATCTCTACATTGATTGTCATTAAAAATTTCCTTTGGCATAATATCTAAGTATTGCATTTCATATAAAGCCTCTCTCCCACGTCCACGAAATTTATACTTATGTTGGTATATTATAGATATGTAAATGAATTTCGTCTTCAGCTTGCATTATCGTCAACAAATGAAGACGAACATCATGCTGAAATTAAGGTTAAAGTTGTTGTTTGTTATCTTTAAAATCGTCAAATACATATATATTATATTATATTCCCAAGTGTAATTGATATTCGTAATATAAAACGAAAGACACGTTTACGCCAACCATAATAAGGATTTCTCTTCTTTCAGATTTAAATGGAATATAATGTTGTTGTTGTTGTTGTGCATATAAATAAAGCCAAACAGAAGGAAGCTTTACTTTATTTTGATGTGATATCTTGTGACTTTTGGGAGAATAAGGGAATTTATGTAAATTATTTATTTATTTATTTGTTTGTGTGTGTGTGTTTTTTTTTTTCGTTCGAAGAAAAACATGTGCATCAAGGTTTGGGGTTGATTTTTTTTTTTTTTTTTTTCATCGTTATTTTTCTTTGATCCCCAGGATATCAGGTTGGTAGGTAGGTAGGCAGGTACATACATATGTATGGTATATGTATCAACAAATTAACATTGATTTATACGAAAATGTTTTTTTGACACAGAAAGATTGACTTTTAATGATTTTATATTAGCTTTCATCTTATGAGTGAGTGAGAGAGTGAGAGAAAGAGAGAGAGGGAGAGGGAGGGAGAGGGGCTGTTTTAATTAACAACTGTCAAGGAGAGGTATCAATTTCCGATGTGGTTTGAGCCTTGCAAAAAGTTTTGCTGTTTATGTTTGCTGATGTTGCATGGAAACATTTTTTTGAACATTAGAAATGTAATTGGATTTCGGAACTGTTGCAGTTCTATCGAAAATGGAAAACTTGGAGTAAAGGAATTAAAAAAGGAGTAACTCCGAACGTCCACTCGAAAACGACTTAAGCGGTTATCATCAATAGAAATTTCCTTTTGGATCTGACCGTATTATTACGAAATCTGGTGCCCAACAAGGAAATCACCTTAGGCCAGTAGTTTTAATTTTGACAATAAATTAAGTTCATATCAATATGGTACTGGCAACAACTTTGACATTTCTTTTAAGAGATTTATATGCCAAATTAAAATATTTTTTTAATCCACAATATGAATGTGAAAACAAATTTATTGTGTAAAAAGCGAAAAGTCCTTGGATTCACAGATTTCGGAAAGTGAATATTGTAAGCGTAAGCCTGACTTCCGACACTCTATTAGTCAAAGACTTTCTCATATCAGTTAGTTTCGATGAAAAGGAAGTTACTGAATTATTTCCTTCTTGCTTATTCTTAACAAATTCTTCAGATTTGAGTTAAAAACAGCTAACTCCGTTTTTGTACTTTTTCCAAAAATACTCAAAAATAAAAAAGTTCGTACAGTTTGAATAAAATAAAATTGTTCTTTAAACTTCTTTTTATTAAGTGTAAGATAATTGATAAATTTGATAGCTTTTTGTATTTAAATCAATTTTTTATATAATTTATAACGGTTGTTCTTTTAGACGTGTAGTTTTCAATCTGGCAATACTTTTTTCGGAGTTGGTCTTTTTGACAGCTGTCACTTGATTTATGCTCACTTTGGTTTGCCATTTTATAACGAATAGACTTCCTCCTGGACAACAAATGCAAATTGTGCAAAATTGGCTCGAAACGAAATAGTTGTTGATCCCGATTTTCACAAAAAATTTTATTTCAGCGATGAAGCTCATTTTTTAATGAATGGCTACGTCGATAAGCAAAACTACCGCAAACAGAGTGTAGATAATCCTCAAGCCATTGTTGAGACGCCGTTACATCCTCAAAATGTCACTTTTTGGTGTGCTCTATGGGCAGATGGAATCATTGGTCCATATTTCTTCAAACATGAAGCCGGCCATAATGTTACAGTTAATGGGGAACGCTATAGAGCCATGATTAATAACTAATAACTTTTTCGTGCCTGAATTGGAGTTTGTTGATGTGGGCGACCTTTGGTTCAAACAAGATGGCGCTGCATGCCATTCAGCCAACGAAACAATCAATTTATTGAAGGAAACTTTTAGTGAGCGCATTATCTCTCGTCGTAGGCCTGTGGCCTGACCTCTAAGATCGTGCGATTTAACACCGCTGGACTATATTTTGTGAGGTTATGTGAAGTCGCTTGTCTACGCAGATAAGCCCGAGACGATTGACGCCTTGGAAGACAATATTCGGCACGTTATTGCTGACATACGGCCCCAATTGCTGCAGAAATTGGTCGAAAATTGGGCCTCTCGGCTGGAATTTATTCGAGCCAGCAAATGCATAATGGCAAACCTTTATCTTTATAATAAAGCTAAATTCTTGGCCATAATATTAAATTATATATGCGTTTTATTTCTTCTTGAAAACCACACGTCTAAAAAAACACCCTTTAGAAACCAGTTTTTTCATCTTCTCTATCATCCCAATGATATAGTCGACTTGAATCTCGCGTCCGATTTTTGATTCAAAGTAAGAAGCCTTAATCGAATGTCTTATTAATGATTTGTCTCCATCAGAGTTGATCTAAATAAGCTTATCCTTCTTCTTCGTCTCCTCAAATAATCTGATAATTTTATTTGCCAAAAACAAAGGCGGAATTTTCGGCCTTCGATCTTTTCGGTGTGGAATTTTACTCCTTAAATAATTTACAGCTTTGGTTATCATAGACAAGCAATCAATATATCAAAGTTGTTTTTTTTTTTGTTGCCTTCTTTTATTTTATAGCCATTATTAGGAATACACAACTTGACCTACATTAAGTAGGGTCAGAGCTCTTAAATATCGGCCCATTCTCTTAAAAAAAAAAACAACATACACACAGAAACCACTTAAATCAAAACGAATCTAATTAAGTCCCGAATAGAGTCGAATCAGCAGCGTATCTTCATCTATTTAGGATGCCATTCAAGTCTAGAGAGGCAATCTATTTCACAACAATAATTGCATTTCTAAAAGACGACTCTCAGGCCATAAACATTTCTATTCGCATAAAAGTCAAGATAAACTCCAATTTCGCCACACTTAACGTTGTTCCGAAATTTTATGGACATTTTTTATGGCCAAATTACATATAAATATAAGCGCACGCACAACCAGACATTTCCTGATAGATGAGATGCTGTACTTTCCCACTAAAACATAGACGAGAGTATCCTGGAAATCCTGAATACGAGCGACGATGGAATGAAAATCCATGTTAATGACTTCTTAAATCGACATCAACTATACCATAACATGATTGCATAGCGACGGATGGGAATGAGCAAAGAGTAGCCAAATAGAAAAATCTACATAGACTATAAAATGTAACAGAACAACACGCTAAATTCTTAACAATTAAATTCTGGAATCTATCCTTATGTATACAGAAAGATATACACAACTATACATACCTACAAATTATCATTGCCATTTGGATGACGACGATGATGATGAGACACTCGGCGTTCGCAGCTAAAACATACTTTTCTTCCAATTAACATTCACAATGTGAACGCATTAAAAGCCAGCGCTTCTAAGTGTTGCTGTTTGTGTGTGTCTCTGTATGTGTGAGTGTATAGTGTATGCGTCGAAACTCAATTAAATTTTGTCGCTGTTCCAGTTCTTCATCCCTCCGAATGGGGTTGTGAAATTGGGGGCTGGTGGTAGGAAGATATACCCGTCTATACTGCTTCTGCTGCTGCACATTGTCGAGGCTTGATGTCATAAAATACATTTACTACTTCCGTTAGAGAGTGAATCTATGATGATGTTATGTGTGCACAAAAAAAAAAAACGATAAATGTAGCTGGGCATAGTAAGGCGATAAAATGGAGGATTTTCAGTCACTATATATATGTATGTTGTGGAGCTGCTTATTTAATAATAATAATTCATCTTTGAAGTCAAAAGTGTTGCCAGGTCCTTTCAGAATGAATAAAGCTGTCCTATCGACAGATTCAACAAAAAAAATGTTTGTTCTCCTTTTTTCGTCAACAACTTACTGTCAATTTGAAGGTATGTACCTACTGGCAAAGCCCATAAACCGAGAGTTGGCAATGGATTTACTTACCTCATTTCAGCAAAAGTGAGACTTTGGCAGGAGTCAAATTTATAGCCATCAAATAAAAAAAAAAAAAATTGTACACTCCGGTTCGGCCAATGAGGTCTGTATTTATTTAAAAAAAATAAAATATAAATCCCTGATCGACTCAACCGGAGTGTACGACTGGCGTTTTTGTATTTAATGGCCATATCAAGCTTTCTTTGAACAAAGTCTCATTTATTTATGACATGAGGTACCTATATACATTAATCGCTAGCTCTCCACCGAGATAAAGTGCCAGCATCGAATTTATTAATATCAAATCGTTGAAATTTTGATCATAGAATAAGTTATGGCCCTCAAATAAAAAAAATATAATAGTCCACTCCAGTTGAGTCGATGAGGTCTTTATTTATTTCAAAAATGAAAATAAAGACTTTGTCGAGTGAACCGGAGTGTGATACTGTTTATTTATTTTAACTTCTCATTGATCCTTTTGATTGGTTTTAAACTCTTAGTTCTGTTTGCTTATAAGATCTTGAGGTTCCCCTTTTGGTTCTTCAAAATAATCCTCTGAGAAGGGTTCCACACGTAAACCGCTATCGTAAATGTATTCTGATGAAACAAAATGCGGTCGAGTTCAGATTATTGTTGTTATTGTTATACTTAAGTTTCTTGCCATTAATAGAGATGATATCACATAGCCTGGTTTTTAAGTTTTTTTTTCTAATAAAATAAACGATACAAATGTTTATAATTGATTTCACTCTTAATTTGAGCCATGTGGTCCAGAAGTTACCCATTCACACTACTTGAAACTGCAAGTATGTTTATACTTTTAAGTAATGATTTTTTATTAACAATACAAACTGCTTAAAAAATTATTAAAATTAAGAACATTTTAGTAAAGAGCTTGAAAGTTCGTAAATTATTTAGTAGTTTCATCATATACCCGTGACACTTGCAGATTAAATGCTATTTCAACTCCTTCTTGCTTTTAAAACTGAAAATACCAGCTCATTTTGTTCTTATTTCTAATTTCAAGTGTCAAATAGCTGTGTGTTGCTTAGACCCTTTTTCTTTAAAATGTCAAACAAACCTGGCAACAATGTAGGTATACTAATAAAGTAAAGCGATTTACCATTTGATGTATCCTGGATGCTCTTGCTCTTCATAGCGAGTTTTTGCCTTATTTGCTGACGCATAGCAATAATGAATAACACACACTATTACGCCCAACAACGAACGATGATACAAAATAAGAAGAAAAAAAAAACTACATCCAATACATATTAAATGTGATGTAGTTGATGATGGTGATGTTGATGTTGATGATGCTGCAATGTAGAAGCAGTGCTAAAACGTTATATATTGAAAATGGGTGTGCTTGATGATGAATTTGATGTCAAAAGCTTTTTCCAGAATTAGGTGCTGCAAAACACGTACGAACCTACTGAACTGATGTCCATTTCTATCAGTGACACATTAATAATGTGGAACAGTAGTGGACACTCAAGATTATACTACCCAAAGACATACCTACTGCTGCTCGTGTATGGTTATATAGAGGAAAAGCATAACTATTTGCTATCCATAGATAGCATAGAGGTGGGAGGTTGGGGGACATTTTATTCTAAACTGACTTATAGTATATCAGGGATGCGATGATGTGTGTCCTGAATCTTAAATGTCTCGTTGAATATATACAAAGTATAAATGGTTATGTTTTCTTCTCTCTAGCTCGCTCTCTTTGGTCCAGAACCAGATAATGTGCATAAATTATTCATTTATTTTGGTGCTATTTCATTTATCACACGTTGTACGTGATTGAGAATATTTCTTATTCAGAGTCTATATATACATGTATTTGTATACCTATTGCTAGATATACAGGACCTTCTTATCATTTATCAAAAAGGTACATTTAATGATGGTGAAGAAGTTGATGCTCTATAGATGTCCCTTATGGCAGGTAAATATTCAAATTGTGGACATTTCATCTTCAAGATTTCAATCAATCATAACTTACAGTGATGAAGTACGTTGAAAAAATGGATACATGCCAGTTGAACAAAGGATTTCTTTTTTTTTGGCCTTTAAAGTTATTATTTTGTTTATAAAGCCAACAACTCATCACATTGGTAAAATCTGTAGTGTTTAGAGGACAGATTTAGATAAAAATGTGTATCAAATTAGAATTTATGAATTGCTAGATTATAGTTATCAAACAAAAAGATATTTTGATGTATGTATTGGATAAATTACCTTGGTCGATAATATTTAACATGGTTTTTTGTAAGAAGAAGTAGTTTATACTTTTCCAAATGTTTTTAATGTGATTAACACAAATTTGAGCTGAGAATTTCTAAATAAGGTCAGGTTTATGATGATTGCGTTTAAAAATCTTCACTTGGATTTTTTCACATTTTAGAAAATTTGCTGGTTCTGCAGCTCGTAGAGAGCCACGGTCTTGTGACTTGAGCCTTGTCCACTCAAAAAAAATCGGCTATCGCCTCTTTCGAGGAAATGACAAATCCTCCAAGAGTCTCTCTTGTCAGGAATAAAACTTGAGAAGGAAAGTATATCCAAGCCCATTCAACCAATAATGAGTCCAGCTGTATGTGACGCTAGCAATTCAGGTACATAAAATTGATTATTTTAGTTAATAAAGAGTGTTTTTTTAGACGTGTGGTTTTCAAGAGAAATAAAACGCATATAATTTAATCTTATGGCCAAGCATTTAGCTTTATTATAAAGATAAGGGTTTGCCATTATGTTTTAAAAATGGTTTCGACGCCGCTGGCTCGAATAAATTCCAGCCGAGAGGCCCAATTTTCGACCACTTTTTGCAGCAATTGGGGCCATATGTCAGCAATATCGGGCCAAATATTCTCTTCCAATACGTCAATCGTCTCGGGCTTATCTGCGTAGACAAGTGATTTCACATAACCCCACAAAAAATAGTCCAGCGGTGTTAAATCGCACGATCTTGGAGGCCACGCCACAGGCCCACGACGCGAGATGATGCGCTCACCAAAAGTTTCCTTCAATAAATTGATTGTTTCGTTGGCTGTATGGCATGTAGCGCTGGCCGTTTTGTTGGAACCAAAAGTCGTCCACAACAACATCCTCCAATTCAGGCACGAAAAAGTTAATAATCATGGCTCTATAGCGTTCCCCATTGACTGTAACATTATGACCGGCTTCATTTTTGAAGAAATATATACCAATGATTCCTTCTGCCCATAAAGCACACTAAACAATGACTTTTTAAGGATGTAACGGCGTCTCAACAATGGCTTGTGGATTATGATCACTCGAAATACGGCAATTTTGCTTATTAACGTACCCATTCAACCAAAAATGAGCTTCATCGCTGAACAAAATTCGCTTATGAAAATTGGGATCAACGGCAATCTTGTTTTGGATCCAATTCGCACAATTTTTAAACGTTGTTTAGGAATATTATTATAAAATGGCAAACCAAGCTGAGCATAAACCAAGTGAGAACTGTCAAAAAGACCAACTTCGAGAAAAGTACTGCCAGATTGAAAACAACACGTCTAAAAAAAGCACTTTTTACAAACCTTTTATAGAGATCCGAGTTGGAAGTTAATATTTCGAATAATCGATTGGGACTCTCTTACGGAAATTATACCCCAAGATCAAGTTCAATAGCCGCACTAAGTAAAAAGAGCCATCTTACTTGCTTTATTGACTATTTAGCCATCTTAGCATTGAATATGTAGGCCTAATAAGATTTCCTAAGTCCGAAGAAGCCTTCAATTTAAATTATGTAAATAAACAACACTAAACAATGTAAAAAGGTCTAAGTTAGAAAAAAAACAAAAAGCAAAAATCTGTAATTCCACTTTGGAAGGAAGTAGGTATAACCATAATGTATCCCTACTTAACTGACTACCTACCTACTTTCTTTTGTGGACTAACGAACGCACGACTAGATACTCTCCTTCGTCTTTTTTTTTTGTTTTGTTAAATTTTATAATAAATTCAAATTTGTATTATTTCCAGCAGAGTTCATTTTTTCCTTTAAAAAAACTATGAATTTCCATCTAAATTCACCACAGATTTTGAATGATTTAACAAATTATATACATACATGTACCTCAATATGCTGTAGCTCGTCGCAAACATGTGTTGTCCTTTTAAGGACGATAAAATCATGCCTTGTTATATTGAAAAGCTTTCTTTATTTTTGTTAGCCTTATACATGTTATAATATATGTGCCATAAAAAGGAGATATTATTCTATTATTGCTTGATATTTATTCAAAAAAAAAAAAAGAAATACCCTTCAACCCCTTAAGCCAACCAACCAACAAAGAAAAAAAAAAATAACAAATTTTCAAAGGATCCCATTTGTTTTATTGAAGATATGTTTTCAAATAAAACTTGCTCTTGAGGGTTCTTCTTCGAATATTGCCCTTCGCAAATAGATCCTTCGTAATATACGGCCATACGGAACGATAATTTTCGACATAAAGTCCACCTTTGATATTTATAAATAAATTGGAAACCGGAACATCTATTTTAGTTTACAACACTAAACCTTCCAATCATCCCCGTCTATTTTCAACCCTCCAGATGACCCCCCTCTGTCTCCCCATCCCCCCCTACACCATCATCACACTGATTTTCTCGTCTAAGTTTGATAGGATTTTTCATTCTTCATTTTTGAAACAAGGGTAGTTTGTATGCATCCATGAACAGAACATCCCCCCCTCCCCTCCACACTCCCCGCACCATTTTTCCCAGCTAAACACCCCTGTGCTCCGATATGGCTGTCTTGTATTAAAGTTTATTTATTCGAACCGTGTTCGGGGATAATTTTCCCAAAAATGAGGGTTATTTTTGTTCTTTTGCAATAACGGTATACCTTACGATCTATCTACGTGTTCTTCGTGTGTCCTTATACCTATTACATCGACTGACTAAACTGTTAGCTGGCTGAGAAGACCCCATATGGAAAAAAGGTCCTGTTCCTCCTGATGTGCTCTTTTGGGAGATGATTTTATAGCAAATATAGTGCTTGTTGTTGGCGTGATGGGTATAGGTTAGGTGGTAGGTAAAGCTCTTGTAAAATCGAATTTTGAACTGCTTGTCTGTTAGTTGAGTATAGCAACATAAGGATTTCTACAAATGACGGCAACCGAAGCGACGACTACGCGACGCCGACGTGACGGGTGCAACGAGGGAATGGGTTTCGGGTGCTTCTGCTGCTTGATGGGGGTGTGACTTTTTAGGATCGGATAGTCATTATCGTTTTGTGTTTTGGGTGGCTTTTAAATTGCGATGGCAAGCGATAGACGATGGTGTGTACTTGAGCTACAAAAAAACATTCTTTGTGCAAGGATTTTATGTAGAACATAATACCTTAATCAATGACTCAATGGATATAGTTACGAGAAGGTCGCGTCGGTCGGTCGGTCGGTCGGTCGGTCGGTCGGTTGGTGGGGTGCACTTTCAAAATCAACGCAATGTTTCTGCTTTATCAATGGCTGTATGAAATGTAAGCAGACCTGTGTTTCCTTTGCGTCGTCGGTCTTAAGAAAATTTCAAATGAAAAATAATTTCTTTGAATAAAATAGGAACGGGAAAACATATTAACAAACACACAAACACAGCTGGGACTTTGATAAGGGAAGGGTGAGTGTGCTGAAGGTTTGTATGAAGTTATATAGGTGTTTAGGGCATATCTTGTGTCTTAGCAAATTTACCCTTATACTTACATTCGTGTTGCGATCCATAAGGATACCTAATTTGCTTTAATTTGCAATGCAAATTTATTTAATTTTTCTTTGAGAAGAAGAAAACGTATATTTTTATTTTTGCTTTGCTTTGCCAAATGGTCTTTTCACTCTCATCATTTTGTTGAAGGCAACAGCAGAGTGACTTAATGATCAAATTTGTTTTGGCCACGAAAAGAGGGTTAATGCGATATATTGTAGATATATAAGATATCGTTTATGTGTGTTTTTGGATACTTGTCATGTTAACAGCATATTTATGTATATATTTCCAAAAGTAAGAAAACAAGTGTGATGGGGATTTAAGATATGGGGTACCTACCTCAAGAAATGCCAAACCAGCTGAGGATCGATTGGAAATAAATCGAGAAGATTTTATTATAATGTAGGTAGGTACCTACTTACCTATCCTGGTGTAACAGTGCGTAAACGGATTGTTGCATGAGGATAAACATACATACATATACACTTTACTCATATATATAAATAAATTGCCTGTCTATTATGTTAGCTATTAATTTTATTTAAAAGGTTCATTTATAAATTCCAACAAACAAAAAAGACAACATACCATACCTGCGAATGGATACGAGGATATACCATACCTCTATGAAGCTTTTAGCCTTCATTTATATAATTTCAGAAAATGAAAGAAATATCTTTTATAGATGCTCTGTGTTTATTTGAATGAATTTAGCCTAGAGGTGAAGAGAGTGGAGTAGGTTGGTATACCTATACAATTTGTTGGAGAGTAATGGGTGGGTATACATAAGTATTTGATGGGTAAAGAATGGAATGCTTTATTGCTTCGTGATGGCTATAGATTTGCAAAGGTGTTAGCAAATTGATTATACCTACTCTAGCAGGTGTTCTTATTTATTATTGTTATTATTTTTTTTTGTCTGCGTTCTACGAGAAATTTTGTATTCTTAAAAGTGTTTTTATATTCAAATTTACTTTTTTTTTTAGGTCGAATATTTGGGAATTTTATAAGGTAACAACAACTTAAGTGATGTACTAGGTATAGGGACCAGCAAGCTATAAGGCTCGAGTGATATCTATTCCGGATTATATCTATTCTGAGTTATACCCATCTTTAAGAGGTGTCTAGTCTTTCTTGTATGTTTGTTTTAATTTTAAGCAGAGGAAAAGGCTTGCTACAGGCAGTGCCCCTGAAAAGGAAAGAGAAATTTGTTTCTTTGGTGGCATAGGCTGGGATTTGATCCCAGATATCTGGAACGATAGTCTAACGCACTAAACATTATGCCATAAGGGAAAACACAATACAGGACCTAGAACCTAGTTTTGAACCAAATATTCAAGGACCCAATTCTCACTGAGCTGGCATATAATTACTATAAATGGCGCACAAAACTTAATTTGTATGAGAGAACTAAAACTGCATTTGTATATAAACTGAACCACTTTACCGAATTTAATGAAATTTTCAGACATAATAGACCTCTGGGGATTTTAGTAAACCATATGTGGGATATTCGCAAAAATAATGTGCCATCTTAAATGTCAGTAATTGGTCAAAAAACGTCAACTAGTTTCATAAATTGGTCGTCCACAGATAATTTTTAATCAATGGTTAAAGTTTTTCAGAGTCATCAGCGATTTTTAGCTGCTCATTTGTGGGATATTCGAAAAAAGTAAACCATCTGTGGGTCTTAGTGACCTCGAATTTGCAGAGAGAATATAAGATAAGCCGGTTAAAAACAGTTGATAAGCCGGTTATAAGCCTTCGATAAGCCGGTTAAAAGCCGTTGAAAAGATGGTTAGAAGCCGGTTAAAAGCCGGTTAGAAGCCGGTTAAAAGCCTTTGATAAGCCGTTTAAAATCCGTCGATAAGCCGGTTAAAAGGAGTTTATAAGCCGGTTAAGAGCGGTTGATAAGCTGCAGTAGACAAACCAAAGGAGCCCCAGTTCAAAGACGTAAGCTTCAAAGAAAAAACCCACCAAAAACGAGCCTGCAAAGCCGTTATTCAACAGAAACCGATCCAAGCGACTAGGAGTCAACAAAAGAAAGAAAGAAATCAAAATATTGATATTAGAGTCTTAATAAAGAAAGGCCTTTTAAATACGAAAGTTCTAGTGTTCCTCCTTTAGTTAAACCCTCAGTATACCTCAGCCTTATAACCGAAGGTACATCATAGCGCATTGGTAAAAAACAAAATAAAAACATTTTCAGCTCAATTTGGCGTAGGTAATATTTTTAGCAAATTAACTAAAGTTCACACACATTTTTCAACATTTTGATTTGGGGTTTCTATTTAAGGATTTTTTACTGGAGTTTTGGCCCAAATCTTTCGATAATATACCTACTGTAAGAAATATTCGAAATTAACACTTTCGGAAAATCAAATGTCTCCAGTACAGTTTTAAACGCCAAGCCGACTATAGTTCTCTTCCACTAGAATGGATTCCCTGATTAGCGGTCTTTCTCTACTGCATTGCGCACAGAGTGGTTCCATAGGGAAATTTTAGTTGCTCGACAGAGGGCTTTTCTACTTAATCGCCTTCTTGGCCAAAAACAAGCAGAAATTGGCGAGAGTTATTCTTTATTTTCTTTCAGAGCTGTTGGAACTGAAAACTCAGACTGAATCGGAAGCGGGGTCTATAGATAGCTATGAACTAACTTGATGTTATAGCTGGAAGTCTTTACTTTATGAAAGTAAGAATTAATATAACCTAAGGGGATAACCTCGAGATGTTTGTTGGGTTGTGGGTTCGAGCTCTACTCTAGGTAGTATTCTCTTCTTTATTATACCCTCAGCTTCAACTCGAAGCCAACCGAGGTATTTCATGAGATAATAGGCATCTTGTTCTCAATCCATTGTGCCAACAAAAAATCGTTCCTAACCTTTTATAAAGGGTGTTTTTTTTATACGTCTGGTTTTCAAGAAGAAATAAAACGCATATAATTTAATGTTATGGCCAAGAATTTGGCTTTATTATAAAGGTAAGGGTTTGTCATTATGTTTTAAAAATGATTTCGGGCAAGTGGCCGCCGCGGCTGGCTCGAATAAATTCCAGCCGAGAGGCCCAATTTTCGACAGCTCCAATTGTTGCGCGCGATGGCAGATGGACTGATGGACTCATTCGGGTCTTCTTCGATACTCTGCTCCACAGCAGCAATAGCGTAACGTGATGCGAAACCGATCCATGGTTGCTGGAATTTATGCGATTTTGCGATTATGTCGACCGAATATTGGACGCAGCGCGCCATCCGTCGCTCGAACCAAACCATTATTTTGGTAATAAATTTTCACGATTTGCAAACGTTGTGCAGGAGTTAGCCTATTTATTATGAAATGGCAAACCAAACTGAACATAAATCAAGTGACAGCTGTCAAAAAGACACACTCCGAAAAAAGTATTGCCAGATTAAAAACCACGCATCTAAAAAAACACCCTTTACATTCATTCTTATTTGTGCAATCTTGTGAGTATATGACGGACCTAACTCTGACTGTTATAATAGTGAAATTATAATTATTATACATATTTCAAAATCGAATATGAAGAAGAATATTTGTGTGAAACCATTTTAATAGAGGCGAATCAAGTAATATATGTACCTCCAGCGACATAACCCTTAATGACAAAAGTACAAAATCAACAAATCGCCCATACAATTAATTTATGTGCTATTATGTCAGCCCGCATGGTGTTGTTGTGTATTAATTAACCGTATCTAAGTATATTGTCCAATCCGAATCTCATAACTCACATGTGGTCATACCATATGGTATATATGCCTTCGCCTGAGTATTTAGCAGAGCGCCAGTTGTTGAAATAGCTTAGCGCTCATACGATGCATCTTATCTATTGCAAACATTGTAGGCGATTGGATTTTAATTAAAAAACAAATAAATCTCGAACACTCATGCATGATGCTGTTGATGATCACGAACACGATGTTGCTATACGTAGTGTAGCTCGGGCCATTGCTTATGGTCTTTTCTACTTTTTTTTTTCAACGATCCCGCCAATTTTCCTGCAACTAGATCACGATCACTTGGTCGAGTGTCGAGCGAGCATAAGGCATAACACCAATAGCCTAACAAGCTAGATGTCGGAATCGTTTTGGAATTTCATTATAGGAAAACCCAAATTTGCGTTGTTGAGAGATTTTTATTTTCCATTTCATGCACGCGTTCGTTTGCTAAGTAAACATGAAAATTTAGCACACATCATGCGTTATGGGCGCGCGTTGTTGGTTGAGGTAGTGGCTACAGGGGGATGAAATTAATTGAAGAAGGCGAATGGATTAGGGGTTATGATCGCTGCCGATCTTGGAGTGTAAATATTTGCAATAGATTTTCTTTATTTTTCTTTCGTTTTCGTTTTTTTGTTTTGTTTTGATTTTATTTGAGAGGAATTTCGGAAAAATTATGCGAACAGCATCAGCAGAGATGTTGACTCGACTGGAGATGTGGTGATCGAGATTACGTAAGCGATTAGATCTTCGTGGTTGTTGTTGTTGTTGTTGTTAGTTTTGAATTTTTATTTTTGCGTGGGGCAAATTTTGTGCGTATAACATCAACTTGGTGTGTGGAATGATAAATTAAGAGCAAATGAATAAAATATAATAGAAAAAAATGGAGCGAGTGTGATGTTGATATTATACATACCTACAATATAATTTTATTGTGCTTTGTATCTGTCAGATATCTAGTTTTTATTGGGTCAATTTTGTGTTTTTGTTTTAAAATATTTTATGAGTTATGAGAGTTATTTTTATAAAAATAATAATGAAATACGGTAATTCTATTAAATTCGGAAGTTTTAAATTTGAAAATAGTTGTATATGCAGAATTACTTTGCCTATACCTGAAGCTCCATCAAAATAAGTGGATAGCAAATAGATTGCATTTTGCATGAACTTGCTCTATACTATATACCCTAATAATGAAGTTGCATGTGGTTCAATAGTGTAATGATGTCCTTAACGAGAATATTTTGTGTTAAGAAAATGTTAAAATTACCTACATAATTCATCTATGCCGGCGGTGAGGAAACACTAATAACGTAAGCTTTCCCCTGTAATAAAGGGTGTTTTTTTAGACGTGTGGTTTTCAAGAAGAAATAAAACGCATATAATTTAATGTAATGCCCAAGAATTTAGCTTTTTTATAAAGATAAGGGTTTGCCATTATGTTTAAAAAATGATTTCAGGCAAGTGGGTGCCGCGGCTGGCTCGAATAAATTCGAGCCGCGAGGCCCAAGTTTTGACCACTTTTTGCAGCAATTGGGGCCGTATGTCAGCAATAACGCGCTGAATATTCTCTTCCAAGGCGTCAATTGTCTCGGGCTGATCTGCGTAGACAAGCAATTTCACATAACCCCACAAAAAGTAGTCCAGCGGTGTTAAATCGCACGATTTTGGAGGCCACGCCACACTCCCACGACGAGAGATAATGCACTCACCAAAAGTTTCCTTCAATAAATTGATTGTTTCATTTGCTGTATGGCATGTAGCTCCGTCTTGTTGGAACCAAAGGTCGTCCACATCAACATGCTCCAATTCAGGAATTAATCATGGCTCTATAGCGTTCCCCATTGACTGTAACATTATATATATTTATTAAAACGTGAATAAAAATAATAGGATCTAAGTGGCTGCCTTGGGGGACTCCGGAGGTACTTAAGAAGGGGTAAGAGGGCACTTATCTGAAACAAACATTGTAAATAAGGTTAGTCAGGTAAGAGAGGCCATTTCAAGAATATAGGTTCAAAGGCGAGGGTGGTCAATTTAAAAAGTATTAATCTGTGGGAAATTTTATTAAAGGCCTTTCTGAAATCAGTTGAGAGAGCATCGGGTTCCTTTCCGTTGTCTAAAGTTCAAAGGGTAAAGGATACAAATTCAACAAGGTTATTAGTTGTGGACCTACAATTAAGAAAGCCGTGCTGTCAAAGGCATATGAAAGAACTAAAGATTTCATACCAAATACCTTCAAAGATCTTAGGAATATGTGAAAGTTTGGCTATAGGCTGACAGTTTTCAACATCGCACTTAGGATCCTTTTTGTGTATTGGGGTTATAAGAGAAGTTGGGTATATCTGGGAAAATTCCCCTTTGAAAAGGGATATAACGATGATTTTTTAAATGGGAAAAGCCAACATCTCTATAAGAATTCAGAGGCTTCATTTTTGAAGAAGTATGGAAATGAAAATGATTCCCTCTGCCCAAAGAGCACACCAAACAGTGACTTTTTGAGGATATAACGGCGTCTCAACAATGGCTTGTGAATTATGATCACTCCAAATGCGACAATTTTGCTTATTAACGTACCTATTCTACCAAAAATGAGCTTCATCAAATATTGGACGCTGCGCGCGATGCTTCGCGCGAACAAAACCATTATTTTGGTAATAAATTTGCACGATTTGCAAACGTTGTTCATTAATAAGACTATTTATTATGAAATGACAAACCTAACTGAGCATAAATCAAGTGACAGCCTCAAAAAGACCAACTCCAAAAAAAGTCTTGCCAGATTGAAAAAAACACGCTTTACTTTTAGAACAGTTTTATTAGAAGCGTTGGGCGCTGTTGTCATTGTCGTTCATGGCGAGAAGAACAAACAGTATAAGCTGGTCCTACCGATGTTCACGTTTCATTCCAATTTTATTGACGGGATTGAATCACAACCAAGATTGAGAACATCGTGTGGTGTGGAACCAGCTTTATTTTGATTAAAACCTTGATTTTTTACACCAAACCAATACTTACACTAAAGCCTATAGAGAATAATTTCTACGAAAGGCAGCTACATATACTTTTTTTCAAAAATTTGAAATTGGATTTTTGTCATCAAATGTCAAATTTTGTATCGATAAATTTGTAAATATCTCGAAAGGGACAAAACAAATGCGAAAAAAAACAACATGACTGTTCAAATAAAACTTTGTGTTTCTGTCTCTACAACGACATTTTTTTTCGGAAATAAATCAATCAATTCAAATAAAAGATTCAAATTCATATCTTTCTATGTAGGTATATGAATTCCCCTATAACATCCTTTTTGCAGAGGGAAAAACAAAAACTATGCAGTAAATTCTTGTTTGACGTGATGTTATTTTCCCTGTGAACATCATAATTTTTTTCAATGCAGTTGGTTAAATGGAAATAAAATCGATGGAAATCTATTAATATTCATAAGTCCGTAGATACATTTTTTTGTCAAACATCTGCAACAAAATAAAATAAAATAAAACTTATCTAATGTCATGCCGAGCCCATCGGCAATAAAATCAGTGCATATACGCATACATACCCCAACACCGACAATAACTGTATAGGTATTTCCTGCTATTGAAAAATTTCACTCACAAAAATGCAAATTTATCTCGTTGCATTAACAAAAAAAAAACACACACACACACACAAAAGCTCGACCACCTGCAGTGCCGGCAAAGCACAGTGTGTGTCCTCCATCATCATACTCATCAATATGTGTATAGACGTACCTATACATAAAAGCAGAGACACACACCCGTTTATTTAGGTCTCTGGGGTAACTGCCGCCGAACAACGGAGGGCCTAGCCTAGCCTAGCCTAGGTCCCATTAGTTGTCATCATTGTCTGCTTTGTCAACGAGTTCGCATAATTTATCCTCAAATTTGTTCAAACGACATTTTTTACCATTTGATTCCCCAAACAATAGGTCGCTCCCCACAATGTCACACACGGGAGACCCTCTATATGTCACCGCAATGAAAATGAAAACAAAATTATATAAAATTAAGTTTAATTTAAATTTTTTATATTTTTTATTTATGAGAAGCAGGTGAGTTGAGAAAAAAAAAAAAGAAAAAAAAAAATCATAAGTGCTGAGGCTTGACTATGAAAAGAACAAAAAACAAAACGGAATGCACCCACAGCCACAGAAGGCAATTCGCACGTTTTATCCGCACTGCACAGTTAAAATTAAATTGAATAATTACCTAATTGCTATAGGTACTTCGTCGTCGTTGTCGCTGTCGTTGGCATTGTTGTTGTCGTTTGGCGTCTTTAGCGTTGACGTTGTCTATACTGCTGCGTATAGACGGCGGGCGCTGCGCAGCGCTGTTGGGTGAACCCTACCTCACCACATCTCTCACAACCTCTTAAATCTCTTCCATTCATGATAATGGCGCACATTTTATACTCACATGCGGATTTTCTTTCGCAGCGGGAGAATTAAATCCAATTTGCTGTTTGTATTTTCCAATGGAATTTTCTTCTTTGACAAACTAGTGACACCACCACACACGTTCGTTCGCATTGTTAAAGTAGAACAGCCTCCTCCTATTCTCTTTCTTTTTTTAAATTGTTTTTGCTACTGCTACCATCATGAAGCCTATAATGAGGCAGATACTGTTATGGGGAGCTATATCCTATAGTTAAACGTATCACCGTCACTGGAATTGAGTGTAGGCGTAGCGTGAACTTGTTTTCGTGCGAGTTAAAGGAGAAACAAAAAATGTGTCATCCGATTGTAAATTATTTTCGTGTGAAAATGTTCCGGTTTCTTGGTGTTTTGTGGTGCATAGATTTTGTTTACCAAAGACACAAGCCTTGCGGGCATGACAAAAGCTTTATCTCGTATTAATGGCTCTGTTGGTATAAAAAAGAGGTTAGTTAGTAAACTAAAATAATTGTTAGAGGAGAATTAAACGGTTTCTTATAGCTAAATGTGTTATATTGCGGGTTAGAGATAATTATATAATAATTATATATGATAGAAACTTAAAGTCCTTGAAATTAAGATAGAAAGCTGATATAGTTGGAAATGGAGCTTGACTCATTGATTGGAAAATCACGGCATTATTTAAAAAAAATACTTAAGTGATTTTGCTTAACCATGAAGTTCGAACTTAAAGATGATTCTAATTGCATAAAAGAATGTTATTGACTTAAATAGAGAATTTTTAAATATTTAAATGGCGCCCAACGTAAAAACCCGAATTAAATAAATTTTCTTTTAAATAAAACTGGCTTGAAATGTTATTACATACCTGATTCTTAAGTCAAAAACATATTTATTATTATTATATTTATTAATGTAAATGCTCAACTAACAATTTTACTTCTATATTCATCTAGAGAAGCTTCTTATTACTATTTATCACACATATACATATAAGCTTGTTATAATACTAGAAAGAGTTAAAAGGGCGCCGTTTTTTCACTCCTATTACTCCTTTATGGAGTAAATTTTGTTACTCCGAGAAATACACTCATAAGTTATGCTATAGAGGTACTATAGGATAATATATTACCATTACAAGAATAGGAGAATGTTTGGTTTATTGCAGCGTTTGCTTCGATGGTAGATATGAGGAGAAGATTCACTGTAACAAGTATATAATGTTTTTAGGAAAATGTAGAAAATGAAAAAAAATTATTTTGTACATATTATTTTTGTTTTCATATTTTTCACATGTTCTTACAGCTTTTTCCACATTATTATTATATTAGTATATAATATTGTTTATCAATTATTCACACAGGTCATTGATCCTTTTTTTCGAACTGTTTACAGTCTATTTTAAGACTTTTATATGTTCCAGTTTTTTTAAGTTTTCGCCACAATTTCATGACAACTGATATCTTTACGTAGTTACTCTTACTTATATGTTTGAATTTGGACAGTTTTATAGAAATGCCACATGAACTATATTCTTATAATTATAACAATCCGACGGAAAAATTCAAGTGTGATTATAGTGTCTTTGCTAAAACTCTTTCAATAATCCTTCTTTACAGATATCTTATACAAATGCCATATACATTCGCAGATTTATGCATCTTAACATTGATTATACAAGCGATATAGGTATTAAGACTTTATTTCATTTTACAGTATGGATATAGTGTGATTATAGAAAAACTGACTTATTGTTCCTATAACAATAATACAAGTAGCTCCAAAGAATATCTTAGCGATGAATTATATCATGTTTAACTCCTATAACTTCTTGACTTCCAGCCAGAATGGTTATAAAAGCACTATAGCTACAAGGAAGCAATTTTGTTAGTTCGGTGGCTACCAATATAGAGATGATATTTGCCATATTGATGTTTATTCAATATTATTGCAAGTTTTTCATCATAAGCTTTGAATTTTTATTGTTTAATTTATATCGAAATTGGCTTATAATTGAAAAAAAAATGGCGCCCAATGTGAGTAATTTTGCTTGATTTCGTTATAAAATTTTTATTATTAAATTTATATCGAAATTGGCTTGTAATTGAAAAAAAATATGGCGCCCAATGTGAGTAATTGACACGTATGTGGAACATTTGATTTATCCGATTTACTTAGCAAATTATCTCAAAACCGTTTGTCTGCTCAATGATTCAGCATTTAATTTTTTTTTTATTACAGAAAATAATCATTAATCAGATTTAATCATTTGATATTTGATTTAACATTAAGCAACAAAAAAAAAAAATCATATTGAACATTTTAAAATATAATTGATGATTACTGCGCTGAAAAATAGTGGAAAATATTAAACGCATTGTTTTCTTTTTTTATATAACGTTTTTTATTTGCTTTGTTTCTGGCTCGCCAGTATAAAGCTTATTTTATCCTTTATATAAATTATATTTTTTTGTTTGCATGAATTTTGCAAACAAAGTAATAAATAAAATTAAACTATGCATATAAACCACATCCTTCCATACAAATTACATTTATCCTAATAGCTGGGAGTTATTAAAGGGTATGGTATTGGTGTTGTGAAATTATTGACAAAAATCCAAACTAAAAAATCAACATTAAATAGAAAAAAAAATATTAAATAAAAGCCTAATTTTCAAATTTAAAAGAATAGGCTATAAGTTGACCTCATTCACCTGACTGGTATAAAACTTAAAAAAAAAAACCTGAATGCCTGCTTTACAAGAACTTCAAAAAATTAAAACCTTGCTCATGTATGTTATTTTACTTTGTCAAGTGAAGCTTTCTATTAAATAGTAAAGAATTTCACTTTTTTTAATGATTTCATCCTCCGATTGGTATACACATTTATAATACTAATGCTCCTGACTGGTATAAAACTAACTACCTGTTTCGCAAATCACAACTGTCAAAAAAACTCGCACATATTGTTTTTCCCGTTACCTAAGTTCGCTTAATTAACCTGACTGGTATAAAACTTGTGCCTGACTGTCTGCTTTACAAGATGTGTACAAAATAAAACTTTGCTCATGTTAAATGTTCCATATGTTTATGTCAAATGAAGCTATCTAGTGAACAGTATAACGAATTTCACTTATTTTAATGCACTTATTCTCTGATTGGTATAAATACTCCTATACTCATAGTAATGACTGGTATAAAACTGACTCTTTCACAAGTGTTTTTATTTCCTTTGTCAAGTGTAGCTATCATAGACCAACTACACATATTTATCGTTTGATTGGTATAAACTCTTCTAGCTCCTATAGTCAATAGGTAATTTATAGTTATGAAACACATTTTAACCAAAAAAACGAAAAAAACTAAAATCAAGAACCAAATACTTTGCATAATAATTAATTTAGATACTATGTAGAAGCTATATTGTGTAACCAAATGCAATGGCACGTGTAATGTCGTTATACATGCACTTTCATTATATTTGTATAAATTTAAATATTTATTTCTGTTTAGCAATCTAATTCGATAAAATTCGCTGCGGTTGTATCGTGTATTGCATGCTCAAACATATTCTCTTATCGCATCCATCCTGCATACATAACACATAAATAAAATATTTTGAATAATTAAATCTCATTCCGCAGCTTCCTTTTAGCTCTGCAATTATTGCCTCCAGCCACATTGCCAGCTTGGTGTTGCCACAGAATGTTTACACACATGCTTATAATATATACAAACATACCTACTATTTATATTTTTTTATAACCCATAGTATGAACAAAATAACGTGAACATAGTTTTGATTTTAAATTAATTTATTATCAATAGAATTTTCGCATAGATAAAGACTCGCACACACACACACACGCAGAAACAAAACCAAAAGTTTATTTTGTAAATGAAAATATGTATATGTATTATGAGAGCTGAATTCCGAGATTGAATTAAAATTTTAATGAAAAATAAGCAAAAGCACGCACTCGTTTTGATGTGGTGTTGCATTGAATTTTCCCTTCAAACCAAATAATTTATCCAACACACGAAATTCACATTTTTATTTTTTTTTTAAATAAAAAAAAAAATAATTAATTTAACTTTTAGTATAAGTATATTGCACATTTTAAAAGAATAATGAAAACTAAAATTGGAAAAACAAAAGATACATACAGAGTGGAATTTTCCACAATTTGCTGATTAGGGCAAGTGTTTCTTGTCAAAAAAATGTAAAAAAATTACGATGGTAGTATCCCGTAGCGTAATGGGAACCGAAGGACTATAGGTATTGCTGGAAATCTGGGTTTGGTTCCCAGACTCGTCTACCTAAAAATAATAAAGTCAGCTATAAATCCTCCCAGAGTTTCATCCCTTTGGATGAATGAGTGCTTCCCTGGTGACCTGATTCGGCATAAAATTGTAGGTTCCTCCATTCCTGTAACCAAACAACATGCCCACAAAAATGTTTGAGAGTTCTAAGTCCGTAGGCCCTGGCTCTCAATCACGAGCTGTAGCACCACCAACATTTTTTTATTTTTATGTGTACCAATAAGCGGAGTTGACTGTAATTTTACACTCAAACTCAATTTCGTAATTAATTGCAATTAATTATTTCGGAAAAATTCATTCCCCTTACAACATTTCGGAAAAAAAACAAATTCGTGTATACAGTACATATTTGCTTTATACAGGCAAATTTCACGTGCGGTGGTTACTGTCCTAGTTGCGAAAAAAAAGGGAATAATTCAGAATGGGGTAAACCCGGTGATAGCTTTAATTTGACTTTATAATTCGCATAAAATACAAAAGCAAGATTATCAATGTTTGTATATATTTTTTTTTTTCGTTTAATTTTTAGCATCGTGAATTCTTTACAAAATTACGATAGGGAAATTTGTTTTGTTGTTGTTGTTAATATTTTGCGAAATAATTCTTTTTTTAATCGCATTAGCTATTGTTTGTATTACCCATCAGTATAGTGTTTCTGTATATGACTATACCGAATGAATGAGGGTTGTAGAATTATTTAGAAATGGCTGGGCTTATTTAATATATAAAGGGTGTTTTTTTAGACGTGTGGTTTTCAAGAAGAAATAAAAAGCATATACATTAATGTTTGTAACGGCGTCTAAACAATGGCTTGAGAATTATCTACACTCCAAATGCGGTAGTTTTGCTCATTGACGTAGCCATTCATCCAAAAATGAGCTTCATCGCTGAAAACAAATTTTCTTGTGAAAATCGAGATCAAAAACGATCTCGTTTCGAGCCCATTTTGTATTATTAGCGTTCGTTGTTCATAAGAAAGTCTATTCATTATAAAATGGCAAACTAAACTCAGCATAAATCAACTGTCAAAAAGACCAACTCCAAAAAAAGTATTGCCAGATTGAAACCCACATGTCAAAAAAAAACACCCGTTTTATATGACTTAAACATTTTATTCAAGTGAAATTCAATTAAGATAATTTAATGCCAAAAAGGTTTTTTTTTTTTATAAATATAGCATTTTTATGTACCTGTATAGCATTGGGGTGCGTATTTCATCGATATATAGAGCGAATGAAAATTATGACACACGCGTTTCGTGGATGGAATATAGAATAAAGTTGAGCTGTTAAATATTTGCATTGAAAAATTCACTTTTTTATTTACTCTCGGTATTTTTCAGTACAAAAAAAAATCTCGTCTGGGAAGCCTTACAATTGTTGTTTTACAATCAATCATTCATAATTATAATTAAATGGCGCCCAATGCGAGAACTTACAAATAATAATAAAAACTAATAAGAACGTGGCTGCTTTTTTTCAAATTGTTTTAAATTGGATATTACTTACATTTTGCACCCAAAAAAAAAAAATTAAATGGCGCCCAATTTACTGACGTTTAATATTTCTAAATTTAAATTTTCTTGAAACAAATAGACTTGAAGTGTACAGTTTTATATCTTTTTTTTTTATTTTTATTTTTTAATTTTAAAACACCTAATTACATATTTCGAAACACAATAAAGCATATTTTTTGTATTTATTATTTTGTACAAATTGTTGTTTTTAAACTGCATTATTAATAATTAAAAAATAAAATGGCGCCCAATGTGAGGATTTAGGTAAAAATTTAGTTCTAAAAACCAGTGGGATTATTGTGAAACTGTAAGCTTATTCAGATATCCGATATGGTTAGATATTTTATCAAAGTTTATTGGTTTTGCTTGTTTAATATTAAATCTCATTTTGTTCATCAAAGCTACTAAATAAAGTTGCATCCCTTAGGCAGCGTTGGTCTCTGTCGCTTGTAAAATATATATACAAACAAAAAAGAATGGCGCCCAATGTGAGTGATTTTGCATTTTTCTTTCTGTCTCCGCTCAGCAATACATATTTTGGAAATACAAAATATTCACCATACTTAGAACTCAAGCGTATCTACCATCGCCAACAAAATTAGTAAATTTGAAAGAAGTGACCTTAAAGCAAGCTGAAACTTAGGGCCAGTATAACAGTCAGAAAAGTGACACTTAAGTGGGGAATGTGAAAGATTAATTCCCAATATCACAGCGCACTGTTACCTGAATAAGTGGCACTTAAGTCTCCGATATTGGTGACTTAAGTCCCACTTACGCTGGCTATGAAATTAAGCTTAAATTCCTCATATGGGAAACTTAAGTGCCACTTATTCCGGTAAGTGTCGACTGTGAAACTGGCCCTTACAATCAAAGGCTTATCATAAGTGTGTTTGAACACAATTCCTTCAAGATATTTGTCTATTTTTTGTATACTGCATGAGATGAGCTCTTATTGATGGGTAGGTACCAATTTTTTATTTAAAAATTTGTTTTATGAAAGAATTTTCCAAACAACTTTTTACATCAGGGCCGATATCCAAAACTAACCATATTTACCTCCTTTATTTTTTTTTTTTTCTTTCAATGACCTATACTATCGATACTCAATCATTTCAACATTCACATTCAAACATTTCCCTCTCTAGTATATAATAAATTGCGTGTGGTTAATCAATTATTGAATTGACATATCAGCCTTGATGTGACTATACCACAACATTAATAAAACTTCACATATAATACGTCCGGTCCATAATGTGTTCTAATTAATATTCATAATCCAAATATAATTAAATTTCAATAATCTGTCAGTATTGAGAAGAAGAAACAATATTTGAAACATCACGTCATGCTGTTTGTTGTTGTTAAATCTATTCATGCCCTCGGAAATAGTCATGAAACATCGCAGTTCGATTTCTTTCTTCATACAAAATAAATCAAAGAAAATTAAATAAAAAAAAAAAAAATGTACAAAATCAAATCTCAACATACATATGTAGATATAGAATTTTTAATTCCAAAAATAAAATCCGATTAATACGTTCTCCTTGCCGGTTCAGCTCTCCTCTGCTTCATTTGACTTTACCCCCAACCCCCATATCCAAAACAAATGCGTTCATATAAATTTTTATTCAAGTCCCATCAAGCGATGAGATGAGTTGAGTTGAGTTGAGATGAGATGAGTAAAATATCTTCTCATCTTCGTTCGAGATTCGATTGAATAAAAGCTTTTGTGGATGAACTTCTCCTCTTTTATACGATTACGAAAAAAATAGGTACTTACCTAGCTTTCTGTGTGCACTTGATTCGTTTTCCAAAATAAACATGATTTTATGTAGTTTTTTTCAAACTTGAATAGCTACGAATATTTGTATTTTTGTATTTTTCTTCCGCTGCAGATACTTTCTATGCAATTTTAGTTCTACTGTGCTACTTGTGTACCAAGATAGTTTTACTAAGAATATGTGTTTGTGTGTGATTTTTTTTTTTTTTTTTTTTTTTTTACAAGCTGAAGCGATTATTTATCGAAAAGAGTATTGTAGCGCAGATAAAGTGAGATACATCTCCCTTTCTTCCCGATATTTCCTTTCAAATAAAGACATCAACCGAACAGGAATATAAATAAAATACAAAAAAAAATAAATCTGCTTTTGAATGCAATGCCAAGAGTGAAAGAAAAGGATATGACTCCCGATGAATAGAAGACGGGAAAGAGACTCGACAGGAAAAAAAAATATTGTATCTGCATTTCTTTTCACACAAACAAACATTCAGTTAAATAAAAAAAAAAAAGTACAAAACAAATACATATATAGAGATGCCAGTGATGCAGATACACCCTGTAGAAATGCATTGTATTTGATGGAATGCTAAATGTGGGGGGCGCGCGGGAGGTGTGGCGATGCAAAGGAGAGGTCATACGCGCCAGACAAGCGGAAGAGAATAAATTTATGTCGATAATATCCATGAGAAAGCTTTCCTGCTGCATGCAAATATGTGAATTGCGTTTATGGGTAGCTCAGCTGGGATGAAATGATGATATTCCATGCATGCATGAAGATACATTTTTAACTGAATGACTCCCTTGCTGATGATATGACTATGACTATGACGATGGGTGATGATGATGATGATTCTGATGATGATGATGATTCTTATGTGCGCTTCATCCGATCTAGCACACGGATACGCTTCTGTATTTCATTGAACTATTTTTTTTTTTTTTTTTTTTTTTTTTTTTTTTGTATTTGTTGAATGCGTTTCATATTTTTTTTTTTTTTTCTGATGGATACTTTTGTATCTTTTATATTTAACATCGACGCTATTGACATATTTCGATTCTATTTATTATTCGATGAGAATGACACATACAGTTATGATTAAAGGTATGGAGGTGTACAACATCAAGCCTTTGGATAAAATTTCACAACCTAGATACTTTTGCATAAATAATATTTGTTTTACTTTTGTTTTTTGTTTTTTTTTTTTTTTTTTTTTTTTTTTTGTAACTCTCAGAAACACTTTTGAAATGAAACTGATTTTCTTTTGTATTATTTTGTTTTTGTTGTTGTTGTTTTTCCATATTTGTTGTTTGTTTTGAGTCAAGAGCTTTAATATTATTGTGAGTGATATGAGTTGATAATACAAATTAAAAAACAACAGTTACTATATGTACACCTATAGCTTAATGAACGACAGGTGTTGGCATTTCCTCTGATGGCTAAGCCTTGTTTTAAAATACAAAAACGGTAGATACAGACACGTTTAAGAAGCATTTATGTGATTTTATTTCAAATAAAGTTTGCAAGTCGTTTTCGAAAGTTATAAGGTTTATTGTATAATGAACGTGGAAGACGTGGAGGTAGTGCCCAGCAAGCTAAACATATTGTTAGGATCCATAAGCAATACCAAGTGCAAATCAAAGAATATGCCTACGTTTAGTTGCATCGATAAAATTGATCGAGAAACGCTGAAAAATGAAACAAATCTCAGTTGATTTGTTTCAATTTTTATCGTTTTGTCGACTTATTTTATCGATTCGAAAGTTCAAGAACGGAGGTACATTCGGGTCTTCTTCGATATTCTGCTCCACAGCAACAATAGCGTCTTCGGTGCGCCACTGTATGGCGTCTCTGAGGATGCGCATTATCCACTAGAATAAACGTGGTGCGAAACCGATCCATGGTTTCTCGAATTTATGCGATTATGTCGACCGAATATTAGACACAGAGCGCGATGCGTTGCGTGAACCAAACCATTATTTTGGTAATAAATTTGCACGATTTGCAAACGTTGTTCAGGAGTAAGTCTATAAATTATGAAATGGCAAACTAAACTGAGCATAAATCAAGTAACAGCAGTGAAAAAGACCAACTCCGAAAAAAGGATTGCCAGATTGAAAACCACACGTCTAAAAAAAACACCCTTTAGAAAAGGTACAGAAGGCTTTAAGTCGTATCAAAGCTAATTAAAGTTAACAACTTTATATATCAAGTTATTCATGAAATTATTATAAATTCAATTTTTGAAGGATAGTCCCAATGGAGTATGCGCAGGTTTCCAATCAGGAGGGGCGTGAGACAAACTCACATTTCATTTTATTTTGTATTTAACAAGTATTCGGTCAGTCCAAAATTTCCAGGACTAATGAAGATGCATATGGCACCTTTAATAATAATTAATACAAACCATTTTAGTTAAAGCAAATATTCAAAAGAAACAATGAGCCAAAATTGTATTACATTTCCACATTTAAGCCTGCTGTGTCGAGTGCTAACAGGAGCCTAGTACCTGCTGAATAGTGCCACCAAGGGTGTAGTACCTGCTGATCTACCAGATCGAAAGCCTGCTCTGTCGAGTGCCACCAGGAGCCTAGTACCTGCTGAATAGTGCCACCAAGGGTGTAGTACCTGCTGATCTACCAGATCGAAAGCCTGCTCTGTCGAGTGCCACCAGGAGCCTAGTACCTGCTGAATAGTGCCACCAGGGGTGTAGTACCTGCTGATCTACCAGAGCGTAAGCCTGCTGTGTCGAGTGCTAACAGGAGCCTAGTACCTGCTGAATAGTGCCACCAAGGGTGTAGTACCTGTTGATCTACCAGATCGAAAGCCTGCTCTGTCGAGTGCCACCAGGAGCCTAGTACCTGCTGAATAGTGCAACCAGGGACATAATACCTGCTGATCTACCATCAGGGCGTAAGCCTGCTGTGTTGAGTCTCACCAGGGGCGTAGTTCCTGCAGACTCTTTTTCAGATTTCAAAGGGAAAGATAGCCAGGTTACCCAATACTGGTAAAAGGAGAACCGAAATCCAGAAACAAGAACGAGATCTAGGAACGTGAATCACCAGATACCCTTTACCAGGATACCCGTAAACACGATTGAGTGCATCACTGCGCTGTCTGACCCGAATTAAAACTACCAGCCTAAAGACCATCCGTAAAATATATTATAATTTGTTATAAAAGTCTTAGAGTTGTTTAAAGAAACATAGATTTTGATGATAGGTTTTGAAGACCTTTTGGCCTCTGAAGTTTCGTGTTTTCTTCAGGACAACCCTAGCGCGAGACTTGCGAGCAAAACCTCGGCTGGAAAGTAAAAAGCACCCCAAAAGTTTAAGTGTTTGATTTTTTAACCTTAAACTCTCAATTATTCCGTGGGTTAGAATTTTGATCGGAGGATGAACCACGTTTATAAACAGCAACTGGCGCCTCATTTGGCGCTTTAACAGACCAACTTGTTCAAATAACATCGAATATCGTTTAATTTCTTAAGCGACGCAACTAAGCGGGTTTTAGCTAATTGAATCTCAGAAACTTTTTTTTATAAGAAACGAAAATTTTGGCATTTTGGAGTTTCTTATAAGCGTCATTTACTGTAGCATAATTCGAAACTTATACTATTGAATTTTTGTTTTATGAAATTTTTAAGCAAATTTTGGCATTCCACCCATTTAAATCAATTTGAGGAGAACAGACAACAACAATACATAATTTTCTTCCTTTATGCAAACAAATTTAACTTAAAAAAAAAATATTTTCTCGAAACTCGGTATTCAAAATTCATATTTCCCCTTGGAGCAAAGTAGGTATATTAAATAAAATTTAATTATTCTGGCAATGTGAAAAAGTATGGTGATTAAAGAGAAAAATATGCTTTGCAAATATTTCTATAACCTCAGGTATCTACTTATTCTTTTTTTTTTTTTTAGATAAATATAACCTCTCAGGCATACTCATCATCAATAAAATTTCTTGAGCCTTTTCATGTTGAGAATATTTATTACAAATTGAACATTAAAATGCATACCGCGTGTGGAAATGGAAATGTATGTGAACGTGTATAATATAGACAAGAATTTTTTTTTAGAAAACCCATAGACAAAGAATAAATCGTGAAAAATGTGTTTTTGTATAGGCACAGAGAAGAATAGAAAGCAAATTAATAATATTTTATTTTTTTTTTTTTATTGAAAATCATTTTCATTTCCGTTTAGGGGGAATTTGAAATAATATATGTGTTTCTATGTTTAGGTTGTATGTATATATGTTGTGCTCATTAGATATTCAATTTTATAAAATAATCATATACTAAATTATGTTTTTGTTCTCTTTTCATTTCAGGTAAATACCATTTATTGGCTATGGATGAGGAATCGTGGTTTGTATAATACAGGGTCATTCATTTTGTGGTTTCAAGTTAGTAGCGTTGGAATTTGACACCTGTTAAACTCATTTGTCATTTAAAGTGTCATAATATGAGTTTAATTTTTGCCATTTACGATAATGGATCACTTAGCAATCGAACAACGCTTTAAATTTATCAAAAGGTTCTACAAAATTGGTGATTCAAACGAAGCCATTTTCGCGCATGACGCGATGCTTATGGTCGTCATAATCGACCAACTACGCAAGAAATGGGTAAAATTGTGAAGAAATTTAAAGAGAGTTGAAACGTTACTGATGTCGTTAGTCATGTGCATCATCGTAATGCACGCTCAATCGAAAATATTGCTGTTGCAAGTGCAAGTGTTGCTGATGCTCCGAACTTATCGATTTCCCGGCGTTCGCAGCAATCCGTCGAATGATAACCGATTTTTTTTTTGACTGGTGATTGAATATCATGACTTGGATGATATGTGGTTCCAACAAGACGGTTCAATAAGCCACACAACACTACCAATTATGGCCTTATTGCGTGAGACAGTTTTCTGGTCGCCTACCACCAGAAATGTGCGAAAAAGTGGTTAAAAATTACCTCAAAAGAGGTTCGCAAGCTGCTAAATTTAACCGTTTCACACTCCCTGTACTGCCTGGCCTCTGTCATTCAACTGAAAATCCTTGTATTATCCTTACAAACCATTTAAAATTCAAATCCAATCTAAACCACATTCCCTGAAACATTTCAGGTAATTTGACTGATCCAAAAGATTTATTTCATGTCGAATACACATACCTTCCTATACAACCTATACAATTGCTCTTCTTTATCTGATGTTCCTGATGTTGTTATTTCCGCATGTGTGTGCGGCAATCTTGGAGGGTATTTTTGTTTATCCCGTATCGTTTGATTCCGATATTTATGTTGTTGTTACTTATTCTTATACCAACTTAGTATACTTGGTGTCATTAGCCTCATAGCATTCAGCATAGGTAGGGTAGGTTTAACCATGTATCAAAACAGGTATTGCTCCTAAATCAACACCGGAACAACAACCATATATACGACCGACACGCCGCCGACGTGATTTAAGTTAATCCACAATTTGTAGTACCAGGGTATATGAGTATCTATACATATAGACAAACCTACATCCTAGATGACAATATCAGAGATAACGTTGTATGATATCCTTTGGGTTTGTTTTTGCTTTTGGGTGTTTTGTTTTGTTAGTCAATTGTCTTGCATGTATTTTATTTTAACTGTTTTTGCTACCGGGTGTAGGTGTATTACTAAATACAATATTGTTCGGTGTCTATGGTCTGGGATAGGATATTGTGTTAAGGAGGACAACCTGGTACTGAGTGCTAAATGTTTCGATACAAATTTTGATTAATAAAGATCTAGGAGTCATTGATTAATGCAATGTGTACCTTTTCTTAAAAATCAATATAATTTACACAATTTAGTAGCACACCTACCAATTAAGAAGTTATACATAAAGGGTGTTTTGTTAGAGGTATAGAACTTTGAAATGGAATAAGACAAAGATGATTTTTTTCAAATTTACATACAATTTACTTTATTCGAAAGATAATCTTCTGGCATTATAATTTAAATATGATTTCTGGCATATGACCGCCACCGCTGGCTCGGACGTAGTCTAATCTGGAGGTCCAATTTTCGATGACTTTTTCCAACATTATTTGTGGCTGTATATTGGCAATAACGCGGCGAATGTTGTCCTCCAAGTGGTCAATCGTTTCGGGCTTATCGGCTTAGACTAGCGACTTCACATATCCTCAGAGAAAAAAAAATTATAAGCGGCATTAAATCGCACGATCTTAGAGGCCAATTCACGGGTCCGTAACGTGAAACTATGCGGTTACCAAGCGATTCCTTCAATAAATCAATTGTGGCACGAGCTGTGTGACATGTTGCGCCATCTTTTTGAAACCACAGCTCCTGCACATCATGGTTGTTCAATTGATGAACGAAAAAATCAATAATCATGGCTCTATACCGGTCACCATTGAGTGTAACGTTCTGGCTAGCATCGTTTTTAAAGAAGTACGGACCAATCATTCAACCAAACCATAAATCACACCAAACAGTCAGTTTTTTGTGCATGAAACGGTGTCTCGACATACACTTGAGGATTATCATCACTCCAATTCCAGCAGCTTTATTTGTTGACGTTTTATTGACGTATCCATTCAACCAAAAGTGAGCTTCATCGCTAAACCAAATTCGCTTATGAAAATTAAGATCAAACGGCAATCTTGTTTTAGGCCCATTTGGGCACAATTTGGAAGAGTTGTTAAGGCGTCAGTCTATATTCATGTTGAAATGCCAAACCAAACTGCATATTAATCACTTGACAGCTGACAAAATGGCCGCCAGTTAAAATAGTGTTGCCAACTTAATGTTCTAAACCTCTAAAAAAAACCCCCGTTACTTACATTTTAATAAAAAAAAATCTTAAAGCAATTACCAAAACCCTTTAAAGATTTTACATTCATTACCAACTCACATATCAGCACTCAAATTTAATCCACATGTTTTGTAAATAAAATACAAAATTAACCAAAACAAAATGTCTGTTGGTAGATATACATTAATATCTCTCAAAAAAGATAAGCAACAATGTTTTTTTTCAGATGAGCTTCGAAATAAAAAAAAAACAAAAAAAAAACAGAATTATAACATAACGCACATTAAAATAATAAAAACAAAAATGCATTTCAACCGGAAACAGTGAAGTAGCGCGCGCTCTCTTCCAAAACACATTTTTTTCTCTCCCTTATCATCAGAGCCTTGACATAGTGCTATGCACTCTGGAGTTGATATAATTTCTGATAGTTTATTTTATTTTATTTTTTTTATAATTGCCTTGCAGATAAGAAAAACAAAACTCAGAAAAAGGAAGAAAAAAAAAAACAGAAAGGAAATTTTTTACCCTCGCAGGACTGCCGCTGATATAAATAAAAAAAATTCAGTAAATGTATTCCACAGGGATGATAAAATTCTCACCATTTGAAAATGATAAAGTATCGATATTTCGTATCGAAACTCGCTTGTTGCCAGTCTATACATTTCATCGATAATCTTTTGCAGTGACCGCCAGGGGGAGGATTAAAGATAATTTTAGAAAGAAAATGATATTGTTTTCGGGCTTACGAAACTCACCACCACAAACTGGAAGCCGAAGATAGAAGAAAGATAAATTTTTGCTTCCGCTATACTTATCCTTTGCATTGAGCAATGTTCCATTCAAAAGCGAGTTATCCAAAAAAGAATAAGCTTGGAGAAGGCTAGGAATGAATTTCTGGAAAATGTGTCTTTGGACTTAAGGAGATACAAAGCTCTATAGAGATGATGAAATATGCCTTTGGGAGCAATGTGGACAATTTCAAATACCATTGATCTAAATGTGCATTTTGGTATAGTAATAACTATCCAATTTGACTCTTGGGTCCTGTTGCATATTGATGCAACATATTATATGCAGATGCAGGTGGATGAGTGTATTCCGGGAAATACGGTTGCGTAAAATAAAGAATGTTGTCAGAAGTTCTGCTTAGTCATATTTCTTAGAACACACACATTTCCGGATCGAGAATTTTGTCTGGGAGAAAGAGCTGGTGATAGGGTGAACAATGTAAAGGGTGTTTTTGCAGACGTGTGGTTTTCAAGAAGAAATAAAACGCATATAATTTTATGTTATGGCCAAGAATTTAGCGTTATTATAAAGATAAAGGTTTGCCATTATGTTTTAAAAACAATTTCGGGCAAGTGGCCGCTGCGGCTGGCTCGAATAAATTCCAGCTGAGAGGCCCAATTTTCGACCACTTTTTGCAGCAATTGGGGCCGTATGTCACCAATAACGCGTCGAATATTCTCTTCCAAGGCATCAAGCGTCTCGGGCTTATCTGCGTAGACAAACGATTTCACATAACCCCGCAAAAAATAGTCCAGCGGTGTTAAATCGCACAATCTTGGAGGCCACGCCACAGGTCCACGACGACGAGAGATAATGCGCTTACCAAGAGTTTCCTTCAATAAATGGATTGTTTTGTTGGCTGTATGGCATGTAGCGCCGTCTTGTTGGAACCAAAGGTCGTCCACATCAACATCCTCCAATTCAGGCACGAAAAAGTCATTAATCATGGTTCTATATATATAATGGCCGGCTTCATTTTTGAAGAAATATGGACCAATGATTCCCTCTGCCCATAGAGCACACCAAACAGTGACTTTTTGGGGATGTAACGGCCGGCGTCTCAACAATGGCTTGTGCATTGTGATCACTCCAAATACGACAATTTTGCTTATTAACGTCCCCATTCAACCAAAAATAAGCTTCATCGCTGAACAAAATTTTCTTGCGATGCGTCGCGCGAACCGAAGCATTATTTTGGTAATAAATTTGCACGTTTCGCCAACGTTGTTCAGGAGTAAGTCTTTTAATTATAAAATGGCACACCAAACTGAGCATAAATCAAGTGACAGCTGTCAAAAAGACCAACTCCAAAAAAAGTATTGCCAGATTGAAAACCACATGTCTTAAAAAAAACTCCCGTACATTAGTTTTTACGTGCTCTGTAGGGCAAGTATTGGTGTCGTGTAGGACAAAAATTGAAGTTGTAATCAAAACTAACACTACGATAATCGAGAAGTCCAAAAAAGCGGTTTTCGTCATTTCGTCCGTCGGTCTGTGCGTCAGTGCGTCCACTGTAATTTGTACTAGAGCCTAAACGAGTGGACCGATTTGCTTCACATTTGGCACAGAACATTTTTATGTGATTCCCTACAAGGGATATTCGAATTTTTATGTTAACTCATCTAGAACCGGTAGCTGCTATACAAATATTATATTTTTTTTAAATCTTCTCGAAAACAGTTCTAACGATTTTGATTAAATTTCGTATCTGCAATAACCAAGTCAATTATATGAAAACTGCGTTACAGGATTTTCTCAAAAAATGCACACGGAATTAGGTATTTCACGTTTTTTGAGAAAATTGTCTTATTTTTGGGTTATTCGCGGATATCTTTGCAATGGTAAGAGCGATTATGTTATAATTTTGCAATCTGATGCTTCTTAATAGTTTAAACAATATTAAATTTAATCATTTTTCAAAAACATTTTTTTATAAACAAAAAAAAAATCAAACAAAAATCAATTTTTTAGTGCTTTTGACTCTTTTAATATTTTCCCGTTAAATACATATAGACATCACGCATCTTCAATGTGGGGTTACACACAGTATTTAACACCAAGAGCAAGTTCTTGCGATCAAGTCGTGCATATTTTTTAAATGACTCGGTCTTGCACAAAATCAAAGAAAAAACTTAAAATGATTTTTTTTTTTTTAGCTCCAAAAACAAAATATGAAAATAAAATAAAATGAAGTAAAAGCCCAATGAAGTAAAAGCCCAACAGACAGGATCCTTATATGATGTCCAGGCAAGCCAAACAGCCTTTTAATTCTTTACTACGAGATATCTTTATCACCGACATGCCATAGTAAAATTGCTCCTAGATACTTCAAAATAAAACAAACGACACTGCAGGCAAGGATATACTATATCTTCTATAGGTACATACATAGATACATATTAAAATTGTTTCCCATTTATTTTTTCACTACACAAAAACCCATGTAATTAAAATTTACAACTACGAAGCAACAGGGTGACGTATCTGGGCCACAGGCTCACAAGTATCAGTTTATGAGTTTTTTAACAAAAAAATAAAATGAAAAAAAAAATGAGCAAATATGAAATAAGAAAAAAAAAAAAAAAAAAAAAATGGTAGACATCATCTGCAATGATGTACCACCATCTTCCATTCATTGAGTACCTAGCTGATGAAAAGAAAAAAAATAGCACTCTCTTTTCTCCATCATCCCAGCAGCTGGATATATATGTATGCTCGTAGTACGCTACAAACTACTACGCTCGACGCTCGAGTATACTACACACACTCGCCAAGTGGTTGCAATTTCCATAATGAAAATATCTTCGTCTATTATTTTTTTTTTTTTAAACCATAGTTATATCTGTCTATAGGTAGGTGTATATGTTTGAGTAGGTGGTGTATCTAGGTATAGATTTTTCTTCTTTATATATGGATATACCCTATATGTAAGTCTATGTATCTTAAATTGAAAGCAACAATTTGTAGGATAGCAATATTTATCATAACTGCCGCTCAGCCAAGTATCTGCACCATTTGTGATGCATGCAACAGCAGCTTCAGCTTGAAATGAGAAGCTAAAAGATATGTATACAACAAGAACAAAAATTATTTCATAAAATGTATTTTTGCATTTTTCTTGTGCATCCAACTATGAGGGGTGGCGGCAACGGTGGCGGCAACGGTGGCGGTGGTGGCGGTGGTGGCGAGAACGACGAAAGCTGGCGGTTAGGTGGGTGGTTGAATGGTTCGGTTTTAAAAAGAGGCCTTCCACAATGTACTATTGCGGGTTTAATGACACTTGCCGTTGAATTGCACACAGCATCCCCCATGCTCTCCTTCCGGGGAGGAAGAAACAATAGGAAGACAGAAAAAAAAAAATAAAAAAAAAAAACCGAAGCATGACAGTGATGACAGTAAGAGCCTATCTGGTGCTGGTTTGGTTTGGATTTTATGTTACAGATACAATATGAGATACATAAGCATCGCCTCTTCTATGCAGATAGATATAGATTTAGATTTTTATGTGAAGCTGATGACTATGGGTACCTACTCTGTTGGCTGTTGCATGTGGCTGTACATGTACATATATATATAGAGCTGAAGTCAGATCAATGAGTAGGTACCTACCTCATAGCTGTTGCTCCCACAGATAATATAGAAGACCATGATTGTTGCTACACACTCTGTGCTGCTACTGACGGTTTGATTCTGCTTCTGCTTCTGCTTTTGCTTCAGCTTCAGATGAATTTGATGTTCGTTCCAGTCAAATGAAAAGTTCACAGAGGCAAAATTATAAATGACAATGACTTTGTCTTCGGCTGATAATAACCATTGCAAGTTGAATGAAAGGAAGATTGCATACGTCTATCTCTATGTCTATCTATCTATATATGTGCATTACTATCTGCAGTAGAAGAGACAGAGAGTATATTTATATAGATTCTGTATAGCGACTGTTTCATAACTTTTACAATTGAAAGGTGGTGGTGGTGTAGAGTACCTATAGCTTATTCTATATTGTGGAAGTGTATAGGTTCTGTTTTTTTTTTTTTTTTGTATTTCTTCGAAAAATTCTATAGGAGGGTAGCGAGCCAAATGAGGTGGATGCACTGATTTATATAGGTAGACATACTATGTATAGGATTGATAAAGAAAGGAGTTGGATTACAAAAGTCTTCTGATTGTAAGGGTTGATTGAACATTTTTATTATATTCTATGTATAAGAAAACTTTATTATTACTTTGGTATCAATATTCTCTATGGTGTAAGTATACCTTTAGAGTTTCTCTTATATTAAATCACTATCCATCCAAGATCTCGAAAACTGGCCATTGACTTTTGATTTAACTCGAATTATCAACCAAAAGCTGGGGTTTATCAGAGTTCATATGGCTAACTTCTGCTGAATTGTTATAATTTAATTTATTTAATTTATCGGTTTATGTTCTTGTGAATGATTCGCGAATGCAACTGTTTATATTCATGCAGCTCTCTCTCTGTCCCCAATGTATTTAGTTTTGGTTAAACAGCGAAAAATTTAGTTATTGATAGTATCGATATCGATTGCAAAAGCTATCGAAAATATCGATAGATTTACGGTAGGAATCGTGTTATATGGATGCCACACCACTATAATGTGCATTAACGGGCCTCGCGTGCATGGAAAGAAAGAAATTGGTTCTTTACATAATTTACTAAATACACAAGACACCTAGTTATAAAAGTAAATATTTAGAAACAATCAACTTTCATATCAGATATTACTGCTTTTGAACAAAAATTACCTATACCTAGTGCTGAAGTTGAGAAAGATGATCTCAGGCTTATAGGAGTATTTAAAAAAATTATAAGATTTGTTTTCGATAGTATCGATAGTTTTAAAATAATTTCGATAATATCGATGGTAAAAAAAACTATCGATATACTACCGATTTTTAACCATCACTACTCCAATATGATTTAAAAAATAATAATAATTATCGATAGTTCCATCATATCCATTAGACAATCGATATTATATGCCATGTGGCCGCCTTTTGAGCGAGTTTTTCCCACTAAGGTTTGAGGTTGTTTTATATCAATCATGCCGATTATGGAATTCGCAATACTATGGATTCGAGGTGATTTTCAGAGGTGTGTTTTCTTTTCCTTACATGACAAATGAGTAAATCGGAACGAGTATGCCCTTCACTGGGAATCCAGAATTGCGAATTCCACAATGGGCATGAATATGTTGTTATTTAATCGAGCAATGTTTAAGGTTTATAATCTTCCCTGTTGCCGAAAATTTGTATGGGAAAGAAAAATGCAAACTTTGTTCACCTGTAGGTAAAGACGGGCTATCCGTAAAAAGAGATTTCACTGTTGCTGCTATTTATGCCCCAAACAGAATGTAAAAACAAAGAATTCACGAAGCACGTTAGGACTTTAAGGTTTTAAGTTTCACAAAAGTCCAAAAGTTTCTTTCTTCATTCGAATAAAATCTCATTTCTCTGGGGCATTTAAAAAATAAATAAAATTCTATTTCTTTTTATATACAATATACCCATACACAAAGGGTGTTTTTTTTTAGACGTGTGGTTTTCAAGAAGAAACAAAACGCATTAATTTAATGCTATGGCCAAGGATTAAGCTTTATTATAAACATAAGGGTTTGCCATTATGTTTTAAAAATAGTGTCGGGCAAATGGCCGTCACGGCTGGCTCGAATAATTTCCAGCCGAGAGGCCCAATTTTCGACAGCTCCAATTTTCGACAGCTCCAATTTTCGACAACTCCAATTTTTGCACGCGATGGCCGATGGCCTCATGCGGGTCTTCTTCGATACTCTGCTCCACACCAGCAATATAGCGTCTTCGGTGAGCACTGTACTGTGTCTCTGAGGATGCGCATTATCCACTACAGTAAAAGTGGTTCGAAACCGATCCATGGTTGCTCGAATTTATGCGGTTATGTCGACCGAATATTAGACGCAGCGCGCGATGGGTCGCGTGAACCTCACGATTGCAAACATTTTTCAGAAGCAAGTCTATTAATTGTGAAATGGCAAACCAAACTGAGCATTAATCAAGTAACAGCTGTCAAAAAGACCAATTCCGAAAAAAGTATTGCCAGATTGAAAACCATACGTTCTAAAAAAAAACACCCTTTACAATTTCAATTTATATATTTGTTGTCATTTTCAAAGCCCAGTCTTAACATTAAAACCTCCGTCATTGTCAGCATTATTTGTCACCATGGCCACATAATAGCCATAAATAAATGAGAAAAAACCTCAATGTATAAAAATATAGTAGGTATACTTCGCCACTTATTGTTGGTGTTGTCAGGATAACTGCTCCTGCTAAGCATAATCCATGGCTCCATTTATATGAATGTTTATATATTTTGTTGTTATTGTTTCTGTTCTTCTCTTACATATTTCTATAAGACAAAGCATTTTTCTTTTGAAATTATGCTTATTCTCGTAAAAATAACATAAAAACCAAAAAAGCCAACTCCCATTAGGTACTTGGCAAATATGCGAAGATGAACAAATGACACTTTAACAACAAATACGGTACGGCTTGGCTGCTGTGAGCGGTAGCGGAGGGGGGGGGGGGAGGTGCTGGTAGGTGGATTTTGCGAAATGGGAAATGTGCCAATTGTACGTGTGCATGCATACACAAACATACATATATAAATACCGTGATGATGATGACGGTATACCTATACTGGCTGGCCCATTTATTTATTTTTGTTTGGCGCTCTGGCCACCGACTGCCTCCTCTTGCTCTTATAAGAAGGACATACTCTTACACACAGGACCTAGGATTAACAACAAAAATAAGCAAATACAAAATGTAAGTGAAAAACAAATATATTTACTCCTTCTTTTTCGACACAGACAAATAAACAAGTGCATAACGGTTATGTGGAGTCAAAAATGTAGGTCAGCTTTAAAAAAAATACCAACAACCAAAAAAAAAATAAAAAAAATACTGATTCACAAGGGAAAACTGCGGCATCATCAGCAGGAGCGCCATAAGCATCAGCAGTATAAGAGAGAGTATGCTAGCGCTAGATACCTATACCTACATAACTACCGCAGCCAAAAAGGATTAATTTATGAATTAGAGGGAAAATTCGAAATTCTGCGGCTTGGTTCGTTGGTCTTTTGAAAGAAAATAATATAAATAAAGAAAAAAATGAAAATGAAAATAATCAACACAATGACTGACTGATGCAAGTAAGAATGCAAATGACTTATAGGTAACTACTCTTAGTTTTTCTGCAACTGCCTCTGCCACAATTGAAATGGAACAACCACAATTCAGGTTGCAAAATCCAAACTACGAAAAAAGGAGTTTTTTTTTTTGTGGCTGTGCGGTGTTCATTCTTAAATACAATTCTCGAAGTTGAAATATTATTTTCAATAATATATAAATGGCAAACGGCTTCGAACGGACGGTCTTTTTTTTTGCACTTAACTCTTAGTTCTCATATTTTTAATATCGAGAAAGTATTTGAATAGATTGAGTTTATGGCATACCATCCCATTGTGGTACACTGGTTGAAAGATTTAACAAAAAAGATGGAAGTTCTGTTTTTTTAAATAATTAAATAGAAGTTCATCTAACACCAATTTATGTATTTAGCTTAATATGGGTGATTTTTTGGCTGGTTTGGTTTTGGCAACACTGGTTTTGACAGCTGACGTGTGTTTAGTACCTTGTGTCACTGTCAAACAGCTTCAGTTTGGTTTGCAATTTAACCATGGATCGTCTTACAAATGAACAACGCTTGCAAATTATTGAATTTTACTATCAAAATTCGTGCTCGGTTCGAAATGTTCATCCCGCGCTGCTTGTGTTCAGCGATGAGGCGCATTTTTGGTTGAATGGGTACGTAAATAAGCAAAATTGCCGCATTTGGAGTGAAGATCAGCCAGAAGCATTGCAACAGCTACCAATGCATCTCGAAAAAGCCACTGTTTGGTGCGGTTTATGGGCCGGCGGCATTATTGGGCCTATTTCTTCAAAGATGATGCGAATCGCAGCGTTACTGTCAATGGTGAACGCTACCGAGCGATGATAACAAACTTTTTTTTGCCCGAAATGGAAGTTCTTGACTTGCATGATATGTGGTTTCAACAAGACGGTGCCACATGCCACACAGCACGCGAAACAATGGCGCAATTGCGAGGCGAGTTTGGTGAACAGTTAATTTCACGTTTCGGGCCGGTCAATTGGCCGCCTAGATCGTGCGATTTGACACCATTAGATTATTTTTTGTGGGGGTATGTCAAGGCTAATGTCTATAGGGACAAGCCCGCTTCGATTGACGCACTGGAAGCCAACATCCATGCATTCATTCGTGAGATACCGGCCGATATGTGTGAAAGAGTATGCCAAAATTGGACTCAGCGGATGGGCTACCTGAGACGCAGCCGCGGTCAACATTTGCATGAAATTATCTTTAAACATTAAATTGCAAGGTTCAAACTATCGATTCAAATAAATATTTCATTCATTTTTTCGAATTTTTTGTGTTTTTTTTTTTAAAAAAGTTCTAAACCTCTTAAAAAATCACCCAAGCAATTACAAGCGAAACTTATTATTAACTTATTATTATTCTTCTTAAAACTAAACTTATTCTATGGTGGGTTTTTCGTTGTTTTTTTTTTTTTTTTTTAATAGCTATTTGGGACCGAAGTCCCACCCACTTGTTTTTTTAAAGAAAATAGTTAAAAATAAATCTTAAGCTAATTAGTGAGGAAGATAGGGGGTAGAGAGAACTTCTTAGTTAGGAAGCATGGATATGGAAGTGACAGTGATTTTTTTTTGTTTTTAGGAATTGTACAGAGAATTTCTGAGAGAGTATATACTGATGTGAAAGTCAAGGGTGAACTGTGAAATAATGGCCAAGCACATTCTTGAAATCAGTTAAAAAAAGGCGTAGTTTGTACTTGGGTGAGGTTGGCGGAAGAGAGGAGTGGTTTATCAATTTTAATATGATATTATCGGACCACGGAAGGCCGCGGAGGGCAAACCGACGAAATCTACGTTGGACACAGCTTCAGTTCTTCGGGAGTGAGAGATCTGATATTGGCGACCGAATTTGGCTAGCGTATTCAAGGACTGGCCTAACGAAAGAAATGTAAATTGACTTCTTGACGTAAAGGTTTCGAGAATTCTTTAGACCAACGTTTTATGAAGCTGAGCGTGGAATTGGCCTTGTTAATTATTTGATCGAAATGAGAGCGGAAGTTAAACTCACTATCACAAATAATTTCAAGGTCTCGAATGGAACAAACAATGGGAATGGTTTCATTACAAAAGTTGTAAGTTCTGGGGGATGAGGGTAACAGTTTCGGGAGAAGGTTATATTTAGATTGACATTTACCAACGTTGAGTTCTAAAAACATTCTAATCGCACCAAGTTTTGAATAAGTTTAGGTCGTTTTGGAGTAAGCGAATGTCAGTATGGGGGTAGAAATGACAGATATGAGTCACTTATTATTGTTAGGACAAAGATAAGAGGATCCAAGTGACTGCCTTGAGGGACGCCTGAATAGGCGTTAATGGGGTCAGAGATTGAAAACCTGAAGAGAACCCTGTATTGACGTTATTCTCGGTACGATCTCAACCAACTTAAAGTTATAATGACATTGTTCCTATTTGCTCTTGCTTTATTTTCCAAAAAAAAAAAATTGATAGTCTAAAAGGCTCAGTCATTTGAGTTTCGGTATTAAGCTTCTGAAGCATGACGTGTTCCGTTGGAATGGAATCTCAATAGTTGAATCTGTGAGTTTACTCTGGAATTGAAAATTAAAACAAATATTTTAAAAATAAAAAAATAAATTAATTTGTTGGTGTGACAGCTATTAAAGAAGCATCAGGGCCTATAGTGACTTACAACTCATAATTACGTGCGTGTTTTTTTTGTCGGTAGGAATAATTGGGAGCTATAATTTTCTATTGAATCCGAACGGATAAGACGAGAGGCACTTATTCATGACAAGAGATACTCATAGAGGATTTGTCACTACCTCGCAAGAAGCAGCAGCTATAAAAAAAAAGTAAAGTAAAAAAATATGCACGACTTGATCGCACGACCTTGCTCTTGTGGTTAAATACTGTGTGTAACCCCACATTGAAGATGCATGATGTCTATATGTATTTAACGAGAAAATATTAAAAGAGTCAAAAGCACTAAAAAATTGATTTTTTGTTTGATTTGTTTTTTGTTTATAAAAAAATGTTTTTACAAATTTTTAAATGCAATATTGTTTAAAATATTAAGAAGCATCAGATTGAAAAATTATAATAAAATCGCTCTAACTACGGCAAAGATACACGCGAATAACCCAAAATAAGACCATTTTCCCAAAAAACGTGGAATATCTAATTCCGTTATGTGAATTTTTTTTTTTTAGAAAAACGTGAAACTCGGTTTTCTTATAATTGACTTGGCTATTGCAGGTACTCAATTTAATCAAAATTGTTAGAGCCGTTTTCGATAAAATTTGAAAAAGCACAATATTTATATGGCAGCTACCAGTTTTAGATGGACTAAAACAACAATTCGAATTTTACTCTGTATAGGGAATCACTTAAAAATGCTCTGTACCAAATTTGAAGCAAAACAGTCCACCCGTTCAGGCTCTAGCTTAAATTAAAGTGGACGCACAGACAGACATACTGACGGACGGCATGACGAAACCCACTTTTTTGGACTTCTCGATTATCATAGTGTTAGTTTTGATTACAACCTCATTTTTTTTACACCAAACTAATACTTGCCCTTAAGAGCAAGTAAAAATATAAAAACATTTTAATTGAGTTCTTAAAGCGATTGCCCGTTCCCAATTATTGCTAAAAATAAATAAATAAATACAAATTTCCTTAGTTAATCTTATGAAGTTTCGCTCATTTAACTTTATAAAAGCAAACTATATCCTTTGATACTTTCAACTGTCATGGTATTATATCCAAATCGTTCAAAAGGAAAAATATACCTATGAAGGTATTACACAAAGAGAAAAGTACGAATTTCCCCTCTTAAGCCACGAAATGAGACTCTCAATCTAGGCTTAATGCCATCGGGGCAATCACTTCGTTGAGGAAAATAAAAAAGAAGAAAAATAACTAAAGGACTAAAGGCAGGTAGGTATAGTCGCATTCAGGATATGAAAGTCCTTTGACAGTTGAAAATGCGAAAGAGCAAACAAAAACTAAAAAAAAAAAAAAAAACTTTAGAAAAAGTGGTGGTGTAGCCTGCCTATATACGAAAGAATATCAGGTGAAAAATTACTAAGAACAACAAACAAATAATAGTGTGCCACGGAGCTTTATATAGACGCAGAAGAAGAAGAAGACGTCCTTTTTGCCATTTCATTTTTTTTTTGTTTTATTTCTGTGTTTTACCTTTTTTTTCTAAGTGGAAATGCAAACAGGCATGCCACAACATTTCTCTCCCTATGACGATCCCATAGGTAATAGGTATTCTACATGCCTTACGGGAAGCATTCCACCGCACCGTCCATACCATACCAATCTGCCTATACTGTCTCTATAGCTTACACAGTATACTTTGTGGTGTTGTGGATCCTTATCTCTCGGTCTCTGTATTTAGTCATGGGTGCCAACAATTTGCATATGGATTCGCCAAACAAGCAAAACCTAGGCCTATTCATTAGGATGTTAGGATTGAGATAAAGAAGACTAAGGGCTGTTATGCGGTTGTCCTGACTCCTGTTAAGATGATATGTGCTTTTGCCTGCGCAAAACAAAAAATGGCATTGAATAAAATACAACCAACATTCCCGTTCAAAAGGATGCTGAGATAAAAAAAAAAAAAATACAGGAGCTATACAAAAAGTAATTTGATGTCCTCTCTCTCTCTCTCTCTACATCATCACCTGAGGCTGGTCATTTACCAGTGATGCGGTGGTTTGACGTTTTCTTTGGGAATAGAGATTTGCAAATTGTTATTACACGGTGAACGTTTTCTATGTCTTTTGAAGAAATGAAGAAAAGAAAAAAAAAAACCCTGAAAGGAAATTGAGATTTTAATTATATTTATTTATTTTTTTTTTCTTCTGATAAACACAAGAAAATAAAAAAACAGTAAGACCGGAATTCCTGTCTTGTCTTTTAAATGCCATGATTTGACATTTTAATTTCTTAGAACGTACATATGTAGGTATACCAAGGTAGTGGCTTTGTTAATTTAATTAAAAATGCCAAATGAAGATGACTTCTCTTTTAGACCGACCTTTTAGTATATAAGATACAATCACAAATACGAAAGTCCCATTGATATCGCACATACATAGAGGAAACAAAATAATTTTTTTTTTTTTTTTTTTATTATTTAGATATTTATTTAAGCATAAGGATTTCAAAACAGAGTGTCTTTTTTTAATATTTAGAATTTGAAGGTTAAGATTGAGTTATCTAAGCAAGTTTTAAGAAATATTTCCAACAGGAATTGTTATTATTTACAAATATTGATATAATTTTAATTTAAAAGAAAATTTAATAAATATGATAAATATTATGTTAGAAACTATATGATTTTTAAAATAATTTCATTTGCGACTTTTCAATCGTGGGACGCATTAATACGTCCCACTTTGATCAAGTTCAAAGTAGCTTTATAACAGGTACAGGGAGAACTATAAATTGAAACAAAACACAGACAAATGCTTTTAATATCCATGAAATAGGGCTCGTATCTTAACAACCCACATGTGGGATATTCGCAACAAGAAAGTATAACATCTGAAAGGAATTAGTGAACCCATGAAAGATCAAATAGTATCAGTAATTGGACTGACATATTTTCTTTTCTATGAAATTTTAAAAAATTTTAAAGTCATAGAGATTCTTAGGACCTCATTTGTGGGATATTCGTTAAAAAAAGGGTACCATCTGAGAGGTGTCTTAGTGACTCCAAAAATGGTCAAGTAGTTTCAGTAATTGGTCTGCCATAGATTTTTATATGATTTTTTTAAAGTTTTTTTTCAAGGTTATAGATATTTTAAGCACTTCATTTGTGGGATATTCGCAATCAATTAACAATTATTATAAACTTGACAAAATATAACTTATGGCTAACCAATTTCTTAAATTGGTTGAACTTTTGTGACCAATTACTGGCCGTTTAGATAGGTAGCACACTTTTTTTGTGAATATCCCACACATGGGATATTCGTAACCAATCAACAATTATTATGACTTTGAAAATATATTACTTATAGCTGACCAATTTCTTAAACTGTTTTTTATTTATTTTTTTGACCAATTACTGACCGTTTAGATAGATAGCATACTTCTTTTGCGAATGTCCCACATATGCGGTGCTAAGATCCCAGAGCACATACTATTTTTTTATTTCGATAATTTTTAAGCTTTCCTTTTTATCTAAATACACTGACTATATTAGTCGTTTTCTTCTACAGAAAATCAAATTATTGCTTGGTTTTAGGCATCCAGGATTTTGATGAAATGTTAATCTCTGTAGGGAAATTCGATGAAAGTTGCATACGAAGACTCAGTAAAAAAAGAGCGTGGTGCTAAAATACGGTATAGATTCATCTTTCTTTAAATCCATTCAACAAAGGCCAATAAATTACGTATGTGTGCTCTACTAGAGGTGAATGTAAACAACAAACAAATCACTACCTAGGTATACACATCCGGACAAAGATGATACAAATGTAGATAGACGTATTGAAGAAAAGATACTTAAAAAAAAGCAGGATTTATGCACGTTATCCTTCATCGGTCGGTCAAACGGAAGAAATTTATAGTAATTTTTTTTTCTTTCATTTTTGTTTCTAATGCTTTTACTTTTGTTTTTGTTCTCAGATTTCCTCTATTTTTTTTTTATTTGTCCGAACAGGAAACAAAACATTTTGATAAGATTTTTCGTTTCCTGTTCGGACAAATAATAAAATAAAAAATCAACCCAAAATATGATATGATTGTGTATGACGTGCTTTGAAATAGACAGGTTTATAGGGCTTTGTTATAAGATGTGCAAAGTTATAAGAGAAGACTTATTCTTTAAGGACATTCTCGAAACAATTTGACCAGAAATTTGCCCTGAGGTTTATTGGTGAAATTTAAAAACAAAAAATTAAATAACACAATTGAAAAATATTATAAAGACATTATAGGTCTTACATTTATATAAATTAATCTTTGTTGCCATCAGAAATGGATTTGAAATAATATTATAAGGAAATGAAAAAAAATTTTTTTCAGGTTTGTGGTCAATTTGTTGTTATTCAATTTTTCGTTTGTTTCTTTTGAAAATATACGTAGGTATGACAAAGCTTTGGGATATTTTTGATTCTTTGAAATCGTATGGAATGAGATTGTTTTGTACAAAAAAAAATAATTATAATTGGAATTTGTGATGAGTGCACGATGACAAATAACAAGATTTACCTACCTAAAACTTTTTTAATTGAATTAATTTTCGGATTTCATAAACTTTACGACATTTTTAAAATTTTTATTTGTTGTTTTTTTTTTATACAAAAATAAACACGAATTTTTTTTTTGTCAAGGAAAATTGAGGGCTTCGTCATTTGCCCTTCAGGCTCTTGTGGATTTTATTTCCAAGAAGTTAGGTATGTAAGAACGATAACCCTTGTTTATATTTTGTATAAGTAAACAAAACTAATCTAGAGTTTTTGAAATTCAATTAATCAGATTGTCAGTAAAGTTTATGCTGCGATGAATGAATCCTTTGTAAGCGTTTGTGAAATAAGTTCTCTGAAATAAGCTTCTTCATTTAAGCTTTTCTCAAAGTATGTGTGTGTTTTTTTTGGTAAGCACAGCCATTAAAAGAAACAAAGCGTTACATAAATTCGACCAGCTATTTAACCCATAAGTCATCACTCGTTGTAAAGGGTGTTTTTTTTAGACATGTAATTTTCAATCTGGCAATACTTTTTTCGGAGTTGTTCTTTTTGACAGCTGTCACTTGATTAATGCTCAATTTGGTTTGCCATTTCATAATAAATAGACTGACGCTTGAACAACGCTTCCAAATTGAACCCAAACGGGCCCAAAACAAGATTGCCGTTGAACCCAATTTTCCAAAGCGAATTTTGTTTAGCGATGAAGCTCATTTTTGGTTGAATGGGTACGTTAATAAGCAAAATTGTCGTATTTGGAGTTATCATAATCCACAAGCCATTGTTGAGACGTCGTTGCATCCTCAAAAATTTACTGTTTGGTGTGCTCTATGGGCAGAGGGAATCATTGGTCCATATTTCTTCAAAAATGAAGCCGGCCATAATGGTACAGTCAATGGGGAACGCTATAGAGCCATGATTAATGACTTTTTCGTGCCTGAATTGGAGGATGTTGATGTAGACGACCTTTGGTTCCAACAAGAAGGCGCTACATGCCATACAGCCAACGAAACAATCAATTTATTGGAGGGAACTTTTGGTGAGCGCATTATCTCGCGTCGTGGGCCTGTGGCGTGGCCTCCAAGATCGTGCGATTTAACACCGCTGGACTACTTTTTGTGGGGTTATGTGAAGTCGCTTGTCTACGCAAATAAGCCCGAGACGATTGACGTCTTGAAAGAGAATATTCGGCGCGTTATTCGGCTGACATACGGCCCCAATTGCTGAAAAAAGTGGTCTAAAATTGAGCCTCTCGGCTGGAATTTATTCGAGCCAGCCGCGGCATTTTATTTCTTCTTGAAAACCACACGTCTTAAAAAAACACCCTTTATATGGAACAACCAAACCAAGAAGTTATCCTTTTAATGTAAGTTGCACTCAGTATGATCAGCTTGTGTGTTATTTGTTTTCCATTAGAAATTGCCTCATGTAATTTATTGTGCGGAGCCATTTTGTGTTACTCGACTTTTCTAGATTATACCCTTCTTTCTTGTTTCCATTCTGATGATGTTTAAGGACCAAATGTTGGCAAAAAGGAGTAGACTCTATAGAGGAAAGTCTTAAATATGCATTGCGTATATTATAGCCCATTGTTTTGAGAGTGTAAAGCGCTATGCTAATTTATTTCCTGTAAAATTGCAGGATTTACACTTTTTCATATTTTTCTTTTTACTGAATTTTGTTGTTGATGTTGTCGTTATTATCCTAGTGACTGCATTAAAAGAGTTTTTTGTTGTTGAAGTAGTTGAAAGTATAGTAAAGAAGCACAAAGAGAAAAAGATAAATATAATAATGATAACGATGGTGATGGTGATATGGTGTGTGGAAGAAAAATGGTGGTGCGGTTGAATCATATTTTAATGGACCATAAATAATTGAAAATTATTATGCTTTTCAGTAAATATCGCTATGTACGTATAAGTGGAGCACCGAGGCAGAAGACACTGGAAAACCGATTTCCGAATTTTAACCCAAATGTAATCCCATTTTGCTATTTGAAGTTTTATTTTTGTTTTCCCATCGCAACGAGAGATAGATAGACTGTTCTATATATGTAATATCCAGAAGGGGATGATGTAAATGAGTTTAACATGTTCGGGTGTATATTTGGTATTTCGAATGGAAAACAAAAATATCTCTTTAGAAACTAGGGCAAACTTTATGTTGGGTTATCTGAAAGTTCTTCATTTTTTTGTTTATCGTCTGGAAGGGGAGATAGCCCTTTCTGTCGAGAAGAGTGTTATAGAGCAAAGTTTGATTTTAGGGTGTCCAGACAGACTGAATTTATGAAAGTTTTAATATAATTTTGTAAAGTAATAGCTGTCAGTTAGCCTGAATTTTTGAAGATTTTTGATGATCTAGATTCTAGACAGCAAAATAATTAAAAAAGAAAAAAGCTTATTGATAGATATTAATATTTTATATGTAAGTATGTAAATGTTCAGCTGATTTCATTTTGACTAGAGAGAAAATTATTCCTGTTTCCTTAACCCATTTCTTTACCTAAAAATTAATCAGTCTTTCCACGATCTTGTAAGAAAGGATGTATGTGCAATTGGAGAATAGTTTTAAGGTGAAGAATATTTGCCTATGTTAGGGATAGGCTTTGGACAAATGCCTACACAGTGGTTTTGAAAAACAGTTTTTCAGAACAGTGGAAGTATGGATATGTAGGTCTTTCAGTACTCTTGTAACTGGGCGATTGCGAAAAAAAATTTGTTCCATGAATCGTTGGTGCTTTCAAGTTCAGGAGAAGTCATAACATTTCTTCTTTCAAATTGTTGTAAACTATGCTGCAAGAAATTGGCTTTTTTCTAACAAGTTAACAGCTTGGGTTTCATTGAAGACGAGCGTGAAAATCGAAGTAGTTTTTCGTATGTTTTTCTTACAAATGACAAAACATTTTCACTACTTTTCTAACATTGTAGTATTTTTTGGTCATGAAAAAATTTGATTCATCGAATATGGCAGGTCTTTCTAGCTTTTTATGAACTTATTCTGGGTTTCCTCAGTGGTGGTTTCAAACATCAAAAACTTATGTCACTGATATCGTCGAAGTTTCTTAGTTTTTCCTCAATGCTTGCTCGCATACGAGCATACGAGCAAAGTTTACCTCATTTCGAACTGTGTGAAGACTTCTGGGTTATGGTACGTTAAGGATTATAGAGTGCCCCTTTGTTGCTGAATATGCTGAATCAAACGAAAATTTGTTGGAGCAGTTGGAGGCGCATTTGAAATATCAAAAAAATTACGATATTATGATTTTTGAACACTGTGGTATGCTGTCTCTCAAAATAAACTTGAACGACCTCTGTTGTTTGCTCTTTGCTGAGTCATCATGAATGTCCTTCATCATAAATGTCCAAAGTTTTTCAAAGAAAATTTAGAAAAAAGATTTTTAAACAGGTTGATGTTCAATATTTAAAAAAAGGACTAAATGTAGCAAACATAGGCTCTACGCTCCTATACTCTCCAAAGTTTGTTAATCCTCTCATGTCCCTAATTTTTGCACAGACAAAAAACATCACCTGCGACAACTCATCAATAATTTTAAAAACCTTTAAAAATATATACTTAGGTATGTATAGGACTGTGATTCCATCCCGTCTTAAAATATCTACCAAAAAGCTTCACCTTAAAAACACATTACACCCATTAACGGCGAATAATAAAAATTAAGTCTCTCGGTAAAGTCTTAAAAATAGCTCCAAACCGATTTGTAAATTTTTCAAATTGTCCTCTAAATTCCACAGCCATTAAACTTAATTCCACAAACTCAGTGCGCGTATATATACTGATGTACCCCTACCCCTACCCTACTCAACCCAGCCAAAGTGTACAATATGTATACATCTTTCTTAACAGTGCGTCGCAGTATAAGGTGACAGCGGCTGTGGCGGTAGCAGCGGGCGGATTGTATATTCATTTTCACGCTCGAATATCTAATGAATTGAACTTCAAATTATCATTCCTTTCAAAGAGATTACACAATGTCATCATTGCCAGTTCTTCCATCTGCTTTCCAGCATGGCGGCCATGTTATGTTCTCAGTTTCAACCACCACAACCACCCCCCCGAAAAGAAAAACACAACAACAACAAATGACACAAGATGACACTCAGCAAATGGGGTCTGTAATTTTCCAGAAATCCAACACGATTCAATTTTCCGGTATCAAAGATACCAACAAAAGATGGGAGCAATACGAAACCAAACAGACACAATGAAAAAAAAAAAAAACAAAAATTAACACAGTGGAACCTCTGCTACCGCGCTTTTATTGGTGTAAAACGGAGGGCGGTGGAGGTAGAGGTAGAGGTTGATGGCGGTATAGCACCTTGCCTTAAACAACCCATAATAGGTAGCAAGTAACTGTAAGACAGGTAATAAATTTACAAATATTATTACAACGATGAACAACAACACACACCAAAGTTGTGAGGAGGGGGGGGATAGGCTGTTTGTTGCTCGTTCGTTTTTCCAAAAGGGCGGACGCGAAAAATGTTTTTCTTCCGGTTCGTTTTCGGCTAAGTGGAAACACAACCCCTCAACAACGACCGACTCACGATGGCTATGGTGATGGTGGGAGTAGTTGGAGATGGTCTCGTCTCAACAAAAGGCTATGTGAAGTACATTTACCTATTAAATGTGCGTGAAATGAAAATTAGGCAAAACTGCGAGGTCTGAGACTGAAAAATTACGATAAAAAAACGGTTTCGCGGTCCCGACCGTCAGACCGCGTGCCACTCCGCACCACCCTCCGTGCGTCGGCCGTCCTTGTCGTCTTTGATCTAAGGCCGTGCAATATTTGTGGCAGACCCTGAAAGTAAATTAACTCCGCCAACACGGTCGGTTGTGTATATATACTGCTGTATATTATGTGTGTGGGTGGTGGGGCAGGCAAACGGATACCTTTTATCCAAAGGTAAAAGGTGAAAGATACTTAATGAAAAAATTTAAGAGATTCTCCCAGACTTACATCTTCTGGTACAAAAACAGAGTGCGTATAGGTATATAGCAATAGTATATCGTTTCCGCCGCGCGCCAGCCACCCAGTCCCAACTCCCAACTCCCAACTAAGGGTGGCTTTAATGATAAAAAAAACATTTTTTGATTAGAAGGAGAACTAACGGAGGTACTGCGGACGATATACATAGAACCACAGAGGGTGGTGGTAATAAGTGATAGTAGAAAGATAATAGGAAGTAATGGCTCTGTAATCCGGTACAATGTGCAAGAACTAAAAAAAAAAAAAAAAACAGGAAAATATCCAGACATTTTACTATAGCGAGAGAAAATGGAGATACATCGTTTACTTTTACAAGAAAAATAATTAGAAACCTCGGATGAAAGGAAGTGGGTGCTTCGAAAAAAAAAAAATAGAACAGAACAGAACCAACTAGAAAAGAAAATATAGAAAAGATTCAATTAAATTGATTTTTAGGGAAGCAAATGTGTTCTCCATTTTCTAGCATATCAGCTCAGCGTCAGCACACGTGTCCTTGTTCTAAATTCACTTTCGCTCTACTCTTTTTATTCGTTTTATTTTTGTTTAAGGGAGATTTAGATTTTTATTTCAGCGTCTTGTTGAAATTCCTTTATTTTTATTTTTTTTTTGAGAATAAAACGATTCCAAGCAGCGAGCTCATTCCATTAAAGTCAACATAATTTCACTTGAGGAGCATCAGCAGCAAGAAGAAATGATGGGGAAATTTGATCAGAAAATTTATTTGTCTACAAAAAAAAAAAATGGGGTTCCAAAAAATTCATGGTTGGTAGGTTATACGTATACTCTTTTTTGCTCTTCTTTATACAATGGGTGAAGTGATGAAGAAGAAGGTTTAATTTTTTTTTTTGGTTTTTTTTTGCAGACAACCCCAAAATGGAAGATGCTATTTTTGTATTCATGTACATATGTAGATATATACAAGTACATATTGTTCATATCATGGAATGCGGTTTATTTTGGCTTAAAAGGCTATGAAACACACATGTGGTTGTGTTTTCTGTTTTATTTTCTACTAGACACTATACATTTTATTGAATAGGGGATAGAAAAAAAATAAATAAATTGCCATTGAATTTTGGCTTTTGCTTGAGCGGTTATGTGGCGGCCTTTCTTGGATGGATATTATTTTATCATTGGGTCAAAATCTGATAGGAAAGTAATTTTCTTTTGATGCGGATATGGAGAGGTGTTGGGTTGGAAGTGTGTATCAGATGGTTTAGAAATAATCCGAAGTTCTATTATAGTTGAAGTGGGTTGGGAATTTAAGTACCTATATACTGGCTGATGGGGTGGTTAGGTTTCTGAAGGGTTGAAATCCGACAGCTATCGATATATGCAAAAGTGGGAAATAAAGGGAAAAAACAAAACGTTTGACCTACTTATCAAGACCTTGGTATATTTTCAAAATCTGAAGAACATAGCAACACAATTTCGCAAATTTTTACTTTTTAAAGATTTAAAATGGTTTGAAACTGATACATAAGGGCCATTTATTTTTTTGAATAGGTGCATTCAGGAAGGTTTCATAACTCTAAACCATCTTTTCAGAGGTGGAAATCGGTACGGTGGTTCTCAATAGACGTTTGTGAATTTTGTTAGATATTTTCCACAAAATCTATTCGATTTTGCTTCAAATTAAGAGGCACAATGTGACGGAATCGGCTGGTTCGAATAAATTCCAGCCGAGAGGCTCAATTTTCGACCACTTTGTGGGGCCGTATGTCAGAAATAATGAGCTGAATATCCTTTTCCAAGGTGTCACTCTTCTCGGGACTATCTGCGTAGACAAGCGACTTCACAAAACCCCACCAAAAATAGTCCAGCTGTGTTAAACCGCACGATCTTGGACCTCGGAGGCCACTATACAGGCCCACGACGCGAGATAATGTGCTCACCAAAAGTTTCCCTCAATAAATTGATTGTTTCGTTGGCTCTATGGCATGTAGCGCCGTCTTGTTGGAACCAAAGGTCGTCCACATCAACACCCTCCAATTCAGGAACGAGAAAGTCATTAATCATGGCTCTATAGCGTTCCCCATTGACTGTTCCATTATGGCCGGCTTCATTTTTGAAGAAATATGAACCAATGACTCCCTCCCAATTTGCACAGTTTTGAAACGTTTTTCAGAAATAAGTCTATTCATTATAAAATGGCAAACCAAACTGAGCATAAATCAAGTAACAGCTGTCAAAAAGACCAATTCCGAAAAAAATATTGCCAGATTGAAAACCCCACATCAAAAAAAACACCCTTTACAATTCGGAAATGACTCTAGACATGCCAATTATAACAGTTTTGGTTTAAAGGGTTTTCCAATAAGAGGTGTTATTTTGATATTCAAAGAAAAATGGCATTTTTTGAGATAAATGATCGGATGTTTATTTCGTTATAAAGAGGAAGGTATGCCGTTAATAATGGAATACAACATCAGCCAAATGGCCGCCACGACCACGCTTACAGGACCATATCCTTTTCATGAAATTTTCCATAACCAAATCGCAAAGTGGCTGCCCTATGTCCTCGATAGCCTCACGAATTCCATCTTTGAGGTCTTGAATCGACGCTGGGCTGTTGGCGTAGACCTTATCTTTCACGTGGCCCCAAAGGAAGAAGTCGCAAGGTGTTAAATTGCAAGATATCGGTGGCCAATTGTGATCACCTCTTCGAGAGATAACACGGTCCGGAAACTTTTCCCGTAAAAGATCGATGGTTTCATTGCTTGTGTGGCACGTAGCGCCGTCTTGTTGAAAGTAAACGTTGTCCAGATCAATACCATCCAATTCCGGCCATAAAAAATCATTAATCATCTCTCGATAGCGCAATCCATTGACCGTAACTGTTGCTCCAGCCTCATTTTCGAAAAAATAAAGTAAGGTCCAATGACCCCGCCGGACCATAAACCGCACCAAACAGTCACGCGTTGAGGATGGAGAGGCTTTTCAACAATAACTCTTGGGTTTTCCGAGCCCCAGATGCGACAGTTTTGCTTGTTGACGTAGCCTCCGAGGTGGAAATGGGCCTCATCAGTCAAGATGATTTTTCGATTAAATTCCGGATCATTTTCATGCATTTCAAGGACCCAATCAGCAAAGACACGACGTTGTTGATGATCAGCCGGCTTGAGTTCTTGTGTTAACTGAACTTAATAAGCCTTAAGACCCAAGTCTTTATGCAAAATACGGTGTAATGACGTTTGTGGAATGCCTAATTCCAAAGAACGACGAGGAATGGACAAACCTGGGTTTTCTTCAACACTTTGGGCTACAACAGCAATATTCTCAGTTGTTCTTGAGCGACGTGCACGGGTTTTATTCTTCACATCACAAACTTGTCCCAACAGCTCGAATTTGTCCACCAATTTCTGTATTGCGGTCCGACAAGATGCTTCACGACGACCCAAAAATGTTTTAGTTTTACGAACCGTCTCTGCCAAATTTTCACCATTTTTATAGTGAATTTTAATAATTTCAATGCGTTTTTGAAGCATGTATCGTTCCATTTTTATTAATGGTGTAGTTTCTACTTGTCAAATGTCAAAAAATGACAGCTTCAAAAGTGACAGCTATCGAAATAGCAGGCTATTCAAAATAACACCTCTTATTGGAAAACCCTTTATAAAAGTACTGATGTCTACACATCAACAAGTTGTGTGTGAGATAAAAATAATTTTTTTTTAGTTGAAAGAAATTTTAATTGCCAATTAGAATGAAATATTTAGGTCCAACGCGGCGCGGCTTTGCTTGTTGCCACGTATTCCAGAGGACCATTTGTCGATGACTTCTTAGCACAAATCTGGATGAATTTGATTGATGTGGGTGTCGTTTTTTGGTGTTGACTCTGACGACATCAATTATTGTTTGTGATTTTATAGCATATATAATTCCGAAGAAATAAGTCTTAAGGCGTTAAGTCCCATGATTTCAGTGGCTTTAGTTGACTATATCGCCACGAGAGAAAAACATAGTCTCAAACCGGACTGGTATATCGCCCCAAATCCTATAGTATTGCTTGTCCACACATTAATTCATCCAAAAATGGTCCTAGTCAGTAAAAATGATTTTTTTTTCTGAAACCTGAGTCTTCGTCCAACTGCTCCAGGGCCCAATCAACGTTGTCCATAGTACTTAAAATTTTATTCAGCTGTAGATCCAAGTCCTAACGTCCATACAATTTGTCAAGCAAAGTGACGCAATAGTTAGATATTATTTATCGAACAAATTTACTCGAAATGTCAAACAGTCGACTCGGCAGGAAGGTTTTGACACAAATCACGTTTTTTGATGATTTGCGCTCGTTGTTCAACGGTAGATCCTTCTATGGAGAATTGCTATCATGCACTACTGAACAATCACAAGATTTTTGACAAATATTGCAACAACGAGTGCCCCTTTGAAAAGACCCTTTAAATGCGACTGAATAATCACAGTTGTGAACCATATATATAAAACAATGGAATCAAACTCTATTTTATTGAACATATTATTACCACAAAATAAAACGATGTTAACGATTGATACTCGCACCTTTTAAATGGATGGAAGTCTTAAAGTAGATTTGACAAAGAAATTGCTGTGTTGTTGCTATATAGCTATTTTCATAATTACATGTGCACGCCTAATCTAGCATTCAGTCTGAATTACAAAATAATTTCATATTATAAACCAACACAGCAATAAAATGACAAATATGTGATTACCCGCCTGAGAGTGTGCCAAAGTCAACATCATAAAACCCTAACCACACTATTACTTAAATTTAGAGGTTTTTCCTTACATCAATTAATTTTATTTATGTCGTTAAAATCGTTTTATTTCTAAATTAATGTCAAGAGGCTATAGCATAGTCGTATAAGGTCCAAACACATACATACACCGACTAACATCAAGTCCTCTGAGATATATAGGATATTAAGTAAATCAGTATGAATATGTAGAATAAGCTTCTTTGTAACCATATCTAATTTTGTTTAGCCCTAAATATCTTCGTTAAAGCATAGTGACAATCTTAAAACTATATATGTGTATCTTTGGATATGTTTGTTTATAAGAAAACACATTGTCTGTGCATTGAAGTTTAAGAGCTGAAAGAACATAGAGTTGTAGTAAGTACGAATAGAATATAAGAAGAGAAAAAAAAAGCAAGACCCATTACATGCTTTTAAAGTAATTCCGTATCAGAGCATCAGCAGCGGTGAGCGTACATATATATCTTACCACCAAGCACCCTCCTCGTTCGGCCTGCAAAATAAGGTTAAGCTTTTGTTGCTGTTGTTGTTGTTGTTTGTGTCTATTTCGGATGGACAAACGCAATAAAATCTCCAACCAAAACACCCCTCTAAGAGTAAAACTCTATATATAATACTGCATCGATGCTTATACTATACAATATGCGGAGGGTAGCCTTTGTTCTTATACAGTTATACACCAATCATCGCACCCCCAAGAGAGGTTGTAAACCGAATAAATTTATGTGGTTATATGGAATGCTTTGAAACCAGCCAAGCCGCTTTGCCGGCACATATAGCAACAGCGTGGTTAAACAGTTTCCATATATATATCCTCTTATCCCCCACAACAACAACAACAACAACAACAACAAAAATGTCATTTTGTATTCGAAATTGGGAAAGTTATAAGCCCCAAACACAGAAATGTAACTACATTCTCTCGCAAACTTGTATTTGCGTTTTTGCCCCCATCAATGACACCAAAACATAACAATGTAACGTGCAATGGTATACAAGACAAAGAAAATTAAAATCTTTTTCCAGATTTGGATTTGGATCCGGTAGGGTGGTCGGTGGGGCCACATACAAAGCATCAGTGCAAAAAAAAAACGCAAATCTGCCAGAATAATAATAAGTAATGTCACTCTGGTTTGAACAACTTTAACAACCCCCGTTTACCCCCCCCCCCCCCGGACCAACCTCCCCAGACAAGACACACTCCCACACACAATATGCGTGTGTGCGTACGAGACAAAAAGTTGAAAAAAAAAAAAAATTAATAGAAGAGCATCGTATAGGAGTAGAACAGAATGTCCTTATTTCTGAAAATGTTTTCCTAGTTTGTTTGAACAACTTTATGTGTTTGTGTGTGTGTGCTTTACGCATTAAAAATGGATCCGCCATCTTTTTTCTATTACACCCAGTGTCCTCGTCCTATTGTCTGTTCCAATGACTATCTCTGGGTCTGGGTAGCGTATACAGTGTGTTTTATAGAATTGTTGTTGTTGTTAGTTTTTACTCAAGCTATATGAACTTTGACTCTTTGCCTTGCCATCAAAGTGTATCTTCTTATCAAGCGCCCCCCTCTTCGACCTTCCCATTTGTGCTTGTATTTTATTAACAGCACTTTGTTGAAGATATTCTTTAGATGTGTTGTATATAAGTATTTTTACTATATCGCACTGTGTGTGCTCTATTTTGCAACGAGAAGAATTAAGAATTTGTCTCTTTGACAAAAGACTTATTAAACACTCCAGGGTTGGTATATGGTTCTTTCTTACAAATGAGTTTACTTTTTAAATATTTTTCTTGAAACTTTTACTATGGTGTATCTATTTTATTGTTATTTTCAAACAATGGAGGGAGGGAGGGGGTATGTTGGTATGTTTGTTTTTTTTTTTAAGAAAAGTACCTACATAACTTTAACTATAAACAATTATTTGTTTTTAATGATTCAAAGATGATTTTTTTTAAATTTAAATTGAATTGAAAAAGAATAAATTAGGGTATGTAACCAATTTAGATCAACGGCTCATAGATTTTCTTTTTTTTTTTCGTGAGTTATTTGAAAAAATTGTAGTGATTAGAACGACGCCCCCCTCCCCCCCTCCTACAGTATTTTCCTTGCTTAATTCCACCGACTATTTTCTGTGATTTGTTCGATGATCCCTCGCACAATTAAGAGGTATTCGTTTAATTTAACCAGTTGGCCAGTTAAAATATAAAATATTCATCTGACACTATAAACATTTCAGAGTCAACTAAGGAAAACTTCGAAAAAAACACACACTTTTGTTAAACTAATAAGCTGGTGTTATTTATTGGAGCCAACTTTCGACAAAACTAAAAATACTGATAACATTCAAGAAAAAACCAACTCAACTTTAATTCAAGATATACCGGCAACCCTGCGAAGTTTAATTGTCATTTGGATCCTAATGCAATTGAAAAACAATTTCTCCCCCAGTGAAATATTAAAAAAAAATAAAAACTAAATAGCTATATGACTGTATTTTAAGGAAATAATATTAATATATCTAAATACATATTAATCATTAACAAAAAAAATATATCTTGGTTTTGTTTGAGGACAATTTTGAAACCTCAAGAATTTTTGTATTCAAATAAAAAGTAATATCCCAACTAACAAAATTGTTTCCCATTTCCGACATTAAAACATTATTCGTAGCTATAGTGCTTATATAACCATTCTGGCTAGAAGTCAAGTAGTTAAACTTGACATAATTCATCACTAAGATGTTCTTTGGAGCTATTTGTATCATTGTTATAGGAACAATAAGTCAGTTTTTCTATAATCACACTATATCCATACTATAAAATGAAATAAAGTATTAATTCCTATATCGCTTGTATAATCAATGTTAAGATGCATAAATCTGCAAATGTTAATATATGGCATTTGTATAAGATATCTTTATAGAAGAATTATTGAAAGAGTTTTAGCAAAGACACTATAATCACACTTTAATTTTTCCGTCGGATTGTTATATAAGAATATAGTTCATATTGAATTTTTATAAAACTTTGCAAACTCAAACATATACGTAAGAGTTACTACGCAGAGATAAATAAATATCAGTTGTCATGAAATTGTGGCGAAAAATTAAAAAATATGGAAAATATAAAAGTCTCAAAATAGACCGTAAACAGTTCGAAAAAAGAGTCAATGACCTGCGCGAATGATTGATAAAAAAAATTATTTACTAACACTACCGTCATCGACGTTATTTTCTACATTTTTCTATAAGCATTATATACTTGTGATAGTAAATATTCTCTTCATATCTACTATCGAAGCAAACGCTGCAATAAACCAAAAATTCACTGATTCTTGTTATGGTAATATATTATCCTATAGTACCTCTATAGCATAACTTATAAGTGTATTTCTCGGAGTAACAAAATTTTCTCCATGAAGGTGTAAAAGGAGTGAAAAAACGGCGCCCTTTTAACTCTTTCGAGTATTATAACAAGCTTATATGTATATGTGTCATAAATAGCAATAAGAAGCTTCTCTAGATTAATGTAGAAGTTAAATTATTAGTTTTTTTTTAATAAATTTGAAAATATTTAAATAATAATGACTAATATCAAAATTAGCTAACAATTACTTTTTTTTCTTATTTCAGGTAAAAATACATGACTTTAATGAAGGTACAATTTTGTGGTAAGATGAGATCATGAAATGAAATTTATTTATAAATAAAAAAATATTCACAGACATCAAATTATGAAAGATACAAAAGGTACATACTTAAAGTTTTCTTCGGGCTAATATCCTTGGCCTAATTTCTACAAGTTTAAGTAATTTCCCTCACAATCACCATTGAACAGGGAACATTTGCATTTTCAAAAATTTGCATAATTAGCTCCAACGCGCAATTACTATCAAGTGAACCTTTAAATGGACTGCTTCCAATTTTCATCAGAAAAGAAAATGAAAAAAAAAAAAAAAACAACAACAATAACAAAACCATGGTTTCAAAAATAAACATAAAGATTAATTAAAATTCGTGTAGTCTTTCTTCCGAGAGTAAGAAAATTTTAATTTAACATCGCATTGCGTTCCTATTTCCCATTTTCCCATCACCCGTCTCTCGTTTAGTCATTTTTCTTTTTTCTTTTTTTTTTTTTTTTTTTTTGGAAATGTTTAAAAATTAAATCAGAGAAAAGAAAAGGACGATCAAAATAAAAAAAAAGAGGAAAATATTGTTAATAATCCTTAAGGATTACGAAAGTTTTTCGGTTCTCTTTTGAGCTTTTCAATTGGTACGAGTGGCAGGAGCAATGATGCTCTGTCACGCCTGCCGCTGCCTCGTCGTCATAATCCTTTTTTTTTTCTTTTTTTTTGCCTTGCCCGTATCCTTTCGTTTTCTTATACTGCTGCTAGCTTTTTCGCTTTCGGTGGTGTAGTGGTATGCCTCATTGATTATGTTTTATAATCCTAATGGTAATTGTTTGAAATTAAAGGCGTTTTTACATTTTTGTGTTTGATTTTTTTTTTTTTAATTTTGTTCTGTAATCTCCTTTGCGTAGTTTATATCCGTTAAAAATTGTGTAATCCAAGGATCTTGGATTAATTTGTAATTAAAATAGAAAATGATATAAGAAAAGGATATGAATTTGGGGTTTAATCTATAAAAGAATGCGTCCTTGACAAAAGGAACACACAAAACAGAAGAGCAAACATATTTCTTATCTGCTATATCAAGCAAAAGCATTAAACAGAAGGCTTAATAAATCTAAAGAATGCTTTATTTTTGACTAAGCAGAAAACAGGATTAATTAACAAATTCTTCAATTATAAATTTTGTTAGTGAATTATGATATTTTTTTGTTTTTTTTTTTTCTGGCGACTAGGTGTGTGTTTGTTTGGGTATTTTTTGTTTGTTTGAATGCCTTTATACGTAGCCCAGATAGTGATGGGCCTTACAAAATGTGTATACTAACTATTCTGTGTTGTGTTCTCAGCTCATATAGGTTATGAGAGTAAAATTTCATTTAAATCCTTTTTTTTAAACAAATTGAACGTATTGTTGAATTTAAGAGACTTTATTGTCAGGAAACAACTCGAAAATTGGGATATAAGTGTGTGTTTCCTTAGGAAACAGCTCATGTGGAACATGTGCATTATCCATTTTCTGGAAAATGTATATACATATATGTATATTGTGTTAGACGTGTGGTTTTCAAGACGATATAAAACGCATATAATTTAATGTTAAGGCCAAAAATTTAGCTTTGTAATTCAGATAAGGCCATTGCCATTATGTTTTAAAAATGATTTCGGGCAAGTGGCCTCCGTGGCTGGCTGGAATAAATTCCAGCCGAGAGGCCCAATTTTCGACAACTTTTTACAGCAATTGGGGCCGTATATGTCAGCAATAAAGCACCGAATATTCTCTTCCAAGGCGTCAATCGTCTCGGGCTTATCTGCGTAGACAAGCGACTTCACATAACCCTAAAAAAAATAGTCCAGCGGTGTTAAATCGCACAATCTTGGAGGCCATGACGCCACAGGCCCACGACGCGAGATAATGCGCTCACCAAAAGTTTCCTTCAATAAATTGATTGTTTCTCTGGCTCTATGGCATGTATGGCCGTTTTTTTGGAACCAAAGATCGTCCACATCAACATCCTCTAATTCAGGCACGAAAAAGTCATTAATCATGGTTCTATAGCGTTCCCCATTGACCGTAACATAATGGCCGGCTTCATTTTTGAAGAAATATGGACCAATGATTCTCTCTGCCCATAGAGCACACCAAACAGTGACTTTTTGAGGATGTAACAGCGTCTCAACAATGGCTTGTGGATTGTGATAATTCCAAATACGACAATTTTGCTTATTATCGTACCCCTTCAACCAAAAATGAGCTTCATCACTGAACAAAAATTTCTTGTGAAAATCGGGATCAAAAGCAATTTCGTATCGAGCCCATTTGCATGCGTTGTTCAGGCGTCAGTCTATTAATTATGAAATGGCAAACCAAACTGAGCATAAATCAAGTGACAGGTGTCAAAAAGACCAACTCTGAAAAAAGTATTGCCGGATTGAAAACCACACGTCTAAAAAAAAAACAGCCTGTATATAATTGTAGGATAAGTAACAAAACCGTGCATATTACATACCTACCAAGTGATAGTTTTGATTTTTGGACTTGCCAACTCGAGGCTATATTTTTAGGATAATGATTACAAAAATAGTGTTTCCCGCATATCTCTAAAAATATCTGTCTGTACGCACTTATAATAAGCAACTACTTAATGATTGTTTCGATTTCCTAAAACACAAACGTTAGCAGTTTGTCATTTGAAATTCTTCAGAAGAGTTTGTTTTTCGCAAAAAGTTTGGAGGTTGTTTTATTACCCAAAAACGACTCTAAAGATTTTGATAAAGATTATTCTGTGAATGAATATGCTAAAGTTGTAACCAGGCACGATCTATTTATCGTACCTGCCTTTTCCGATTTTTTACTCTTCACTAACGCCTTCACCGATTTTGATAACATTTATAGCATTCTTCTAACACTTTGGCAAATAGATTGGTGTTTGATGTTTTGCTTTTTGATAGTTCTATTTCTTCCATTGTATATAATTGAAAGTCACCATTACAAACTGAAAGTACATACTAAACAAATTGTTTTTGTTCGCCAAACCTTTTTATCAGCATGTTTTCTTCAAGTTTAAATGTCTTTAAATGTAGCATAGGATCACAACTTTTGGCTGCATAAAGGCAGACATTGCTGAAAATTTCCTTCAAGTACTATTATTTTTCTACCGAAAAGGTGATCGGACTTCCAATAGATCGAAGAAATTGATCAACGTTTTGCAAACTACATATATTTCATATCTACTTCTGTTAATTTTCTAGCTTTAAAGGGCCAGGTTAAAAACTCGAGAGTCGAGACTGAGTGTGTTGTAATCAGTACTTTCAATCCAAATGTTTTTAAAGGGTTATATAGAAGCCAGTATGGTCGTGGTTTTCTAGAAATTATGTACTATAGAATTTTATAACATAAATAGTGAATCAAGTGTTCACTGTGGCGTATACGTACTTTTTTTGTATACGTTTGGTTTATTCCATACTTGACCATATTTAAATAGAATTGAATTTGAAGGTCTTAAAAAGAAAGAACTATAAATTATTGGTTTAAAGATTGAAGATATTTAAGTTGCGTTTGTTTATTCAAAGTGAAAAGCTGTAATTAGGTTAGGTTATGTTAGGTTGATGGGCTGACAGTGGATCTTGTTCCGGTCAGACTTAGATCAATATTTATTCATTGTGGTACCCTGATGGATTGAACCATCCATATGGAACCATATAACCTATGAAATCATATAGAATATCAAGCCATTTGGAAGCGTTGATGAAGTTCATTAAATTTAAGATTTCATCACCTGTTTACTTCGAGATTTCTGCTAGATCGTTGAAGAAATAGCTACCCAAAAGTTGTCCTTGTATTACAGAGTGCCGGACAGTGACCTAGGTAGTGCAGGGTGTTCTCCTGTACTTTTTCGTCTCCACAGCCTATGCAGAGAGCTTCAGTACTAAGAATCATATTCTTTCTATGATATCCTAAGTGATTATGCGATTATGCCCTGTTATAATTCCTATCAAAAGATTCAGGGAACTTTTTTTTCAGGTTCATGATTTATCCGTTTTTTTCTTATTGTAGCTAGGCCACAGATTCTTTGTAGTGGTACAAGTTACGAGTGAGTTCCATCTGTCATTTGTAAATTCCACTATCTTCTTACCAATTTTCTGTTCAATGCCACAGGGTAGAATTTTAACACTGGCTGGTAAGTAAGGCTAATACATAATCTAATATAATATGTTTGCATTAGCGAACCGAATCTATTTTTGGAAATCTTGCAGCTCACTATATCAATCTTTGAGACGAAAAATGTTCTAAACTTTAAGCTCTAAAATTTTTGTATCAAAACAGCAGAGATCGAAAAATTGCAGTCAGTTGTGGTGACTATATATAGTAAATCGACTTTAAAGACTTTTAACTCACTTTAAAATTACAGTCAACAGTCATTTGGAGACAATGTACTTAAGCAGCTTTATTGACCATAAGTTAATTGACTTCAATTCTTCATTACTTTTCCCAGTCTTTTGTTCACTCAAAAGTCGTTTTGGCAGAAAGTAGGTAAGCCTTTTGACTGCAGTCTTTTGACTTATCCTTACTGATTTTAAATTTTGAAATCAAAGTAATTTGGAATACTCTGACTTAAAAGACAACTTAAGCGCAGTCACTTGACTAGAAGTTAATTGACTGCTAAAATGACTGCTGACTATAGTTTTAAGTGAAAGTACCAAGACAAATAATTATAAACTTGTATTCAAAGGTTTCAATCAATTGATTATGACTTAATTGAACGTAATTTTTTGAAAACGTGTTACTACTTTTTTTGAAATAACGTTCTTAGGTGTACTAAATACTTAAATATGGAATCCCATTTTTTCAATCTTTGAAGCTACTTGAACTTTGAGTTTTCGTTCTGCATATTTGCTTATTTAATACGATGTCGGTAGTATAATTGCATCTTTTTTACTACGAGTAACATTCCTTAATTCCTTTGCACAATTGAAAATCGAAAACGGTTTCAAGTAACTCTTAATTTAGACAAGCATTGAACAGGAACAGGATGCGTAGAAACACGAGTTCGAATCCCGGTGGAAGCACAGGTTTATAAAAAAAAATTGACTTCAACTACAGTGTCAAATAATAATATCACTACAGGAAAGACCAAAACAAATAAGTAATAATACAAAATAAATAAAAATAAATAAATAAATTATACTTTTTTTCATAAGAAATGCTATGCCTCTTAAAGAAGGAGTAAAGAAGAATTTAAGAAGGCTTTTTGAAGGGAAAGAAAATTTAATACCTATTTAAGAGGGAGTAAGGAAGTATTTAAAACAAATGTAATTCAGAATTAAGAAGATCATTTAAGCTTCTTAAATCCGCCCACTTGCGCCTTTTAAAGAAGAATGCAGGCACCGCTAAAGAATTCTTAAATCCTTCTTCTATAAGTAATAAGTAATTTTGTGCTACTTGTGCCTTATATGTTGATCATTATTTAAGCAATATATAATCTGCTCAGAAGTTAAAACGCTATGCAGCTGTAACAATCCACATGAAATAAATTCAAATCAAATAGTAATTTTTGCCAAAAAAAATCGATATCCAGTCAACAGAATTGCGCCTTCGATGCTCAACTTCAAATTGTCGACAAGGTGTGTGTACAACCAATATTTCAGTAACTTTTAACGTTTTTAAGTATATATTCACATTGAAACTGTTTATCAATAAATATTTTGATTACATCATGGAAGCATTAGTGTACTTCCGGAATCCATTAAAATGGAGAAAAAATGTGAATTTTATGCAAACGGTTTTTTTTTTTTTTGCTCGATAAAAATTACATGCAGGTATACTTTTTCGACATCCCCTTTCCGATGGTAGATTGGTTGGTCCTGACTTACATGTAAATTTCAAAATAATTGAAATAATTTCAAGTGGAAAAAATATAACGGGAGAAAACAAAATGTAGCTACTTTTCCTATTCCCTATGGGAATTGTGACTGTGCGAGTATGAAACACACTCTAACTCTTGAATTCCACCATACACCTATACACCTAAACAGAATCTCCTTTCCACGCCATCATCAAAAGTCGCTTGGCTTAATATTACATCTTGAACGCAATGACGACTGAGGCGCCAGTAAGTGCGAGAAAGCACTCCAAAGTTAAGCAGCAAAAAAAAAAAAAAAATTAAAAAAAAAATCTACACGCGGCTCTGTTTCTGTTTCTGTTTCTGGTGTAGTAACAGAAAGTAAGCCCTTTGTATTGTACCTACTTAACTAACAAAACAAAAAATATAGCTCTACTGTACCCCATCACAGTAACGTTGGCAATAAACCCACTCTACAATCTACATACAAATGCACGCACATTTGAAGTTCCTCGTTTCGCCTCGCCTAGCCTGGGCCTCGCTTATACCTACCTCTTTTGAACCCTTTTTGTATTACTGCTAGAACTTCTGAGTTGCTCCAACTGCTACACAGTTCTTCTACCGTGGTGATGCTTTAGAGAAAGTGGAATAGGAAGCGAATTTATGGGTCTAGTGATTTAAGGGACTCTTTGAGGGAGTTCGTTTTGGTTGTGTTTCGTTAATCTATGTCGTCGAAGAAGTTTATAAAATTGAAAAGTTCCTTTAAAAAAAAGGAAAAGTCATTATAGATGTTGTTGTTTTTTTTTTTTTTTTTTTTTGTTGTTGTTATTTGCTGGAGAGCCAAGACATCAGACGACGACGGAAGAAAAATAAACTCAAAACAAGCAGCATTTGGTGCCCCTTGAGGCCTGTTTCCAGGAATGGTATATAGTTCGGGTTTGTTGGTTGGCATGGTTATATGCAAAAGGTAGAGAGTTGAATAGCAGTAAGAAAAAGGTTTTTGAAGGGAGGTTGTGTGTATGATTGGGGGTGGTGGGTGGTACAAACAGCACTTCTCATTTTTAAATAAATAAAGAAAAATGTTGCCTTTTGTTTGCTTATATTTATATAGCTTTAGCTTGTATACGCTTTGAATGCTCTTTGTGTAGGACGAGGGCGCACAAGTGGATGACGATGACTATACCTATACTATAAGAGTTCCCTGTACTTGGTTACTGTTACATGGTTCTAGATATAGCTTCTTATATCTTATGGCAATATGCGAAAATGCTCTATGTTATATGTTTAATTGCTAAAGGGCTTTTTGTAGCGTAGATTTTTGCTCCTGCTCCTGCTGATGGCTCTGCTTTTTCTGCTTTCAAGTTCTGCGCGTCTTTTAATTTTTTATAATTTTATTTTAAATGTAGAGGTATATTTCTGTTTTGTTTTATTATTCTGTTGAATTCTGTATTCTCATATTCCTTTTACAATATTTTGTTTTATGTTTGTTTTTTTTTTTTTGCTTTTTAATTGATAAAAAAAACTTTTATGCTGCTTAAGGGCATGGGATAGGCTGATGGTAGGTCATAAGTTTACGCATCTATGAGTTCTCTGTTGTTCTACTTTTGATTCAATATTAATAACAAAAGGCCTGAAAGGAAGTTTTGTGTTTTTTTTTTTTACATATAAGAGTGTATGAGGGTGAAAGAGGGGGGGAGGTAAGGCAGTGCGTGTGTAGAATAGGTTCTCGAAATTTTCGAATGAGTACACTGATTTAATATAGAGGTGATGGCATCCACACACTCTTTTTGTTTTCATTTGTTTCATCGCATGACTTCTATTTAAGGTAATAGTTTTAATTGGTAGGTGGGTATTGAAGTACTAATGGATATACGTGCATTTTTGTTTAAATATTAAATTTAAATTTTGTTTTGAATTTTCGAGAAATTAAAATAGTTGTTGTTTTATCCAAAATGACTTGTTCTTATTCCCAGAAGTCTTTAATTTATGATACAAGTTTCATTTGAACTCAAAACCATTTCGTTTGAAACAAAATAAATAGACCTTTGAACTTGATGGTTAAACAGCTTTTAATAAGCTATATGAACCTACAATACAGTTTTGGACTCTTTAGTTCTTGTAACTCAACCTCAACCTAATTATTCCTTACTCTGAAATCAGTAAGTCTTTTATTGTTTTATTTCTTTCGAGAACAGATGTTACAGGTTGGGAAAAACTTCGTGGCGAGAGCCTTTGAGACAACTATTTTTATAATTGATGGCATAACATAAGTGCGGTGTTGATGCAGAGCTGTATTGCTAGACGCTATTTTTATCTATATGTAGGTCCTTGCAGCTTCTCAATTTATAGGTCATATTAATATTTCCTTTTTCTTGACTTTTTTTATACAAGTTTTGAACTTCTTCTAAGTTGGCTTTAAGTCCTTTTATTAATATTAACTTCTTCTGACCTGAAGAAGAATGTAACCACGTTTGAAACGTCGTCTTTTCGATACACAGATAAGTTTTGTGTAGAAAAGCCTCATCGACGTATAGTTTTAGAGTAAGTATAGGTACTTTCGAGAGAAGAATTTAGTGTTATAAGTTTGTCTAAGCGAAGTCGTGTTAACAATTTTGTCAAAAGCCTGCAACTTCAGCTTAAATCTTACACTTACTTAACTGATGATTACAACTTTGATACAGAGGTTTATTAAAAAGAAACCAACAGATATGGCCTACACGATGATACCCGAATTTTTTTTTATTTTAAAATTACTCGAAATAATCACAATGGAAATTCAAGTGCCAATCAGTTGTTTTTAGTTCAAAAAAAATTGGAAACTTAGCTTGGACAAAATTAGATACAAGCTGTGCATTCTAGGGAAGTATAAGTAGTTAAATTATATGCGTTTTATTTCTTCTTGAAAACCACACACCTAAAAAAAACACCCTTTAGATCCTTTTGGCTCCTTGATATAACAGTAATATTTGCCTTAAACCGCTTGAGACTAGACTCTAGCTTTTGAGTAGCACCTCTGGGGTGTTAAATGCAATGTTTCAGGTACCTAATACAAACTTTAAGGTCATAAGCCGTTGACATTCGAGGTTTTGTTGCAATTTGAAGTTATTCATTATCCAACGATTCCCGTGGAGTGAAGTTACATTAATTTACCTCAAGACAGCAGTCAAGAAAATCAGCTGCCAATAATCCACCTTACGGATATGATAGCCGTCGTATCCCATAAAGAATAAAGAATTCATCCACGAAAATCTACAGTTATAGTACTAAAAATCCTTATAACGAGTGTTTTTTTTTTAGAGGTATAGAACTTTAAGTTGGCAATACTATATGAACTGGCGGCCATTTTGTCAGCTGTGAAGTGATTTATTTTTAGTTTGGTTTGGAATTTCAACACGAATAGACTGACGCCTAAAAAACGCCTTCAAGTTGTGCCCAAATGGGCCCAATACAAGATTGCCGTTGGTCCCAATTTTCATAAGCGAATTTTGTTTAGCGATGAAGCTCACTTTTGTTTGAATGGATACGTCAATAAACAAAACTGCCGTATTTGGAGTGATGATAATCCTCAAGTGTATGTCGAGACACCGTCACATGCACAAAAGACGGACTGTTTGGTGTGATTTATGGTTTGGTGGAATGATTGATCCGTACTTCTTTAAAAACGATGCTGGCCAGAACGTTGCACTCAATGGTGACCGGTATAGAGCCATGATTACTGACTTTTTCGTTCATCAATTGAACAACCACGATGTGCAGGAGCTGTTATTTCAACAAGACGGCGCAACATGTCACACAGCTCGTGATACAATGGATTTATTGAAGAAAACGTTTGGTAACCGCATAGTTTCACGTTACGGACCCGTGAATTTCCCTCCAAGATCGTGCGATTTACCACCAGTTGACTATTTTCCAGTTGATTATTTTCTATGTAAAGTCGCTAGTCTACGCCGATAATCCCGAAACGAAAAAAATCATCGAAAATTGGACCTCCAGATTAGACTACGTCCCAGCCAGCCATGGCGGTCATATGCCAGAAATCATATTTAAATTATAATGGCAGAAAATTATCTTTCGAATAAAGTAAATTGTATGTAAATTTCAAAATATCATCTTTGTTTTATTCCATTTCAAAGTTCTATACCTCTAAAAAAAAGCACACTTTACAATTGACCTCGGCTCTAAGTATGCCATTTAAGTACTCTGTCTTTCAGATTGTTGACGGCATTAATGATTTCCTCTATTGAATCCATACGCTTTTTGACGGGCTCATCCAAGACTTCAGCTTACTAATATTGACGCAAATCAGTGATTTTCTGGTCTCTTCAATTACCAATTACATATTGACCTTTTAGATAGAAAAATATTTTTGCGCTTATCCCGGAGCCTTGGGTATCAAAAAAATGTTTCAAAATTTTTTTAGTTTAAGTTTGTATGACAGTTGCTACTTATTACCATGCATATGGTATTTGAAAGTGACACCAGACATTCCAATTATATAACAGTTTTGGTTTATAAAAGTACTGTTTATGCGGCCCCGCAGGGCCAGGGCCCTCCACCAGTGGGCATACTTCAGGAGCGCAGAGTTTATTTTCAAGTCGCGCGAAGCTAGTTAACGCACGCCCACTTTTAATGGAGAAAAACTGTTATAACTATTCAAAATTGGAATGTCTCTAGTCTCGTCCATGGTATTTTGACTTACACTTAAATCTTACATTTCCATGTACAGTTACACCTAAATTAACGAAATTCAGTAGGTATTTAAATTATATCCTTTATCATTGCATACCTTACCGAGCAGTACTTTATCAGTTTGTTAAATAAAATGTCCACCAACTGGCACTACTTAAGTAAAATACTTATAGCATGCAAAGCTACATTCGTTTGCAAAAACCATATCTTGACCACTGGCGTCAGTTAAAAAAAATATTCCATCCATATATTCAACAAAAACAGACTATAATAAAAAAAACTGTATAAAACATGCAAAGAAACACACACTCACACATCACCTCATCCTCTCGGGTGACACATGTCAGTCTGAATCAGATAAAATAACAAAACCGACCACAACCAGCTGGCGAATGGCGGCACCGGCCAAGAGATGGCGTTTCATAATATTTTTGATATGCGTTTGCGTAGTTTAAGTTTGGTATCCGTATCATGTTACCCAATCTTCTTAACATGTATATTTGCCTTGTTTTAGAGCCTCAAGTCTCGCTACAACTAACAACTATATGTATATCTAGATATGACGACAACGATGGACAAAACACCATCTGTGTGAGTCATGCCAAGTGTCCTTTTTGTACGTTCCCTTTTCCATGTATATTTGCCATGTTATTTTGGTATAATTTTATAAAGAGTCAAGGATACCAAATAAAACTAATAGGAAAAAAAATAAAAAAAAGCACAAGTCAAAGGTAAAGTCCAAGGACACCAGCATAAAAATGAAGGCAAAAGAAAGGAGTAAACTTTTGCCAAATATGCAAAAAACACTCACATGCCACTTCTAACAACATACCTACCTACCTACTACAGAAGAGCAACAAAAAATGGAGAAAACACCCTTGGCAGCTACAGCTCTACCTACATAGATGGTATTTAGAAGCAGCAAGTAGCAGCTGGACTTTTGATTCCTTAAGTGCATTTTAGTGTCAGGACAAAACAAAAACGGCTGTCCTTATCCAATCCACTCATGAAAGTCGACTGTGAAGCGAAGGTGAACCTCTGCGCTCTCTAAGGTTATAAGAGGGCTGACGAACGAAGCTAGGGCACAACACAACCATATATGCTAAAAAGCTGCACCTATCCCAAAATTATTTTCGCCTGGTCTGTTTAAATTCTTAAATTTTTAATCAGTGCGTTTATTTTGTGCAAAACTACACAAGCCTAGCAAAGTATAGGGTTGTGCCAACGAGTGTGTTCTGCTATACATAACTTTGTTTTGCTATCCCTTGTGTGGTGTGTGTGTTTTTTTTTGTTTAATTTTTGAAGTTCTTAACTTAACGCTTCGTTAAGTTCTCTATGAAGTACCTACTCGTAAACCTTCCCTAACCCAAAGTACAAAAAAAAAACATACCTCTAACTAAAATGTTAATTTTATTTCAGACTAGAGCTTATATTATATAATCGTACACCGTTATACCTATAATTAGGCGGCGTGGTGGTTGTTAGTTGGTGTCCTGTTTTTTTTTTTGTTTGCAATTCACTGTCAGAGAACAGGACTCTGTTCAAATTTTGCGAAATATAATGAGTTGGTACATAGTTTCTTTTTTGGTTGGTCCTTTTTTTGTGGTAGTGTGTTCACAACACTGGAACATTAGAGAGCGCCAAGCAAAGCAAGTTTTCTTTCGCATATCTCACACAACTAGCACCCACTAAAGCGGTGGAAAGTATTTTTGCACCCTTATCGAGTTAGTGTTCGTATTTTTTGTATTAATAATTTTTTGCTCTATCATCATCGACCCAGAGGTTGGTGGGTTTCTGGCTTGGCTTGTAAAAGTTCTCATTAAAACGTATATTTTTTAACAGAGTGCAACACGATGGAGGTATGAGTAGTGTACCTCTAACTCCTATACTTCCTTTATTTCGTCGGTGTGTGGCGCTGAATCCGGTTAGAGTACGAGTACCTCTACCCCTTTCCTTTTAATGCACAGACATTAAATTATTTCACTGTCACAAAAAAGTGCTTTACGGTGCAAAGTATCTCTATTTTTTTTTTCTGAGGGTTTATATCCCGCTTTTGGGGAAGGATCTGTTTTTTTTTTTTTTTTTTTTTTTTTTTTTTTTTTTTTTTTGAGAAACTGTGGTTGATGATATTTATAATTAAAATTCCGCTGTGGTTTGTGGTTAGCGGAAAGAAAATCGTGGACATTTTAAGTTCTAATTGTCTTTTAGAGACAAAAAATATAAAATAAACTGATATCGTAGATAGGTATAGGAATAGCGGTAATGCGTTCATAAAATGGATTTGAAAATCAAGGAATAGGGATGAGAGTTTCTTTTTTATTCTTTAAACTAATAAAGGGTCCGCCAAATAACTTTTTTTTTAAAATGGCGCAAAACATCGAGTTTAACTTCGGCTGTATGGCACGTAGCGCCGTCCTGTTGAAAACAAATGTTGCCAATATCCTCCTCTTCAATTTTTCACTCCTGGACCAAAATCCGCACCAAACAGTGACTCGTTTTGGGTGTATCGGCTTTTCAATGTATGCGTGCGGGTTTTCTGTGCCCCAAATGCGACAATTTTGCTTGTTTACTCCCGCCAAGATCAAAATGAGCTTCTAGTAACCTATACGAAAATGTTTAATTGAGTAACTTTAACCGTTACTGGAAGAGAGTTCTTTTTAGCTCTTTGTTGTTTTTTTTTTAGGGCCAAAGTCACGCTAATGTCGTTTTCGAGTTGATGTTCGGAGCTACTCCTTACTCCAAATTTCCCATTTTCGGAAGCTTCAAAAAAAACCATGACATCTGATCAGGAGCTGAAGGAAGAGAGAGAGATAGAGAGAGATGCTGTGCTCATTAAGAAACTTGCTAAGCACAGTCGTCGATTCTTATTTACTGAGCATGAGGTCTAGATGTTTAAAGCTATAAGTACCTAAGTAAGCTATGAGTTTTTGACCGCTTTTATCAGAAAAGGCGATTTCGGAGGCGCTAAAACCATGATATACCTAAAAGCAGATGTTTATAAAAATAAAAGGCCACGCTATGCTGATGGCCACCTTAATGCCTAGGAAAACTTTCTCTAGCTCTTTTAATGGTAAACGAAAGCATAAGATAGACTGTGTTTATGCTCGAAAAATGGAAAAGACTATAGGATAATATCCCAAGCTTTGGGTTGTGCAGCTAGACCGAGAAAGTTGAAGAGGCTTGATCAAGAAAGCCACGATCAAAATCCGCTGATTTTATAAAGAAAAATCCAATGAGTAGGATAAACATTTTCCTTTCATCTTGCAATTTTCTTGTTGCCAGACAAGATGTACGTCAAACCGAAAAAGTTCAGTAGAATGGATCACGCGGTACCTTATGCCAACAGCAAGTGACCAATTACAATTACGATATTGTTTTTTTTTTCTGAGTTTTCTATTTCTTATCGAAAATAGATACAGAGCGAACATTAACGGGCTAAAGACTCTGGACTAGTTCAGTGAGTCCAGAGCCAAATTGAAAAAAAAACTCTTTTTTTTTTTTAAAAAGAGCAACAACAATTATCAAAATAACCCTTCTTCTGTACCAAAGTAGGTTTTTGGCAGGTATAGAGTATCAAGCATTCTACAGACCTGTTATTTTGTACTTTTAGCCATAAAGCTGTGATTTTTACGTTTGACGACTTGATTAACTAAGCTCATCGTCGATGTCCATAATGGTGCATTCTACTTGACCCTGACATTCCTGTCGTCCTCGCCTTTTATCATCATACATAAATAATTTAAATGAAATAAATTTGTTGGTATGACTGCACAACAGCTTTTGTAGACTATAGAATGGAGCTATTGTGTAGTGACTTATAATTCTTAACCATTCCAATGTGCGTATTGTTAGTTGCTAGAAATAGAGAAGGCCCACAAAGGCAGTGCCCATGACAATAAACATAGACATTTTTCTTAGATGGAAAAGGCTGTGATTCGATCCCAGACCTCGAAGGCATGACAATCTAACGCATTAACCGTTCTACCAAAGGACACTACACAAATTAAGTGCTGCTTCCTTTTGTAGTCGTTAAAAATTGGTATTTCAATGCAATAGCTAGCTGCCAACGCTCCCATAGGAATCCCCATCAGTTTAACCTTGAGCTAATTGCTCTCGGCGTAGAGAAAGATTCTTTCTTTAACCGTACTACACGAATGTGAAATGCTTTACTTTATTTTATTTTATTTTATTTTATTTTATTATATTTTATTATATTTTTTCTTCTTTTGTAATGTTCAGGAATTCAAAACCTATGGTCATCGGTATATCCTTTGAAACCATATCCTTTTTTCCAAACGCTCGCACTTTGTTGCATGTTAAAAATAGTCATAACACCTTTTTTCTTCCCGCTAACTAAGATAGGCGCTGGACACGAGTCAAGAAAAGTATTTCGATCCTACCCAAAAACGTCCAAGCCAAGAACATATTTTTCAGACCTTAATTTGGTGAAGTTTTGGAACCCTATGGGCATAGATCGACAGAAAAAAAAACAAAAATACAAAATTGCATTTTGAAAATTGTAAAGTAGGAATTTTTCAAAGTAAATTATCAGCAGTTTCTATATATTCAAATTTTACTTCGATATTTCTTCCACAATAACACGTGACGAAAGCAAAACGATACCGAGACGTGACTTAGTTATCCGAGACCGAGACGATAGTGCAATTTTTCGATTTTAATGACACCAATACGAGATTTAAAAAACTCCCGTCTCGTCTCCCATCTCGTGGCCATCAGCCCTAACTAAGATATCTGGATTTGACCTTATTCCAAATACACGCTTTTATATACCTTCGTATCCTAAAATATTTCAAAGCAGAAAATGCAAGTACCACATAATTGATGTCACCAATTTTACGTGCGATATGGCAAACATCATCAGGTGATACTTAAGTAAAAATTTCATGCGAAAATCGAATCGAAATTAAAATGACATCACACTTTTGCGGTTGTTAAAGTGGCCATATAGGTATACTATGCATACACGTCCTGATGCAACGCTCTTTAAAAATGCTTGACTTAGAATATTTAGGTCAACTTATTGACTATGCATTTTGAGTGTGTGTCATGTGTCACGATACTGCATCGTCACCACCGCTGCACCGTCGCGTCGCGTTGCGTCGTCCATCACCCATACAATAACTTTTTGATGAAGGCTGAGTTAGGTTCACTTAAGTTGGTTATAGCTATGATTTATACACACATACATACATACAAACTTTCATTCCAAAGCAGAGCTATTGCATTTGACTGATGCCAATATGCATGCATACGTACAGTATTTTGTATGCACCTTTATTGCTAGCCATTTCCATATCTGTACGTGTCCAAATGGCAAAATTGCCATTGTTCGCGTTATTAGGTATTTTGCAGTTTCTGGCGAGAATATAAAAAGGTGCGGCGCATAGGGGCTCTTCGGCGGCGCGCAGCGCGGCGTACCGTTGGACACAAGAGTGTGGCAGCAGTTTCATTCCTAGGTCATGTCACGAATCATTTGAAAGAACACGCTGCTGGCTGCAACAGCAACCATCAACTTCAGCCAGCAGGTATAACCAACTGACTAATTAACTGCCATCCGGTGAGTCATATAATAAAACCTATAACAACGCCAATGTTCCGTAATGTTTCGTTCGACGACCACGATAATGACGACGACGACGACGCCATCTTCTCCACCTTCACAGCCATACCGCCATATTAGTAATTATAAAATGGCAAACGATTGTTCGTTCAGCTTGTGTGCAATTTGAACGCTTATGTTATTAGCGAGAGAGTACGGACGGACGGACGGACGGAGTATAGGAACGTGTGATCGCATGTGACATTCCTTGAGTTTCGGGAGCCATAGAGATTGTATTTGCGTTTATCTAGTTTTGTTGCTAATTGAGTCATTGTTTGGCAAGAAAACAATTAAGTTGATTAAATTTTGCATAGAAAATTTATATAGATGTGACAGTTTTATCGCTGCTATTGTGGTATCGTCCAATAATATCGCCAATTCTAAGACGTTGTTGGATTAATGTCTAATAAGTGCTTAACACGATAGGTTGACCTTAATTGCATGGGACATAAAGTATAAGCTTATCTTACACGAGTTACAACGACAGGTCTTAGTATATTGATGACACTATATATAGGTATATGCGCAAAAATTGCAACATGCAAGTAACATTTAATGTGTACCTTATGGACGAGACAGAAACGTAACTAATATTTTAGTGCCAGTTCTTGGAAAGCCGCGATAAGAGCATAATAAACCCCGTTTCATTGACCTAGTTAGCTTTGATGTTCTTTGCAGGGAATACTTCTTTATTAATATATTGTGTAGTGGATTCGTGTGGGGACTAAGAAACCAGTAAACTATTGATATTTATATGACTTATCAAGCAATTTTTGGAGGCTGGCTTTAACATCTCCTCGACCATTCCTGAAGTCAAAATTATATTTTAAGAGCTTCTGGAAATTCTTGAGTGTTCTAGGAAGAAAGAAAGTTTAAACAAGGATTTATCGAGGCTATGGCTTTCTCCGATTAATTCAATATTTCTATCACCCTTGTAGAGACAATTTTAAAGCGAATAACATTTTCCAATTTAATAACTTCTTTGAATTGCATTTACAAGTTTCTTAGAAGTCTTGTTTTGAAGCTGAATTGCAATTTAAACAATAAATTGCAACATTAGTTTAAAACTTCCGAACGGTGTCTCTTAAAAAAGACTACATATTTTAAGTTTGCATCAGTTCTAGCTGCTTAAATCTTTCCAAACTCCTTAAATATAGTTAAAGGGTTTTTTCTTAGACGTGTGGTTTTCAAGAAGAATTAACACGCATAAGATTTAATGTTATGGCCAAGAAATTAGCTTAATTATAAAGATAAGGGTTTGTTATTATGTTTTAAAAATTATTTCTGGCAAGTGACCGCCGCGGCTGGCTCAAATAAATTCCAGCCGAGAGGCTAACTTTTTGCAGCAAATGGGGCCGTATGTCAGCAATAACACGCCGAATATTCTCTTCCAAGGCGTCAATCGCCTCGGGATTATCTGCGTAGTCAAGCGACTTCACATAACCTCACAAAAAATAGTCCAGCGGTGTTAAATCGCACGATCTTTGAGGCCACGCCACAGGCTCACCAAAAGTTCCCTTCAATAAATTGATTGTTTCGTTGGCTGTATGGCATGTAGCGCCTTCTTGTTGGAACCAAAGGTCGTCTACATCAACATCCTCCAATTCAGGCACGAAAAAGTCATTAATCATGGCTCTATAGCGTTCCCCATTGACTGCAACATTATGGGCGGCTTCATTTTTGAAGAAATATGGACCAATGATTCCCTCTGCCCATAGAGCATACCAAACAGTGACTTTTTGAGGATGTAACGGCGTCTCAACAATGGCTTGTGGATTATGACCACTCCAAATACGACAATTATGTTTATTATCATACAAATTCAACCAAAAATGAGCTTCATCGTTTATAAAAATTGGGATCGACGGCAATCTTGTTTTGGGCCCATTTGGGCACGATTTGCAAACGTTGTTCAGGAGTAAGTCTATTAATTATGAAATGGCAAACCAAACTGAGCATAAATCAAGTGACAGCTGTCAAAAAGACCAACTCCGAAAAAAGCATTGCCAGATTGAAATCCACACGTCTAAAAAAAACACCCTTAAAAAATTATTCAAAGTATTGACTTTTGTTTAATCGAATTTCCCTTAGCTTACATTTAAATTTTATCGAAAATGATATTATAAACTGAAAAATGTATTTAAAACTTTCAATTGTTGGTTTTAAAGGACACTCTTAATGTTAATGCTTCAACTACAGCTTCAACCTCCTTGCATTAGGTCTTCACAATTTCTATTTTTTTGCGTGTCTCAAACTTTATCTAATTGAAGTGAACAAAATATATATTTAAAACTTTTCAATCGTGCCTCTAAAAGGACTTGAAAAGTTAAGTAACTTTCTATATCGCTATATTTATTAAATGTACCTAACTCTTTTTTTGTAAGACAAAAGTCCTACGACAGCATAACATGATTAGATTTAACATGACTCACATCAATAAGTGTCTTCAAAGTGACGAAATAATCCAGGGCAAAAAAAAAGGGAAAACTTCACTCAACTTCTAAAATCAAATCATCATTGTCACTTTGTCAGACATGTTTAAATTACTGTCCAAGCTGGTTGCTTGGAAAAAGAGTATAGTAAAATGTAGCATCACCAACTTCACAACGTACACATATACAGTTCCATCTGCACCATTGCCAAAGATCAGCTTGTATAGGTATATAATGCAGGAGATTCTTGCCTTTTAACCCCCTATACATTCACTGACTCTACCACAGACAATACACCACCACCACCTCTACTATACTATATGCTGTGCTCCCAGTAGTGTGGTGCCTAAGCAAAACAAATGCTCATAAGCCGATTATACGGCGGCGGCACACTCTAGATTACTTTCACGCTCATACAAACATTTGATCGGATGACCAATCTCTCATATCTTGTGCTCCACTCTTTGCACTGTAATCACAACACAACCCAACACAACAGCCATCGAATCAGAGTTTCTATCCATATAGTAGGTCTCACGTTGGGCGCCATGCTTCTTAATTTACTTTTTTTGTTGTCACTGTTGCTGTCGTACCAACTGTCATGTTTTCGTTGTCGTAGTGTGGTCTTTAGAAGACTACTCGTACACCTATAACACACAAGTAATTCTTCCTACTTTCTTTTTGGTTTTAGCGCGTTTTTTTTTTTTTGCTATATCAGCGACATGTTGTGTCGGTCGGTTCGTTTCAGGTGCTGCCAGAGGGTTTTGCATAATCTCTGTCTGATGAAAGCGGTACACATTTTGTGAGGAGAATTGGTGGTGGTGTTGTTTCTATAACAGACTCTGTGGGTCGGTCATCCCCATCCTCGATCCATGATGGTGTAGGTATGTATCACAGATGTGTCATCATTCAGACTGGAACAAGAGATCCAAACATCCGAGCACATAGACTTCGTCGTATACTTTGAAGGCTTCGCTAGTCGTAACGTCATCGTCATTGCGAATGCAAAGAACCGGCAAACATCAGGAGTGCATACACAGTATTTGTGTTGTATATGTATATGATGGGCAAATGTTGTCACTACGAATGGGTTTCTGTTTTTTTCCGACACAGTTTTCTGATACGGTAGGTACAAAGTATTACATGTGCGTGTTTTTTTGCTTTTTTCTGAGGTTGTCGCAGTACAGTTTGTGTTCATAAGCATCGTCGTTTCAGGAAGTGTCTCGGGATTGAGTTGTTGTTTTTTTTTTTTTTTTTTTTTTAATGCCATGATGGACGGAAAAACTCGATTAGCAGGTCACTGAGATTAGCTGTACTCGGGAAATTAAGTTAAGCTATATAAGCAGAGTACAGACGATTCTAGAGTTCTGTGCGGGCATACAAGCCCCCAATTGAGGTTATCTTCGATTTCTTCAATCGATTCATTTGAACGTAGTTTACTCACCTGTCGTGAAACTACTTTCTTAGTATTATACAGCTAGGAAAAAAATTGAATTTTGCTCTCACCGAATCACAAGCAAATAGTGACGGAAGTTGAATATGAAATCTTCTTCCTTTTTGAGGAACAATGCGGGATTAAGTTGAATAACCCGTAGTCGACTTTGTGAAATTGGGTGCTAAGGAAGATGAAACATTGCAATTCTAGACCATTTTAAAATGATTCCTAAGGGAAACAATTTAAAATATAGGTTTTAGATCATCTAAAGGGTGTTTTTTTTTTTTTTAGACGAGTGGTTTTTAATCTGGCAATACTTTTTTCAGAGTTGGTCTTTTTGACATGTTGTCACTTGATTTATGCTCACTTTAGTTTGCCATATCATAATAAATAGACTGACGCCTGAACAACGCATGAAATTTGTGCAAAATGGGCACGAAACGAGATTGTTGTTGACCCCGATTTTCACCAGATTTTTTTTTTTGTCAGCTTTGAAGCTCATTTTTGGTTGAATGCCTACTTCAATAAGAAAAACTACCGCATTTGGAGCGTAGATAATCCTCAAGCCATTGTTGAGACGCCGCCGGATGTAACTTAAAAAGTCACTGTTTGGTGTGCTCTATGGGCAGAGGGAATCATTGGTCCATATTTCTTCAAAATTGAAGCCGGCCATAATGTTACAGTCAATGGGGAACGCTATAGAGCCATGATTAATGACTTTTTCGTGCCTGAATTGGTACTACATCCCATACAGCCAACGAAACAATCAATTAATTGAAGGAAACTTTTGGTGAGCGCATTATCTCGCGTCGTGGGCCTGTGGCGTGGCCTCCAAGATCGTGCGATTTATAACACCGCTGGACTATTTTTTGTGGGGTTATGTGAAGTCGCTTGTCTACGCAGATAAGCCCGAGACGACTGATGCCTTGGAAGAGAATATTCGGCGCGTTATTCGGCTGACATACGGCCCCAATTGCTTCAAGAAGTGGTTGAAAGTTGGGCCTCTTGACTGGAATTTATTTGAGCCAGCCGCGGTGGCCACTTTCCCAAAATCATTTTTAAAAGATAATGACAAACCCTTATCTTTTATAATAAAGCTTAATTCTTGGCCATAATATTAAATTATATGCGTTTTATTTCTTCTTGAAAACCACACGTCTAAAAAAACACCCTTTATTAGAACGGATTATTTTGGTTTGTTCATAGGGCTTTAAAGGTTTGGGGATATTGCCTTATTTGTGGGATATTGACGTATATCCCCCTAACGGTCTCTTTGGTGATTTATCCTCCTGTTGAACATATATCAAGACCCATTTCATCTAGAAAAAAGTTCCATTTTTGTTCTGAATATTTAACTTTTGTTAATTTCAAACTCCATGAAAGATATTTCTCCATCCAAAAACCTTAACCAATTAATCAAGCTCAACTAGTTGGTACATTAAAGTACATATATAATTCTGTATACATATATTTAGCCTTGCAACAAAATGAACATGTTCGCGTAATCGCTTCAAATTAACTTGCAGCCTCGCACGCAAATCGCCCTCGAAAATTTTGTACACAGAAGGACGATCAGGGCGAATAAACCAGCAGAATGATAATATGGGCACATGAGCCTCAGCCCTCAGCTCACACATATGAATACAGTTATTCTCTGCAAAAGTATCTATACACCAATTGTTCTTATTTCACATGATTTATGTCGCCCGATTAACATTGAATGACATTTACAAATCGCTGCACATAAAGCTGTTCTTATGCAGCAGTTCTTCTTCTTCCTCGCAGATGCCCGTCCCGAAGAGACTCTCCTTGCCCGTACCAGAATTTTCACATACACTGTTATGCCGCCCTTACTGTATGTAGGTATAGTTGTCATGCCATTGTGCATGCATTCAATTATTAAAACATCATCAGCATCAGCAGGCGTGTCGCACGCGAATCTCTTGCTATGCGACATACCTACACATACCCTCTACAAAGATCTCTACATCAGACGAAGGATACTTCATTCATCAGAAAATGCATTTTGATGAAGATTATCCAAGTGACGTAGTCGTATTATAGTCTTCGTCGTCGTTATATGCATGCAGCAGCAGCGGGAGCCAATGTGTCCTTAATTCAGATCGAATCGTTACTATATTGCAGCGAAGTTTAAGTCACAAGTTCATGTATACAAACTGCCTCCTGCCTGCATCACATCATCGTGTGTGATATATTGGACACAAAATTACACGGCATAAACCTATAAGCTAACAAAAGACCCAAAGGTATGTATCTACGAAAATCCAGGCGCAACACAACCCCTCTAAAGAAGGTTAGCCAAGGATTCCTTGTTGTGTTGTGAGTTGTGACAGAGATTAATCACTCTGGCGCTGCGATCGGGAACACAATTGAGTGGGAAAATTGTTATTTCTATTTTTGTTTCTTCTTTCTGTATTCTTAAATGTTCCATCCATATTCGGATTTGTATATTCAAAATGGCGACAAGTGCAGCAGAAATACAATTATAAACTCTTGAACAAAGCAAAAAAAAAAAATTACATAATAATAAACTGACAAGGGGCTCTAAGTGTCATGAGAGAATAACATTCAATAGCATAAGCAGCAGAAAAGTGCTTCGAGGAGGTGATAAAGTGATGGTGATGGCGAAAACGAAATTTGCAACGATAAAGTGCACGAGATGTGTGCATTCAGCACACTCTGTGTAACCAGTATAAAGGTATATAGGGGAAGCGCCAGTGAGCCTGATGATGATGCCTGATAAGATCTCAAAATGTCTTCGGCACTTTGCCTTCGGGGGCAACAACAACAAAAACAACAGCAACCAGCAACATACAAAAAAGAAACACACGAATTTTCATGGTAAGCTGTGTGCTGCTGCTGATGATGAAGGGCGAAACAGAGAAGTGGTGTTTGGCAATTCTATACTGTTGATGATGATGCATGCTGCAGATGCTACAAAATAAAGTGCATGATGATTTTTTTTTTATTATTATTTATTTTTTTGGTGCTAATGCAATGCTTCTCTCCGTGATGAATAAAAAGTCCTTTGGATATACTTTTAGAGGTGCTCAAGAGGTAGTGTTATGTTTTATGGGGAAATAAGTGGCTCACTTGTGCTTGTCATGTTAAAATGTTGATTTTTCAAAAGCATGGTTTTAGTTAAATTTGCTGTGAATTGATATTCATTGAGTTCGAAATATAGAGAGAAGGATATAACGGGTGATTTTTAAGCTGGTTTGGTTTTGGCAATACTGGTTTTGACAGCTGACGTGTGTTTAGTACCTTGTGTCACTGTCAAACAGCTTCAGTTTGGTTTGCAATTTAACCATGGATCGTCTTACAAATGAACAACGCTTGCAAATTATTGAATTTGACTATCAAAATTCGTGCTCGGTTCGAAATGTTCATCGCGCGCTGCCTGTGTTCAGCGATGAGGCTCATTTTTGGTTGAATGGGTACATAAATAAGCAAAATTGCCGCATTTGGAGTGAAGATCAGCCAGAAGCATTGCAACAGCTACCAATGCATCCCGAAAAAGCCACTGTTTGGTGCGGTTTATGGGCCGGCGGCATTATTGGGCCTATTTCTTCAAAGATGATGCGAATCGCAGCGTTACTGTCAATGGTGAACGCTACCGAGCGATGATAACAAACTTTTTTTTGCCCGAAATGGAAGTTCTTGACTTGCATGATATGTGGTTTCAACAAGACGGTGCCACATGCCACACAGCACGCGAAACAATGGCGCAATTGCGAGGCGAGTTTGGTGAACAGTTAATTTCACGTTTCGGGCCGGTCAATTGGCCGCCTAGATCGTGCGATTTGACACCATTAGATTATTTTTTGTGGGGGTATGTCAAGGCTTATGTCTATAGGGACAAGCCCGCTTCGATTGACGCACTGGAAGCCAACATCCATGCATTCATTCGTGAGATACCGGCCGATATGTGTGAAAGAGTATGCCAAAATTGGACTCAGCGGATGGGCTACCTGAGACGCAGCCGCGGTCAACATTTGCATGAAATTATCTTTAAACATTAAATTGCAAGGTTCAACCTATTGATTCAAATAAATATTTCATTCATTTTTTCGAATTTTTTGTGTTTTTTTTTTTTTAAATTTCTAAACCTCTTAAAAAACCACCCTTTACATACATATAGATTGTATATTATGTACAGAAGTTCGAACGTTAGTTAAGTGTTTTAACAAGCTTAATTTTAACTAATTGCATCAAGAGTGAAAAAAAAGCGATTCTCATGTTTTAGAAATGAGGTTCAAAAACTGCAGTATATAAAGATATCGCCTTGGTGTTTTCTGATGGAGCATGTAATAATAAAACAACATTATCGAAACAGTTTGTGGAGAATCACAGGACCTGTTGGTTTACCCTCACTCAAGTCTCAAGCCCTAGTACATATTGTAAGTCGGCGAGTATGAAAGTTACCTTAGATTTTATGCCGAATCATAACGGTAGCCCAAGAAAGTAAGTGAAAGCTGAATTCTGGTTGAGAGCTTCATATTATGAATTTACCTGCAACATCTTCTAAAAAGATTATGTAAATTGGTAGAAAAATATGATTTCTTTGAAAGAAATTTCAAGACAAAAATTGTAGCCTATAGAATTCTACACAAAAGAAACGATAAAACCTTTTTTGGTAAGATCAATAGATTTTGAGAAAAAAGTGTGGAAATGTTAAAATAGCAGTTGTTTGTTTTAATGTGCTTTTTTCCACCTCACCGTGGTGTGGAATAGTCTGGCTGAATTTACCCACGTTTTTAAACAAAATTCTTTTCTTTTACGAAAAATGTGTGATAGAATCTTTTTTGCTAAGAATGTTATACTGTACAATTTTCCCCTTGACATTTCTTCAAAAAAGCAAAATATTTTAAGAAATTCAGAAAAAACTTATTTTTCCACCATTAAAATTTAAAATATAGATTTGCATCAAAATTCAACACTGACGGAATTTCGTTCAAAATGAGAGTCTAATTTTTCTGAGCTAGTAGGGGAGAGTGGGTACGAACGTAACGGTGGGTCGGTTGTAACATTCAATTTTTAACGAAAAACTAGAACTGTGTGCGTTCATTTTTTAATGCACAATTCTTTGCAATTGGGTCCTGAATGCACACACGAAAATCCAAAAGTCAGTACAGTCGAATGTACCAACAAAAGCCAAAAAAGTGAAATTTTAGTGAAAACGTAATTTTTTTGGTCTTGAGTTTTTTCATAATTTTTCTTGAAAAAAATAAACAATTCATTGAATGGATACGACCTTACCGTGATACAATATTTCTGAAATCGAATAGATTCAATATTTTTACAATAGGCATACTGGTTTCTTCTTACTTTGATTTTTAATAGAAAAAAGCGTGGGGTGGACTGTTGTAACATAATACAAGCCCAAATTACTGTATAATTATTTGTGTTACAACCGTCCACACATAGTTTTTGGTGACTGTGTATTCAACAGCTGGAGATAGAGATCAAAATAGTTTTTTTTTTCAAATAAATTCGAAATAATGTTATACTACATAAATCCATTTATCATCAGCTCTGACTAAGAATGCCTTTTTATTGGCATTCATTTATTTTATAATAAAACATAACTACTTTATAGTATTGGCTTAGAATTAAATTCTTAGTCTAACCACCATTTAGAATTTTTCTTCATATATTTATATGGTGTTACAACCGTCCTTTCAGAGTGTTACAATCGACACACCGAAAAGGACGATTGTAACATTTGACCTTGTCTTCATTTTCAAGTCATACATTTAAATCAAAGAAAAAGCTGGAAACCAAATTAGTAATTAACGGTAGCTAAATATTCATTCATTAATATGCACTATGTTTCATTTTGATATGTTTATTGGTTATCAAATTACGGCACGAAATGTCAAAAATGTTACTTTCGTACCCACTCTCCCCTACTAAGTGCAATGTTTAATGTACATAAAAGTCCTATGGACTCCAAAACCTCCTAACCGCGACTGAGCTAAAAATCTTATAAAGGGTGTTTGTTTTAGACGTGTGGTTTTCAATCTAGCATTGTTGGCCCCATATGTGAGGAAGGACGATTCCGGAGACGGTACAATCATGAATTGTACGCAATCTACCTTGAAGCAGATATTGTGACAAAAATTAAGCTCGGTACACTCCGGTGGGCAGGTCACCTAGCTCGCATGAGCGAAGAGGAACCTGCTCGGAAAGTTATTTGTGGTACATTCTATAGCAGACGACAGCGTGGTAGACCATGCTTGCGCTGGAGAGATGGCGTAGACCAGCACGCCCGGAGCCTTGGGGTGCGCAACTGGATGGCGGTGGCTCGAGACCGGAATGGGTGGAGAGACTTGTTGAAGGAGGCCAGGACCGGACCCCGGTTGTCGAGCCGACGATGATGATGATTACTTTTGTCGGAGTTGGTCTTTTTGACAGCTGTCACTTGATTTATGTCAGTTTGGTTTGCCATTTCATAATTAATACACTTACTCCTGAACAACGTTGGCGAAACGTGCAAATTTATTACCAAAATAATGGTTCGGTTCGTGAAAAACTTTCAGGCAATCTTTGTTATTGAAGCGATAGTGTTTCTGTGGTGAAAATCAGTCTGGAAATTTATCAACTACTGCATGTTCAGTGAGATAACATGGTACCCTTTGTCACGAATAATCTCATAAACTACTGCATCGAATTCATTGAAATTTTCAATTTGTATCCCTTGTAGTGGCGGGAAGGTTTATGAAGTGCTTTCAGTATAATCCCCTCACTACTACACCCACAATTCTTATATTTGAAATTATTCCGTTTCATTAAACAACAACAATTTGGTAATTACTGAACATAAATTATGGCATTTTTTATACTTTTGGAAATCCACCTACTGTCACGCCCACTTTTTCTTAGGTGTATCTTAGTTTTATTTTATTGAAGATTTCTAGAAAGTTCATATTTTGTAAATGCCGTTTTTTTTTAACTAAAACATGACATGATCAATGTACATATAATTTTTTAAAAGTTCATCACCTAATGCCACACCCGAATTTTTGTAATTTATTTGATTTTTTGCATTTGCAGTTGGTCAAATTTATTCTGAGAAAAAAACTCTTTTATCGTTATTAGTGTATAAATCCTAACTAGATACGCATGATATTTGTTTTTTTTTTTTGGTCTTGAAACAAATTTTGTAAAATAGCATTATTTCTTAATTTGTCACTCGCCAATAAATAGTTAGCTAAGTACCTACATTCTCCAGCTGTTTCGGTGTTTATGTAATTTCTCTATTTTAAAATTCCATAACTCACCACATTTTGCAGTACTCCTCTCTATGTCTCTCTCTTTCTCTCTCTATGAGTCACCGAACATCTGTTTCGAAATGATGTCCGCAAAAAAAAAAATTAAAAAAAAACTTGCACAAAACAAAAACAGAGCTTGTTTATCATTAATTATAAAACACGCTGCTATCGTTTAAATTTATTATTTCGTCCTGTTTTCGTTTCTCGTTTGTTTTTATACAACAAAATTTTTTTTTTTTTTTTACTCGCTGGTAGTTATTTTAACGTGAGTTTTCTTTACTCAATTTTTGCAGTTTTTTTTTTCCTCCCATTCTGATAACCTTTTTTTTACGAATAACTTCAGACTATCATGATGGTGGTTCGTTCTTTTAATTATTGTTTGAAATTTTTCATTTCATTTGTCATCTTTAATTGGATGTCAAGAATTATGAAAAATTATACGAAGAGAATAAAAAGGAAATCGAAGCAACAAAGAGACATAATCTAGGATTTCTAGTTTTTTTTTGTTTTTATTTTTCTTGTTGCATCCATTTATTTGGAACACTGGACACTGATGGTTTAACATGTCAAAGGACCTTCCCAAATTCTGAAATGTACTTTACAATCTTGAGATATTATTTGGAGTCCTTGGATATTGATGCAGAAATAATCAAATCACTTTAAATTTGACAAACCATTGATGTAAGAGAATTCATTGGATGGTTAAAGAGTGAATAGATTGGCAGAGTTTTGAACTCTCCTTGGAATATTTAAAAAAAAAATAAATTGAAAAATGAAACAAAAATATCAGACTGTATTATGTGAGTTCAAGCATCAGAAACTCCTTGTTATTGAACCGAATTTTCCATCCTTTCAAACGAAACAAAAAAAAATAACAAAATAAAAACATGATTTCCCTACATATTTTCCCATACATACATCCATGTATACTATACTTTCTCAAATGTGAAGAACCAGCAAGGGTTGGATGATAGCAGCACATGTCGAGTGATCATACCCGTATATCCACCCGAGCGTGATATACAAAAGTATTAAACACGAAATGAGCTTGCTCAAATCTTCTCCTATACCCAGCCCCGATCCCACCCACAAGCCATTATAACATTATCTCTTCTCGTTCCTTTAAAATATCATACTGGTTCCCTCAAGATGAAAAGAATATATAAATATATATCTAAGACATATCCAAGTTTTCAGCTAAAAGGATAAAAAAAACATATAATTCTGCTTATAATAGTCCTTTTGCCATACATTTTATTTCACCAAAGTGACTACATTCACTGCAAGAGAAAGTTAAAAATAAAAAAAAAACAAAAACGAGGATATTTAATAAAAGAAGTCCCTGTCCTCGCACATAAGAAAAGGACATGAACATCGTTCTCTTATTAGATGAAACATGCGAAACAAAAATGCATCATGTTGAGGGTAAAAACTTTTGCAAATTGAAATTTCTCTTATAAACCAATTGCTCCGAAGAAAGAAAGAAAAGCTCAAGACTTGTGTTTCATGCCCTTTCCCCCCCCCCCCTGTTGGCAACATGGACACAAAAATAAAATAAAAAAAATTACTCCACCTGCTACAACAAAATGCATTTGCAAATATGTAAAAATTTCCAGGAAGAAATTTACCAAAAGTTAAAAAAAAAAAAAAAAAAAAAAAAAAAAAAAAACATTGCTCACATAGAATTACCCGATCTTTAGAATGTCTTGGACTAAGAAAACTAAGCAGAAGAAAAAAAAAGAACACAAGATACAAAAATGGCTCAGGGATAATATAGAAGAGACAAGAATTTGGATTTCTTCCAAATGAAAATTAAATTTTCCTTTTCATACGTTTTCTCGGGATGTTTTTCTTTTGTCATTGGGTTTTTCCTTTTACTGTAGTATTTTCTTCTTTTTTTTTTTATTTTGTTGGTCGTTTTACATTTTGTTTGGTGTTTATATCTATTTGTGGATTGTGTCCCTTTTGGGCATTTTTTTTTTGTGTTCGTCCTTTATGTGTGTATGGTTTTTTTTTTTTTTTGAAAAACCAGTAAGTTTGTTTTGGCATGGAAATTGATTGTCAACGAGACTTTATATGTTGATGAGGGTGAGGATTCTTTACATGAACTTTCTTTGTGATAATTTTCCAGGAAGAGAACAATTTATTTTTTTTTTTTTAGGACATGAATAGAAGGAAATTCCGGAAGGAAAGGTATGGGAGTTATATATGGTATATACTCGTATCTTGTGTGAATATTTGTACTGCCAACTTTTGATTTTAAAAATAAAAGCCCATTTGATATAAATTAATATTTTTTTTTTTGAATTGGGGATTTAAAAGGGTCACTCTGATACGTGACTTTCTTTTTGTTCAGTATGATATGAATGCACACAAAAACTATAAATCGGAAATGTATTGAATACAGATGGGTTTTATTGAAAAAAAAAATTATACCTTCTGTAAAATAAAGAATAGAATATTTGAATAGTTCAAAATAGGTACCTAATTTTTTATTTTAATGTTTTCATTGGTTTACAAATAAAGCTGATAATTGTCAGTATTCTTCATCGATGTTTTTTGTGCAAGTGCATATGTCGTAAATCTTACCTATATGAGCATGCGAAAGTTTATGCTCTGTTCAACAAGAATTATTGTCAGTACAGGGATAAGGGGCTACCTTTTTTCGGTACAGTGGTGTTGGTGTTTGTTACTTATTTAAGCTTTTGTGAAATTCTTTAACTGTTTCAAAGTTCCTGCTTGCAATAGTGAAGTGGGGTTTTGTCCTAAGTGGTGATGGAATGATGCTTGTTTGTTAGTAGCAAGTATTCATTCTTGTCCTATAGTTTACTTCAAGGTCAAAAGGATTTACCTGTTCTTCTGTCACCGTGTCGGTCGTGTGGGCACTGGGGGATCCACGGGATGGTTTTCGGGTCCGAAACAGAAATTTTTACTTTGTTAATCAACCTATTTTATAATATGGTAATTTTTGTCAATTCTCGAGCAATCTTCTTTAAGCTGTTAGTGTCACCTGACCCCATTTATTTGAATTGCATATACAAATTAAATAAACTTCCAACAACCTCACTGTCATGAAAACCTCAACTGAAGATTCCGTCTATAAAATCGATTCCTGGATTCGCTATTGCGTGAGGGACTCCATACCTAGAGTTCTCTGCTGGTAATTCATCTGAGATTTTTTTTTCTGCTAAGGCTAAGTACAGACGATTGTCAAATTTGTCAATTAAAAAATTAACCCAAATGACAATACTTCAATAAACTGCTTAAAATTGCTGAAAATTGTTTTTCGTGTAAAATAACTTCTGAAAAAATACTGATTTTGACTTAGGTAAAGTTTTATTCTATAGAAAATGACCTTTTCAACAACTGATAACTTTAGTAAAATCATTAAATAGCAATGTTTTTTTTTTCAAGCAAAAATAAAACTATGTATGTATATTTAAAATTATTGAAAAAAACTTTTCGTCTCAAATATCGCGAGAGCACACAGACCAACTTTAGTCTCCACTTGATTGCATATTGAACATCTGAAAAAGTTTTTGAAGATCTTGAATTGGCGATTTTCTTATAGCTAAATAACATCGGGTCTCTAGTTTCCAAGGGCACCAATGTAAAGTTAGCAGTGTGGTTTCATCCCAGCCTGTGTTTACATTTAAATGTTGTACCAACATAATATATAGCTCTAGTCTAGTATTTAGTCATTGACATGCAACTTCACAGGGAATCTGGTATCAAGTCTATTTTAAAGATGTCACCACATTGAGAAAAAATATACAGATACTCGCTTCAATGAAATATTTTTCATTTTGTATGTTTTCGCTGAGTTTCAAACAATTCCTCATCTTTTCTTCCTACAATTTGACAACTTACTGCCTAAATTGCTAAACAACTATAGCCTCTCAACTTGTCCCTCAACATACCTCTCAACTCTCTATTCTCAACTTGTATCTCAACATGTCCCTCAACTTTCCGCTTACCACTTATAATGAACAGGTTTCTAAAGTTTGTACATATTACGGTTTGATGTATGTATTCAAAATATCAGCAACATTAGTAACAAAAATGAATGTTATGCATGAAGGTAAATACAAAATTTTAATCATTTATTTTTTTGGCTACGGCCTTGCGTTCAGAGAAAAACTTTTTTTCTTTTCCAAAAAAAAAACAAAGAATAATGTGTTCTCGTTTTTTCCAGTCGCAAACCCCATTCTCCCCAGTGTCAGTACCTTTATGTTCATTTTTCAGTACGTTTTTAGTTCTCATTTATTATTTATTTTGCTCTTTAAGCGTCTCCTGTTTGCCTTTAGTTTTGTAGTAGGTATCTTTCATTTTTTTTTTTTAACTTTTGCAAAGCACTTGCTGTTAATATCATTTCCGATTTCCTTTGCACAAGAGTGCACTATACATCACCCAGGACCAGATGGGGTGTGAGAGAAAGGTTGTGCATGAGTATTATGGTGGAAGTAGTTGTAGAGAGTGTGAAAAAGTAGTCGAAAAGAAGTATAAAATGCATTCTCTTGCTCTCTGGTGGGGATTTATAGTTGTGAAATAGTCATCCTTCATATTTATTTATGTTTTCCTTTAACGTCACCATACTATTATAAGATCCACTGGGAGCATCACCATCATGATGGAGGTTATGTGCGAAGTTGATACAGAGACTATTGTATCTAATAGATGTTGTATAGTAGTTGTTGGTGAAAAGTTTGAAGATTTGAACATTTTTTTTTTTTTAAATCAGAACGAAAATGGTGAAGTGTTGACGATTTTTTTTTTCTTAGTTTGTCCTTGTTAACTTTTGAGAGGCGCATTTATTTAGATTTCTTCAGAGATTTTTCCCAGATCCTATGGTTTTGACAAGAAGTAGTATGTGGTTGTATGCATGTATACGGACAGTCTAGTTGTAGAAAGTTGAATTCAGTTGAGAATAGTTTTTTAAGTATTCGCATTGTTAACTACTTATTTCCTTTTTTTTTCCGACCCAAGCAAAGTTTAGAGTTTTACAAAATAGAGAAAACAGATTTTTTGTCACTGGAGACCGATGTATCCAAATGTTGCATTAACAAAGGGTAATGTTATTAGATATGATACCGAGCTACACGGTACAGCGGGCAGACATATTGGTTTTGAAATGGAACGAAACATAATTAGAATTGAATAAGATTCCGTATGATAAAGGGTGTTTTTTTTTAGACGTGTGGTTTTCAAGAAGAAGTACAACACACACATTTTAATGTTATGGGAAAGAATTAGCTTTATTATAAAAATAAGAGTTTGCCATTATGTTTTAAAAATGGTTTCGGGCAAGTGGCCGCCGCGGCTGGCTCGAATAAATTCCAGCCGAGAGGCCCAATTTTCGACCACTTTTTGCAGCAGTTGGGGCCGTATGTCAGCAATAACGCGCCGAATATTGTCTTTTAGCGCGTCAATCGTCTCGGGCTTATCTGCGCAGACAAACGGCTTCATAGAACATTTTAAATCAATGTCTAAGGTTTTTAAAGTCATTAGGGATTTCATTCAACTCATTTGTGGGATATTCGAAAAAAAAAACATCTAAAAGGTTACTAAATTATCATGAAAGACCAACTAGTTTTCAAAAATTAGTCAGCCATAGAAAATTTTGAATCAATGGTTAGAGGTCATCAGATATTTTAATAACCTCATTTGTGGGATATTCGCAAAAAAAAGTATACCAGCTGAAAGGTCATAAAAAGTCAATAATTTTCAGTTATTAGTCAGTCATAAGTTTTATGTTGAATTTTTAAAGATTTTTTTCAAGGTGGTAGAGATCTTAAACATCTCATTTTTATGGGATATTCGATAAAAATAAATCATCTGAAAGGTCTGTAATCCTCATCCTCATCAATTACTAGTTAATCTTTGAAAATTCATTTAAAAAAACTTATGGCTGACCAGCTGAAAATATTTGACATTTAATGAAGATTTAGTGACCATTCAGATGATTTTTTTTTTCGAACATCCCACCCACAAATGAGGTGCGCTTTAAATCTATAAGACCTTGAAAAAACTTTAAAACTTATTTAAAACCAATTCCTTAAGCAATGTAGTTTACTTTTTTGACCCTTTACTGATTTTTTTTTTACGAATATCCCACATATGGGGTTCTAAGATCCCGGAGCCGCTGATGATCCCTTATCTACAGGCTGCACACCATACTGGCACCCTCTATTAGTATAGTGATCTTTGTGTTTCTCCCTGAGATAAGTTTAATTGTATTAGAGCATATTCAGCTTGTTGATACATTTACTGGGTGAAAGTGTGCCTCGTCAGAGAAAAAGACAATATACCATTTCGAGGGAGATGAATTATCTGAAAATCCTATATTAAGTGCCCGCATCACGTATATAGAAACTAGTTGTGCACAATTTCTTTAATTGCATTTATATTTCTTCCTTTTTTCAAATTCATTATTATCTATTTAAATATTATCGTTCAAATTCCAAAACTAATCAATTTTTATACTTTCTTCTCTTTCTAGGTAAATTTTATTCATCATTCGATGTTCTACACCACCAGAACAACTACAATCAATACTACTTACAAATTCCCATGACGACATCAAATATCAGTGTAACTGTACATACATCGCATACATATTATACTATACATTATATTTTGTATCCTTATAAAATATTAACGAATGACACCAATTTTACCTTCGTTATTGTTCAAATCAAATGCTAATGTACCTATATTTTTATCCTCCTTAAAATCCAGTTCATATTATAATGTGTTTGCATCAATAAAGCACACAAAACAGAGTTCACAATCAGATATAGTTATGTAGATGTAGATACATGCCGGATTTGTAGGGTAGTTTTAGTCCTCACACTTAAGTAAATATATCCAGAACAACACACACACACTGCATTAATTCACTCTCTGGCATCGCATTAAAAACCCACAACACATTTCTGTTTAGGGAATATCTGTTGTAAAATGCGTGCAAATCTCATGATAATTGCCTGTTCCGGATACAGAGAGACGAATGTCGCACGAAGGACCAAAGCCTATATAACTCCTGATAAATAGAGTATTCCGCTTGACCATAACATCGAACCGTTTACAAATGTATCTATACGAGAAGGTTGGTTATATGAGTATAATATGATTTTGTTTTGAATCCCTTTTTCAATACCATTATACAAAATACACCATTTGTCGTAAATTTAGTATAAAAGGATATGAAGTAAACAATTTGCTTAGGATATTGCTGAAGATATTTAGGGCTGTGCGTTTACATAAATATACATACGTTATAGTTTAAGATGAAAAGATTTTAGGAAAAATAAGATGATAATCCATAGACAAAAAGTGTTTTTTATAATGGGGATTTTTATTCAAAAAACTCATTGAAGATATCCTCCAGGGGGTGCCTCTACCACACAATTCTGGTTAGTTATTTTTTTTAGACTACCCACCTACTTAAGTCTCAGAAGTGGGATTTTATAGATTTATATAGAAATATAGAGCAATTGAAAATTGATAATAATTATTTATTGAATTCAAAACAAAGGGGAAAGGGAAAACAATGAAAAACAAAAATACTAACGTGTGTTTTTTTTATACGTGTGTTTTTTAAGAAGAAATAAAACGCATACTATAATGTTATGGCCAAGACTTTAGCTTTATTATAAATATAAGGGTTCGCCATTATGTTTTAAAAATGATTTCAGGCAAGTGGCCGCCGCGGCTGGCTCGAATAAATTCCAGCCGAAAGGCCCAATTTTCGACCACTTTTTGCAGCAATTGGGGCCGTATCTCGTCTCGGGCTTATCTGCGCAGACAAGCGACTTCACATAACCCCACAAAAAATAGTCCAGCGGTGTTAAATCGCACGATCTTGGAGCCCACGCCACAGGCCCACAACGCGAGATAATGCGCTCACCAAAAGTTTCCTTGAATAAATTGATTGTTGCGTTAGCTGTATGGAATGTAGCGCCGTCTTGTTGGAACCACAGGTCGTCCACATCAACATCCTCCAATTCAGGCACGAAAAAGTAATTAATCATGGCTCTCTAGCGTTCCCCATTGACTGTAACATTATGGCCGGCTTCATTTTTAAAGAAATATGGACCAATGATTCCCTCTGCCCATAGAGCACACCAAATAGTGACTTTTTGAGGATGTAGCGGCGTCTCAACAATGGCTTGAGGATTGTATACACTCCAAATGCGGTAGTTTTGCTTATTGACGTAGCCATTCATCCAAAAATGAAAAATTTTCTTGTGAAAATCGGGATCAACAACGATCACGTTTCGGGCTAATTTTGCACAATTTGCGTGCATTGTTCAAGAGTAAATCTATTCACTATGAAATGGCGAATCAAACTGAGCATTAATCAATTGACAGCTGTCAAAAAGACCAACTCCAATAAAAGTATTGCCAGATTGAAAAATAGACGTCTAAAAAAAACACCCAACGTTTTTTAGGACAACATTGTCTTATGCGTTGACACAGTGAACGTTGACAGTGTGTTGATCAATGTTTTGGTGACATTCAAGCGTCAACCTTTTGATCATTTGCGTAGAAATTTTTTTTTCTGACGTGTATGACAGTTGTTCGTCATAGAATACGTATCCTCTGTAATCATAGCCTTTTACGCATGCTGCTGAAAATATTCTTTATGTGAGCATGAAGTTTATATCTCAGACTCTACTTGACTCATCAGATAAATAAAATTCAATCTTAATACCACCTATACCAACCCATATTATTCTTTCTATTTATATCAACTTCAAAAATCACCTCTCACTAACCTAACTCTATACGTAAACTCTCATTCGCATGTCCAGAGATAACGATGAAATAATTTTTTCCTCTTTATAATATGTATAGTAAGACATCTCATCTGGTCTTGACTTTTATCTTATTTTATTTTATTTCCTTTTCATTTCTATTTTTTTTTTTTTTTTTTTCTGGCCATCCAAATATAAGTCTTAAGAGGATACATAGTATATACTAATACCTTTAATAGCATATCTACCACATATAACTACATACTATACTATAAAGCGAGAGTGCTAAAAAGACTTTCCATGTTATCCTTTCTATTTATTCGTGCATTTAAAAAGGATTTATCTGTAATATTCTAGAATTGTCATCATTTCATTTGATATTCTATGAAAGTGAAAAAAAAACACACACACACACAACCACACACTAATATAATATGTATATGAACACTGAACAGAGAACATGTTGTGAACGACTTCTAAAAGTTCAGCGCCTTTAGTTTGGGATTAAGGATAAGAGAAGTTTTGTAACAGAAAATAGCATTGACCGGAAAATAATATATTTGTTTAGCTCGTCACCTTCTTAACAGCAGCTTTCTTCTCCCTCTACATACAGATATTATGTATATATAAGATCCATTTTCATTTTTAGAGGCCCAGTCTTGTCCATTTGCAAAAAGAGAACAACATGGGACTAGATGTCTTTTTTTTGTGTGTAGACATTTTTGTGTAGAAGACGAAAACAAGAAATAGCCAAAATCTTCCCCTAATCGGTTTGTGATAAGCTTTAGAAGATTTAGAAACTATCTGTTTAATATGTTTGACGCAGTTGTTTTTCCTATCGATTTTGTGCTATACTTAAGTGTTTGTCAGATAACTTAGACAAAGTTTTTCAGTAATGAGTTAAGCCAGAGTTAGCTAACCCTAGAAGTCAATTAACACACAGTTAACTGTGGAAGCAGTTTTTCAGTGGAGAATGCACGCGGAACGACTAAAAAACTCGGTTGATAAACAATCAAAAGCATATGTTCAGTTAATTCTGAGTTAACTCACCAAATTTGATGAGTTAACTCAAGTTAAACTTTAAACTCGCACTGAAAACTGGACTTTACAGCACCTACATAATTATGTTTTTCATTTTCTCGTTAACAGATTAACCTATTTCAATCAAAATTTGTACAAGGGAAGTCCTTTGCATATGCAAAATTTTTCAAAAAAGGATTTTTAGGATTTATAAAGCTAAATTTTTTTTTTTTTTTTTTTTAATCAATACATTTTTTGGAAACGGGTTAGTTAATTTTTCGAAATAAGGCTTTCAGGTGTATATTATTAAATACTTAAAAATTGTATATATCCAATTTTTTTTTAAATTTTGAAGAACTTTTATACAATCTTAATACAAGACCTGCTGGACCGATTTTAATGATCTTTGATTTGTTGGATTCGTTCTTGCCCCGAATAGCGGAAAAAATCACTTTGTAGGGTGAAATATGGTAAAATGGAAAAGACGTATCCGATTAAAAAACTCTACCTGTGTTTGAAAGGTTATTTTTTAGGAAATGGCTTCATAGATATTTTTTTTAATTGCAAGGTGAAATGGGGTAAAATGAAAAAAAAATTCCGATTCTATCCTTTTCTTGTTTGAATTTTGTTGTTTTGATTTTAGACATTCTTTTGATGTTTGAAAAAAGAAGAATTCGTTGTTATAGTGTGTAATGGGGTAAAAATGAACTATTTTATTCGATTTCAAAAAATTTTTCTGTATATCAAAGGTTTTTTTAGGCGATGACTTAACAAATATTTTTTCAAAATATTGATATTTATATTGATATTGATTTTTAAAGTTTTTTTTTGTGTTGGTTAAAAATTTGATATTTAAAGAGATGTGCTTTTGAATAAAATTTATTAATATGTATGTATATCAAAATTTTACTATTGACGTTTTTCTTTTTTAACTCAGAGCAGATCACCGAACTGTCAAAAAAATTCTGTTTATTTTTTTTTAGCTCATATACATATGAGAGCATAAAAAGTGTGTTTATTTTGTCCATCAAAGTAAGCTCAGAGATTGCTCAATTAGCTCATAATAAAATGACCGAGCAAATCAAGCGAAACGCTGAGCGAAGCCAACTGCACACAAAATTAAAAAAAATTAAAATGGATTCCCTACGTGTTCAAGTGTGTTTCATAATTAAATCTGAAGACAAATCTGCTCCAGAGCTCTGCACAGAATAATTTAATTAAAAAAAAAAAAAAAAACATAAAAATGAAAGTGTGCTTCAAATGAAAAGCAAATAAAAAATAACTTGAACCAAGAACTATAATTTTAGTATAAAATAGACAATTCCATTCCATACTCGAATAAACTACGCAAACCCATCCGCAGTAGGATTTTACTCCTGCTTTTATTGGCAGTAATTCTACTGTAGATGTTTGTATTTATTTTATTTCGAAATAAAAAATTCACTTTTATACGAAACTTGACGTTGTTTGACAGATACAAACTGTATTTTGACGTCTGTAGAATATTACGTTACAAAAAAACACCAGAAAGTTCTAAAAATATTTTTTTTTTTTCCGGAACAAAAAAAAAATCTCAATAATTCGGATTGTCAGAGGTTTTTTAATCCATTGAAATCGTAGGCATCCTCCAATGGAATCTTACAGTTGATAGCTTGACAGATAAGGAACCAATTGTATCTGATCGTATCGTGAATATTTCGTTCCAAATGTCAGCCGATTGCCCTTAAAATGCATTTTTCCAGTTCAGAAAATAAAATGGAAAATCAGAGGTTTTTTAATCCATCGTCATGGTAGTCATCCTTCAATGAAATTGGACAGTTAAATGCTTGATAGTCTACATTAACCGGAATTACTATATATCATTGTTCTGAAAAGAAGAATTAAACCTTCTGAATTCAATCTGAATCAAAAGCGTTGACACAAATATGGAATTGATGGTTACTGGACATCAACTATGCCCCGTGTAAACCACATTCAAAAAGAAACCTTCGAACACATTTCAAAACAAATGTTCGTTAAATGTCATTAGTTTTGTTCAGTGACAAAATAGTTAGATTAGAACAGGAAATCTGTTCTAAGATGTTCTACCTAAAAAGCTAGTGCAGAAAATCCTGTTCGAAACTGTTCCAAAGTGTTCCAAACAGACTCATTGAACACCAAACCAGAACAGTTTAGAACAGAAAATTCCTCACTGAACAGCTAAAAAGTTGTACTTTTCAGTTCGGAACTGTTCTAAACTGTTCTAAACTGTTCCGAACAGCTTCGCTGGACAAACCTTTTAATTTGGCACGAGATTACCTACTAAAAATCTTGTTTTTTTGGGTCACCGTAGATCCTTAACATACAGTGTGCTTTGCGTATTATGCAAACAGTGTTGAGGGGTTGTGTCTACTTCCCTTGTTTTGGCGGACAATTGATAAAAACAAAGGCAACATTAAAAATGTCATGCTAAAGTTTTTTTTTTCAAAGCCAGAAATCCGTATAGTTAAAAGTTTTAACTAAAATTTTTAAGTAAGTATGTAGGTACCTATTTTAAAAAAAAAAATATTTTCAAATTCAATATTTTGAATTTAAAAAAAATTTACATTAAACTCTCTTAAGAACAATAATTATGATGGCTATTATTCCAATTAATAATCGGATCTTTGTTTTTCAAATTTCATCGACATTAAAAGCTTAGCGATAAACTAATGGCTTATCTATTTGCTTTGTTTATTATTTTAGAATTTGAAGTCTTTTATTTTGACATTTCTCTTCCATCGATGAAACTAATTACAAAAATCTATTATATGGAAGAAGATTGGATGCCATTTGCATTCCAGAGTGATGTATCATATACTGATGTGATGAAATTCTTCTGCACACTTTGTTGTCGCATAGCTATTTTAGTTATTTTTCGATATTAAAATCATAACCTCTCCCGGGTATTATTGTTTGACAGCAAAGTGCGCAAAGGGGGCTTGAAGTCATGAGGAGAGTTAGGATGGAAAATAATAATTACTATCGAGAAATAATGAGCCAAAAAGCTTCGTAGCTATACACATATTATTATATACATTTTATAGATATGGACATATTGTCAATTTTATTACCTCTGGAATAGAATTTCATTAAAAATTTAGAATTGCGCTCACGTAACATCACACCTCCGTTTTGTATGAATACATATAACTTTATGTATATAAAAAGAATATTGTCAGAGTCGTCGTAGTCCGCACGTTTGGATTATTCCGTGCACTCGTCCGTCGGCCTGCCGTAAGTTATTTCTATTGTTCGCGAGCGCTGTTGTCATCATCAATGTTGCCGTGGCACATTGTCATATTGTTGCACAGTGGAGTACAATATAGCCTTAAAATTGGCTATTCAGTTTTTTGAACTAAAGGAACAGAGGTAATAAAGTATATAGGTTGGTGAAAATAATAAAAGAGAAATTACTCCAAATTATATCGGGCTTTTCAATAAGAGCGCTACAAAAGTGGTTTTGGATATGAATGAAATTCTTTATTCCTGTGAAAGTACGTTTGATGCCATTATGTACAGAATTCGATTTATTTTGCATGGCGACCACGGGCACGCTTGCAGAAGTCCAGACGCTGAACCCAATTTTCGACGGTTTTCAAGCATAAATCGGCCGATACTGCTGCAATTTCACGTTTGATATTCGTACGAAGTTCATCAATCGTCGCTGGCTTGTTGGCATAGACCATAGACTTGACGTAGCCCCACAGGAAATAGTCTAACGGTGTCAAATCGCACGACCGAAGCGGCCAAGCGACTGGACCATTTCGTGAGATAACACGTTCTCCAAACTTGGTTTCCAATAAATTGATTGTGACATTCGCTGTGTGCCTCGTGGCGCCGTCCTGTTGAAACCACATGTCCTCCAAGTCCATATCATCCAATTGGGGCCAAAAATATTCGGTTATCATTGAACGCTAGCGATCCCCCTTCACAGTAACGTGCCGGTCTTGATCATCACGGAAGAAGTACGGCCCAATGACGCCGCCGGCCCATAAACCACACAAAACCGTAAGTTTTTCGGGATGCTGCCTCATGGAGTACGAGTGGATTGCTACCTGACCAATACCGCATATTTTGTTTATTGACGAAGCCATTCAGCCAGAAATGAGCCTCATCGCTGAAGATGATTTTTCTATGAAAATCCGAATCATTTTCAAGTTGTTGCTCAGCCCAATTCACGAACATACGACGCTTCTGGTGGTCAAGCGGCTTCAGTTCTTGAGTCAATTTAATCTTGAAAGGATGTAGGCCAAGATCTTTTCGCAAAATTCGCCACAACGACGTCACAGAGATGCCCAACGCTTGAGAACGACGTGTGAGAGACACATTTGGGCTTTCCGCAACTGAAGCCTCAGCGGCAGCAATATTCTCGACACTACGGGCACTTCTTTGTCTCACCGGCACGGGAACATTTTGTACTGTGCCTGTGGATTCAAATTTTTCCACTAGACGCTCAATTGTTTATCTGCTAGGACGATTATAACGACCATAAATTGGACGTAGTGCTCTAAACGTTGAGGCCACTGACTCCGAATTTCGGTAGTAAATTTTAATAATTTCGACTCGTTGTTGGCTCGTATATCTTTCCATCATGAAATGCCAAACCTTATTGAAGAAAAATGTCAAAAGAGCGGCAAGAAATATGGCGTCGTTTGCTGTTCCTGTTGCTCTACTTTTGTAGCGTCTCTGTTGAAAAACCCTTTATAAAAGATATTTCTCAGACACCAACGAACACGCCCAATTTGAAGACCTTGTCGTTTAAAAACGACTTGTATCTTCTATTTTTTTTATTTGTAAGTTATCAAATTTGAAGTTTGTAGATACATTATGTATGTAATTTAATTTAAGCAATTCAAAAACTTATTATAAAAATATCCTTTCTTTGATCACATTTTTTGCAAACAAAATTTGAAAAAAAAATGAAATTCAAAGTGTTACAGTTGCAAATGAAGTTATTAAAAAATAAACATTTGTGTTCTTTTCTTATAAAAATAAAAAACCTAATAATTTTTTCGTATTTATTTATGATTTATTTTATTTATGTATTGATTTTTGAAATAATTCTCCACGAATTACCCCACTGTGCTTTATCATATTGTCGTTTCGGAGCTATACAATGATGTTGATGATGATGATGACAGTGCAGTCAAGAATTTTGTATCCATAATTTGGTTTGCTGTGCTCGTGCAGTGAATGTTATGTGAATATAATGAATGCTATATACCCAACCTACGCTCCTAGGGGTTAAGGAACTATGTGGAATATTATAATGTTTCGTAGCTATGTACCTATATCAAAAGGGATAATGTCTAAAGTCTATGTATAGTATAACCTAATAAGTGTATCGACTGTAAAGTCAGCATGCTATTCATTGAAAATATCTGCATCATTGATCGTTTTTTTTTTAACTTAAAACTTAAATTGGAAAACAAAAACAACACTCAAAATATTAAAACAAAATTTCATCCAATTCAAACATTTAGCTCAGTCTTTTTAGCCGAAAAAGAGGGTTTGCCTAGAAAGTTTAAAAAGGGGTTTTAAAAATCGATATTCTTATAGATTTGTGGTTGTTCTTTTAGAATTTTTACATTTTGTCATCTCGAATCGTTGAAGCCCGCACATCTCGAATTATAATTTTTTTATTCTTATTTTCCTAAGATAAATATTTTAGGAAAAAAGTGTAGTGCAGCGTTAAGTGGTTCGTTGCATGAAGAATTGGAAATGCCATCATATATTGAATTGATAAAATCTTAACCACTCCACGGAATTTGTGGACATTTCAGAAGTATTATAAAAGTTGCCTTAAGACATCTTCAAAATAAATTTCCGCCTACTGACACACCCACTTTCTACAAATTTTGTAGTAACATAATCATCCAACATAATTCTATCCAAGAGATGAGTAATGTCGTTTTTGTTTGGATTTCGGAACTGTTCCATTCCTATCGAAAATGGGAAATTTGGAGTAAAAGGAGTGAAAAAGGAGTAGCTCCGAACTTCCACTCGAAAACGACATTAAAAGAGCCCCTGCCCATGTGTGAGAGTTTGACTCAAGCTTTAGACGGATAAATTAAGGCTTTGTAGATTACAACCATATCAGAAGGGGAGACAAATTTCTTGCATCACCGAAGAAAACCTCTAGACATTAAGCAGCATTTTTGGTGGCGTTCAATACATGTGGTCATTCCAAATGTGATGTAGGTACATACCGTGAACTGAAAGCTGTTCAGTTTCTTCAATGCAAGTACCGCTCTATAGCGGCATGGGGTTGGGTTCCGCTTTAACGACAAGAGACAGTATTGAGTTTTTGAAGCGTCAAATTCTACGTGGTTTTTAATTCCCCATTGGACAATGCATTCGATATCAGAATTTGATGAGCTTATCATACACTGCCGCTCTAGTTCCTGATCCGAAGGACAAAGACGTGAATTTAGAAAACGAGTACGAACAGTTGAGGGTTCTGTACTTAGTAAAACAATTTAATGGATTGGAGCTTTCAAATAGAAGATCATTGATGAATATCAGAAAGAGAGTCAGAGACAAAACAGAGCCCTGGGGGACACCAACATTAATTTTTGAATATCAGACTTAAAACCATCCACTACTTGTATTGAGCGGTCCGAAAGGTTATTTCTAATCCAACAAAGAAGAAATTCATCAATTTTATGATGAAAAGTAAATCATCATAGTTTTGATAGCCCCAACAAAAATAAGAAAAAAGTTTAAATTTTGAAGAAAATTCCGAAAAAAAAATAATCACTTTTTGTGAAGAAATGTCAAAACCAAAATTGTAGCTTGTTTTCGTGAGAGCAATGGGTTCTGAGAAAAATTTCCGTAAATGTTACAATATGAGTTAATTATTTTAATGTACTTTTGTCACATCACTGCTTTTTAAAGTAGTGGCATTTTCGCGCAAGTTTTTATCCAAAATCTATAGTCCTACGAAATTAAGTGTCATAAATTTTGCGCCAAAATGTGCTAGCTATAATCATTAGCTATAAATTTCTTACAAAAAGCTGATAGTTTTCGAACAGTTTATAAAAAAAAACTTTATTTACTTTTTATAAAGTGTGTTTTTTTTAGACGTGTGGTTTTGAATCTGGCAATACTTTTTTCAGAGTTGGTCTTTTTGCAGCTGTCACTTGATTTATGCTCAGTTTGGTTTGCCATTTCATAATTCATAGACTTATTCCTGAACAACGTTTGCAAATCGTGCAAATTTATTAATAAAATAATGGTTCGGTTCGCGCGACGCATTTGGTATGTGCTCTATGGGCAGAGGGATCATTGGTCCATATTTCTTCAAAAATGAGGCCGGCCATAATGTTACAGTCAATGGAGAACGCTATAGAGCCATTTTAATGACTTTTTCGGACCTGAATTGGAGGATGTTGATGTGGATGACCTTTGGTTCCAACAAGACGGCTTTACATGCCATACAGCTAACGAAACAATCAATTTATTGAAGGAAACTCTTGGTGAGCGCATTATCTCGCGTCGTGGGCCTGTGGCGTGGCCTCCAAGATCGTGCGATTTAACACCGCTGGACTATTTTTTGTGGGATCATGTGAAGTCGCTTGTCTACGCAGATAAGCTCGAGACGATTGACGCCTTGAAAGAGACTATTCGGCGCGTTTTTGCTGACATACGGCCTCAAATACTGCAAAAAGTGGTCGAAAATTGGGCCTCTCGGCTGGAATTTATTCGAGCCAGCCGCGGTGGCCAATTGCCCGAAATCATTTTTAAAACATAATGGCAAACCCTTATCTTTGTAATAAAGCTATATTCATGGCCATAACATTAAATTATATGCATTTTATTTCTTCTTGAAAACCACACGTCTAAAAAAAAACACCCTTTAGTAAACCTCTCCACCAAAATTCAAATTTGTGGGATTTTTTTTTGTCCTTTTGTTTTGGCTATACCACCAAGACTTTCCTTCATTTGAAAAAGAATAAATAATTGGACAGATCAGAGCAAAATGAAGTATTTTTCCAACTCGTATATTCTAAGCAGAATATAGGCTTTCAACAAATGTTTCTATTTTGACAAATGACTATAATCTCTAGGAGATATACATACCTACACTTTTCTATACATACACTATTCCCATACATAACGAGGTATAGTAAAAGAGAAAATACTCCCGCATAATTCTTTATCGAAAATAAAAACAATTTCAAATCAACTAAGTTGAATGATATTTCATTTCAGCATCAATACTTTCATTTTATTAGCTCGACTTCGATTCGATTTCAAAAATGCCCAAAAGAGTTCCTATCGTCATTAATAACTTGGTGCTCCCCATTTCAAATTCGTTTCGTTAAATCCGCAATACTCAATCAAAGCTATAATCGGATATTTCAATCACTGTTACAAGGTGGAACGAAATGAAAAACCCAAAATACTCATTCTATATACAAACATATACATATATCATCCATAGATAGCTATTGTATAAATAAGTCTCTTCTTTAGTCCCAAATAGACAATGGTAAACGTCCTTCTAACAAGGATCATAATTCAATCATTTCCTACGTTATTCTCCACCAGTTCTTTTCACCCTCACAGCTAGAGATAGACACCTGTTTGGCTGCTTGATGGAAGGTTTAGTTTTTGCACCCGAAGCCTCTCCCAGGGGCGCACAGTTAGTCTTGTTGGCAGACGAAAAGTTTGATGGAGGGAAAAATATAAAAAAATATTGCAAAACATTTTATGAGAATGTTGAAGTTTTGTAACAATATATAGAGATTCTCTCGCTAACCCCCAACTTCACCAATTCAAAAGCTTTGGGTATGTATGGTCAAGAGACGGACGTTTAATTTATATATCAGCAAAGGATGGGTATTAAACGTTTTTGAAATATGATCTGGAAAAGTTTTCGTGTCAGAAGTTAGGAATTTCAAAATATATCACAATTTTTTTTTTTTTTTTTCTCAAAGACCCTATATCCCTTACATCATCAGGAGAAGACTGAAACTCCAACCCACGCGCCACGCTTTTCGTTTCTAAATCGAAGCAGAACGATATGAGATATTTATTTTCAAGAGGATCCCTATAAATCGCCTTATTTGACTCCATGCTCGTGTGACAAAATCTTTTTTGCACTCATCGAAGGTGCTATATGTCATTTATAAGGAAGTGTCAAAGAGTGGAGGAAGGTATAGTTCTAAGGCATCTTATTTCTTGACATTTGTCTTTGCTGACAAAGTCAACTTTGAGTAAAAAGCTCTCAAATGTCCAGAAAGAGCATTTATGTGCAGGGATTTTATCAGGATCTGTTTTTTTTTTTAATTTTTCTTCTTCCTTCTCAGGACATTTTTCGTATACCTTCTCGTATTTTGATGGGGAAAATCCTTGTTCATTCATTTTACTTTTAAAATAAAATAAATAGTTGTCCACGTCGTCGCTAGGTGTCCCGAAAATAAAACCCTCCTATCGAAGGTATTTTCACTCAACCAAAGTATAAGAGCAAGTCATATAGAATTTCGTTTGCTAACCCAACAACTTATAAGCTTAAGAACCCGCACAACCAAAAGTAGAAAAGGACCTCTCGTCTCGAATATAATACAAACTCGTGAAGAGGGTTATTTTTTAAGTGCTTAATGTGAAAATTCTCGCTGTGCGAGAGTATAGTGAATTTCTTGGGTGTTACTTGCGGAATCCTTTTTGCGAAAGAGGATATATAATTTGCATTGATTTATGCTCCGACACTATTGGTATGTTCTAGGAAATGTTAAACTTACGGTTGGATATAAATCAAAAATGTTTGGGACAGAGAATGAGAAAGATTTTGCAGAGGGACGAGAGAGAGTCTAATTACCGGGGTATATGAATTATGTTGGTGGTATTGGGATGGTATACTGGTCAAAGTTATGAAATCTGTACCAGGATACCTACTCTATACTGGGTATATAAATTTATTTATGTGTGGCGGTACATGGAAGCTCGGTTTAATTGGGTGCTGGTTGCGGTTGTTGATTTTTGACTGATTAATGGACTTTGATTATAAATCAACTATGGGGAGATATATTTTGAAAATTAGGGGAAATATATATGCGGTGATAAGGTGTTTGAGAAGTTGTTATAAGTGAAGCATTTTGTTTTCCTCATTAGGCACATGTCCAATATACATTACTGGCAAAAAAAAATTTTATTTGTTGTTTTTTGTACCATCGCAGTATCTTGTTACTTTTTTTTCCTTACTTATAACTACAAAACTGAAAAGGGATTTTACTCTTTAGCTTTATTCGTTTATAAAGGGCCTTTCATTAAGCGCTTCCTATCTTAAATTTTAAATAATTAAGCGTTACATTGAAATTTGTAATTTGTTTGAAAGGCATGTCAGTGCCATTATGTATATAGAATATAACATCGTTCAAATGTGCGCCGTGGCTTCTCTGGGTGGCACGCATCCGAAATGTCCAAGACTCTGGCGAATATAAATCAGGCTGAATTTGACCGGTGGCATGGGTTACGTTGGCTTTGATGGCCGCTGTGGTTTGTGGTTTATTCGCAAAGACCTGCAACATCAGAAAATCCCTCAAGAAAAAATCTATCCTGTTGCAGCCACATGTCGTTGATGTCTTTATCTTCTAATTCAGGCCAAAAGAAGTTGGTAATCATTGACCTATATAGTGCTCGCCGTTGACGATGATGGCCTGGCTAACGTCGTTCTCAAAGAAATATGAATCGATGACGTTGCCAGCTCAAAATCCACAGCAATCACTGACTTTTTCGGGATGCATTGGAAGCTCTTGGATGACATTTGGATTAGTATCGTCTAAAATTCGACATTTTGTTTTTTGAGGTACCCGCATTCATCCAGAAATGGGCCTCATACTTGAAGATGGTTTTTCGATGAAAATTAGGGTCGGATCCAGAGCCCATTCAGCGAACACACCTCGTTGTCTATGTTTGTTTGCCTTCAGCTCCTGTAGGGTCAGATGAATTTTGTACGAATGCAGGACAAGTCACGACGGAAAATTCGCCAAATTGTGGCCTGCGAAGACCATGTGTTTGTGAGCGACGAGATTACGACTGCCTTGATTTCTCCAGCACACTCTCACGGAAAGCTGTGACGTTTTTGGCATATCATGCGTTTTCTCGAAATACGGCTGTTGGTTGATCGTGTACCGAACCAGTGGACTCAAATTTATCCACCACACGTCAGTGGGACGATTATGTCCACCGTAAAATCGGGGAAGCGCGTGGAACGTTCCCGAACAGAACACCCATTTTGACAAAACAATCTTATCCTTTGGACGTGTTGCTGAACGCTATATCCGTCCATGGTGATTTGGCAAATCAGAGTTAGCAAATGACAGCCAAAGCCAAATTAACAGATGTGTAGCTTCAGAAATATGGCCGCTATCAACTGTAAAATTTCGGAAGTCCCTTTTGGAACACTATTTTACTAGTGTTAAAAACCTTAGAAGAAATAATAGACTTTGTATAACTGCGTTTAAATAAAGTTGAAAAATTTGGTATTGTCTTCAATAGATATCCATTCCATTTATTTTTCTTGTTTTAATAAAAATCTGCTTGTTTACCTTAATCCAATATGATAATTTCGTATCAAAAAGCAGAGCCATTGTGCCTGCCTTTACCAATTTCTGTACCTATCCATTTTCTTTCAAAAAAAATAATCTTAATTTGAAAATCCATCGCATTAGAATTTTTTTTGTAAAAAAAACATACATAAATGTACCTATACCTATACCACTCACTAATACCACCCATTTAGCCAATTTTTTATAAATTTTATCACAAACACAATAGTTGCCTTGCAATACCTATTCAAATTATCCTCCCTCTTTCTTCAAACTTGATATCTAAATTCACTTCGCATTCGATTAACATAATGGAAGTTCGTGAGATATCCCGCGCTCCAAACAAAAACAAACAAAAAAAAAACTTGCAAAATATTCTTACTAGGTCACAGTCACAGTCATAGCATTGTAATCACACCATGAAATGTAATTTATTTAAACAAAAAAAAAAAATAATAAGGAATTCCTTAATCTCCCAAAGACCACTTTTCTGTGCCCGCAAACGTTCTTCCGAATTTTATCCACTTAATGCGTTAGAATCCTTACAATTCACCCATCACTTTTTCTTTTTTTTCTTCTAAAGATTAGTGTTAGGGTAGGGGACAAGACAAAATAGAGAACATTCAACTAACGGAACAATGACAAAAAAAAGAGAAAGAACTCCTTTCAACCCCACTTATCATCCCACCCAGCAACAAAAACACTCCATCCACACCACTATAAACATCTTTCCCTACTTTTACACTGATGCTCTTCTTCTCGAGCTATCGCAGAAGCAGAAATAGAAATAGAAAGAACAGAACAGACAAAAAAAAAAAAACTGCAAAACCATTCCAATTATAATCCTAAAAATAAACCCAATACATTGTGTACGCGTTACTGAATTTAAATGAAGAATTAATTCGTCCTTTTTTGTTTGTTGTCTTCGTCCTTTTCTTCTTTTTATCTCGAGTGAAAAAAAAAAATAAAAATGAAAATGGAAATGGAAACTTATCGGTCGGGAGTGTAAATGTATGTGAAGGATGAACAACAAAAAAAAAAAAAAATGAATTGGGAGATGGGTGGATTGCATTAGTTATCCACATTTCATTCAGTGATGGTGTCACAAAGGATGTGTATAAGGGTGTTATTTAGTTATTTCCGGTTTGACAGCCAAGAACATGGCGAATACGAAGAACAATAAACGGCTTCTACATGACACAGTGTATAGTTGTGTGCGCCCGCCGCCGCCGGTAAAAAAAAAAAAAAAAAACAAACAAACAAAGGCATACAAATTCATTCACCCCCACCAAATCGGTTAAAGGATCACCATTCACCAATGCTCGTCCTGAATTGGATCGATAGATAAATGTTTGTTTTTGGGAGCAAGTTTAAGATGATGGTATACATAATACAATTTTTTGTGTATAGTTTCCTGTGCCTGTCAAGTGGTGGAGATTTCTATTTTGGCATTATTTCTGTTTATTTTTTTTTTTATTTATATCCTTTTTGTTTGTTTGTTTATATTCTTGGACCGGGTATTCTATTTTTTACAATCAAAGAATATCTCTATAAAATTGGGTTTATTTTTGTTTTTTTTTTATTTTGTTCTTGTTTATACTATTGACAGCAATCGATGAACACTTGAATAGGTAGGTGGGACGTAGGTATGAAAAGTACCTACTTTTGCTGTAATGGAGCAGATAAATGGAATCCGATGTTTCCGTTATCCGTATCTTTTTATGTGAATACCTATCTAGGGAATTTTAAAAATGGTTGCTTTAAATAAAATTGTTCTGTTTTTAATGTATGTAATAAGTTTTGTTGGGTAGGTATAGGTTTCTAAAGTAAAAGGTGAAAAATGGAGCAACAAGAATTAGGATGTTAGGGAGCTTTAAAACCTATTTCGAATCAGTTTCCGACATAGCTGAAATTCGGTGTAAAAGATATCTTCAGCTTAGGTATCCTAAAAAATGCCTTGAAAATTGCGCACTTACATTTGATTTTAGAGTTGTCAGAGGGGCACTAACAGTTTTTATTTTGGAAGAAGTGTGGAGACAAAAATTGTGCTTATGAAATCTTACAACTAGAAAATGATTATAAACCTTTTTTTCGGAAGAACAATATATAGATGTCGGGAAAAACGGGTGCAAAAGTTCCCAGTTGTTTACCCCAGGGCAGAATTTAGGTTGAAAATAGTACAAAAAACTCATATTTTAAAGTTTGGCGGACAGTTTTTCTCAAAATCTATTCCTTTTATGAAAAAAAAAACAATAATCTGCCTGTTGGACTTCTCATAAGGCCAAAAATTAATTCTTAGCTTACGGTGGACATCAGCCAAGGGAGAACCCTTATTTTTCTGAGCTCATTTCTCATAAAGGAGGCGAAAAGTTCTTGAGCTTCTCAAATTGTTGATCTTTTCCCCTAGTCCGCATCAAAAGGGCTCATACCTTACTACTGTTTACATACTAAAGTTTCTGACTCATTTAGCCCTAGACATCAAAATGACGTAATCACCAGCTATCCAATGAAGTACAAGATTATTGTACCTGCTGAGTTTGTTAAATGTAAACACTCACTCCTGGCTTGACTGTCTGACATATAAACATTCTAACTCAATGTCAAGTTATGATTTGTCGAAAAATGATTTGGTGGAAAATTAGCCCATATAATAAGTTGTGAAAATTTTGAATTTGTTGTTCGATGTTTTCTATCTATGTTTTTTGTTGCTCCTTTGCTAAGTTCATATCAAAATAGCGAATCATGGCTTCGAAAAGGGGCCTAAACTTCGTATAAATTAAATAATTTAAATGCTTAATTTTTGTGATAATTTTAATTTTGTCGTGCTATGTTTTCTATGTTTTTTGTTTGCTCAGTTATAATAATTATAAAGGTAGGAAAGATTTTCTCGAAAAGAGATTCCAACTTTAAATATTTAAATTTGTATTGCTTAATTTTTTGTCGTTTGTTCTTTGTGAAAATTTGTGCAATGTTTTCTATGTTTTTTTTTTTTCTTTTGCTAAATTGATATAAGTTAGGAAAGCACCTATCAAAAAGGGATTAAAACTTAGTATATTGAAATATTTACTGCTTAGTAATTTGGCGTTGATTAGCTGTGATAATTTCAATTTTCTCGTGCTATGTTTTCTATGTCTTTTTTTGATAAATTCATATGAAGTTAACAAAACAACCTTCGAAAAGAGTTTAAAGCTGATTATATTTAAATGTTTACTGCTTAATAATTTTCCGTTAACTAGTTGTGGTAATTTAAATTTGTTCATGCTATGTTTTCTATGTTTTTTTTTGGGATTTTTTTCAAAAATCCATATAGATGTAGCAAAGCACCCTTCCAAACAGAGTTACTACTAATTATATCGAAATGGTTATTGCCTAATGCTTTGCCGTTGAATAGTTGTCATTATTTAAATTTTCTATGTTTTTTTTGGCCAAATTAATATCAATGCAAAGCTAGAAAAAAAATAGAAAATGTACCTCACAAGACTTTCAAACGGATTTCCAATATTTATTTGTTCGTTGTCGTATGTCATAAGGTTAGGTAGGTGTACGTATCAACTAAAAAATATCTTTTATTTACATCGTTAAAGCCATTTTTTACCAATTAAGAACCTTGAACTATCAGAATACAAGCTTGTGCTCTTATTTTTTGTTATGATGTTATTATCTCGCTTACATTCAACAAAAGCTTTTAAAATAAGTACCTTCAGCAAAAGAAGACTGAACTCGAAAAAAAGTTTGAAGGATATTTAAATTCCATTTAGGAGCCATCTAACTACCTACATAACGAAGCATCAAAAATCCCCAAACGAATGTATAATTCTGTAGAAAAAGTTACAGGATTTGAAAGCAAATTTTATCCGTACATAGGTACATACCTACCTATGCCGAAGCCAATCTTGTTCATGGTATCAAACTTGAATATATACGAGTAGGTACTCTACTCCAGTTTCAATGGCATGCTTATATTTATATGAGTACACCTATAACCTCTATTATATGAATTATATCTTTTCACTTTTTTCTCTAAAAACCTCTCTCTAAAAGATAATAACTTCTGCCAGTTGCACTTTTTTGTTTCTCCATATACCCACACCAATTTCAAACGCACATACCTACACATGCATATAAATATGATTGTATGTATGAAACAAAATTTATCTCGCTGCTGACTTCAAGTGTGTTTGCATAAAATAACAACGACGAGTTCAACATACATACATACATATATATACCAAGCTTCGTTAGCCTTAAAAATGTTTTGGTTATTTAAAAGAGCTAGCAAAGACTGGCATTTCACAAAAAAAAAAAAAAAACAAAAAAAAACCCTCGTATAACTATTCAAAGTTGTAATAATTATTTAGAAAACGTTCTTTGCAAAAACTTTCTCTTCACTATAGCATACCATCAGGGAGAAAAAAAAAAATAAAAATAAAAAACACAAATACCAGGCCACGACTTTTCCGCCCGGAGCTCGAAACCTTTCCGAAATGCATGTAAAACGAAAACAAAATCCTTTAAATTAATTATTTAGAGAAAACCGTTCCTAACGAATTGGTGCGGTTTGCGGGGTTATTTTTTTTTTTTTTTTATTTTATTTTATATATTTATTTTATGTGGGGTTTTAAAAACATTTTTTTTTATTTTTTTCTGTCCGCACTTCACCAGCAGACCTAATTCTTCTGCATTTTACACTGTGATGCTGTTCCTACCGCAGTTTCCTTTTAAAAACACAACAAAAAAAAAACTCCGTTTGGAAGGGCATTTCATCCGGAGTGAACTAAATTATTATATGGAAGCAGTGAAAATTATGTTTTCCGTTTGTTGAAAAAACAAAAAAAAAATATATAGTACCTACCTACATATATACATATTAAGTAAATATTTACCCAAGTTTCTTTTGACATAATAGACCCTTCCAAAGAATGAGCAAATAATATCCAAAAAAAAAAAAAAAAAAAACTTTTGATGGCAAAGTAAAAATTGTGGTTTTTACGAGGCTAACGAAAAAAAATAAAAAAATAAATAAAAACTTTCGCTTCAAACTTCGCCCTTTACAACACTGACCAATGCCATTTTAAGTGGCGGCCCAGGACATATACTATGTATAGAGAACTCTTAAAAAAGCTTAACTTAAATTAAGTTATGCACTTTTATGAGAGTGCAGCTGGCAAGACATTTTATACTCATATATAGCCTGGGAAGATAGCAGAAGAGATAACATGCAGAAAAAGGGTGTAGGCGTACCTATAGATAGATATGCTAAAGCTTACAGCGAAGAAAATTTAAACACAAAAATATGAAACTTAAAACAGAACTAAACGCTGGAAGTATAACGCTTTTAAAGTAATCCAATTTAGCAAATGCTCAAAATTATGGGAAGTGCTGCTTAAATCTTTGCTTTTTGGTGCTTTTACGAATTCATGAAATTTGTGTGTCCTGTCATTTTGCGTGTGACTACGATTGGTTAATTTGGACCTCACCATACACCATAATTATCATGAATTGAATTGCATGATTGGGTCCCGGAAAATCAACTGATAAATCATGAAAAGGCACTGGCGAACAGGCAAATCAATGTATAAATCTGGCTAATCATCTGTCGAAGCATGCAAAACAACTGACAAACCAAGAGACAAATCCGGAAAATCCACTACCAAAGCAGGAAAATAAATTGATGATTCAGGAAAATTCACCTGTCGAACCAGGCAAAACTACTGTCAACCTAGGTAAATCACGAGATTGGTTCAGCGAATCCACTGCTGAACCAGGCAAATCAATCAATAAATATGGAAAATCAACTGGCAAACACAGGCAATTAAACGGAAAAATCAGGGAAATCATTTGTCGAACCGGGAAAACAACTGATGAACCAGGTGAATCAAGAGACGAATCCCAACACCTAGTATCGAACAAGGCAAATAAAGAGAGGAATACGGTAAATCTACTAATGAACCAGAGAAATACAAGGATTAATTTGGCAAACCAACTGTCAAGCAACTCAACTGGCAAACCACGCAAATCAAGAGACAAAATTACCGGGCCTGTCACTAACTTACAGTCTGAGATAGCATACGCCACTTAATTAAAGTCTGAGATAGCAGACGTCACTAAATTACAGTCTGAGATAGCAGACGTCACTAAATTACAGTCTGAGATAACAGGCGTCACTAAATAACAGTCTGAGATAGCAGACGTCACTAAATTAAAGTCTGAGATAGCTAACATCACTAAATTACAGTCTGAGATAGCTAATATCACTAAATTACAATCTGAGATAGCAGACGTCACTTAATTACAGTCTGAGATAGCAGACGTCACTAAATTACAGTCTGAGATAGCAGACGTCACTAAATTATAGTCTGAGATAGCTAACATCTCTAAATTACAGTCTGAGATAGCAGACGTCACTAAATTACAGTCTGAGATAGCAGACGTCACTAAATTACAGTCTGAGATAGCAGACGTCACTAAATTACAATCTGAGATAGCAGACGTCACTCTAACTACTTAAAACCTGGGTTTCCACTGTCGTTTCTGGAACCTAAGTTCTTCAAAATGGAGACTCACCAAGTACTCGGGATTCATACTGATTTTTACTGTGGCAGAGGTCGATTTTATTGTGCTCATCCATGGTCTTTTATATATATTTCGGTTTGAACCGAGTGTGAATTATAATTTCACAAACAAAAAGTATTATTAATATTTTCTTATACTAATGATGGGCTCTTACTAGAGTCTTCACGGCGGCGGTGAAGAAGAGGGTGTAATGCATCATTACAACCATCAGGCAGATTCGTCAGGAGACGAATCGTTCGAATCTACTGCCGAACCAGAGTAATCACCTGTTCAACCAGGCATGTCAAGAGAGGATGTATATGTAAAAAAAGGACGATACTAGAGACATGCCAATTTATAACAGTTATAACAGTTGTTTGCCATTAAAAGTTGGCATGCATTAACGCGCTTCGCGCGACTTGAACAAAAAACTCTGGGTTCCTGAAGTATACCCACCGGCGGAGTTCTCTGGCCCTGCGGGGCCGCATAAACAATACTCTTATAAACCAAAACTATTATAATAATTGGCATGTCACTTCCAAAAAAAAAAAAAAAAAACATATTAGCCCCCCTAACTTATAAGAAATCAAAGGTCTAAATTCAATTGCCTTAAAAATAGGCACCATATGCCAAAGGAAACACGTTGATGAATTTTATCCTAAGATGAAATACAATAAATAGGCAATTTTCACCATCATCAGAACTTTAGCCGCTTCTAACCCCAACACATCCACATGCCTAAAGACCAAAATCATTAGCAACAATCAATTTGAATTCAAATTGCATTAAACACACACATCTGACTTTGTCTTACATAATTTCAATTGCATTTTTTTTTCCACAACATTCTAACAAGCTACAGTACCTATCAGAGCTGCACAAGCACATGCAAACAAATACCTTACAGATTTTTTCTATAGACATTTTGAAAACTTTGATTCCGCACGTATACAACCTGCTCCAAACACCTGCAACCACGAGCTACGATAATATAATAATCGTTAATAAAAATCTCACTGACATCCCATATGTACCTATACCTAATGCACCATGTAGTTCCTATAGCGCAGAGCATTTCTATAAAAATCAAATAATGTGAATCAGAGCCAGAAGCATAGAGTACCTATATTACCTAGAGAACCGACCGGTACCCCTCTTGCCTTAAACACCCGCAAATTTTATTTGAGGTGAGTAAGTGAAAACTCTCTTAGTTTACTCTTTTTTCCTTATCCGTGAATCCGTGTGAATGGTGGATATAAAAACAAATTGGCGCATTAGTTCAAAAAGGTACGTGTCTACGGTTTAATTGTGAACAAAGTGGTGGCATTAGCTCAAAAAGGTACGTGTCTACGATGCACACCTAAATCGTAGACACGTACCTTTTTGAGCTAAGAAACTAGAGTGCGCTTCCAATTTTCGGTAGGTGTTTTTGTTTTTTTTTTAAACATAAATATTCAAAAATATTATTTAATTTATTACCCGGGAGCAACAATGACCGATATTCTTCATAGTTTAGGTTGACAAAAGGTTAAAAAAAGAAATTTGACTACGAAATTAATAAATTTCTCAATTTTTGAATTTAACGGATTTGTTTTTTGAATCCCTGGGCGGTCTTATCCACCTTATTGAGCACTTTGAGCAATTTGAGCGAAGTCCTTTCAATTGAAGCCATGTTGGTTCGGTCCCATTTAAAATGCATTGGACAACAACCCCATACAAAACTTAATGGGCATTTTCCTCTCAGTACAGCTTGTAGGGTGGAAGAGAACGACCGCCTGAGTCGGTTCTCTAGGTAATATAGGTACTCTATGGCCAGAAGTCTGAAGGCTCACTCCGGTGTGCGGTGTTTAGAGGCCATTCTCATTAGTTACCTCTTCAGCGTGCTAATAGATCATCAAGGCATGAGAATTATTGCTGATGTTACGGCTGGTGCTGATGCTGGTGCTAGTGCTGGTGCTGGTATGGTGGCAAATCATTGAACATCTGGCTTTTGTTGTTGTGGTACTGGTTTTGGAGCCAACTTGAGCAATCATCAACATCTTAGATAATCCGATCGGAGAAGCAGTTGGATGGCTGGAAGCAACGCCGCAGCGCCGCCGCTTCATTTGGCGAAATGCATGCCTATAAGCTCATTCGATTGGAATGCAGTGGCTTACCTTGAGGAGCAAGTTGCTGATGCATTGCATCTCCATCTGCATCTGCATCAAGCTTGAGAAGGAGGTGAGGCAGAATTTACTGCCATCACCGTAGATGTGGATGTGGTTCTCGCTGTCGTCAGCGTGCGCGTTTTACGTTTTTAAAAGGGATCGATGTCCTCGTTTATCAAACCCAGCTGTACCGTGGCTGGATGTATGCATTTGCATCAAAAATTGGCATCAGTCGTTGCGCCGTCACGTCATCTCCTCATCTCCCCATCATGACGATGTGTTAACTCTTCTGATTGAGAGAATACAGCGGCAAATTAAAGGCAATTCAGGAGGCTTTCATTCGTATGATTTTTGTCAATTAACACCGTTTTATATAGACGCAACAAAATAAAAATACAATTATTAAAAAAAAAAAAAAAAAAAAATGTTGTGTGCCTTTTGTTCGTAACAAATTAATTGCATCAATTAATTTGACGAAGTGAACAAATGTTCTTCCGCATCCTCGTCGCGTCACCAGCGCCACCGGTCACAGCTTTCAGCTGTGATGCCTGAGTGAATACCCCCAGCGAGCGGTTTTGGGGATATAGGGATGGATTTTTAATTGCACCTGGTCAACAGTGCGGGAATAGGTATAATCCAATTAGTCCATATCAACACCAGCAGTTTACATCAGAACGATAAAGCCAATTTATTTTTTTTTTTTTTCAATATTTTCGTTTTTGTTGTTGTAACTCTGATTGCTCTCTGAGCTTTCATCATCATCATCGAATAGGTATAGGTACACAGCAGCGTTTATATAAACAACATTGCACCCCATTCGCATTGAGGCCTGTGGACAAATTTCCGAAATGCTTCTTGGTATAGGTGTGGTACATCCGGTATTATTCAAATATAAAAGAAATTTAAACATTGTGGGTACCTATAGTCCAAAAGCACAATATTGATTACGTGGTCATCTATTATTCGTGTATATAGAGGTAGACGGACGCGGACGGTCGGTGTGTGTGTGGTGGCGTGGTTCGAAATTTTTAGCAACCGATGTTTGCTGAATTTTACATTTGGCCGATATGTTGTGTTCAGTCACACAATATAAATCTATATCTAACCCTATAAAGGAAACAGAGATATTTATTGAAAAATTGGTGGTGTAAATTTGGTGTGCGATTTGTGAGTTAAGCTTGTTATCTGCATACTGTGAGATGTTTAACTAACTGTTGTTGAAATGAGGCAAGGGACAGCTTATTTATAAATATGAAGCCATTTATTTGTTTTATTTACAACTAAAAATAAATATCTGTAGCCAGGATAAATGATAAAAATTTATAAATCTGTGGATATCACAGTCGGACAGTCGTGTATGTCGTAGTCAGGGGGGTCATTCCGTAATTTTTAAAACAATAATCGTCTAAACGATAGGAGACATTGAAGACATTATTAAATTATCATATCCAAAAACTGGAAAATGCCATGGAAAAAATCCTAAACCCAAAGAAAAATGGTTCGATGCGGAGTGTAAAAAGGCACGCCAAAAATCATTTGGATGGCTGAAAGTTTTCAGAAAATACAGTAGCAACTACATCAAGAAAATGTATATAGAAGCAAATGTTAAATTCAAGAAAATATGTAAGGCGAAAAAATCAATATTTTTTGAAACCGAGGCTCTTAAATTAGCACACTGCAAAGATTCTAAAGAATTCTGGTTGGCGGTTAACCAATTAAATGAGAAAAAACTCAAAATAAGTACAAAATTAAACATAGATTTATTGCACGATCACTTTAAATTACTTTTGAATCCAGAGAGCTTTACACTACCTATCGAATACGCAAAACCTGCTTCCTGTAATGATATATTGGATGCTGATATTACTCGGGACGAAGTAAATAATGTACTGAGCAAGCTGAAAGACGGAAAGGCACCAGGAGCTGATAGAATACCACTGGAGTTTCTAAAATATGGAACGGAAAGTCTTATTTCAAGATTACTGAAATACTACCAGAACAGTTTAAGCAATCTGTTATTTTTCCCATTTACAAGAACGGCAATATTGAAGATCCAGGTAATTATCGCGGAATATCCTTCCTCAACGCCTCCTACAAGGTTTTTACAACAATATTGAATGATCGATTGACAAATTGGATACATAGCAAAAAGTTACTTAGTGAATTCCAGGCAGGATTTCGAAGTGGTTATTCGACCATCGACAATATATTTGTACTGCATAGCGTAGCAGCAACGTTTATCGAACAAAAAAAGAAGTTAGACGTATTTGTTGTCGTCTTCAAATCAGCATTTGATACAGTGGAACGCAGATCACTATTCTTCAAGCTGTACAATATTGGGATGTCAGGAAAGTTTGGAAAAGTACCTACTTGAAAATATCTATGATGGTAATCTGGCAACTGTATGGAATGGATTTGAAAAATCGGAGTTAAACAAGGATGTACTCTTAGTCCAAATCTTTTTGCTTTATTCATAGACGACCTAATTGATTTTCTTCCTGGTGGAACAGAAATTTCGAGAACTCTGATTTAAGCGCTTCTATTCGCAGATGACGTGATACTGTTTGCTTATTCGCCCGAAACTCTACAGCTGATGATTAATCGACTCAAAGAGTACTGCCGATTGTGGAATTTGACGGTTAATCTGAACAAATCAAAAGTGATGATATTTCGGAAAGGTTGTGGTAAAACAGCCAGGAATGAGAAATGGCACTTTGGCAGGGAGCCGATAGAGATTGTTAAGGCCTACAAATACTTGGGAATAACCATAAACAGCAACCTTAATATAAAGGGTGATTTTTTAAGAGGTTTAGAACTTTTTAAAAAAAAAAACACACAAACAATTCGAAAAAATGAATGAAATATTTATTTGAATCGATAGTTTGAACTTTGCAATTTAATGTTTAAAGATAATTTCATGCAAATGTTGACCGCGGCTGCGTCTCAGGTAGCCCATCCGCTGAGTCCAATTTTGGCATACTCTTTCACACATATCGGCCGGTATCTCACGCATGAATGCATGGATGTTGGCTTCCAGTGCGTCAATCGAAGCGGGCTTGTCCCTATAGACATTAGCCTTGACATACCCCCACAAAAAATAATCTAATGGTGTCAAATCGCACGATCTAGGCGGCCAATTGACCGGCCCGAAACGTGAAATTAACTGTTCACCAAACTCGCCTCGCAATTGCGCCATTGTTTCGCGTGCTGTGTGGCATGTGGCACCGTCTTGTTGAAACCACATATCATGCAAGTCAAGAACTTCCATTTCGGGCAAAAAAAAGTTTGTTATCATCGCTCGGTAGCGTTCACCATTGACAGTAACGCTGCGATTCGCATCATCTTTGAAGAAATAGGCCCAATAATGCCGCCGGCCCATAAACCGCACCAAACAGTGGCTTTTTCGGGATGCATTGGTAGCTGTTGCAATGCTTCTGGCTGATCTTCACTCCAAATGCGGCAATTTTGCTTATTTACGTACCCATTCAACCAAAAATGAGCCTCATCGCTGAACACAAGCAGCGCGCGATGAATATTTCGAACCGAGCACGAATTTTGATAGTAAAATTCAATAATTTGCAAGCGTTGTTCATTTGTAAGACGATCCATGGTTAAATTGCAAACCAAACTGAAACTGTTTGACAGTGACACAAGGTACTAAACACACGTCAGCTGTCAAAACCAGTGTTGCCAAAACCAAACCAGCTAAAAAATCACCCGTTATAAACCCACCTCAAGGACAAGCTGATTAAAGCCAAAAGTTCAATATCCGCAACATGGAAAAAATGCTTCTCAAACAAAATTATAACACACAGTGTTAAATATAAGGTCTTTGTTGCAGTGGCAGAAGCTATTATGATGTACGCAGCACAGGTCTGGGGAGGTGAATCACTTCAGAGATTCTTCATTAAAAAATGTTTTCATTTGCCAAAAAACACTCCGAACTACATGATTATAATCGAGACAGGACTGTCACCACTTTTCAGTAAGACGCTTAAGTGTCATGTAGATTATATAACTAAGGTACTTAATATGTCTGACGAAAGGCTTCCTAAAATTTTAGCATTGAAAACAATTGGTAAGAAAAACCTCTGGTTTAAGAAAACTCGAAGAACATGCTCAGTACTGTCAAACTAGCTTTCGACTGCTGGAAGAAAATGGAAGGTATTGTAAAGATGACCTCCTAAATCTCATTTGCAAGGTAGATGAGCAACTTAGAGTGGAATCTATAAATGAGGCTACATCTTCGGTGCATAGATCAATATACAACCATCTTAACCACAATTTATGCGAGCGGAACTACTTCCACAACGAAAATAAACAGGAGCTTATCTCATCGATATTCAAAATGAGAGGGGAGCTGATAAGTCTTAACTACATACCACATCGAGAGGATCTGCCTATTTACTGCAGCTTACGCAACTTGATGGAGAGAGAAGATGTCATCCATTTCGTAGGGAAGTGTCCAATTTTTTTTTAGGCTTTAAGTCAGAAGAAGAAGTACTCGCCCTTCTTAACTGCAAAGGAAACATAAACCTATTCTACAATTACTTTAAAATCGCGATGTCTTATCGTAACCAAATTATGAACCAAGCTTTTTAAACGAAATCAAATTTATTGTTAAATTCAAAATATTATTACTTGCTTTTTAAAGACAAACTTCAATTATATAGATTTATTACTAATTATAGAAATAGAATACAGATGTCAATCGGGCAGTCGGCATAGCCAAGCTTACACGATTTAATAATACATTTTTTTTTTTTTGTAAACAATGTATATATGTATATATATATATCTGAAATAGTATAATAAATCGAACTATCTATCTATCTATCGTCTGAACGATAATCGTGCACGTTATCGTCATCAATTTGCTTTACGTATAACACAACCACTATCGTCTCGTCAATAGTTTATTTTAAATCACAGTTTGAGAAGGATTGACTTTTCAATCATTGTCATAAATGACAATTCAGTAATTTATTTTTGTCAGTAACGCCCAAAATACATATACATATCAATTTTTATTTAGAAGAAGTGGGCAAAACGTGAAGTCCCCTAAACAAACCGGTTAGCCACCTATCCTTCAAACTATACATATAATTAATTATAGAGTTTTCAATTACAGCGGGCAGATTTTGACGGTGACATCTATTAAATCTTTTGTTTATTATTTACTGATGCAAAATCACCATGGCAAGTTATACGATTGAACGACACGTCTAATTGAAAGAACTTTAATATAAAAATCTTTTAGGCAACGATACGTATGTATGTCCTTCAATGTCTATTATCCAAAGTTTGGTGCCCAAATTTGAGTCGACCAATTCAGTGAACAATCAGCCAACGCCTTTGCGTCAACAAAACCCAGGATCAACCGAAAACATCTATGTACCGGCTTACTGAAAAACCCTACATATGATAAAATGCATAAATTGGTTATAAAAACAAAAAAGACGACAAAAGACGATAGCTTAATAGGTATCGTTCAAATGCTTACGATTTAACGATCACGTTTTCACGATTTTTGAGTTACGGAGAGCAAATTTTCGATCGTCAAGACGATATATTTCAGTCGATAGTGATTATTGCTTTTACGTGATTCAAAGCTGTCGTCAAAACGATATCGTGTGGCGATAATCGAATTACGGAATGACCCCCCAGGACTCGAATTCGACGGGTGATTGCTACAAGAGTAACGTTGTTTCTCTAAGAACTTTGACTCTTTCAGTCACACTATTATATAAACCCAATTTTAAATTAAAAAACCCCATAGTTAGGACAGAAACTTATGAAGGAAAATAGTGGTTATCATCGATAACCACCATGACTGTATTAATTAAAAGAGATGAAAAATAACAAATTTTAGTAATATTATTGTCAGTATTTATACTAATATTTGAACAAACAAGAAGCAAAGTCAAATTGATTTTTTTGGAAAATAAAAAATCCTTGAAAACATCCAGTTGAATTGAGTGGAACTTTAGGAACTTTTTTGTTATTGTAAATTCTTCTCAATTTAATTTTTTCGTTTGAGGGTAACTCTTTTGTAAATTGGATTTTAGAAGAACTATTGGTTTGTTTTATTAGTCTATTTTATATGCCCTATGTACTTGTCTATTTTATATGTCCTAAAACTAATCATGATGCACGTAGAACTGAGCCTATACGAGCTTGTTGATATACGGTCGTATATTCATTGGCAAATACTTTAAATGAAAGTCTTTAAGGCCCAGTTTTTCAGTGGTGAGTTAAAGCAGAGTTAGCTAACTGTAGGAGTAAATTAACCCACAGCAATTTTCCGGTGGAGAATGCATGCATCTGTTCAATTAATCCTGAGTTAATTCACCAAATTTGATGAGTTAACTCAGGTTTAACTTTAATTAAGCACTGAAATACTGAACCTTAGTGTCAACGCATCTAATTTTAATTATAAACTCCTTAGAAACAAAGAAAAATTCACTATTCTACTGGTGGTTATCACAGGTAACCACCAAATGAACTATGTATAATATTTCTGATAATTAACATTATGGTGAGCGTAATTTTATTTGAAAGAGGTACATAAAGAGTTTATAGTAGCTATTAAAAAACTTAAACTTACTTTTTTTAACAATTTTTAATTTAAAATTACTTGGAATACCTTACCTATAGCCAAGAGATCTAGCGCCGCTCCTTGTTTTTCAACATAGAATAAATTGATATATATATATAAGTTTAAAATCTAATTGAAAGATGGCGCATGGAAATACTACAAACAAAAATAGGGATGCGGTGGTAAGCTTGACTAACCACCAAACAAGAGGTTGTTGTATTAAAAAGATTTTCTTAGGTGAAGTTTCTTAATTCTACATTAAAGTTTACCCCGACCTTACTCACCAAATCTGGAATGACTGAAAATATTGTGCGCTTGATGAGCGAGTTTGTGAGGTTGATCCGCTTGAATTCTCTACTTGAGTTAATTGTTAATAAATATATGTCCAGATTTAACTAACTCTGGCTTAACTCACCGCAGCAAAAACTAAATTTTAAATAAAGGGTGTTTTTTTAGACGTGTGGTTTCCAATCTGGCAATACTTTTTTCGGAGTTGGCCTTTTTGACAGCTGTCACTGGATTTATTATCAGTTTGGTTTGCCATTTCATAATCAATGGACTTACTCCTGAACAACGTTTGCAACTCGTGCCCAAATGGGCCAAAAACAAGATTGCTGTGGATCCCAATTTTCATAAGCGAATTTTGTTCAGCGATGAAGCTCATTTTTAGTTGAATGGGTACGTTTATAAGCAAAATTGTCGTATTTGGAGTGATCATAATCCACAAGCGTCCCAACGCTTTTACATCCTCAAAAAGTCACTTTTTGGTGTGCTCTATGCGCAGAGGGAATCATTGGTCCATATTTCTTCAAAAATAAAGTCGGCCATAATGTTACAGTAAATGGGGAACGCTATGGAGCCATGGTTAATGACTTTTTCGTGCCTGAATTGGAGGATGTTTATGTGGACGACTTTTGGTTCCAACAAGACGGCGCTACATGCCATAGAGCCAACGAAACAATTGAAGGAAACTTTTGGTGAGCGCATTATCTCGCGTCGTGGGCCTGTGGCGTGGCCTCCAAGATCGTGCGACTTAACACCGCTGGACTATTTTTTGTGGGATTATGTGAAGTCGCTTATCCACGCATATAAGCCCGAGAAGATTGACGTCTTGATAGAGAATATTCGGGGAGTTATACGGCTGACATACGGCCCCAATTGCTGCAAAAAGTGGTCGAAAATTGGGCCTCTCGGCTGGAATTTATTCCAGCCAGCCGCTGTGGCCGCTTGCCCGAAATTTTGTCTTAAAACATAATGGCAAACCCTTATCTTTGTAATAAAGCTAAATTCATGGCCATAACATTAAATTATATGCGTCTTATTTCTTCTTTAAAACCACACCTCTAAAAAAAACACCATTTACATTGTCAAAAAAAGTTTATTTTCTTAATTTAATTTGTTTGGCTTAATTATTGTTGTATTTTTCTCTGAGGTGGGGGTGTTTAATTTTTTTTAATTTAATTACCTTTAGTAATTTCCTATGACAAATGGAATTACCGCAAATTTTCGTATACAAACAAGTGCATTTAATATAGAATAGCCATACCTAACCTATAACATATATTTACATTAGCAAAGCCCTGAGCATTTCTAATTACGTGGTCGTTTTGTGTTCTAAATTAAAATCAAACGATGCATATAATGTAAAGGTAGACTCCTCCTATACTTCGAAAACTCTATACCTACTGATTAACTTCCAAGAATCATTCAGGCAGCAACATCATCATCAATACCACAACTACTATAGGTGTGTGTCAATATTGCAAGCTACTAAAGCTCATTATACACACTATTTTCCTGCGTTCTATTATGAAAGCCGGTACATATACCAACAGAACATATGTATGTGTGATGTATCATCGTCCTAAGTTTATGTATTATTTATTGAAGTAGGGAAAAATAGCAGAGCAGCATCAACAACACCAAACGTAGCATACAAGTACCTATACCTATATGCTCCTTCTAACCTCACCACAATACACACGCTAAATTGAAAAGTGAATTGGTTCGTTGGTCGCCCGCATTGTTTGCTTATACTTTTACCCAATTGCATAGCTTGTGTAAACAATTTAAAAAAAAAACAAAGTCCCTTGTACCTTCAGGTCGACCCAATGCTAAAACAAACATCATCGCCTGGGAAATCAATTTTGTACGTACATTAGATGAAACAAAAAAAACTTCATTGAACCTCTTGCAAACTTACGAGTTCGTTATAAATTTAAAAATAGCTTGTAAAGCTTAACTTTATGTAGACCTGCGGCTTTAATGGCACCACACGTTTGAGCAATTAAAATGAAACCCTGCACTGCATCCAAATCAGTGTTTTCTCTAACTCTGATGTCAGTATAGACTCGCTGTCACTGTCATTGCTGTAATTTATTGGCTATTTAAATGCAATGACTGCATACATTGCAATTTTAAACTTAGCTACTCAGCACTTGTTTACTTCTATATGAACGATAAGTAGGTACTTACCTGAGTTTTATTACATACATTTTTAAAATTTAATTTTTATTGTAATTTTTATATATTGTCAAGATGAATTAAGTGAATTCAAAATTATTTTGTTAAAAGTTTGAGTCTTCAGAAATCTGGTTGAGTTGGTGCGCTAACTGCTGATAGCTTATTACCTAAGATCTTTACGTATGCAAGTGAATTAATTGATTGTTCTATTGCGCGTTAAAGTAATGCTCCGCTTGCCCAAATTCTTCCATAAAGAGCTTGAGCCAGTAGCTAATAGTATACGTTTAATAAAAATTTAAGGAACGATTCACTATGGCTAATTGTTTATCATCCACTGATTGAGATTATAGGCTGATTTTGGGTGAAGAAACCTGTTGTAGTCGTCGTCGCCAAACTGAGGATAAATCAAGTCACAGCTGTCAAAAAGACAAACTCCAAAAAAAGTATTGCCAGATTGAAAACCACCCATCTAAAAAAAACATCCTTTAAAACGATCCAACTTGTGATAGTTCATTTGCGTTATGATGTTCTGTATTTTTTTTCCCCAAAAAAACAAAAGAGTTTTTTATCAAAACTACTTTTTTGAAACAAATTTTTAACTTTTTTTTCTATAACTCTAGTGACTCTAGGGCCGAAAATACACCAAACCAGTCAAAACGTGTTTTTCTCTCTTATGAAACAAGAATCCACTGATTCGTAAGCACAAAAACACACAACCAGGCAAAACATATAAAAACATGTTTTTTGTATTTTTGTTTTAATGACTGATTGTCGAAAATACATAGCGTTGTATGCGACCAACGCACAGATATATTAGAAAATGTTTTGTGTTAAGCCAACGTTCCTGTCTATTATATGACACTCGTCGTAATTTCGCAACCTACACCACATTTGACAAAACCTTTGCCTATATAGCTGGTAATTTGTTTTTCAGAAACAAAATTTTGTTTTTGTTTGTTTTCCACTGGCGTTTTTCTTATTTAGAAGTTCTCGTTGAAAATTTTGTTTTTTGCAATTTCAAAACACACCAAAAGGAACAGAAAAAATGAAATGATTTTGTTTGCTTCATTGTGTTTCGGTTGATGTTTGTTGAATTAAAACATGTTTTGTTGCCTTTTGAAACAAAAAAAAAAAAAAACGTTTTGCTTCATTCGGTGTGTTTTCAGCCTGAGGCTGTTTGCTCTGCCTATAGTTGGTGTGTTTTGGTTAATAAGACAGACAGAAAAACATCTTTTAACTGATCCACCTCACAGACACAAAAAAAAGCAACACTTGGGTAAGAAATGAATCTGTTCGGTATGTTGACTGTTTTTTAGCAAATTGAATAATTCATGATTTTAACTGGATCCAATTTCAGTCTACCTATGCAACATAAGGTATGCGTTGGTAAAGCAGGTATTTTATTTTTTTTAATTATTGACAATAAAATATTGTTCAAACTAAGCCACCAATTTGTTTGGTCCTTCAGTCAGTCAGTGGTTCATTCTGCCCCAATCTCCCCTGTATTAACACTTTTATTTATTTTTAATTCAACCGGTAACATCGCTTACAATTTGTTTTAAACAATGATCATTAAAAATTATTCTATAGACAGTGTTAAAAAAATATGTCGTCCAACTCTTAAACAATTTATTATCCATTTTATAGACTTGAGCCAAGGCAAATGCGCCATAAGGTACCCAACAATAAATTGCATATTTTATTTTAAGTATTTTAATTAAAAAAAATGACGCCTTTTCTTCTGTGGTGAGAAACATAAACCCTTTCTATTTTATTTTCTTTATAACTGGTTTTGAATGAATGTAATTCTGTTGAACCTCTGCTTAAAAAAAAAAAAAATAAATAAACAGACCTCAAATCCCTGGTGTGCAAATTACGAATGAATAAAATAATACCATCATCCGTCTCACCTTGATTTTTCCACTTAACATTTCATGAACCCAAAGACACTAAGGACCCATTTTGAAGACAAAAAAAAAAAACGTTTCTCTTTCCTATACCTAAACACACAAAAAAAAAAAAAAAAAAGTCCACTCAAGTCTAAATTATACCTACCACTTCGTGCGATGCGGAATCCTCCCTATCCTCTTCAAGTCCAACTCCAAGTCCAACTCCCACGCTGAGACTCGCACCAGAGAAACCTTTTTAAAAGTCATAATCTGTAGCAATTATGACCGCCCAGTGTCAATCCCAAGTAATTTACATAATTCAACTTATTATACCATAACGTCTTGCATAAAAAAAAAAAAAAAAATGTATCTTGAACAAATAATACACAAAATAAATAATAAAAAGTGAAGAGTGTAGGGAACGCAATAAGTATGTTCCTCGTAAAAAAGACCCATTTAATATCACAATCAGGGAGTAATAGGTTGGTGGTGGGAGGAGAGAGACTGCCTGATGGTCTTCCTCAGTCAGACAGTAGTAGGAACCTATTCCCGTCGCGTCGGTCGTCCCCTGCTTGAAACATTATCATCTCTCAATCGCGTCTGCAGCTCATCAATTTTATTCGCAGCGCAAACCATAACCCCCATCCAGGACAGCGAGAGCTCCAAGTTCATAAAGTATTAAACATCGCTACAACTAAATACAACAACAACGACAAAATAAAAATCCAGAAAAATGTAAAAATAATAAAAAATACTTTCAATTGGGTTACTGAAGGTTAAGTGGGTGCCCGTCAGAGTCGTCTTGAAAGAGAGGATGCAGCTACAATAAGGGTGCCCTATGTTCAGTGTTGAGGCCACCACACAGAGTCAAGACGACGACCACGAATGCAATGGCAAAATAGTATAAGGAGACACCAAACGAAACAAAAAAAAAATATAATAAAAAGGAGTATACGGCGTTTATTGCATCCACTTTATATAAAAATTCCAACCGCATAGTGACAACATAATCGCAGATAAGTTCCGCATTGAAATGGTATCCTCTGCCCGGCACACTATACTTAAATGGTTCTCTTGTTCTGGCAATTGTATACGCTTCTTGCTGGATGATTATGATATCCAGCTTCCAGCATTCGTCCTTCCTGCTGCTCTTAGTCTGATGGTGGCCATTTACACAATTCTCATAGCAACAGCACTCTCCCGCGTTGTCGCCCCCACTCTTCACTGAGCCGAGCCGCCTGCAAACTTTAATCGAAATAGAACTTCGTCTGTTCCTGTTCCAGCGAGGAATACAGCATATTTGTTTGTCATCTCATCTCTGTACCTATACTCCTCTACTCGATGAAAGAGCACTGCTGCAGATGGGTAGAAGGGGTCCGGGTGGTTGTTTACACGAGCATGGGGTACGTTCAATAATATAATAGCTACCACAATGATGACTTATTAAAATGGTTCTCCCTCAAGGTTATGACGTGTAAGAAGAAGACGTTGTCGTCCTTTTTAAGTTGCGCCTTGGGTTCTACTTGCATCAATGCCAGCATATACCTACTCTGTCTGTAGTTTCCTGTGGCGCTAGTGTTCCTCCGATGGTAGTTGCATCTTGAAAAACGCACTATATGAATATTTATACGGTATGCATTCCAAAGTAAACTAATATCTTGTAATGTCGTCGCCATCACCGTGAGTCGGTCGGTCGGTCTGACTAGTGGTGGGGTATGGCGATAATGATATTGAAGGCACGATTCTCCTTACAATCCTCAAACACACACACACACGCCCACAAACTCTATCCTCAAATAGATACATAGATAGAGTAGCGCGTGTCGTAATAAAGAATAATTAATATCTTTGTTTTGGTTTCGTTGGGAGGGTTAAAAGTGTAATTTTTTATTATTACTGTCATCGCATCGTGTGTTTATTAAGGTAATATTAACCGAGCATCCATTTTTATTTTAGTAGCTGCCCAGAAGAGCGACTAAAGACAGGGTGCAATAATTTTCACTATGACTGGACTCCATACACACATAAGAATTAATGGCAGATGGCAGTATAATAGAGAAAGAGAGACAGAGACAGAGAAAGAGCGGGAGTAGCTTTCTTCAAACATCGTCTGCATGAATCTGTGCGTTATCTGATTCTAGATAATAATATTGTAGTAGTGGTAAATATAGTAGCTGAAGGTTTTTTTTTTGTTAGGAAAAGATACTAAAGGGTGTTTTTTTTTTAGACGTGTGGTTTTCAATCTGGCAATACTTTTTCGGATTTGGTCTTTTTGACAACTGTCACTTGATTTATGCTCAGTTTGGTTTGCCATTTCATAATTAATAGACTTACTCCTGAACAACGTTTGCAAATCATGCAAATTTATTACGAAAATAATGGTTCTGTTCGCGCCAATATTCGGTCGACATAATCACAAAATCGCATAAATTCGAGCAACCATGAATCAGATTCGCACCACGTTTTCTCTAATGGATAATGTGCATCCACAGAGACGCCATACAATACGCACCGAAGACGCTATTGCTGCTGTGGAGCAGAGTATCGAAAAAGACCCGAATGAGTCCATCCGCCATCGCGCACAACAATTGGAGCTCTCGAAAATTTTGCCCCTCGGCTGGAATTTATTCGATCCATCTGCGGCGGCCATTTGCCCGAAATCATTTCTAAAACAAAATGGCAAACCCTAATATTAATAATAAAGCTAAATTCTTGGTCATAATATTAAATTATATGCGTTTTATTTTTTCTTGAAAACCACACGTCTAAAAAAAAAAAAACCCTTTATAACTATATCACTGTAGGGTATTTCCTTCAACAGTTTGGGATTATACTCCATTTTAGATCTAACATAGATGGGTTTTAAAATTGAATGAAATTGTAATTATAGATATATGATATATAGAATATTGTGTGGTCCCACGTTGGGCGCCAGAGGAAAAATAAACTCATTAAATTTTAAGTGCAGTTTTTATTAGTCTTTATTTATTTTTATTTGTATTGTTTGTTGTGATAAGTTAAATAATTTAATAAAACAATGGAATATATTAAATACACTGTTGGTTTCGCATTCAATTGACAGCTGACAGCTTATTGATTGAAAGAAAGAGAATGTGTTGTTGTTGATATTTATTGGATGGCATAAATGTCTGGTTTTCCATTGAGTTTTTCGCAAGAATAAGTCGGTTGAAACATAAATGTAATGACGCAATTAACCAAAAAAAATTAGAACGTATTTGAAAGAATTTTGTTTTTTTAATTTTCTGATGTTTCTGATGCTTTGACAAACACGTAGGTATATTTCCAATAACAAGAGTTGTTTCCTAGATTACTCCTTGAAAAAGAGGCGGTAAAAATGGGTTAAGATGTAAGGCTAAAAACACACCGGACGAGGCAGAACGTTTTTGTTTCATAAGGCGAGAAACCGTGTTTTAATTCAACACACACCAACCGAGACACAATGAAGCAAACAAAATTTGTCCACCTTTCTGTTTTGTTTGGTGTGATTTGTTGTAATACAACAAAACAAAATTTTCCAAATAATTAAAAACTGAGTGGCAAACAAACAACAACGAAATTTTGTTTCTAAAAAAACACAAAGTTCCAGCCATCGACAACAAAACATACTTTTCTGTTTTGCCTTTGTGTTGTTTTTTTGTTTGTTTTGGCGTATGCGGTGTGGGTTGCGCCATAAGGACAATTACGAAGCTGGTTAAAAACAAAATGTATTCATTCCGTGTGCAGTGCATGTATTTTCGACATTCAGTTATAAAAACTTTAAAATAAAAAAACATGTTTTTTTCGCTTGTTTGACGTGTTTCGTTTCAGTGAATTCTTGTTTCATAAGACAGAAAAATACGTTACGACTGATCGGATGAGTTTTGAGCCTTAATAATCAGTCTTAAAAATCAGTGTTTATTCATACTATTACAAGTATTTTAATGACATCTTCCAAAGGACCAATAAGACCCTATATACAAGGCCTTGATCATTCTGGTCCTGCTGTATGGGGAATAGGAGCTTTTTAAGAATGGATGAAAATTTGATTAGTTAGTTTGAAATGAGAACTCTTTGGTTGATTTTTGGTGCAGTGTATGTGTCCAAGGAGTGCGGAAGCCAAGGATACAACGATGTCGAGCTGAAAACACATTAGCTGGGATGGAAGGTATTGGTGTACCAACTGATTCCGAGAATTTTGTCGTCTCCTGATTTTCGATGTATATGGTTTTTGAAAACAAATGGAAAAATAATTGATAGCTTTTACTCCAAATTATGGAAAAATCGCTGCTCAGACAAGCCTTTTCAGTGTGATTTGGTCAGAAAATGGTCTCTTCAGAACCAATTTTTGACCGAGTTATACGTATAGGTAAGGTTCCTAACCTAGTTTCAAATCGGAGCTAAGGCTGTCATCGTAACGAAAATAGAAATAGAGCAAGCTGCAACTTACAATCAGAGGTTTTTTACCACTACTGCTTTTTTAAAGACATGTATTTCATGCTGGAGGTCTAAGTTCGATTCCCAGCCTCGTGCTACTGCCTCTTGTGTGGAAGTGACAAATCCGCCAAGACAATCTCTTTTCATCAATAAGTGCTTCTCAATTTAGCCGTTTGGAAAATTGTAGGTCCCCTCCATTTCTGCCAATAACACGCAAGCATGAATGGTTGAGAGTTATATGTCACTACGCCCTGTCTTCTCACGAGCTTTCATGTTACCATATTTATTTATTTCATTACAATTTTTTTTTCCTGAAGCTAAGGATTTCCATCCCATTTTCATAAGTTATTTTGAAGGCCTACGCTCTAAGAAAATGGGTTTTTTTGCTGATATTTCTCTGTTTTACGTCAGTTTCTAAATAACTGGTTTGGACTTACATGCTTATACATAGCTCCTGTTTTCATCATATTGATTTTGGAAAAAAGTGGATTTTTGTCGTCCTCCATCTTAATATACCTAACCAAATGCTGTGGGGGAGCTGTATGATTTATTGTAAAAACTCATAAAACTCCTTCGTTTAGTAATGTTGTAACAGAGTTACTAAGATAGCCTTAATGTTACTTTGGTGCTCATTGCTGTAAAACCTCACATTATTATTACCTAATAAATCATAGCCTATACTATACACATCTTAAGTGCGTTCCCCTGAATTTAACATACAATTCTGCTTTAAAAACTACTAAAACTTAATAATTTTGTTTACCAATCATGAGGTAGCATAACATTTTTTCTAAAATAACAGCTTTAAAACTGGCGTCCGTTACAAAGAAACAATGCTTTACAGAAGCCTTGGATACTCGCAAAATTGAAATTTCACAGTATCGAAATAGTACCTGTAACAAAGATAACAAAAAGAAGCCAACCAAGTATTGTGACCTGAATTTAAGTTACAAGAAGTCTCAAAAAAATATTGATTTCAAATTTCTTTTGAATCAACCGCTATAAACAAAAAAAAAAACACTTTCCAAGTCACGGCCACATATTTCCCCTTTAAAACTCCTGAATTCATTAAAAAAAATATTCCCTTTTAGTCAAAGAGCCATATTTTTCCTAACTTCTATATCCCCCCCCCCACTTCCCATAAATTTTGCTCAAAAAAACTCAACTTTTTTCGTTCAATAATTATTATTTGTGTATTTCACTTTCACGTCTTTGATTTGAACTTTTGAATTTTTCCAATCGGCTTTTATCCTCTCTTTCTGGATCACTTAGTCTTAGCCAAAAAAATAAAACAAAAAAAAAAAAAAACATCATCAATTTTCCCCAAAGTTATGACGAAAGTGTAGAAAGCTATTATTTTTCTATACATATTTACAAGAGAATTAAAGAGGAATATAGAATCATATATAAGAATGGGCGCCGCGCCGCCGAGAGTCGGGAAGGGATGATGAAATGAAGTAGGATAAAAGACCCGGCAACTCATCACGAAACAAAAACAACACTCAGGGTATAGCAAAAATACAATAATGATAACATGTTCAGATAGAAGAGGTGTTTCCGGTTTGAAGGGGGGAAAGGGAATGGAGAATTGGGAATGGGGTAGTTCAGTGAGGGTTGATACTTGGGGATAACTTTTATAACAGGAAGTGTAATAAAGTTTGTACGATAATTTACCATCACATTGGAATAATACAGTAACTTTTTTCCAATAAACAACTTCCACTCTCTTTCTCTGATGGAAGAAGGGTCATGAGGTAGGTGGAGAAGAGGGGAAAGGGGATGGGAGGGTTGGTGGTTATAACGGGTGATTTTTAAGCTGGTTTGGTTTTGGCAACACTGGTTTTGACAGCTGACGTGTGTTTAGTACCTTGTGTCACTGTCAAACAGCTTCAGTTGGGTTTGCAATTTAACCATGGATCGTCTTAGAAATGAACAACGCTTGCAAATTATTGAATTTTACTATCAAAATTCGTGCTCGGTTCGAAATGTTCATCGCGCGCTGCTTGTGTTCAGCGATGAGGCTCATTTTTGGTTGAATGGGTACGTAAATAAGCAAAATTGCCGCATTTGGAGTGAAGATCAGCCAGAAGCATTGCAACAGCTACCAATGCATCCCGAAAAAGCCACTGTTTAGTGCGGTTTATGGGCCGGCGGCATTATTGGGCCTATTTCTTCAAAGATGATGCGAATCGCAGCGTTACTGTCAATGGTGAACGCTACCGAGCGATGATAACAAACTTTTTTTTGCCCGAAATGGAAGTTCTTGACTTGCATGATATGTGGTTTCAACAAGACGGTGCCACATGCCACACAGCACGCGAAACAATGGCGCAATTGCGAGGCGAGTTTGGTGAACAGTTAATTTCACGTTTCGGGCCGGTCAATTGGCCGCCTAGATCGTGCGATTTGACACCATTAGATTATTTTTTGTGGGGGTATGTCAAGGCTAATGTCTATAGGGACAAGCCCGCTTCGATTGACGCACTGGAAGCCAACATCCATGCATTCATTCGTGAGATACCGGCCGATATGTGTGAAAGAGTATGCCAAAATTGGACTCAGCGGATGGGCTACCTGAGACGCAGCCGCGGTCAACATTTGCATGAAATTATCTTTAAACATTAAATTGCAAGGTTCAAACTATCGATTCAAATAAATATTTCATTCATTTTTTCGAATTGTTTGTGTTTTTTTTTTTTAAAAAGTTCTAAGCCTCTTAAAAAATCACCCGTTACATATTCTTAGATTCGAGGGCAGTTTTATTTATCGGATCTTTGAAATGCTTTTATTTTCAAAACATAATATACTTACTCTTTTGTTTGTCGCCTTACTCCGCTAAAAGTTCCGTGACCACAGTGGGGGTTGAGTTTGTCCTATACTATGCTCCCCTTTTTTGAACTTTTTTAGTCCTTCTGATGACCGACTTATCAGCTAGTGCTATTTAAAATACAAACAATATTACTAATTTATTTCGTTTTCTTCGAAATTAACAGAATCGTTAAAAAATTGAAAACAAAAATCTGACTACGGTCCTGCTCTCGCTGATGAGTATCTTAAGATAAATTAAATATTAAAAATGTGTGGAAGCAGTTGAAAGTTATTATATTATCGGTATTAGTATTCTGGTTAGATACATTTTTTTTCTGGAAATCCCCCCAATTTTTAATGAATCGTTTCTACATAATACTTAATCTTTAGTTTTGGCTCTTTTTGATCTTGATTTGGAAATTTCTATATAAAATGAAATAGAATGGAATGGGAGAAATCAAGTAAATTAGCTTGAATCTCGGTTATGAATTTGAATTATACCTACCCATCCTATAGCTATATACTCTTGGGATTCAGAACTGAATGGCATATACCTACTATAGATGTATACATCATTACATCGGGAAGTTTATCCTTAAAATATCAAATTCTATTCTTTTACAACATGTACGATCATTAATTAGCGCAAATATGAGGCGATTGAGAAAAGGATTCACAAAGAACAAGACTGAATTTCTTCAAAAGAAGAGGGTGTCTTATTTTCTTGGTGGTGGCATTAGAAATGTGGGCGAATAAGAACCTTGTCATTGCCATATTTTCTAAATTATATGAAAGAGATAAATTAAACTCCATTATCCTTTTTAATTAGACTTAAACAAGATTTTGTGCGTGGTTTATATTTATAGGAAATTTATAAATAGAGAAAAGAAAAAGATAAATTAGAAAAAGAAAAAAAAGCGGAAGATAATTAGGCCAAAGTATATAATTTGTGTTTATTTCTGTTCCTTATATTTTTTAATAAATAATTAAAAATTAAATAACTGGAAGTAATTGAGTGCAAGATAAAAGCCTTAAAATTTTAAAAACACATACATTTTGTCGTCTGCGTCGCGTCGCTTAAGTTAAAGGTAAAATAATATGTTTTTTAAACTTTAAAGAAGCTTTTTCTAGATATTGATATTTAGACATAATAACTGGGAATAATTCTTCATCAATATTTTAAAGAATTAAGAAATAAATTTTGTACTTGTACTATAGGGCAAGTAAGGGTTTCGTGTAAAAAAAAAAATTCGCGGTTATAATCAAAACTAACACTACGTTAATCCAGAAGTCCGAAAAGTGTGTCCTCTGTAATTTGAGCTAGAGCCTAAACGGGTGGACTGATTTGCATGAAATTTGTTAAAGAGCATTTTTATGTGATTCCCTAGAGGGGAAATTCCAATTTTTGTTTTATCTCATCTAGAACGGGTAGATGCCATACAAATATTTTGGTTTCTTCAAACTTTCTCAAAAACGGCTTTAACGATTTTGATTCAACTTCGTACCAAGTCAATTGTAAGAAAACTGCATTTCAGATTTTTCTCAAAAAATTCACATTACGGAATAAGGGACTGCACGTTTTTTGAGAAATTGTCTTATTTTTGGGTTATTTGCGTATATCTTTGCCACGGTTTAATCGATTTTGTTATATTATTTTGCAATCTGATGCTTCTCAATATTATAAACAATAATGCATTTAAAATTTTTTTTAAATATTTTTTATAAACAAAAAAAAAAACAAACAAAAATAGTTTTTATAGTACTTTTGACTCTTTTAATATTTTTTCGGTAAATATACGTATACATCATGCGTCTTCAATGTGTGTTTACAAACAGTTGTTTTTTATGTTTGCTTTTTTAGCGGTGCGTCGTCAAGATCCATACAAATGTATGTTGTGCGCCTTGGATTTTCTATTCGTTTCGTATATATCCGCCAAAAATTTCAATATATTTTGGGATTCATTTAAGCATAGAGTGTCTTGCGTTATTGCCCAGTTTGCACGGAAAATTATTTTAATAAAGGGTGTTATTTTCTTAGACGTGTAGTTTTCAAGAAGAAAAAAAAACACATATACATTAATGTTATGGCCAAGAATTTAGCTTTATTATAAAGATAAGGGTTTGCCATTATGTTTTAATAATGATTTCAGGCAAGTGGCCGCCGCGGATGGCTCGAATAAATTCCAGCCGAGAGGCCCAATTTTTGACCACTTTTTGCATAGCAATTGGGGCCGTATGTCAGCAATAACGCTCCGAATTTTCTCTTCCAAGGCGTTAATCGTCTCGGGCTTATCTGAATAAACAAGCGACTTCACATAACCCCACAAATAATAGTCCAGAAGTGTTAAATAGCACGATCTTGGAGGCCACACAACAGGCCCACGACGCGAGATAATGCGCTCACCAAAAGTTTCCTTCAATAAATTGATTGCTTCGTTGGCTCTATGGCATGTAGCGCTGGCCGTCTTGTTGAAAACAAAGGTCGTCGACATCAACATCCTCCAATTCAGGCACGAAAAAGTCATTAATCATGGCTCTATAGCGTTCCCCGTTGACTGTATCATTATGGCCAGCTTCATTGTTGAAGAAATATGAACCAATGATTCCCTCTGCCCATAGAGCACACGAAACAGTGACTTTTTGACGATGTAGCGGCGTCTCAACAATGGCTTGAGGATTATCTACACTCCAAATGAAGTAGTTTTGCTTATTGACTTAGCCATTCAACCAAAAATGAGCTTCATCGCTGAACAAAATTTTCTTGCGAAAATCGTGGTCAACGGCAATCTTGTTTTGGGCCCATTTTGCACGATTTGCAAACGTTGTTCAGGCGTCAGTCTATTTATTTTGAAAAGGCAAACCAAACTGAGCATAAATCAAGTGACTCCAAAAAAAATATTGCAAGATTGAAAACCACACGTCTAAAAGAAAAAACACCCGTTAGATTTTTGTGTTCCCTGCTGGATTCGTTACTTCGATTTTTTCTTAATTCCGTAACATGCCTTTAGTAGCAGACTAAATTCAGAAACCCTTATTCAAACCCTTAGGCTTATAAATTTCATGTTCCACAGGGAAGTCATTGAGGGCCCATTCTTTTTTCTGGTTTTGTATTAATTTATCTATTATGTATCCTTCTGTAGTTATTATAGCAATATACTCATTAAAACGAATGATTGGAATGTTTAAGAGTCAATAATTTAAGTGTTATGTATACATTTTTTTTTTATTGAAAAAAAGTATTGTCAGTTCCATCGTAAAAATCAGAAGTTAAATTAAGAAGGTATTAAAGTTTCCTGATTTTCAAATGGCCCCAATAACAATACAATTCTGTCCTTTTTATGAATCATCAACTTAAATATCCTTAGAAAAAAAATTGTATACTTATAACAACCATACTGTGTTTCAAGATGACAGGTTATAAGAATTTCATTCGGTGTCACATTGCTCCTTTGGGGGTAAGGTTTCTATAAGATGCTTAAACTTAAGCGAATAACATACATTGTACATATATCTTCATCACTCCTTCAACTTGACCCGCTATACATGGTAGGTATATGAAAAAAAATACATAAACTACAGTTAACGAAGACGAATAAGAAAACCTATACCTACTTACCTTCCTACACCAAACTAGATAGCTAGATAGATAAAAAAAAAAAACAATCTCAGGTAAACAATGCAATCTTCTGAACTCTAGAAGCCATAACTTAACCGCTTCCTAAGTTGCTCTTTTTATTTATTTTTGTTATTGTGGTTGGTTCTATTTTGTTGCCTCTCCAGCTTTCCTATTCCACTTGTCACACTTAGCCCCAACAATTCTAGAATCCTGTACAAAAACTGCAAAAAAAAATATAAATATAAAAACAAAGACCAATAAAAGAGAACACGACTGGCAGTAGCATAGTAGCAGAATAGTATAGGTACCGTTGTGATGGCGGAAACCTCGAAGAAAATCCTCCTTAAATAAATGGTCGACAAAAAGGATTTAAGTGTATTTGTTTTCTTTATATTTTTTTTTTATTTAACCATAAGTGTCGCGTGAATCTACCACACAAAATAAAATTTTGAAAAAAAAACACAGCGTAGGCACTTACCTACCAAACCAACCAACATGGCCAGTGTTGTTGGCTGCTCAAAATAGAAGTTGCAATTTCAAATACGATTTTCAAATTTGAGTTTGAAAAGTGAATATAATTTTTCAAAATTTTTTAATTTATTCCCCAGAGGGAAATACATTTTTTTTTTTTGTTTAACGCTTTTTAAGTTAACACTGACATATTTAATGCCTTTTGTGGATTCTAATATTTTTCGCTGGATCTGGGTTTTAAAAGAAATCTGCGGAGTAATTACAACTCCGAGGTACTTGTACCCATTCCTCAGCATAAGGTCCATATTTGCCCAGCACCTTTTCTGTTTTCTAGCGTATTTGTAAATTCAATTACGGAAAATCATAACTTTGAACTTGGTGGTATTCTAAAGTTTTTCAATAGTCATCTACATCAGCTAGAATGACGATATAACTTCCCCTTATGTATATGTGTACATTAATGTTCAAAAATGCCTTACACACCAGAAAAGTTGATTCCTCTTGGAAAAACCCATAAAACTTCCTCAATGCAGAAAATCGAACAGAGTTGTAAATACTGCAGTTCGTTGGAGACTTTAGGGCGTAAAGTTGCAGTCCATTAACTAAAACCTTTGAATACATCGACGCAGTTCTTTTACTTGCAAATAAGAGTCTTTAGCAGTCAATTTTATTATTCTGACTGCAATTAGCTTACACAGTATTTTTTTTTTCACTGTTGTCACTCTTTTAATCACTTAAAAGTTGAATTTAGATCTTAGTCAAATTTGAAAGTACAGTAAGCCATTTGACTGCAGTCTTTTAAATGTGAGTCAATTAAAAAACTGTTAATTGGCTTAAAATTATAAGACTGCAGTCAAGTAACTTATACTGACTGCCTAAAATCACTTCAGCTACTAAGAGATTGGAGACAGCCAAAAAGTTAGTGTAGTTGCAGTAAATTAACTGCAGTCAAGTTACTAACTGAGCTGCAGTTGCAGTCAATTTACTGTGGTCAAGTAACTAACTAAATGCCTAAAATAACTAAATCTTAAAATTGAGTTTTAAATATCTAAAATATTTAAAACAATCAAAAAGTTTCTGCAGCTGCAGTCAATTAACCACTTGTCAACTGACTGCTGAGTAAACTTTGAAGTCGGAATGTTAAAATTGATAGCTAACTTAAATTGACTGCCCAAACTGTCTTAATGTCAATTGACTGCAGTCACAAACTGACTGCTTTGACCAGCTTTGTAAGCTTCCATTCCGACGTGAAGCTTGATTTGAAATTGATAATGATATATATGTAGTCAAAACGCTGAAAAGAAGTCAATTGACAGACAGTAAAAAGACTGCAGTCAAATAACTTACTGACTGCATACTTAAAGATTGGAAATCGTCAAAAAAATACTGCAGTTGCAGTCAATTGACTAACAGTAAACTCCCAATTCAGAATCTCGAAATTTACGGTTGTCTATAATTTTAAAATAAATGTAATTTACTAAGTTAAAAGACTTTTAAACAAGTCCTTTTATTCAATTGACTCCTGCAGTCACAAACTGAATGCTATTTTTACAAAAAAAAATTCAAATTTGTTGGAGTTTTTACAAAGTGAAAATCTAATTTTCCTGGGCTATTTTTAAACTCCTGAAATATTATTTTCTTTAACAATTGACTTCAACTTTAAAGGGAATTCCATCGACGACAAAAATTCACCAAATACGGCAACATTTAACTATACGCGACCTCTAATGAAAGTAACGAACGGGCTCATAGTAGGTATAGGTAACAACAAAATGGCGAATGTGCACTCGTGAGTGCGCGAAAAGAGGATATCCGAGGGAATATATTTAAATTGGGTTTCATTTTTCTTCCTGCCTCTCTCGTTTTAGTATACTTCAAGTTGAAGATTGTTTTTTTTTTTCCAATTTTTTTTTTCTGTCGTCCTTGTTGTAGGAGGTTATACCAAAAGTGGTACTTTAGTAGTCGCAAAATATCTCCACTTACGAAAATTATTCTAAAAGCGAGAACATTTTCTTTTTATTATACTTCTTATATACTCGAAAGGAGGAAGATGGGGACATTATCAGCAGACGACGACGATGATGACGATGGCGACGACGAAGACGACGACGACGACGACGACGACGACGACGACGACTGTTGTATAGGATAACGACGTAGAGACTGCTTTTGTGTAAGCAATGTTATTTTGCCTGTATCGTGTTTTTGAATCCTGCACACGAACTTTTATATTGCTCTTAGTAGGTTTACATTAAATACTTTATTAGTCCTGTTTTGACTGTGTTCTTATTCTTATACCTATACTCGGCGCGAAACGATGATGATGATTCTGTATTGTTTTGAATCCTTGAAAAGGAAATTTCTATATACACCTACATAACTACATATGTATACATATTTATTTCCAGCTCCCGGAAGAATAACAAACTTTTTGTTTCACCAAGTTTCGATGAAAAACATTGTTTCCATTTTTTTTTTTTTTTTTTCAAAGGATAAATCATCAAAATTTTGTTTCTCGATTTTCTATGTTTGGAATTCTTTCCCCGGCTACTTTCATTTATTTTGTTTCTCATTTTTCAGAAGCAATACAACAACAAAAAACTTATTTTCCTCTTCGTTGTACAGTCAGTGGAGGAAGGGGAGGTATATGTCTCTCTTCTATATCAGTCTGGTTTATTTTCAATTGCATTTTCGAATGCAGAACAATCACATACTCGTATAATACAAAAGGATTGTAGAAAAATATAGAAGACAAAAAAAAATCCCTTTCTGTTTGAATTTTACTTGAATCCTCCTACACACTTGGATTGTTTTGGGTTTTTTTTTTTTCTATTTCTTATTGTGTTATCTAATAGAATGGAGGATATTTTTATTTTATACTGGAATTGGTCTTTGAGCGGAAACTTAGGACATTGGCAAGAAGGAAGGAAGGAAGTCCAAGAGTGCAAAGCGTGTGTATATCACTATTCCATACTATACACCTACTGGTTCTGGTGGTAGATGTAGATAGTAAAAGTTTTCCGTTGCAGAAAATTGAACAATTTCCGGTTGAATTTTTAGTTTGATATTTTTACCGGAAGAAAAATGAACGGAGGAGGATAAATGAAAAATAAGCACATCACTTAAAGAGAAGAAAAAGGATTTTCTTTATACTATACTACGCATTGATCCTTTGTGGAAAAAATGACATCGTATTGTAGAGGTAGTTAGTTACCTTGGGTTATTTCGGTAAGAAGAAAATTGTTTTTGAATCATATTTTTTTTTTTCGTCTGAATTTGTCAGATTAGTTATTAGTTTTGCTTTAGGCTTTGAATATCAAGGTTTTCCTATAAAAAATCAATGACAATTCTAACATAATTTTACGGTCTTTATTGTCAGAAAGAAAAATATAATTGTCTTTGCTTAAGTTAACACAGGACTATACGAAATTGTCATATTTGATGGTGCTGAAAGCAGAATTTTATTTTATCATATCATTGTTCTGGCCTGTAAAATGTATTCTTTGGAGAAAAAAGTCATTAATATAGTTTGTCATTAGACTTTGCCTTACCCTAAAAAACTCTCAGACGATCAAATATGGGAGGCTATCGTGGATAAAATTTCACTGGGAATATTTCCAACCTTCGAGAATTGAAAAAGCCATAATAAAGGGTGTTTTTTTTAGACGTGTGGTTTTCAATCTGGCAATACTTTTTTCGAAGTTGGTCTTTTTGACAGCTGTCAATTGATTTATGCTCAATTTGGTTTGCCATTTCATAATAAATAGACGTGCTCTTGAACAACGTTTGCAAATTGTGCCCAATTGGGGCTATATGGGCCCAAACAAGAATGCCATTGATCCCAATTTTCGTAAGCGAATTTTGTTAAGCGATGAAGCTCACTTTTGGTTGAATGGATACGTCAATAAACCAAACTACCGCATTTGCGTGCAGGTAAACCTCAAGCCATTGTTAAGACGCCGTTACATTCTCAAAAAGTAACTGTTTGGTGTGCTCTATGGGCAAAGGGAATCATTGGTCCATATTTCTTCAAAAATGAAACCGGCCTTAATGTTACAGTCAATGGGAACGCTATGGAGCCATGATTAATGACTTTTTCGTACCTGAATTGGAGGATGTTGATGTGGACGACCTTTGGTTCCAACAAGACGGCCCTACATGCCATACAGCCAACGAAACAATTGAAGGAAACTTTTGGTGAGGGTATTATCTCGCGAACTGGGCCTGTGGCGTGGCCTCCAAGATCGTGCGATTTAACACCGCTGAGCTGGGCTATTTTGGGGTTATGGGGTTATGTGAAGTCGCTTGTCTACGCAGATAAGCCCGAGACGATTGAAGCCTTGGAAGAGAATATTCGGCGCGTTATTGCTGACATACGGCCCCAATTCTTGCAAAAAGTGGTCGAAAATTGGGCCTCTCGGCTGGAATTAATTCGAGCCAGCCGCGGCGGCCACTTGCCTGAAATCATTTTTAAAACATAATGGCAAACCCTTATCTTTATAATAGAGCTTAATTCTTGGCCATAACCTTAAATTATATAGATTTTATTTCTTTTTGAAAACCACAAGTCTTTAAAAAAACACCCTTTACATTATACAATTTTTCAAACATCGACTTTTGAAAAATATAAATCAAATTCAAAACTACATAAATATTTTTGATATTTTTTCAGTTGCTTAAATTTATACTTTTGTTAAGAATTCAATCGGCCCCGCCACCGTTCTTTATTTTCACCTCAAAACTTTTTTAGGAGTTGTTTTAGCAATTTTAGCAAATTGAATCCCAAATTCTTGCGATTCAGTGGTGAATTTTATTTCTTTAAATATTATTTTAAGTATTTCCCGCAAAAAGATGTCTTATTAGCACTCTTCTGGTATGTTTTAGTTCGTCTCCCCATTGGTTCAGGAAAGTGAGTCAAAAAGCACCAATTTTATGAAACGTAGAGTTTATTACTTTTTTTCAAATATGAAAGAGGCCTATTCAAAAAGTTTAAGTTCAGGTTTTACGGACAGTATGACGCCGGTGAAATGCACCATAGATATTAGAAAACATAAAGTGGTAAAGATATCGAAGCAAAAGGGTTAAGTAATCAATTTTTCACTCTTACATTAATTTTGTCCACCTTAAAAACTGTTGAGCACAAAATTTCAAACATTTTTTAAATATTTTTGTAACTGATGATCCAAAGTTACAGCTGTGGATAGTCGCCCACTATAAATCCGCCAGTACATCGCATGTTTGGATATCTTTGGATATTTTTGAATAGCTGATGACACCTTCATACATTTTTTTTTCTTAAAGGAGGTACTAATCAATCTTCTCCTTAAAAATAAGCCGTTTTGCACGACGAAAATTTCGTAGCTTATTTTTTTTTTGTCTTTTAGTACCTATCTTCTTGTGGAAAAATTCAGCCCCGTACTGCTATCGGCCCACCAATGTGTTTTTTCAGTACGCAGCCCTTAGGACCTCACAACACTTATAGGCGGTATAAACAAAGACTTACCATACGAATAAGAAACTTTTGTTTAATTTCGAATTCAGATTTCCATGTTTGTTCCTATGCTTGGGTTTCTGGTGTTCTGTTAATAAAATTACGACAAAGTCCTTAGGGGAAAAAACATACCCAAAATCTCCATATATCACAATAACCATCACCGTGTATTTCAAAATAAAGGAAATAAACGATGTCGAACGCTTTGCATATAGAGCCTTCTCCAAAACGGTTGTTAATGTTAACATAGAATTATCAGGCATTCGTATCAATTTCTTCTAATTCACTGTTTGCCATTAAATCATTGAATAACCCTTAAAATGTTCTTGTTCTGTTTTCTCTTTCCGAAACCAAAAAATTACATTCTAAATTCCAATTTTACACATCTTAAATATCCATTAAAGTTAAGCCTTCAATTTGCCCGTTCCATATCTGCGTACCTATATAAGTATAGAATAAATAATAATATGAATAGAAAATATCAAATTTAAATCTGTAACAAATCAGTTTTAACACCATCGCACACATACTCGCTTATAAGACCCAAATATTACCATTAACTCTCTGTTTAGGAAACCTTTTTGTCTATCGCATAGTCTTTTCTCTAATACTTAATGGGCACTCTCATCCTTGTGTCGTAAATTAACCCCAAACAAATGGAAAAAAAGAACACCTTAAATCCCATAAAACCTCCTCTAATATCCCAAGGACTCTTTTTTAAAAATTCAACAGCAATCCCATTCTACCTATGTACAACTTCTTCTTCTTAGCTTGACTTACTTAAGAGACACTATAAAGAAAGCTTAGTTTGCTTAACCCAATAATAATGAGGGAGCAAAAATTCCGGACTTTATATACCTACCTATTTTTGTGTCCCCTTTAGGAATAATTAAATTAAAATTTATCACGCAATTAATTTTACACTTTCGTTTGAATTTTAATTGCTTTCAAGAGGTTTTAGTTATATAACTAACACTTAACCACCATCTCCATCGCTCCACCTCCCCATAAACATCTTTAACATTTATAATTTTCTTAATGTTGAAATCTTTTTTCTTGTCTTTGCAGACCTGCTACGAACTGGAACGATACCTCCGGGATGAACCTAAACTTCAGTCGTACAAAAAACTTCACACCGAATTAGATTCGGCATGGGAGATATTTTCCACACCTGCACGCATCCTTGAGAAATTGAAAATCAAAGAGCAAAATCTGGACTCGATATCGACGAGTTCGGAGTCGTCGGCGTGTTCGGGCATATCGTGGGATAGTTCGCTAAGTTGTTCGGTGGTGGTGAAAAAGGAGAAGATCGATGTGGACGATGAGGATAACAACTCGGATAGCTGCGAGGAGGAGAAAATGTCAACGTCCCCCTCTCAAATGGAAAAATCAATAAAACTGCGTCTCATAGCCACAGGTCCGCAGAGTATGAACAACTTCAGTCCGCAAGCCAACAACATCACCAGCAACAGCCATCGAGATTACCATCTACCGACGCTGACGCCACCCTCATCGCCGGAATCGATACGAACCAACAGTAGTAGCAGTAATAGCAGTAGCAGCAGAAGCAGTAGTTGCTACACGCTGACGGCTGCGAGTCTGGCTGCCCTCCTCAACCGCCAACAGCAATCGGGTGGCCTGAGATTCTCGACGTCTTCAACGAATACAGTTCCTGCTGGCATCACCACAGTTCATCACACAAGCGAACAACATCCGGCGCACCATCAGCAAACGCCTTCGCAAAAGCAACAGGCTCAACAGCAGACCCAGCAACAGCAGCAGCAGCAGCAGCAACAACAACAGCAGCAGCAACAACAACAGCAACAGCATCACATTCCTCGAAGTGCCATAGTGCGACTGACAACAACTACAACATCTGCGGCTCATGGCAAAAATGGCGTCAGCCTGGCCCGTGTGATACAAGTTAGCCAACAAAATCTGCAGCAACACGCTGCGATCGCTCAACGTGGAACGACTGCACAAAATCCACAAGTGACCGCATGTAAGTTAGGCGCCCACCATGAATACATATGAACTGGGACTCCTTAAATTTGACATCATATTTCTCGTTTTAGTGACCACAAAACATCACCAGCGACAACATGAACATTTACCGGACTCAAAGCGAAGGATACACAAGTGTCAGTTTTTGGGATGCAAAAAGGTCTACACCAAGAGTTCACACCTGAAAGCCCATCAAAGAACGCATACGGGTAAGTTTTGAAATTTATATTTGTATATATATTCGAAGAACGTTCATTGTTTTTTTTTTGAAAAAGCTCATGTTAGGTTATTTTTGATGTGTACACACATCTATGCCGGCTTTAGAGAGAAATTAAAACGTGGACTCCCCTCTGTGCGACTTTATGACATCATACTTTACGGTGTAGCACATTACGTTACGGAAGTAAGCGTAGCAGGATATTGGGGACGTTCAGTGACAAAAATCTGAACTAGTCCCTTTTGGATCCGTGCACGAAGTCAACAACGTAAGGTAGACTTCGCATACGAATCCAAATATGGATCATCAAAACTGCGCTTCGACAAACGTTGATGTTTACACATATTAACAGTGAGTCCCGGCACTCAAACATTTTTTTTTTTTTTTGCGCGCACTCAAGGGGTTGTGACTATACCCTTCTTTGATGATAATACACAGTGCGAGCGTTTAGGAAAGTTGGAGAGGATTGGAAAGGAGTTGTTGACAGAAATGCAGGGGACCTACAATTTTCCATCCAATTCTGAATTATTATTGACTAGAGATACTCCTGGAGGATGTTTTCCTTCCTTGGAAGAGGCAGTAGCTTTGAAAAAAAAAAGTTTCGTTTTTAGATAGACGTGGCTGGGAATTGAACCCAAACCTCTGGCATGACAGTCCTACGCACTAACCTTTAGGGCATGAGCTACTACAATCAAATACAATTATTTCCGGAAAAACAACTGGATAGCTGGTGTTTGGTGTTCTTACGAAACTATACAAAGGGCCCATCGATATGAGCATAACTAAGATTTTTACAGGGTGTCAAAGGCCCCTAAAACTGTTTTTTTTTTCAAAAATATCTCTCAGTTTGTCTTGTTTGACCGCTGACATTCCTAAAATTGTAACTGGGTAAAAAAAAAATATAAAGGCAATAATATTTCCTAAAGCCAACTTAGGAGAAGTTCAAATTTTATAAAGGCAATTTACTAAAATCCAGCTTTCAGACACCAGTTTTTACGGAGTTTTACTGATTTTAAGCTCACTGTGGGAACCTCGCTCACCGACAGCCTATTGTTCCCACTAGTGCTGAGGGATCGTGGTAAAAAATCCCTTTTCTTATGAATTTTGACCGCAAAGGGACAGAGAGAAAACCGACTCAATTTCTGGGGATTTCTAGTTTCTAAAATTTAAACAGAAAACAGATTTTCCCAAAAAATTTTATCGATTCTTCTTGAAACATTGGAAAAATGTAAAATAAGGTTAAAGAAAAATGTCAGAATCATTTCAACGAAGAGGGCAACATTTACGAAGTTAAAGATGAATGTATATAGAGGTACCTAGTATCAATGGGTGTATTTTTGCAAGATTCCTTTGATATAAGAAGCCAAAATGTTAAAAATTAATTAAAGACAATTGAATTAATAACAATGCAAAAAATCACTGGTGGATACTTGTTATACTTGTTTATGAAACTGCTTTCAACGAAATGAAAAATGAAAGTCTTCAAGTTAAATCTTAACTATTTTCGAAAATTTCTGGAATTAAATTTAAATTCAAGTTTCGTACTTTGTACTTAATGGTTTTTTTTCGTGGGAGATAAAAAGGGAAAATCAAAAAATATGTGGGATAAAAAGGGAATTTCCGCATTGTTTGAAGGGATTTCTCTCAAAAATCCTCCCCAGCACTGGTTCACACAAACGATAAAAAGTAAAATATGTAAAAGTTAAGTATAGACCGAAAGTGGCACTTTGTAGAATTTTCTGGAGTCAGGTCACCACATCTACTATGACTGGACCAGAGGATTATCTCAGCTATAACTTGGTTGAAGTTGTGATTCACATTTGTCAGATTTTGTTTTGATTAGTAGCGGACAACGGTATGTATGGCAGTACCACCCATAGAGAATAATTTTTTTTGTAAACTTTGACATTCTCGAGGAATAATCCGATTTAATTTTTCATTCATACGCTTCTCAGAAGTTTCCTAAAATATTTTTTGAATTAAAAAATATATATATTTTCTTCATTCGGTCTCGGTGTTTCTTGACATATTTTTGATAATCACTCATAAAACACAATTAAACAAAAAAATGTGTTTTGTGTCACCTGATTTGGTGTTGTTGAACGTATTGTTGTTCCGTATGAGACATACTAATCCGGTGTGCTTTCAGCCTAAGAGTTGAAAGTGTTCAATTTGCAATTGGTGCGTTGCGCACGTTGTGAACGATGTGACGCTGAAGAGCTAAAGTTACAAAATCAAACTTATCAACAACTCCCCAGCCAACTGAATCAATTCATATATATCTATTCTACCTATACCTTAACCGATTTATATTTTTATTTTATTTCGAAGCAATTCCATAAAAATTGAATCAATTTACATTACATCAAAGACTCTTCTCCGCAGGATGACAGTTCGATTAATTCAATGGCTTTATCGATAACGTCCTGCCAAATGGCATATCTGTTGGTTGTATAGTAGATTATACCCCAACCACCTGGCCCCGATCAATATTATACCATACCTACGTATATATATACCTGCCTAAGGAATGAACCACACAACAAAAAAAAAAACTCCCCATAAAAGCCAACTTACAAAGTACAAAATAAATTCAATAGTCATTGCCTACCTTTCAGAGATAAAAAAGTTCGGATCGGGAAAATTACAAATAAAATAAGAAGAACCAAAGCTGGATGGATCTATTCTAATGAGAAAATACATTTATCATCATTTCCTGGAAAGATGCCTATCACCCTCTATCACCCTCTGCCTCTAGCTCCAACAGGCCATTCTTCTATTTTTCAATCCTGCATCAGCCAGCGGTACCCTACCTACTATACCTGAGCGTTCTTCTTGTCTTCGTCCTTTAGTATAATGCCGCACCATAGTGTCCTTTGGTTTTTCTTTTTTCTTATTAAGATTAAGAATCGAAATGAAAAATATAAAGAAATTTATTACAGGGGATGTTTTTAGTTGTTTCAGTTTTTTGATGGGTTGGGGCAGCTAGGTGTAGCAAAGGACAACCAACATCACGCAGGAAGAACGCCAATGAAATTAAAAAAAATGACTTTGGACATTTCACTTTATCTTTGTTATTTTTAACTTTTTGCCCCCGCATTCATTCGCTTGATTCCACTCCACTCCAAAAACCAAAGACAAATGAGAGATGACAAAGAATAAAAGTGCGATAAGCAAACCAATCACAACAACAACAACAACAACAACAAAATAAATTGCAAATAAAATCAAAAAAAAAAAAACAACTGCCATGTCATGATGGGAAGGAAGGTGATCAAAGTGATGCATAAATTCTGTTAAAATTGAAGAAATTCTAGCCTTAGGGATCCTGATTTCTGAACACTGACAGGACAAAGCCAACCCCAACCATCACCCTGATGCGCGTATTTTTGGTATCGAATTTTTTGTGCATCACTGAGCTTTTGAATCTGTTCAATGATGGTAGAAATTATTGCTTCCCGAATTGCTTTACCTATATGTTTGGTAAATCGAGAAATTTGATGTACTTCCAAATAGAAAGAGAGAAAGAGAGAGTTATGTGTGGACCTATCAAATCAATGATGCTCTGCTGCTGCTACGACATACACTGCTACACACAACCCAAAATGATTGTGTGCATCCTTGCCTATTTGACGCCTCAGTTACCACAAATTGGTCATCATTCACCCGATACAAAGGATATAAATGTATATACAGGCATAAATGTCTATTTATACATACATGCGAGTCAATTTCGAGATTTATGTGCACGGAATAAAGTTCACACAAAAAATATCCCTATACAGTGCTCATGATTTTTTTATTAATTTTTTTTAATCGAAATGATGCGATGATGTATTCGTATAATGGACTCTTTAAGGACTTTTAAAAGGTTTTCAAATTTTATATTTCCACATATTATGTAGATTATTTTCAAAAAACCAATATCTCAATCGGAAAATATTTCAAAAAAAAAATGTCCAATGGGAACAGGCTCCTAAAAGGCTTCTCTTTGATTTAGTGTTGGAAAAAGCTAAGTATTTTTGTCTCTAAGTTACCGTTACCAAGTCCAGCCAGATACTGGCTGACGGAGAAAGCATCGAAATCATTGGAAGGTCTGAATAAAAGCTACATATATAAAGGGTGTTTTTTTTTAGACGCGTGGTTTTCAATCTGGCAATACTTTTTTCGCAGTAAGTTTTTTTGACAGCTGTAACTTGATTAATACTCAATTTGGTTTGCCATTTTATAATTAATAGACCTACTCCTGAAAAACGTTTGCAAATCGTGCAAATTTATTACCAAAATAATGGTGCGGTTCGCGCGACGCATCACGCGCTGCGTCCAATATTCGGTCGACATAATCGCAAAATCGCATAAATTCGAGCAACCATGGATCGGTTTCGCACCACGTTTATACTCTAGTGGATAATGCGCAACCTCAGAAACGCCCTACAGTGCGCACCGAAGACGCTATTGCTGCTCTGAAGCAAAGTATCGAAGAAGACCCGAATGGGTACATCCGCCATCGCGCGCAACAATTGGAGCTGTCGAAAATTGGGTCTCCTGGCTGGCAATCGTTTTTAAAACATAATGGCAAACCCTTATCTTTATAATAAAGCTAAATTCTTGGCCATAACACTAAATTATATGTGTTTTATTTCTTCTTGAAAACCACACGTCTAAAAAACTAAACATCCCTCACTACTTTTTTTCTTGCATTTTACGAATGTACTATCCTTAGCTTTTATCATATTCGAATCAGCCTGTAAAATATTGAATATTGACTCTTTTTCAGTATTAAGGTAAGACCGCATCACTCGACGGAACTGCACTTCAGAGACAGAACTGCACGACACGGCAAAATATTATTTGTATGAAATTGTGATATATCGCACTAAGTGAAAACGGAACTGCACGGCGCGACACTAAGCTAAAAAATTGTTGGGTAGTTCCGTTGAAGAGTAGCTAGTTCCGCTGGGTGTGGTCTTACCTTTAAGGTCCATTTGCTGAAATGAAACACTTGAGTATTTAAGTTCAACATAAGGGCTTATGTGGGAGTTAACGCTGAGGAAAAATTAGAAAACAAGCGTTAAGTTGAACATAAATATTTACGTTCCTAATCAGAAAACGGCAAGTTGGCAACATCTGTTGTTAAACATTCAATTTTCTATTCAATCATAAGACAAAAGATTTCTTTCAGCGGCCTTATGTACTCCGTAGTTAGTTCCATTTTTGTCCACATTTATAAGGCAGGTAAAACCAAAATGAAAATAAGGCACCCGGACCACTAAGCGTTAAAATTTGTTGTTAAAATGTTTAGCGTCTTTACGTCTTATAGGCCCCCAACCCAATAAAAGGTGCATCAAGATGGCGCAGCCACAGAAGAAATTCAAAAATCTAAGTATGCAGGAATTAAGACATAATTAGGTGCTAACTAAGTGCTCTACGATTTGACCTCCAAATGCATCTCAACAATTTTGCCAAAAATCCTAAATCGTCCAAAAAATGAGCGTACAGCGGAAAGAATTGTACCGAATTCAAGGGCTAGTCAAGACCTTTAAAAAAAAAGTGCAATTCAACTTTCTACTCCCACTCCAACTCCTGTGGAAGCACCTAATTAGGTCCTAATTCCTGCATCACTAGATTTTTGAATTTCGTTTGTGGCGGCGCACAGTGGTTCGGTTTGTATGGGAGAGCGGAAAAAAGTCTGTTTTATCTGAACGGTTCAACAGATTTCAATGAAATTTGGCAAACATGTTTATATTAGTCTTATACATATTTGGTCAAAATTTGGTTGAAAAAAAATAATTACAAACAAAGTTATTGACATTTTTCTAAAATTTGAGGGATTTGATGTTTGTATGGGAGAGCGGAAAAGTAATCTGTAACATCTGAACTGTTTAACGGATTAAGATCAAATTTGATTCGCATTTTTAAATTAGTCTTATACACATTTTGTCAAAATTTGGCTAAGAAAAAATCATTAGTAAAAAAGTTATTGACTTTTTTTCTAAAATTTGAGTGTTTTGATGTTTGTATGGGAGAGCGGAAAAAAGTCTGTAAAATCTGAACTATTAAACGAATTTTAATGAAATTTGACAAACATGTTAAGATTAGTCTTATACATGCTTGGTCAAAATTTGGTCAAGAAAAAATTGTTAGAAAAAAAGTTATTGACATTTTTATAAAATTTGAGGGTTTTGATGTTATATTTAAATAAAAGTTTTTTTTAGTAAAACCTGAACTTTTTATTTTGAATAAAATATTATTATTAACTATGTATATTTTAATGTATTGAATTCACTATATATGTTTGTTTTTATATTTCACTTCACGTTCACTTATTGGTTGATCAAAGAGTAAAAATTTGTCTTACACACCTTGCACAAATGCTCAATAACTCAATACTGACTTTTTTTCATTAATCCTTTATATATATAGATTTAAGTAAGAGATTTTAATCTAATAAGCCATTAATAATCCTTACAGGTAATACAAAATTACGCAATACACAACAAAAACAAAGCAATAAAACTTAAAAAAAACACCTTTTTTTATTTTTACCTGCCCTACTTTTAGCGAAAAATTAAAAAAAAATAAAAGATTATCCCTAATCCTTTTCTTTATTTTGTATTAAGCTCTATCATATAATTCAAAATATCATAAAACTATATTATTTTTCGTGTGTTGCTTTCAATAAAATTTAGTTGAAAGTTGAAAAATTTTCCAGGCAGAAATAAATGGTTTCGCAAAAATCGAAATTCTCAGCCCTGGGTCAATGTATTAATTTTGTTTTATTTTTAAAATAAAGTTTGACATTTTTTCTTAAAATAATAGGCTTAACCAGTTCATTCTGACAATTAATACCGAAGTAATCAAACTTTTTGGTAAACACCACCGTCAAGACGGAGTTTTTTGAAATCCGATTGAGTGAAACATTTTCGAGCATAACTTCCACATCTGCACGTATCTGCAGCTGATTTTTTCTGTGCTTTAACATGAATATATGGAGCATATGGTGGCATACTTACTTTCTTGGTATCTTTTGGAGCTGTTTTTTTTAATCAAAAAGTTTAAAAAAAATCATTTTTTCTTAGTACTAAAGCTTCAGGCTACTTATAGAAGGTATCTTTTATAAATAATCAATATTTTTTTTTATTTTTAGATAATCGAAAATAGACCAATTAAATTATTTAAGAAGCTAGAGAATTTATCTACAGGAACTTCGGAAAAAAACATCTCAAAATTTGTTGAAAATACGGTTCGCGATTTGAGTAAAATTATTTTTCAACTTTGAGGGCTTGTAAATCAGAACATACAATATATATGTTAAAAAATACTTTTAAATCATACGCTCGGGTTATCTAAGAGTACTTAAACATAAAGTTTAAAACGATAGACATGACTTTTTCAAAAGACTTTTTTCCGCTCTCGCACCACTGTGCGGCGCGGCGCGGCGGCTCCATCTTGACGCACCTCCCAACCAACATATTTTTATACAGTTCCTTAAAATGTAGAAGAATTTGAAATTACATATTTCGATCAGTAAAAGTTCAATATTCTTGGTTTATAAAAAAAAAAAAAATTAGTCAGAACATCCTGGATCCCATTTAAACCTATTGGAATTGAAAATCAAAAAAATGTCGACCAAATTGAAATTAATTCTCAGCTTTCAGTATCAGCCACAAGCATTAAAAGACCATAAATATAGACTCTGTCTCTAACTCTTCGTCTATAAATTCTAACAAAGCTTTTAAAACACGACAAAGCAATAAAATAAAACAGCAAAAAAAAAAAAAAACGGACAAATGAAAAAATAAAGAATCTAGGCATGAAAAATTAAATGCACCCTCTCGTTTGGAATGTTCGCCTTTAGCCTGCATATATATAGAAATAGTGCTCCTCTATATACAGTTCTGTTCTGGTTCTCTATGGCATCTCTTGAGTGCACACGATGCACATCCACACCGCATAAACCAATAAAGTTGCCATAATTCAACAACTGCAAACCAATGGTACAGCAGCAGAGCACATTGCTCATTGATTCCGTTGATGGTGCTTCTAATTATATACCTATAGCTGCTTCTACTTCTATACTCGGTCCAAGACCCTAACAAGAGGTCGAGCCTGCTTGTGTTGTTTTTTTTTTTGTTCCTCCTCAGTTCATTTCTCAATACCGGTGGTTGTGGTTAGTTAGATGGAACATGGAACAAAATGAAAAAAAAAAAGTTCCTTGGAAAATCCGTTGAACTGAAAGCCCTGCACTAATGGAATCAATGGCAGATCCTAAATGTGGACGGCAGACTTGCCAGGATAATTCCCAGCTGGTATATCTAACTTCTATACGGCATGGTGGCCGCTGTATTATGGTCCCAATCCGAATTCATTCGATAGCATTAAGTTCATCGTTGGAAATAAATTTAAGTAATTTTATCGTACTACAGCTACAGTCCTGCCCTGCCGCTGCCCTATACACCGGAATTCCCAGGCTCAAATCTCCCTCGAGAAAGAACTAGGTTGGCACCACCAGGGTAGTTTTTTTTTGCCAGTCTTACTCTATTTCCTGCATCTGACATGAGGACCACCACCATACCACCACCACACCACCATCTTGTATGGAAAGAGGTGAAAAGTGTTACAAAGAACCAGCCCTCTTTTGGTTTTGATTTTTTTTTTAAAGCTTTTCAGCAGTTCGAGAATTCGTAGCACGTCTCCATCATCGTTGTCGTCAGGCCGTTGTTGATGGAGGAGCAATGGCGACACTCGGATTTAGGGGCGGCAGAGTTTATCGCACACCAAAACGGAACAAATCACTGCCACCAAGACTAACCTACATCCTATGGTGATGGTGAATTACCGAAAACGAGAAAAATACGGACGATGAATTTTCGAGAAATTACAGGGATAAAAATGAGACACGAACGATTCGACGCGACTCACGGTATTATTGTAGAGGAGGGAGGGAGAGGGGTACTGAGGAGGGTATATTAAAGCTTAAGTGGGTTGATAATGCCATGTATAGTCATCAGGGCTCTACCATAGAATTACATGGGGAGTGTACATCTTTCCGTTTGGCAAGTTTTCAACTAAAAGGACGAATATATAAGGATATAAAACAAAACTACGCAGAAATTTATTGCCAAGGAACTAAGCCGTGCCGCACTAAGTAGCAGTAGCTGTATACACTATAGTTATAGCAACGATCCAGAGGAAGTCGGAAGCAAGGATGCAGAAGTAATTCAGCTTTTTGCGAGCCCGCCACAAAAGTCCATGATGTTCTCTTCGATGTTTCTGTGTGTATGTGTGGGTTTTTTTTTTCTGGAGAAAGAGAGATAGAGAGACTTATTTCCTCTAGAATGATCCTTTAGCATATAAAGCAATTAAACTCAACAAAATGTACTACGTTGACGATGACGACGACGTTCAGCGGGACGAGAGGAACTTTAGGGAATTTTCCAGCAACGTGAAAATTAAAAAAAGTGGCGTAAAGGAATGCGTTTTATGCGAAATCACCCGCCGCATTGTTTTTGTTGTTAGTATCTCCTCGTCGTCGTCGTCGTCGTGTAACATGCTTTTTTAGGAAGTTTTTTGAATTTCTAAAAATTACTACTGGTATTAATTAAATGGTGGATGGACTGCGATGACGACGCCATCACCATCACCATCGCTACCACCGACAAGGCTATATGAACACAAAGTAAAATTGTGTGAAATTCTTTACATACTTTGACCATTTAGATTAGTTTTAGTATAGGATTGGCAGGAGGGTGTGACTTTGATACCGTAAAAGGGTATTTTCCTCAAACTTTTATTTTCCTTGTTTCTTCTTCTAAACCTACCTACTTTCTGTCGGGATCGGAATTTAAGAGAAGAAACTGAAAGACACACATTTTGTGTAGCGTATTTATACCTAACCCCCGAATTGTGGTTAGTTTTTTAAGGGAAAATTCCTTTAAGTTGAGAATTGAAATGATGTTCTGGTGTTTCCGCAACCGATGACATAAGTTTAATTAGTTTTAGATTCGCTGAAGTGTGAAACAAATAAGAAGGTGCACTGGAGGAATAGAAAAATGTGGTGTTGGTGGCTTGGAAGTGGAAGTGGAAGTAATAGATTATGACATTGGTACCTACAGTTGAAGGATTATTTTTAAAGCTAAAAATTGGATAGTGGGGATGTAGGTATAGGTATCCATTCAATAGGATGACTTAGCCCACTTCAGAAGGTTTTAGAATCTTAATGAATGAAAACGAGAGAAGATGAATTTCGATGAAAAGCGCGTGGAACGTTGCCCGAACAGAACACTTATTTTATCATTTGCACGTGTTGTTGAACGCTAAACATAGCCGTTACTGGTTATTTAGCAAAACAAACTGAATAAATGACAGCCAGTTTAACAGATGTAGCGTCAACAATATAGCTGCTATCAACTGTCAAAGTTCAGAACTCAATATTGGAAAACCCTTTATTTCGATATATAAAGGTTGTTTTTTTTACGCGTGTGGTTTTCAAGAAGAAATAAAATGCATATAATTAAATGATATGGCCAAGAATTTAGCTTTATTATAAAGATATAAGGGTTTGTCATTATGTTTTAAAAATGATTTCGGTCAAGTGGCCGCCGTGGCTGGCTCGAATAAATTCGAGAAGAGAGGCCCAATTTTCGACCACTTTATGCCGCAATTGGGGCCGGATGTCAGCAATAACGCGCTGAATATTATCTTCTAAGGCGTCAATCGTCTCGAGCTTATATCTGCGTAGACAATCGACTTCACATAACCCCACAAAAAATATTCCAGCGGTGTTAAATCGCACGATCTTGGAGGCCACACCACAGGCCCACGACGCGAGGTAATGGGCTCACCAAAAGTTTTCTTCAATAAATTGATTGTTTCGTTGGCTGTATGGCATGTAGCGCCGTCTTGTTGAAACCAAAGGTCGTCCACATCAACATCCTCCAATTTAGGCACGAAAAAGTCATTAATCATGGCTCTATAGCGTTCCCCATTGACTTAATGGCCGGCTTCATTTTTGAAGAAATATGGACCAATGATTCCCTCTGCCCATAGAGCACACCAAACAGTGACTTTTTGAGAATGTAACGGCGCACAGTGGTGCGAGAGCGGAAAAAAGTCTTTTGAAAAAGTCATGTCTATCGTTTTAAACTTTATGTTTAAGTACTCTTAGATAATCCGAGCGTATGATTTAAAAGTATTTTTTAACATATATATTGTATGTTCTGATTTACAAGCCCTCAAAGTTGAAAAATAATTTTACTCAAATCGCGAACCGTATTTTCAACACATTTTGAGATGTTTTTTTCCGAAGTTCCTGTAGATAAATTCTCTAGCTTCTTAAATAATTTAATAGGTCTATTTTCGATTATCTAAAAATAAAAAAAAATATTGATTATTTATAAAAGATACCATTCTATAAGTAGCCTGAAGCTTTACTACTAAGAAAAAATGATTTTTTTTTAAACTTTTTGATTTAAAAAAACAGCTCCAAAAGATACCAAGAAAGTAAGTATGCCACCATATGCTCCATGCATTCATGTTAAAGCACAGAAAAAATCAGCTGCAGATACGTGCAGATGTGGAAGTTATGCTCAAAAATGTTTCACTTAATCGGATTTCAAAAAACTCCGTCTTGACGGTGGTGTTTACCAAAAAGTTTGATTACTTCGGTAACAATTGTCAGAATGAACTGGTTAAGCCCACTATTTTAAGAAAAAATGTCAAACTTTATTTTAAAAATAAAACAAAATTAATACATTGACCCAGGGCTGAGAATTTCGATTTTTGCGAAACCATTTATTTCTGCCTGGAAAATTTTTCAACTTTCAACTCAATTTTCTTGAAAACAACACACGAAAAATAAAAAAACCTTATTTAGGATTATAAAATTACTACTTAATAATTGTTTTTTTATTTATTTTTTGTATGTACAATCTATTTATTTATTTAATTTTATAATATACATAGTTAATAATATTATTTTATTCAAAATAAAAAGATAAGATTTTACTAAAAAAAAAAAGATCAAAACCCTCAAATTTTATAAAAATGTCAATAACTTTTTTTCATATATTTTTTTCTTGACCAAATTTTGAACAAACATGTATAAGATTAATCTTAACATGTGTGTCAAATTTCATTAAAATTCGTTCAATAGTTCAGATCTTACAGACTTTTGTCCGCTCTCCCATACAAACATCAAAACACTGAAATTTTAGAAAAAAAGCCAATAACTTTTTTACTAATGATTTTTTCTTACCCAAATTTTGACAAAATGTGTATAAGACTAATTTTAAAATGCGAATTAAATTTCATCTTCATCCGTTAAACAGTTCAAATTTTACAGACTTTTTTCCGCTCTCCCATACAAACATCAAAACCCTCAAATTTTAGAAAAATGTCAATTACTTTGTTTCTAATTAATTTTTTCCAACCAAATTTTGACCAAATATGTATAAGACTAATCTTAACATGTTTGCCAAATTTCATTTAAATCCGTTGAACCATTCAGGTAAAACAGACTTTTTTCCGCTCTCCCGTACAAACCGAACCACTGTGCGGCGCGCGTCTCAACAATGCCTTGAGGATTATCTACACTCCAAATGCTGTAGTTTTGCTTATTGACGTAGGCATTCATCCAAAAATGAGCTTCATCGCTGAACAAAATTTTCTTTTGAAAATCGGGATCAACAACGATCTCGTTTCGAGCCAATTTTGCACAATTTACATGCGTGGTTCAGGTTTAAGTCTATTCATTTATATCATGAAATGGCAAACCTAACCGAGAATAAATCAAGTGACAGCTGTCAAATAGACCAACTCCAAAAAAAAGTATTGCCAGATTGAAAACCACACGTCTTAAAAAAAAACACCCGTTGCAAACATAAAACCAAAAACATTTTTCAGCATCGTAGATCGTACATCAGACTCTCACTGAATGAAAAATGCTCTTAGAGCCGTTTGCTGAAACGAAACTTAAATGTTTAACTCCAACAACAGTATATGTGACATTCTACGCTGAGGAAAAAGTAGACTATAGGCGCTTATATTGCACTTAAGCATTTAGGTTTCGTTTCAACAAATGGGTCTTAGAGATTTATCCTTTATTGAACACCCCTCAGACCCCTTGATCGTTATGCTTATACTAGTGCTGGGCTTGCACGACTGACAAGTCGGACATTTTCATAAAACACGACCGTGATAGCATAACATAGCAGAAATAATGGCTTATATAATGTCAGACATCGTGTAAGGCCAGTATTAAGGGAAGGTCTTTGTTCTCCTAGAGCAACAGCTCTGAGAGAAAAAGTCAAACTAACAAATTAAATAGTTAAGAACTTTAATGATGTGCATATGTATATGGTAGCATGTTGATCACCCATTCCATTAATCATCTTCATCATTCTCTAAAAGCAGTTAAAAACCATTTTTAAGTCAGTTGTCTATCACCTACTACACACGTATACCTACCTAATCGACTTTTAATCGTTTGAAAATTTGTATACAGTCAACTCCGCTTATTTTGACACAACAAATGCAATTGTTGCAATTAAGAGGAGTTTTCATATAAACAAACTTCGTATAACTGCAATTTTATTTCCCCTTTAAACGATGTGATGTGAAATATTTCCAAAGATAAAAAAAAATTAAACATAAATAACTTCGAACAACAAACAAAACAACTTTTAATAATTGTGAAAGTTGACAGGATTGGAACAATGAGAATGGAATAAAACTTAAAATATCATTTTTTAGGTGTGTTCAAACTTTAAAAATATTTGGATGCGTTCAGTGTTTGGCTTAAGCGGAGTTGTTTCAGAAAAAAATATTATTTGGGAAAAAGAAAAATGGGACCATTAAAGTCAGCTTCCAAATAAGCATAGTTCAATTATTTGTACTTATTTGTGTGACAAAGTCCTGAAAAAAAAAAACCGTGATAAATTTCTGGTTGCACATAACCGAAAGTTTCATTTAAGCGTTGTGCATATAAGGGGAGTCGACTGTATACGTTTTCTAACAACAATATGTAGTTGACCAAATTCTATAATTGTCAATTAACTGATTCTTGTTTTGGAAAAAAAAAACGTATTTTATCATCTTTCTATCAAAAAAAAAAAACTTACCATCGTAAATACCGACATAACTTCCTCCAAAAAGGCGACAACCAGCCAGTAAAAAAAAAGGAATTTATAAACCCTAAATAAACAACAATCAAGCAATAAAATTCGAGATACTTTCGTTTTCATTTTTATAGTACACCAATTAACCTGACTAACCCCACCAGCCAAAGCCATAGCCATAGCCACCGTCAGCCACTATAAACTCTGTCATCGTCTGTTAAACAAAACAAATTGGATACATTCAACGCTGACTGCTGATGGCTGGTAGTTGATTCATTCAGTATTCATTTCATTCAGTATTTATTGTATGTTTTTTTGTTTCTTTAAGCAATTAGTATATACATTTGTAGTTCTAGTTTGTCTGTATACATTGTTGTCCACGCTGTTGTTCTGCAAAATACTAATACCTACAAGAATCGACGTCAAACAGTAGTTGTAAATATTAGAGCTATGGCACATCTTATAGATGTAAGAAAGTCCCTTTTTTTTTGAGAATATTGTGCTACTTTCGTAATGAAACATAAATATCAGAATATATTAACAGGGTTGTTCGCATAAGACGTGTGACACAAAATTGTTTCCAGAAAAAATCATATCAGAGTGGGGTTCTTTTACCCCCCCCCCCCCCCTGTTTTGATGGGAGGAGAAATTTTCTAAAAAAATGTCCTAAAATGAAAACCAAATTAATACACAACAACGACAGACACAGAACTTACCTTCAATATTAAGTCCTTGGACATGAGACACGACTTGCGAACTGCGAATTGCAATTGGTCGTGTATTTTGATATTTCATTCACATGAGCAGGTAATCACTTACTGCGATTTGTCAAAAAACGTAAAGAAGGGTGTTTTAGGTTAAATTAGAGCGAATTTTCTATTCGCCAGTTTGTGGAATGCATCCAGATGTTGTGGATTTTGAGTTTTCGTTTGACAGTTCGCAGAAGATAAATTTTTGGTCGCGTAGAAAACATTTAAATACAAAATTTTCCAGTTTAAACTAATTTTACGCAGTGTTTAGTATTTAAATTTTTGTTCATTTGATTAATTATTTAGTTGTCGAAAAAGTAAAAACAAAAAAATGTTTGTATATTTGCTCTAGAAATGTAAAGGGTGTTTTTTTTAGACGTGTGGTTTTCAATCTGGCAATACATTTTTCGGAGTTGGTCTTTTTGACAGCTGTCACTTGATTTATGCTCAGATAGGTTTGTCATTTCATAATAAATAGACTTACTCCTGAACAACGTTTGCAAGTCGTGCAAATTTATTACCAAAATAATGGTTCGGTTCGCAACAATTGGAGCTGTCAAAAATTAGGCCTCTCGGCTGGAATTTATTCAAGCCAGCCGCGGTGGCCGCTTGCCCGAAATCATTTTTAAAACATAATGGCAAACCCTTATCTTTATAAAAAAGCTAATTTCACGGCCATAACATTAAATTATATGCGTTTTATTTCTTCTTGAAAACCACACGTTTAAAAAGAACCACCCTTTACATAAATGGAATTTTATTTCATGTTCCCTAAACTTAGCAACCCATTTCGTGTCAATTTCATATACTGCGGCCATTTTGGAAGCCAAGCTAATCTTTGAGAAAAATGTATGAATACCTAAACCATTTCTCTATAAGTTTAAGCTTTCAAAATCAATGGAAAACATTTAGCCCTAAAGGCATCTTCAAAAAGAAGTGCTTACCTATTTGAAACTATATTCTAGGTATGGCTCTCATCCCAATTCACCCTATAAATATCTTCATTTTGATGGTTTTTTTTTTGTATCCTGTTTCACCCATTTGGTCTAACGTGATCCTTTAATTTCAACCTCTAGACACACCTCTCAAAGAGAAGCTGTGTTGTTTCAGCATATTATTGTTTTGTGTTCACCCCATTTCACCCTATAAATTGTTTTATTTTAAATCCAAATTTCTTTTAAAGTTTTTGCTGATTATGATCCTGTTTATAAAATTAAATGACATTGCTACGATCCAAGTGTGACGTCTGTTGCTTTTACGCCGCGCCGATGGCGATTTTTCCAAAAAGGGTATACAACACAAAGCATATTTGAAAGCAGTTGAATATACAAAAAAATTGTTTGGGTGTCCATTTTTAAATTCCCAATCTTTATGTGAAAATATCTAAAGCGTTTTCCAATAAGAGGTGTTATTTTGAATAGCCCGCTATTTCGGTAGCTGTCACTTTTGAAGCTGTAATTTTTTAACATTTGACAAGTAGAAACTACACCATTAATAAAAATGGAACGATACATGCTTCAAAAACGCATTGAAATTATTAAAATTCACTATAAAAATGGTGAAAATTTGGCAGAGACGGTTCGTAAAACTAAAACATTTTTGGGTCGTCGTGAAGCACCTTGTCGGACCGCAATACAGAAATTGGTGGACAGATTCGAGCTGTTGGGACAAGTTAGTGATGTGAAGAATAAAACCCGTGCACGTCGCTCAAGAACAACTGAGAATATTGCTGTTGTAGCCCAAAGTGTTGAAGAAAACCCAGGTTTGTCCATTCCTCGTCGTTCTTTGGAATTAGGCATTCCACAAACGTCATTACACCGTATTTTGCATAAAAACTTGGGTCTTAAGGCTTATAAAGTTCAGTTAACACAAGAACTCAAGCCGGCTGATCATCAACAACGTCGTGTCTTTGCTGATTGGGTCCTTGAAATGCATGCAAATGATCCGGAATTTCATCGAAAAATCATCTTGACTGATGAGGCCCATTTCCACCTCGGAGGCTACGTCAACAAGCAAAACTGTCGCCTCTGGGGCTCGGAAAACCCAAGAGTTATTGTTGAAAAGCCTCTCCATCCTCAACGCGTGACTGTTTGGTGCGGTTTATGGTCTGGCGGGGTCATTGGACCTTACTTTATTTTTTCGAAAATGAGGCTGGAGCAACAGTTACGGTCAATGGATTGCGCTATCGAGAGATGATTAATGATTTTTTATGGCCGGAATTGGATGGTATTGATCTGGACAACGTTTACTTTCAACAAGACGGCGCTACGTGCCACACAAGCAATGAAACCATCGATCTTTTACGGGAAAAGTTTCCGGACCGTGTTATCTCTCGAAGAGGTGATCACAATTGGCCACCGAGATCTTGTGATTTAACACCTTGCGACTTCTTCCTTTAGGGCCACGTGAAAAATAAGGTCTACGCCAACAGCCCAGCGTCGATTCAAGACCTCAAAGATGGAATTCGTGAGGCTATCGAGGACATAGGGCAGCCACTTTGCGATTTGGTTATGGAAAATTTCATGAAAAGGATATGGTCCTGTAAGCGTGGACGTGGCGGCGATTTGTCTGATGTTGTGTTCCATTATTAACGGCATACCTTCCTCTTTATAATGAAATAAACATCCGATCATTTATCTCAAAAAATGCTATTTTTCTTTGAATATCAAAATAACACCTCTTATTGGAAAACCCTTTATAAATAAAAAAGCTATTCGTGTTTAACATTGGGGTCTTATTGGTCCACCCTGTTCTTCTATGATAATTTTAGTGGCGTTATTCATATCATCTGCCATTTCATCGGTTTTTTTTTCGCATCACGTCATCGCGGGGTTTGATGAATGGAAATGTTTACTGAAAAATTGAAGGAAAGAGATGACTAAGTTCTGAATGGAATTCATCGAATTCGATGTTTATCTTAAGTTAGTCAAAAGTAGTAGCTAACTAATTTGTTTATATTTTTAAATTGAAATCACCTAGACCGCAACTTTAAGGTGATGGTGGGTCATACCTATAGTTGTTAATTTTTAATTGAATAAATTAAGATTGTTTAAGTTTAAAGTCCAGCTAACGTAACGTATATGAATCACTCATAAACTCACCTCAAACTTATACAGAGTTAAATGATCTCATCGTGAGCATCACTCTTTCATTCTATTTAAAAAATAATTACACTCATCTCATGTCATTGCGCTAGGATTAGCACCCCAGAACAGCAGCGATGCGATAAAGCTTCAATTTCATATTGCTGGGAAGACATCTTTGAATAATAATTGATGAAGAAAAGAACCTCTACCACACGATAATGATGATGATGATGCTTGTTGTTGCTGATAGCTGCGTATGAGCAAGCATTAATTAGTAAAAATGCCTTTAACAATTCATCGTGTATAGAGCATCATGGTTATTAACCCCCTAAAACCTTTGGCCTACATCCTCAACTCTCTGATGAACTAACCGAGTGGGGGGATAAATTGAAGTTATTGCAAGTAATGACCATAATCTCGAATATATATGTACCTACTTGAACAACACAAACTTGGAAATAAGATGATTAATGTGGCCAATTTGAGTGGAATGTAAGTCCAATGCTACAATAATCGGTTGATTTATTGTGAATGTCGGTCAAAGGGAAGCACAGTGGATTATTTGAACATAAAATATCGACACAAACTCATAGCAAATATTAACTCATAAACAGATATGAATTGATGTTCATAGAAACGACTAGGAATTTCTGGTATGGAGCTTAAGACAGTCGACCATTTTTCAAAATGATCCATTTTGTTTAATTTAATGTTTTAGATACATAAGATTAACTTTATAAAACCGGTTGGTAAAATAAGGCTGTTCTGAAGAAAACTGTCCTGCTACGATTTGATTTTTAAATCCAACAATTTTGAGCTACCCTGACCCTGAGTTTATTATATTTTTTTCTAATTTCATTTCCTGGATGTAAGGAGTAAATTGTATGCCTTAACTGTCCCACTGTTATAAGAAGTGCAAAAACACTAATTCATATTTTTTATTTATACGTTGTTCTTGTACTTGATTTCAAGGATGAAAGATAACAGTGTTTAATCTTTTGAATGAGATGTTGTTATGCATAAAAAAAAATAATCAATTTGCAAAAGGAACCTTGGGTTTCGCATACATGAATATACATTTATTAGTCGCTAGTTAAAGAGACGTAAATGAGAGGCTACTCACTAATTTTTTGTTAGTGTAGGTTTTTTTCAAATAAATCTCATGTCCCTACTCCACTTCGTCGTTGTTTCTGTTTTAATATACACATTTTTATTAATATTTATATTTATATTTATATTTATATTTATATTTATATTTATATTTATATTTATATTTATATTTATATTTATATTTATATTTATATTTATATTTATATTTATATTTATATTTATATTTATATTTATATTTATATTTATATTTATATTTATATTTATATTTATATTTATATTTATATTTATATTTATATTTATATTTATATTTATATTTATATTTATATTTATATTTATATTTATATTTATATTTATATTTATATTTATATTTATATTTATATTTATATTTATATTTATATTTATATTTATATTTATATTTATATTTATATTTATATTTATATTTATATTTATATTTATATTTATATTTATATTTATATTTATATTTATATTTATATTTATATTTATATTTATATTTATATTTATATTTATATTTATATTTATATTTATATTTATATTTATATTTATATTTATATTTATATTTATATTTATATTTATATTTATATTTATATTTATATTTATATTTATATTTATATTTATATTTATATTTATATTTATATTTATATTTATATTTATATTTATATTTATATTTATATTTATATTTATATTTATATTTATATTTATATTTATATTTATATTTATATTTATATTTATATTTATATTTATATTTATATTTATATTTATATTTATATTTATATTTATATTTATATTTATATTTATATTTATATTTATATTTATATTTATATTTATATTTATATTTATATTTATATTTATATTTATATTTATATTTATATTTATATTTATATTTATATTTATATTTATATTTATATTTATATTTATATTTATATTTATATTTATATTTATATTTATATTTATATTTATATTTATATTTATATTTATATTTATATTTATATTTATATTTATATTTATATTTATATTTATAATTATAAATTATGTCGTATAAGCTTAGATAGGTGCGGAACAAAAGACGCGTTAACTATTACTACTTTAGTAAAAAAAAAAAGATGAAAATCGCTATTCCCGCTGTTTTTTTCCAAACTCAGATTGTAAAGTTAACTAATTAAAAATGTACATTAAGCTGCCATGCTTTTGAAACTCTTAAAGCTATCAGGTTTTTAAGACTCAAATAGGCCTTTGTCCTATATGCTTCCCCCACCTGGCTCTTATACACTTCAACATCCATTGTTAAATTTTGTATCCCCTATTATACCTCGCTCTCTCTCACTCACTCTCAATTCGTTTCCAACATTCAACATCTTCAACTGTCTGTTTTGTGCCACTTTCACCGTTTTAGTCCTTACACGAATTTTTTTTTTTTTTTTGTTTAACGTAGACGATGACTACACTGACGACGATGAAGACAAGCAACGTAAAGTTTCTTAAGAGTCATCAAAAGCAAGTTAAGATGAAAATATTTATGCCGTGATGATGAAGTGAAAGATCTAGGACACACAATGCCCGCCTCAAGACTGTATAAGGATGACTTTTTAAATCACCATCATCGGCCCCGAAACACAACACAATGCAAGACCACCCAACACCCATCAACAGCACCCCCCCCCCCCCCCCCACCACCCGCGTCCGCCCAACACAAAACAAAGATAAGAACTTAAGGCTCTACGATGCTTAAGTGGAAGGGCAAGCGGACTATAAAGTGGGAGATGTGATGGAAATAAAAGCAAAAGCTTTGCCAAGGATGTCAATTTTGAGTCGTTTCCCGGCAGGATTTTTCCTTTATTATTTTCACGGCTTTGTTTTCGTAATTTTCTCGAGTTCATATTGTGTGCCAAGAGTTCTTTTCCTAAATTGAATCGCTTCCATTGTTTACCTACCTTAAATCCTACGCTAACGCTAGTGATGATGGTAAATTCATTAATAAGTGTGTTTGTTGTCCGAGAGGATTAAAAAAAAAAAATCTATAGAATTGCCGAGCTTCGGAAACAGGATAAACAAAATTTACGACACATAACACAAATAAGTCCAAACATTTTTTTTTTTTTAATTTATTTATTTAAAGCAGAAAAAAAAAACTTTTTTTCCTTCGATGACTTGTTTTTGTTATTGTTTTTTTTTTTGTGTTGTTTTGTCTGCGGAACATTGCTGACGCCTTGGAGCTTGCATTCTGAAATCCTGCTGATGATGATGATTCCAAAGTCTTTTCGCCTCGGCAATGTTCTTTCTATTTATGAGATGTCGGAGCTTTGTTTTTTAAATTTAATTTTCCACAATCGTCCTAGACACCATGATGGTGGTGATAATAAAAAAAGGAAACACCCAACAACAATATAAAAAGGCGAATCAGCACAGCCGGCTTCCTCTCCAATAAGACAAATGCTTGCAACTTTTGTTGTTTATTTTTCAGGATATTTTTTCTTTTTTTTTTGTATTTTTCGTCCTGTTGAATTTTTTTTTTTTTTTTCATTCTTTTTATGTTTTTTTGAGGGAAATTTTTGCTTTTTTTTTGTTTTCTGTTTTATTGCATTTATTTTCAAATTTTCATAAAAAGTTTGGTAGGAAGGTAGGTAGGTGGGTATACTGCTGCTGCGACCGTATACTTGTCGTCGTTTTTAGTTCTGTGTGAATTTATGTGGACAATTTGTCGGACTTTCACTCACAAGTGGGTGAGTTTTTTTTTTTTTTTTTTTTTTTTTTTTTTTTTTTTTTGAATACTCTGGAAGGACACACAAATTAAAACAAAAAATGCTGCAGCTGATGAGAACATTTTTATGGCATGGCTTAGTTTTACCCACTGTGTGTGTACAATTTTTTTGTTTTATTATTTCCTCGATAAAAAGAAAACAAATTTGAATGTTTGGTTATAAAATTTGAAAAACCGTCTTTAATGGCGGCCCCATAGCTGCATGCCTATATACTTTAGTATAAGCTTAATGGTCTGGGTAAAAAATGATTGACGAAACTTCTGCTTGAGCAATGTTAACTTGTTATAAATTATATAAGGCTTAACTTAAAATTACTCTGTTAAATGAGTTATGAAAAGCAAATAGAAAAATTTAAGGACCTGTATAATGAATGTTTGACAAAAAGTTAGGCAGGAAAAAATAGAGTAACTTATTATTATTTTTTTTTTTTTTAATATAGCTTAGAGCAGTAAAAAGTTTAACATGTTTTTTTTTTTTAATTTCATTGTAAAAATAATAATAAGAGAAAGTTTATTTTCTTGTTGACTTTTAAATTCTATGAAATATTTTTGTCATAAAGTTTTTGATATTAAATAATGAGTTCCTATTAAAAAAATATGTTGAGAATGGGACAAATATAATGAAATTTAAGTTGTTGATTTTAAAATTGTTATAGGCCTTAGGGGTTCAATTAATTACAGGGGGCTTTTTTAAGAGTTAAAGAACTTGTATTCTATATACTTGCGATGTACAGGATATTGCACAAGATACGACAAAAGACTAGAGCTTATAACGCGTGTTTTTTTTTTAAGACGTGTATTTTTCAATCTGGCAATACTTTTTCCGGAATTGGTCTTTTTATCAATTGTCACTTGATTTAAGCTCAGTTTGATTTGCCATTTCATAGTAAATAGACTTACTTTTGAACAACGTTTGCAAATCATGCAAATTTATTACCAAAATAATGGTTCGGTTCTGTTGTCGAAAATTGGGCCTCTCGGCTGGAATTTATTGGAGCCATCGGCGGTGGCCACTTGCCCGAAATCATTTTTAAAACATAATGGCAAATCTTTATCTTTATAATAAAGCTAAATTCTTGGCCAAAACATTGGGTCTTATGTGAATAAAAAAAAGCTAAATCTAAAACTTGGATTTTTAAGTAAAAGCTAAGTTTTTGGTGAATAAAAATAAGCTTAAACTAGTTAGTTAAAGATGTTTTTAAGTAAACGCTATTTTTAAATATCCAACACTAAATTCATTCAGTTTTAACTTCTTTTTCCAGCCCAAGCTTCAATTTGTGTGAATAAAAATAAGCTTAAACTAGAACATTATAGTTAAAGCTACAAAAAAATCGAGATTTTTTTTACCTGTCTAGAAAGCCTTGACTAGTTCTTATTTTTAGTATTGTGTTGAGTTTATACGCGTAAGAACACCAAAATTGTATAAGAAACGGTTGGATATTAGTGATGAGAATTTTCATAGTTTATTTCGGTTTTCAAAGAAAAATCTTCAGTGGCTTTCTGATTACTTCTTAAGAGATTCAACAGAGCGTAGAGGAGGTGCACTGAACTTTGAGCAGAGAATGCAGATATTTTTGAGATATCTGGATGCGGTATAGGACAAGATCTTGTAGTTGAACCCTCTTCTGTATGCAAGACTGTTAAGTACGGGGCCAACAAGATTATGGAAAAGGCTCACATGCATATTAGATTTCCGTCGAGTCGCAGAGATATTGAAACTGAAATATCAGAACTGTTTTATTGGAGCTAGCCGGCTCTTCATTACGTACGAATTTGAAACAAATTGGTCCACAGTGAACGCATAGACGCAGAGACTGACGTACAATATGATAAAAAGATTTTTTCCCGCAACCAATACTTGCCCTATAAAACAGATAAAAAGTTATGGGAAAACAACCTTCCTTTTCGCTTTGGTCTATATAAAAACAGTTTAGCTAAAGCTATCTAAGTCAAAACATGTGAATAAAACACCAATATTTTAAATAATGAAGATAAAGCTAGGATTTTCCAGCTCAAGCTATCTAGCAGTATCATTTCTTTATTCACATAAAACAAAGCTTTAGCTAGAACTATCTAGCTTTAGCTGCTAGTAAATGCTCTGACTAGTTGGCTTTAGCTTCCGTCAAAAAAAGTTTTTATTTTTTTTTTATTCACAAGACCCATTATAACGGGTGATTTTTTAGCTGGTTTGGTTTTGGCAACACTGGTTTTGACAGCTGACGTGTGTTAAGTACCTTGTGTCACTGTCAAACAGCTTCAGTTTGGTTTGCAATTTAACCATGGATCGTCTTACAAATGAACAACGCTTGCAAATTATTGAATTTTACTATCAAAATTCGTGCTCGGTTCGAAATGTTCATCGCGCGCTGCTTCCATTTTATGATCGGCATTCTCGACCTTCTGAGCAGTCTATTCGGAAGATTGTGACCAAATTTCGCACCAAATTTACTTTGTTGGACATTAAACCACCAACACGTTTACGTACTGTGCGTAGTGAAGAAAATATTGCGGCCGTATCAGCTAGTGTGACAGAAGACCGCAAAATGTCGATTCGGCGCCGTTCCCAGCAGTTAGGCCTTTGTTACAGCACTACGTGGAAAATTTTGCGGAAGGATTTGGGCGTAAAGCCTTTTAAGATACAGCTGGTGCAAGAACTAAAGCCAGCCGGTGAATGGGCTCTTGGAAAGCTGGCCGAGGATCCGCTTTTTTATCGAAAAATTGTGTTCAGCGATGAGGCTCATTTTTGGTTGAATGGGTACGTAAATAAGCAAAATTGCCGCATTGGGAGTGAAGATCAGCCAGAAGCATTGCAACAGCTACCAATGCATCCCGAAAAAGCCACTGTTTGGTGCGGTTTATGGGCCGGCGGCATTATTGAGCCATATTTCTTCAAAGATGATGCGAATCGCAGCGTTACTGTCAATGGTGAACGCTACCGAGCGAGGATAACAAACTTTTTTTTGCCCGAAATGGAAGTTCTTGACTTGCATGATATGTGGTTTCAACAAGACGGTGCCACATGCCACACAGCACGCGAAACAATGGCGCAATTGCGAGGCGAGTTTGGTGAACAGTTAATTTCACGTTTCGGGCCGGTCAATTGGCCGCCTAGATCGTGCGATTTGACACCATTAGATTATTTTTTGTGGGGGTATGTCAAGGCTAATGTCTATAGGGACAAGCCCGCTTCGATTGACGCACTGGAAGCCAACATCCATGCATTCATTCGTGAGATACCGGCCGATATGTGTGAAAGAGTATGCCAAAATTGGACTCAGCGGATGGGCTACCTGAGACGCAGCCGCGGTCAACATTTGCATGAAATTATCTTTAAACATTAAATTGCAAGGTTCAAACTATCGATTCAAATAAATATTTCATTCATTTTTTCGAATTTTTTGTGTTTTTTTTTTTAAAAAAGTTCTAAACCTCTTAAAAAATCACCCGTTATTAGATGCTTTTTATTTCTTCTTGAAAATTACACGTCTAAAAAAAAACCCTTTAGCTTTTACTACTGATGTCTTTTGGAATATCAAATCCTAGTTTGCTAGCAAATTCAATTAAACAAAATTCTCTTTCATTTCCCTTTGTTCTACTTTTTAACATGAAATAAATATATGATTTTTTTTTGTCCCTTTCCAGGTGAAAAACCATACAAATGTTCTTGGGAAGGATGTGAGTGGCGTTTTGCACGTAGTGACGAGCTAACGCGTCACTTTCGAAAGCACACCGGCGCCAAACCCTTCAAATGTCGTAATTGTGATCGCTGCTTCTCTCGATCTGATCATTTGGCTTTGCATATGAAACGTCACGTTTAAATCGCGATTCAACTTCCATATAGAAACATAAATCAAAAAAAAAAAAAAAAAAAAAAAATACGTACACACTCTTTATAACAAAAATAAAATAAAAAGAAGGTGAAGTATTTAATTTTTTATCGTGCCATCACAGATGAAGAAAATGCAAAAATGAGTAAATATTACTACATACAAAAATTAAAAGAAAATTGTAATAAATGAGTTTTCAAGCAAATCGAAATAATAATTGTGAAATTCAAGGAAAACTTTAACATTTTTTTTTTGTATTTATTTGCAAAGAAGTACATAGTTATTTTGTTTATCTCTAAACAGCAGAGTTTTAGTTTTTTTTTTGTCTTAAAATCACTTACCAAAGTAGAGAAGATACATTTTTTTAATTACAAATAATAATAGAAGAAAATTAAAATTTAAAAAAAAAAAAAAAAAACGTAGATAGTTTATATGTTTTAAGCAATATTAATTTAGTAAGTTTATAAATTTTAAGTTTTTTTTTTTTTGTTGTAATGTATAACAAAAACAATATAATAATATTTTCTTAATTATAATTTTTTAAGTGCAAATTATTTTTTAACAAACCAATAAAACAAATGAATACAATTAAAATAGTTTGAAAAATACAAAAAAAAAATAACAACACTGCCAAAAATTATATAAAAAGAAAAAAAAAAAACAGAAGAAATACATTTATAAACAAAAATAGTTCAAATGATGTGTATACATATAATAATTAAACTAAAAAAATTAAATAAAGTAAGTAATGCGCGACCTTACATTAAATAAAAATACATATAGTGCAAAAAGATTTACGATGGCGACAAACAATATTAAAAAATAAACTATTTCACTTAAGTTTATTATCTTATTTTTCGCTGATCTAATTTTAACACAAATTTTTTTTGTTAGTTTTTTATTCTATATTTTCGTTTTTTTCTTTTTTTTTTTTTGTTTATAAAGCTTATAAGAAAATAATTAAATTAAATTTAAAATCCTAACACATAAGCTTAGCTTAATTTTTGATGTTAATATTATATATTTAAATAAATGTATTGTATATATACTAGGCAATAATAGTTTCCTTGCTAAATGATATTTTTTCTTTCATTATTTTATTCTTTTTCGTATAAAAAAATTTAAAAAAAACATTACTAAACAAAACTCTTATCATCAAAATTTAAATTAAAAAAAAAAACACACAAAAATAGCTTAGTTAAAGATGTAGGTGAAAATTTAATTAAATGTTAAGAAATACTGAGAGAAAGTAAACCACACACGAACAAACGATATGCGGTTGTGTAGAATAAAAATTCAGCAAAGCAAAATTTATTTAAATAAAAATAAAAAAAAAAAAAAACATTTTCAAAACAAAAATAAAAAACTATTTTATTACGATAAAAAAAAAAAAAACCCAAATGAAGTGTTGAAAAAAATTATATAAATATGAAATAATTTAAAATTGGCTGTTTGTAGCGTTAATAAAAAAAAAAAAAACAACAAAAATATACCTACTAAATGAAATATTAAAATTTAAAGCAAAGTAAAATTAAAAATTGATATTTTTAAATGTTATTTAGAAATTACATTTAAAATTTAGCATAAAATTTATGTTCTCATTTTTACAAAAAAAAAATAAAAAAAATCATATTAATCAAAATTTTACAATTTAATTTTATAAAGAAACAACAAAAAAAAAAATGTAAATAAGTATGTGTGTACATCTAAATATTAGCAACAGTATCACTTGGTTTCAAAACAAATGAAAAGAAGATCAGTTCGAAAATTCAAAAAAAAAAAATAAATGAAATGAAATGAAAACTAAAATATAATTATAATGAAATTCAAATATTAGATTAATTCTAGATTTTTTTTTTCTGTTTGCTTACATTTTTTATTAAATTACATTACCATATTTTGTTTTTAAAAATGAGTGCTTCGATAACAAAAAAAAATCGAATATAAATAAATTTAGGAAAATTGCTTAAAATTCAGTTTTAACGAAAGATATTCTTTGAAAAAAAAAAAATGAAGGGATATATTTAATATCATCAGACTTGCAACAATTGAAATGGAAAGAAAAATTGATATTAAAAGTTAAAAAAAAAATATTCGCTATCGTTTGTGTGATGAAAATTCTGTGATCCGCATTTGATTATATTTTTGGGTGGCGTTTATGATAGTTTCGATGAAAACAAAAAGGATATTAGAAAAGAAACACATGGATATGAACAAATAAATTTGTCTTAAGGTTTTCGGGGTCTTGCTTGAAAGATGCGAGTTTGGTAATTGGCTTAATATAAATTCGTTACCTATCAAATTTCTCTTTAGGGTGTAGTGGAATTAATTTTAAATAGTTTCCGAACAACAAACACAAAAAGTGTAAATTACTATCATTGACAAGTGATTTGAATGGATTTGCCACATAATGACGCATTAAATCTATCGGTGACTCGTTTTCCTACTCAAAATCTGAAAACATCGTTTTTTCCATACGCACGTAGTTCTGCGTGTGCTTGATTAAAGAGAACATGTACTGAAAAAGAGAACAAAACACTAGAAAAGCTGCAACTTTAGTGCCACGTGGTGCCGTATAGTGGTTACTGCGTTGTATCGTCACATCGGAGGTCCGGGTCTGGGAATCGAATTCCAGTCTTTTCTACCTAAAACCAAAAATGTTTTTTTTTAAGGGGTATTGTCCCTTGCGAGGAACTCACCAATAATCTAAGAGTATCTCTTGCCATACAAAAGTGCTTCTCATTTAAGACGTTTGGATTCGAAATAGTAGATCCACTACATTCCTCCTGACTTACAATACACGTACATGAATGGTTTTTAATTGTTAAAAAAAAAACAGCCAGACCAACGGGTTGCCAAGGGAAAGAACAGCTCCACCTTTTTTTTTTTAATCATGGAAGGGAATAATTTAAATTATTCTTAGATTCTTTCCCTTTGCGATAACTAACTGAAACTGGGCATTTTTTATGGCTTATACGGCGCCAAGGAATTCATTTATAATTTTAAAAATAAAACAAATTCATTTAATTGCGCCTATTTCATTATTTTTTAACTACACAATTTTTCATACTTACTCAACGATACTCATAATAAAAAAAAAAAACACCTGAAAAGAAGGGCATTGGAAAATATGTTTCCGTAGGCGCTCAGATGGTTTAGGCTGACTATCTGACCTTCTACTCCTGGCTAACCAATAAAGCTTACTTTTTCTTTTACATTTGCCAATATTGGTCGTGAGTTCACATTCGCGCCTGTGTAAACGTTAATAAACTTCTCTTCCTCTTACACCACCAACCAACTCCACGATCATGAGCTTGGGGACCTTAATAGGTCCATCACAAATGGAGTAAGCTTTGAGTAGACTAAGCTTTATGAACAAAATCAGAAGTGTTCATTATGAATTCTCCCCGTACTGCCAATGAAATTTTGTTCTTTTTTATGGAATTTTTTAAAAACAAGACATTGATATCTTGTATATCTATATCTTTATCTGCTAGATAATTCAAGGTTGCTATCCAATCTAAACGAAAATATAAATATAAATATGAATTATCCACTACTCTGGTAGAAACTATCCGTTTTTACTAAAAAACGTTTTATCAAGTTTTATTACAATTCGTGTTGGAATGCCACAAGGTTCCACTCGTTCACCTCATCTCTTCTCGTTCTGTATTTTTGACCTCTGATCCTCTATATATTCAGTTGTAATTACATATCGATGACGTTAAACTTTACACAAGTTATCCACTCAAAAAAGCCAAGCCATCTCGCACTAAAGTTAAAAAAAAAAAACACTACGTTTTTCAACCCAGACAAATAAAAATAAAATAAAGTTTTTGATTTATAAAATAAAAACTATTTATATGATTGAACAAAATTCTTCCAAAACACAAACTTCCATGATATTATTAATTAGTTCTGGTTGTATCAAAAAAAAAAAAAAAAAAAAACAAGCAAAATCAAACATAATCTTTGAATGCACTTTAATTTTGATTTATCTCAACTTTAACACCTTCTTCTGCAATATAACCACCCAAAACAACAACAAAAATAATAAAAAAAAAAATGTTCCTAATGGCGCGATACGAACAAAATACATTTGAACAAAAATTCATTATTATTATCCGAACATTTTTTTTTTATTTTGATAAACTCACGCAAAACTTTAACAAAAAAAAATAAAATAAAAATAAAAAAAAAAAACAAATTGGTACCTGACACACAAGAAATACATAAAAGCAAAAATAAAACAAACAAAATGCCACAAAACAGTCTAATTTCTAATCACTCAGTCAAATTTATTTGTTTCTTAAATCAATAAGAAGATAACAAAAACAAAAGCAAAACTTAGGTTCACAAATTTCCTACAAAAAAAAAAAAAAAAAAAAAAAAAATAATAACTTCACCGAATGCACTCTTGATGGAATTGTTGAAATATTTCTGTATCCTCTGTAAATAAATTTCATTTAAATTTTTTTAAATAGTTTTTTTTGAATATTTTTAGCAAAAAATATAACTTCTTTCTCACTTCAAACAAAAAACAACAACAACAAAAAAAAAACTTATACAAACTCAAAATGTGTCAAAAAAAATTTTTATGCAGAAAACTTTTAAGAAAAAAAAATCATTAAACAACAGAATTAAAAATAAAAACAAAAACTATAATTAGGGTTAACATTTCGCAAATAAACAAATCATAAATTCAAACACTGAAATAAATAGGTATAACACAACAAAAAAAAAAATTAAATCTAATCTAAGATCAACAAGAAAAAAAAATAATAAGAAATCGCATATTTTTTAAGCTGAATAAAGTATTATAAATCAAAGACTGGTATATGAGGTGTTCCGAAGAATAAAATTTAAATAAATAAAAATAAAATTAAAAAAAAAAAAACAGAATTATATAAAAATGGAAGCAAACATATTTTTTAAAAGAAAACCAAATCAGAAAACAAAAAACAAAAAAAAAATCAACTTAAAACTTTAGAACTCTATATATAGAAAAAAAAAAAAAACATCTTAACTTAGAATTGATTTAGTCTCTAAGAAGAAATAACACAAACTCTTAATAATTACATTTTGGAAAATATAACTGGATGCAAAATTTAAAACATTAAAATAGAAACAAGAAAAACTGAGATCTAGATTTTAACATTTATTGCAAGAAACATTTTCAAAAACATTCCGATATTATTTTTATGTTAAATATTTTATTTTTTTTTTTTACTTAACTTTTTGCTATAACTTACCTATTTTTGTTTTTTTAATTTTCATTAAATTTATGGGGAGGGGAATTGTTTTATTGATTTGCATTTTCGCAACTTAAGCTAAATAGCTAAGTTTGTACTTGGTTTAAATGTAACCAACTCGTTACCAATTTTGTCTTGCTACATTTTCCGGGCATATTTTGATCTCGATCTCGACTGGAATCTTGAATAAGGTTGATATATGACATCGTTCAAATGCCCGCTTCGGCTTCTTACGGTGGCACGGATCCATGTGGTCCAATTTTCAATGACTCTTCCGCATAGATCCGGCTGAATTTGAGCGTCACGTCACCTCTGCGAGGGCTAACCTTATCCTAAAATCGTTCATGAAGAATGCAATCATGGCGTCCGTTGTGTGGCACGTATAGCGCCGTCCTGCTGGCCCCACATGTCGTCTAGGGCCATATGGTTCAATTTGGGCCAGAAAAAATTGGTTATCATCGTTCTGTAGCGCTCGCCATTGACGGTGACGGCCTCAGAAAAACGTCGTTTTCGAAAAAGTACCGACCAATGACGCCACGCACCGGCCCAAAATCCACACCAAACGGTAACTTTTCGAGAATGCATTGTCATTTAGTGAACCACGTATGGGTTGGTGTCGTCCAATATATACCGCAAGCGCCTCTTCGTTAAAGATGAATTTTCGGCCAAAATTGAGGTCCTCTTTCAAACGCTCCGAAGACCAGTCAGCTTTTTGAGCTTCTGATGGGTCAGTTGGATCTTGTATTCATGTAGGCCCAATTCCCAACTCAAAATTCGCCAAGTAGAAGTCTGCGAAAGGCCGAGTTCTTGTTCACGGCGAGGAATAGACTGCCTCGGGTTTTGCTGTAACAGATTTGACAGATGTCACAAGAATAACATGGCCGTCACAGGCCGCCAAAATCTACCCGCGCCAATTGAAAACCCCTTTATATTGTTTTTCTTCTTCTTCACATGTTATATTCAGCCTTATTGAGAGTTTCACCCGAAATATATCTCACCTTAAAATTTTTTGTTCGCCCGGAATTTTAAAAGCTATTATGTTTATGAGTTTCGCCCGAACGAAATTTCGTTCGCCTATAAAAAAGATGTTCACAATATGGGGATTTTTTCGATCATGAAATTTCGGGTGAAACTCACAATAGTCGAAAAGTGAAATGTCAAATTTCGAGGATGGAATGTGGTTCGGATTAAACTAACAATATGGATGATTATGTTTCCACTGAAGGTATATCTCAATTTAATTTAAATAAGTCTATGTTGTGTTTCCACCACACAAAAAGACTATAGAAAATAGACTAACTTTGACAGTACCTTCCAAAATGAAAATCTTGTTTCATTTTTTCGTATGAAGTTGAAGTGAGACAGAAAGTTTCATGTTTGTCAAAAGAAGCAAAAGAGGTTGGATTTTCCAATGCATGAGTTCATCATCATCATCATCGTCGGCTCGACAGCCGGGGTCCGGTCCTGGCCTCCTTCAACAAGTTTCTCCACCCATCCCGGTCTCGAGCCGCCGCCATCCAGTTGCGCACCCCAAGGCTCCGGGCGTCCTGGTCTACGCCATCTCTCCAGCGCAAGCATGGTCTACCACGCTGTCGTCTACCATAGAATGTACCACAAAGAACTTTCCGAGCAGGTTCCTCTTCACTCATGCGAGCTAGGTGACCTGCCCACCGGAGTCTACCGAGCTTAATTTTTGTCACGATATCTGCTTCAAGGTAGATTGCGTACAATTCATGATTGTACCGTCTCCGGAATCGTCCTTCCGCCTTATATAAAAGGGTTCAGCCTTATATAAAAGGCGTTTTTCTTTTGTAGTTCAGAGCAAAGAACTGTCAAACAAAACAGAAGATTGTGTTTCTTTTTTCGCTCTGAACGTGTTCTGAGCAGACAGAGTTAAATGCTGATCACAAGCATTTGACAGCTAAGTGTTCAGGTGTGTTTTAAAAATAGTTCAGAGTGCTCAGCACACGCTCCGTTTAGAGGACGTTCTGAACATGCTCGACATTCACGGACTCTGTTCAGAGCTCTATTCTGAACTAAAAAAGAAAAAAAAGCCTGATAAGGTTTGTTCGATTTTTTTAAACTATTTATTAGCCGTACGAAGAAAATTGTATGGTAAATCTTTGAGATATGGAAAAGATTATGAACAAATCTTATCAAATCCCGGTTTAGTGGTCGGTGGAAACGTAGTTTTAGAATACTTCTTTTGGCATATCTTCCCTCTAAGCAAAACCAGATAAGTCGATTGTGTAAAGATTTTCAATGTTTAGAGGTTTAAACTGTTAATCGAATTCCTCATCCACCGAATCTTTTTCTTAAAAATTCCTACGTCAAAAGAAAGAATTTTGCAGAATTCTAAACTCTTCTCCTAAATTTGCGAAAAATTGTTTTATTTTTTACATAGGTAGCTATATCGGGTATTGCCTTATGTCATTTTCGATTGGATTTTCAGTCTATTCTACTCCTTTTTAATTCCAACCGAATATGAAATCACCGACTTTCCTAAGCTTACACACACACTACCTAAAGCTAAAGCCGCCATTTAACAAAATGGCTTCTTCAAGTATATATCAATTTTGACAAGTAATCCAACGAAAAACTTTATAGGTATATGTGTGTTCCTCGTCTTCTCCTTTATGAAATTGGGAACAGAAGAACACTCCGAAAACATTACTCCGAACAGCTTTTGCAGTAGTAGGAGTGAAAAAGAAGTGCAAAAGGAGTATTCCAAACATCCAAACGAAAACGACATTAAAACCAAAGATTTGTTTGTGAGAATACATACAACTGCAACCGTGGCCTTAGGCGGGTATTTTGCCAAAGTAGCCTTCATTCGTATTTTCTAGACATAAACAGCTTAATTTCTGTAAATCAAGAAATCGCTCCAGCTTGGTAAAAAGGACCTCCTTACTTTCTGCCTTATGTTTAATGCTTTGCATTATATGTATCTAGCTTCCTTGCAATTTATCACTTCCAATTTTTCGTTTTTCCTTTCGTCGAAGATTTAACTTTCTTGGACCTTTATTACACTTTTCCTCAAAAAAACTTTAAACTATAATTGATTGTGAATAAATCAATAAAGTAACATATCACTCATATTCACTCAACAAAAAATGAATAATTCCCCTCTGCTGTATCTATTTTACGTAACAATTAAATTATCTCTTAAATCTAAATACTAATCGAAACCGATATGACGTAAAAAACTGATAAAAAAAATCGAATTTTTCTGCTCGCCAGAATTTTTAAAAGAAAAAACAAAACAACAAAAAAAAATACACGAAACGTTTTACCGAAACTTTTAAAAAAGAGAAAAAAAAATATATATTAAAAATAAATAAAAAAAACTTTTTATAGCAAACTTTGAGGGAAGAAAAATAAAAAAAAAAAAAAAATTATATGAAAACTTTTCCAATTGGGTAGAAATAAAAAAAAATAAATACACACGACAAGAAAAATGTTATTTTTATATAAATTCACATCACATAAAAAAAAAATATATACAATTTTTACAAAAACAAAAATTTAACATTTTTCCCTTATTTTAAATATATATATACATAGATATATGAAAATGAGAAAAAAACATTATTAATATTATATATGAAATGTATAGTAATAATAAAAAACAACTAAACATAAGTATTTTTAAGTGAAACATTTTGCACATGTAGTATAATATAAAAAAAAAAACCTTAACTTTAAGTAAACAATGATTGTAAGTAAAGAAAATTGTATAAAAAAAATATTTGTAAAAATGTTCATTAATATTATAAATAAAAAGAAAGAGATAAAAAATTGATAATGCAAAGCATAATATCTCCTCTTCATGATGATGTAAGAAAATGAAAAATACTAAAAACAAAATCCAAAAAATATATAACAAAAATATATATTTCTTTTTGTATGTTTATTAGAGAAAATAAAAAAAAAAATAAGTAAATCATGGATTTGATGCATTCATAGAAAAACAAAACGTAAATTAATTAATTATATTAAATGAAAAAAAAATAAAAACAAAAAATTAGTAAGTCTTCAATGTTTAAATGGTAAAAGTGGAATTCTAAAAAAAAAAGAAATTGCAATTAAAAATCTTTAAAATGCAAAACAAAAATATTGAATTGTTAATTTTTTTTTTTTAAATAAATCACTACTATATTTGATTCTCATAAATTGTTTAACATTATTAAGGAAACTTGTTTCTTTCTTTACATAAAATAAAAAAATAAAAACTGATTTTCTATTTAATTTTTTTTAAAATTGTATTAAAATTTAATGGTGTTAAATATAGTTTTACTTCAAAAAAAGAAAAATATAAAATATTTAAATTTAAATTTAAATTAAAAAAAAAAAAAAAATGTTACCATTAGTTTTTTTTGGAATATGTACTTGAAAGCCAGAATGATTTTATAGTAGTAAAACGATTTTTGTTGTTTAAATTGATAAAAAAAAAGATTCAAAAGCGATAGTAGAGTAAAGTTTTAAAACAATTTTATTGACGAGAGAAAAAGTAAAAGAAAGCTCGATTAAAATCACTAAAATACAAAAAAAAATAAATATTTAACTGTCTTGTAAATGAATATAACTAAGAAATGCATCGTGAAAATATGTTTATTAATGAAAACAAAAAAAAAAAAATATATTATATTATTATGTTTTAGGTATGTATAATTTAAAAATATAATGAAAAAAGAAGAATAAAACAATATTATTAAATTAATAAATTAAATTAGCTTATGAGTATTTTTTTTTTGTTCTTTTTTATTATTATAAATATATTATTAATATTGAATAATTTTATTTTGTCGCTATATTATTGGCTTGTTTGTTGCTGCTTTTTGTGAGTAAATATATATATTATATATTATTATTATTCTTATGTAAGAATTATTAATTAATAAAAAATACATACATTTTTTATTTAAAAAAAAAATATAAACAAACCTTGTTCTTATTTCGTTGTTGTTGGAATGTTGGTATGGCCCGAAATGGATTTGTTCTTCTGAGAAGACTGGGTGAAGTTTGAGATAAGTTTTTTTTTTGAGAATGACAACCGTTAAGAACGTTGATGGACAACAATTATTGCAATCGAGTCAATGGATATCAAAAACATCTGTGTTAACATAGCATAAGCTTCCTCAGCGGCGACAAATGACAAAATTTGGAGTTTTTTAAGCGCTGCTTTAATACCATTACCTACATCAAAATATAAGTCTTTTGAATTCATAGGGGTAGATATGTACATATCTCAAGTCAAAAGTCTAGTTCTCGAAATATTTTCATCTAATTCTAAAGTGATTTAACGATTTTACTGAATTTCTGTCCAATACCCTCACCCAGCCAAAGCGTTTTGATAGCGATATTCGCTCAAATGAACCTCGAATTCAGTGGTGGTTTTCAAAACCGTCTGTTATATTTTCAAGACCTTTCTAAAATTGAAAAACAAAGAATTCTGCGAAATTTGGTTCTCGAAATATTCGCATCCAAAATGAAATTAGGCAATTAGGCCAAAACCCATCGAGTTATACATCCAAAGAAAAGTCTCTTAAGAACCTATGCGCATGTGTACATCTAAACTAAATGGTTGTGGACGGTGTGGTTCTCGAAATATTTCAATCCAAATTTTACTGAATGTTTGTCCAAAATCCAACCAATTTGTTTAGAGCCCTGAAATCGGTCTCGGTTTTAAAAATTGTTTGTTTTATTTTCACGACCTTCCTAAACCGTAACCAAAATATTCGGCGGAATTCTCAAAATATTAGTGACCATGATTCTAAGATTTGTTTTGCATACAATGGAAGAAATGAAGCTTGATGAGTACGTACGCTGTACGGTTCCAGGGTATGCATGGACTTTGTAACACAAATATTTCACGACCATCTCCTCTTGCAAGGGGGGCGATCTCTCAACTGGCTCGTCTTCGAAGTAAGTGTAATGTGTAAGCACAAGTCTTAAAGGAAATGAAAGAAGAATGTTAAATATTGTAGGTCTAAATGAGAGCCATCAAATTAATCAAACCTTGGTTTTCGCTTACTCTAGCTTACTACGATTTCAGATTTTAGCATCATGGTGTTTGACTTAAAATTAATAAGAGCTTTGAATATTGAAAGAAAAAATACTACTTAGGTACAGTTTTTCGGTGTGAGATTAAAGTTATACCCGAGTCAACTCATCGAGTTTTTTCAGTCGTTCCGCATGCACTTCCTACCGAAAACGGCTTTCTCAGTTAACTGTGGGTGAATTTACTTCTAGGCTTACACAGCTAACTCTTTGGATCAATAACCAATGACGGGGTTGATGGAGGAGTGTACTTAAGCAGACTATAAACTTAGATGTCTCATTTCCTCTTTCTAATCATTGTAGCGTGTTCCAGGCAGAACTCTTAGCGATCAAAGAAGTTTAATCTTGGCTTAAAGAAAACGTGATATTAACAACAGATATCCGTATCTTCTCAGACAGCCAAGCTGCTATTAAATCTCTAGACTCAGTCTCTACAAACTCTAGAACAGCCCTTAACTGTCCATCATCTATCGTTGAGATGGCGTAGCAGTGCAATATTAACCTTTGCTGGGTGCTGGGCCATAGGGACATTCCAGGAAGCTATAAGACTGATGAACTCGCTAAAGAGGGAACTACAATACCTATATCAACAGTTAAGGCAGATATTGGAATACCACCCATCGCTATACATGTAAACTCATGCTATAACAAGATGCTATAAAGAGAGTAAACCTAAGGTGGGAGAACATCACTACTTGTTAGGCCACACGCCACAAAACAGATCTTCCCAACGCTTGACTTGAAGTGCTCTAGGTGTTTGATTTCTTTAAGCAGATTGCACATTAGCTCCGTTATAGGTGTCATCACCGGACACCGTCTAATAGGTAGGCACGCCACGAGACTTGGCGTATACTCAAACGATTTCTGCAAAAGCTGTATATGGAAGAAAAGGAAGAGGAAACGATTCCTCACCTGCTCTGTAGGTACATGGCTTAATGCTTTATCCCAAAGATGTAGAATGCACTTAGGTGAATTCTACTACAACGATCCCAGTGATCTGGCAAACATTGAAATATTATGATGTCTTATACGCGCTTCATAAGGAGCTCAAAATGGTTTAACGAGTAGTAGAAAGGTTTTCCTAGATCCATGTGGTATCACAACGGGACAACGTTTGGTCTAAGTGTGTCGACTTTCCGTCGACAGCCACTTGTACGTAACCTAACCTAGCTAACTCTTCTTAAATTCATCACCACTGAAAAACTGAGCCTTAATTACGCATATTATCTAAGGATATATGTATCTTTTTTTTTCAAAAAAAGTTTTTTTAAATAAAACAAAAACGGTTTTGGATATCAATGAAATTCTTTATTCCTGTGAAAGTACGTTCGATGCCATTATGTAGAGAACTCGTTTTCTTTTGCATGGCCACCACGGGCACGCTTGCAGAAGTCCAGACGCTAAACCCAATTTTCGACGGTTTTCAAGCATAAATCGGCCGATACTGCTGCAATTTCACGTTCGATATTCTTACGAAGTTCATCAATCGTCGCTGGCTTATTGGCATAGACCATAGACTTGACGTAGCCCCACAGGAAATAGTCTAACGGCGTCAAATCGCACAACCGAGGCGGCCAAGCGAATGGACCATTTCGTGAGATAACACGTTCTCCAAACTTGGTTTCCAATAAATTGATTGTGACATTCGCTCTGTGGCTTGTGGCGCCGTCCTGTTGAAACCACATGACCTCCAAGTCCATATCATCCAAAGTGGGCCAAAAATATTTGGTTATCATTGAACGGTAGCGATCCCCATTCACAGTAACGTGCTGGGCTTGATCATCACGGAAGAAGTACGCCCCAATCACGCCGCCGGCCCATAAACCACACCAAACCGTAATTTTTTCGGGATGCAATGATGACTCATGGAGTACGTGTGGATTGATTGCTGCCTGACCAATACCGCATATTTTGTTTTTTGACGAAGCCATTCAGCCAGAAATGAGCCTCATCGCTGAAGATGATTTTTCGATGAAAATCCGAATCATTTTCAAGTTGTTGCTCAGCCCAATTCACGAACATACGACGCTTCTGGTGGTCAAGCGGCTTCAGTTCTTGCGTCAATTTAATCTTGTAAAGGTGTAGGCCAAGATCTTTTCGCAAAATTCGCCACAACGAAGACACAGAGATGCCCAACGCTTGAGAACGACGTGTGAGAGACACATTTGGGCTTTCTGCAACTGAAGCCTCAGCGGCAGCAATATTCTTTGTCTCACCGGCACGGGAACATTTTGTACTGTGCCTGTGGATTCAAATTTTTCCACTAGACGCTCAATTGTTGATCTGCTAGGACGATTATGACGACCATAAATTGGACGTAGCGCTCTTAACGTTGAGGCCACTGACTCCGAAATTCGGTAGTAAATTTTAATAATTTCGACTCATTGTTGGCTCGTATATATATTTCCATCATGAAATGGCAAACTTTACTGAAGGGAAATGTCAAAAGAGCGGCGAGAAATATGGCGTCGTTTGCTGTTCCTGTTGCTCTACTTTTGTAGCGTCCCTGTTGAAAAACCCTTTATATCACTTATTCTTGATACCTAAAATACAGGTTAGATTCGGCTGTTGCACTTTAAAAAACCATAAATATATTTACGAAAAATCACCTCTCTGATATCACTATCGATTTTTTGCTTTAAGTAGAAATGTTCCTATAGTTGTTATTCCATCAGCTTTGAGTTGAAAAATATTCACCCTATCTCCATGAGTATGAGCTTTAATCTAACCACCCAGGGCTATTTCGATCAATTATCCTTCAGATAGAGACATCACATAGAGTAGAGCACATACAAAAAAAAACATTCCTTCTTCTTATCTTTTCCCATCGAATACCTAGGTATAACTTTGCTCAAATGACAGACATTCAATCGCGTCTGTCTCGTCTGTCGTCTCTGACAAATATATTTTCGCTGCTTGCACCACCAACAACTGCATTCCAACCACTTCTACATTTTTAACCATTAGGTATAGCTGGGTGCCATTGCCGTGATGTAGAGCTTTAAAACGTAACTCGTGCATTTGTACAAACCTTTCCTTATACACAATCTTAAAGGATATCTCAATTCTGCCATCGATTCCTGCTGTGCAATGGCATTGGCATCTACTTTATCTTTTACTCTTTCTCATTCTTCAAGTCATGATGGTAGAGGTTGTTAGGTGAAGGTAGGTAGGTATGTAGATATCAGGCATCAGACCCCAAAGTGACTGCCAAAGCTACTCAACTATCTTTGGAATTTTAGGGAGCCTCAGGGATGCACAATTTTAAAATGCATACCCAAGCAAGCAAATGAAACTCCTCGATGCCAATTCTTATCCGCCTCCACAGTGAGCGAGTGAGCTGCTCCTATGGGACTGTCACTGGTGCTTATTCCATTGCGCACCTCTGGTAACTCCCGCAAGCCCCCAAAAGCCAGTCAATCGATGTCATTATTGTCATGACCTCAGGTGCAGTATCAAGAACTATCATGCACTAAACCATCTTCAAGCCCTGCGGGGCCAAAGCAGAAACACACAAGACAAATTTTCTATCGAACTGTGTGTGACTTATCTTATCAGGGAAACGTCCACCGGAAACCTCACAGATCTTTTGTTCATCATTTCCCTCAGCCATCAGCCAGGCCCACCCCACCACTCAGAAAAGGATGACAGATGGTGATACTGATGGCGATATAGAAATGCCATTGGGGGTGGAGATTTTTGAAAATGGAATGGGAATACAAGAAAATATAGCAGATTTTACTTTTGATTTAAAGAACAACTCATAAGGAATAACCAGTAAAAAAGAACAGAATAGAAGAGAAAGGTATGTTTTCCATACCTAAAAGGTAGAAATTGAAAATTCTTAATTTAGATAAAGGCACAGACAAAAGTATATCTTATGCTAGATTTACACAGCTTTGTCAGTCTTATGCCAATAAACTGTCAAAAAACTGTCAGAACGGATAAATTCATTTTGTTGGCAGCTCAGTCACAAAAAAACTATAAATTTGGCGACGTGTTAATCCAGCATACGTTCCTTCATTCCCGTTCCCGAGGCTTGAAAAAGGAAACTGTAACATGTATAGGTACTTTTTTTAAGTCCCTACCCACTAGCTTTGTGTCTTACCAATCCAAACATACCGATCCAAGGACTAAGATCTTTGCAAAAAGATAATCATGCCGATTATGGAACTCTCAATCTCGATATAGTGGAACCGCATCGCAGTGTGAATGCACACCGTTCTCTTTTCAAGATAAAATGATAAAAAGAAAAGATAGCTTCAGACTGTGAATCCCATAACCGCCATGGACAACAATCAAGTTGTTCTTTTTGATCACACAATTTTGAATTATTAAACATTAATTAAGTCTAAAAGTATGCAATGAAAAGTAGGTATTATGTTTGCGGTATGAAACACACACATCCATTCTGAAGTATGCAACAAATATTATCGTTAGAAACACCTAGACATGAGCAACGAATTTGATCATTTTAAGTTTTCTGAACAACAGTGTTGTCGCATACCAAAACTCTTACTTTATGCATTCGTAGAGTACTAAAAATATAAAAAATAGAAATAGTAATTTTTTAAACTTATAACAAGAAAACAATAACAAAAAGTGATCATTCCCTCGAATCGCTCGTGTAGAATTACCAATGTGGTGTGAGCTGTGTGGCACGTAGCGCTGTCCTGTTGAAACCACATGTCGTTGGTGTCCATATCATCCAATTCAGGCCAAAAGGTGTTAGTAATCATCTATAGGGACCTTCATCTATAGGGACATAATAGGGACCGATGACGCCACCAAACACTGACTTTTTCGGGATACATTGGACGCTCTTGGATCTCATGTGGATTGGTATCCTCCCAAATTCGACAATTTTGTTTGTTGACGTATACCCATACATCCAAACATGGGCTTCATCGTTGAAGATGCTTTTAGGGTTACCAGATTAAAAATAACGAAAAGGGGGATATCGTGAGTTTTGAACTTCAAATGGATGTGTTCACAGAAATATTTAATGAAAATATTTTTACAGTTTTCAATTGAATGTTTTCTCTTTTTGAATTTTTACTAAATAAGCGAGGTTTGTATAGGTGGGACAAATAATATTTTGGTATGAAAAAGGGGGACGTCTGGTAACCCTAGATGCTTTTTAGTTGAAAATAAGGGTCAGTTTCCAATTGCTCCAGAGCCAATTTTTAGCGAACACAAGTCGTTTACCTTCAGCTCCTTGGTCGTTTGAATTTTGTACGAGTGCAGGCACAAGTCACGACGAAAAATTCGCCAAGTTGTGGCCAGAGAAAGGCCAAGTTCTTATGAGCGACGCGATAACGACTGCCTTTATTGCTCCTGCACACTCTCACGGACAGCGGCGAGGCGGTGTTTTCGGCAGATCTTGCGTTTCGTCGACGTGCGGGTGTTAGTTGATCGTTTACTGAACCAGTGGACTCAAATTTATCCACTATGACTACACTGCGGTAGGAAGTTTATGGTGCCCGTAAAATGGGCGACGCACGCGGAACGTTGCGTTATCATTTGCACGTTGTGATGCTTTTTTAGTTTCCAGCTGAGGTAGGTCAGCGGGTCCAGGGTTTTTACCGAAGAAAGCAATAAAACTCGGGCTTAGAAAGTTCAGAACTCCAGTTCTTTAGACACTTTTTATTCCAGTCGTACTTAAAACTATATTAACAGATTATTTTCGTATAAATCTTACAATTGTATTATAACTTAAATAAATAACACGGTATTGCATATACGGCTACAGAAGGTGGGATTAACTCCCTAGCCAACACCGAAGTGAAGGCACGGTACGATGGCAGGCGGTGGGATAAACTCCCTAGCCAACACCGAAGTGAAGGCACGGTACGACGACAGGCGGTGGGATTAACTCCCTAGCCAACACCGAAGTGAAGGCACGGTACGATGGCAGGCGGTGGGATAAATTCCCAGCCAACACCGAAGTGAAGGCACGGTACGACGACAGGCGGTGGGATAAACTCCCTAGCCAACACCGAAGTGAAGGCACGGTACGACGACAGGCGGTGGGGTTAACTCCCTAGCCAACACCGAAGTGAAGGCACGGTACGATGGCAGGCGGTGGGATAAATTCCCTAGCCAACACCGAAGTGAAGGCACGGTACGACGACAGGCGGTGGGATAAACTCCCTAGCCAACACTGAAGTGAAGGCACGGTACGACGACAGGCGGTGGGATAAACTCCCTAGCCCACCAAGTGAAGGCACGGTACGAAGGCGGACGGTGGGATAAATTCCCTAGCCTCCAAGCGACTCTTAAGGCAAAAATGTTATTTGGGATTAGCTCCCTAGCCTTATAGAAGTGGAGGCGGATTTAATTGGTTTGGGATTAATCCCTAGCCGCAACTAGAAGTTGTGGCAAAAATAAGGAGGGGAAGGGGTTCTTTTACGGCTTAAAGCCAAAAATTAATTGAAACTTCTTACTGGTGTACTACACACCCAGCAGCTTGCTTCTTGGTACTCACTAAGTTCAAATTATTGAATTAGCAGAACCACGGAGGATATGATTTTCCTCATTTGCAGTGGCCATTTCACCCTTGCTTATAGATTCGGCGGTAACAAGGAAGTGTGAATCATGTGAAGTAGAAAAATACTACCCATTAATTTCGTATAAGTCGTTGAATTGTTGTTGTGCGTATTGGTTGTGTTGTGCTGTCGTGCGCTGTTGTTGTCGCCAAACCTCGTCATCAATTCTCGTGGGCGCCTTGAGGTATGTGATGTAATTGTGCTCTAGTTGATGATGTTGAAAATGTTGAGTTGGAGGATAGGCGCTGTTATGTAAAGGTGTAACTTCGTTACAACGTATTGCTGAACGCTATATCCGTCCATGGTGATTTGGCCAAACAGACAGAAATAAATGACAACCAATTTGACAGATGTGGCTTCAACAATATGGCCGCTATCAACTGTCAAAGTTCATAAAGTCCCTGTTGGATGATACCCTTGTTTGATTGTTAAAGTTATTATTTATTTTATTTTTCGCCTTAAACCCTACCGTCTTTTGAGATATAAGACCAGCTAATACATTATTCACATGAAAATGTTTGTTTTTCTGGTTTCGTATTCATGCTTTACATAAATATTCTTAAAAAAAAAAAGCCCTAAATTAAAATTCAACTCATGCTCTCCATGGCTCCATCATCCCAATTTCACAGCGAGCGTATAGATTTCAATTAAAGTACTTTGCTCTGTAATTAGAGAGAGTGTTTGCCAATGGGAAACAATGCTGCTTCCTGTCGTCAATCAAACATTCTTCATATATATGTAGATACATGTTGTGTAGTGTACATATAAAGCACTTCACGCATTTTCTGATTTACATTCCTCTCAGCTCTGAGGGTTGCTTAAATCAATCAAAATCAATGGAGCTCCAGTTCAAGCTCGCAAGGAGTGCAACTTTATATTTATATTTGTTCATGTCTGAGCTATATTTAGATAGAGGGGGGGGGGGGGGATGGTTGGTAAAATGCTTTAATTATACTCTTAGCATGTCAATGTTCAATGATTTGTGTAGATATTTGTGAACTAATTAAAGTCTTTATTAAGATATGAACCAATGTATACCTACATAGAATCTCAATCAAAGTTTACTTAGGTATTTATTGTATTTAAAAGGATGCTGAAAGTTTGCTTAAGCACAACGAAGGGTAAACTTAGGCCTTAAATATCAAAACAGTTAACAAAAAAAAAAAAAATCCAATAGCTATTTAGTTTCAAACAACTTGGTTAAAACTTTTTATTCCAAGTCATCATTGAGATTTGAAATATTGTTTACCAACATTTAGATTTAAGCATTAAACTTATTGAAAGGACGTTGATCAGATGAATACACACCTACCTTATGATTAATCTGTAATCTTTAATGTTTGGCCTTAAGCTTAAGATATTTGCTCAATTACACGCGATGAGATAAGTCACTGTATGGAGCTTTGACTAAAAGATTATAAAGGCCAAATAACTTTTCTTTTTTTTTTTGAAAATGGCGCAAAACATCGAGTGTAGCTTCGGCTGTGTGGCACGTAGCGCCGTCTTGTTGAAACCAAATGTTGCCAATATCCTCCTCTTCAATTTTTTTGAACAAAAATTCGTTCAACATGGCCCGATAACGATCGCCATTGACTGTAACGGCCACTCCTTGCTCATTTTCGAAAAATGGCCCAACTATGCCTCTGGACCAAAATCCGCACCAAACAGTGACTCGTTTTGGGTGTATCGTCTTTTCAATGTATGCGTGCGGGTTTTGTGTGCCCCAAATGCGACAATTTTGCTTGTTTACTACCCGCCAAGATCAAAATGAACTTCTTCTGAAAAGATGATTTTTTTTGGCAAAATCGGCATCTTCTCTGAGTCGGTCGCCCTCTTAGGCCCACTTAGCGAAGCGTATACACAACCATATTCGTTCAGCGTAAGGATAAAACTAATTATCTGTCAAATCAGACATGAGCTAAGTGTTACCATTCACGAAATAAGCACTAGTTGAAAAAAAAACGTTAGATGGCGGACCCTTTACTTTTTTCTACTTTAAATGTTGATTTTTAATTAAAAAAAAAATAAAATAGTTTGTTAAACTCTGACTGAGTCAAATTGAAGTCGATAGAATCACCTTCCAAAACTCATCTCATATTTATTATTATACTGCGAGTATAAATATGTATTGTGTTTCGACCACGTGTCCTTAATTTACTGCCCATCGCACATCCATGTGATTGTGAAAATATTGCGAAATGTGGGGACAAGTGCAATTAAAAGTCAATAATTTGGCTGACATTGTTGTGGTGCCATAAAAGTAATACAGTCTATATATATGGACGAGCTGAATAAGGCCCAAAGATATTTATAAATATGTATATGCACACGTCACACGTGACTATATTCGTATATGCACTATCGAATGCATCGCTGGCGCTTGCTGTCGAGGCGGACTTTATTACGAAACGGTCACGTTCAATTTTATTTCCGATTGGCATGTGAAAAGATTACGGATTTCAGTCGACGTCGAGTCGAGTTGTTCTGCTGCTCTGCTACAACTGCTGCTGTTGTTGATGTTGGTTAGTTTGGATGTCCTATGAATGAACATAAAGTCCATTATTGTTATATGTCAGTGGAAATTATATCGCAATAATTTTATCTATTTTAATTCTTATACCTATACAGCGCTACAGCCTATAACTGATGGTTGAAACTTCATATAATATACGTACAACAGTATAGCAGGACACAAAATTTAAATTTCATTTGAAATGTCATCGTGATTATCTGTGATGAAATTAAAGGAACCGCTGTTTTGCGTTGAAATTTGTCAGAATTAATTGGTGCGGAAAATTTTATTTTATTTCTGTTCTGTTTATATGGATTTTCTTTCAATGATTTTAATCATGATTCGACGTCATGCTATAATTTTATTTACCTATAACCACTATACCCAATTATTCCCATACATGTACAAACATATCTTTTACATACAATCTGAAAATTTACAAAAATAGTTTCTCTGGGCAAAAGTGTCAATATTTCGATAATAAATTGGTCATGGCTTTAAAAATAGCTTCAATGAAACATCGAGAACCTTTAATTGTGTGATTACATTTAGGCCGGTATTCACCAAACGCTCATTACTTAATAGGCTCATAAACCTATTCACCAGGCAATAAAAGTGAATATTTATAAGCCCCCATTAGACTTATGAGTGGTCCCTGCCACTCTTAAGTTATGAGGGCACTCATCAAAAATTTTCAAAGTCCACATGTCAACTATCACATTGCTTGAGCATTTTTTGCAATATCAATGTTTTTAGATTGAAATTTCAGTGAAGAAACACGCCATTGAAATAAAAAATTGTGTGAGTGCCAGTGCCGGGACTCACGGTTAATATGTGTAAACATCAACGTGCGCGGATCCAAAACGGAGTTGTTTTTGCTTGAAGGGCATCTTAAGATTTTTTTCACTGAACGCACCCATCCTAGTATGCAGATGGTAACGTTGCACAACGTAACGTTGTACACGAACGTTCACGTTTTTTGTTCACTCTAAGAAAATAAGTAAATAAATGGCAAAAAAATGTAAAACTGCAATGAAATAAAGTGATTGTAAATTAATTTTGGCCTTTGTAAAAAGATTTTAAATTTTTTCAACAAAAAACAACTTCATTACACAATTTGGGCATATGTCTGGTTGTGATAGAGCGGCTCTCATTTTCGCACTTCGAAAAATACTTATGAGTGTTTGGTGAATAGCTGCCACAAATAGTTTTCAAGTCAAGAAACTCGTAAAGTTAGGAGCCGTTTAAGAGCGCTCGGTGAATACCAGCCTAAGAGCATATCTGGGATAGTGTTATAAAGGATGTTTTTTTAGACGTGTGTTGTTTTCAATCTTTTTTCGGAATTAGTCTTTTTGACAGCTGTCACTTGATTCATGCTCAGTTTGGTTTGCCATTTTATAATAAATAGATTCACTCCTGAATTAACGCATGAAAATTGTGCATAATTCGCTCGAAACGAGACACGTTTTTGACCCCGATTTTCACAAGAAAATTTTTGTCAGCGATGAAGCTGATTTTTGGATGAATGGGTACGTTAATAAGCGAAACTGTCGTATTTGGAGTGATCATGATCCACAAACCGTTTTTGAGACGCCGTTACATCCTCAAAAAGTCACTGTTTGGTGTGCTCTATGGGCAGAGGGAAACATTGGTCCATATTTCTCCAAAAATGAAGCCGGCCATAATGTTACAGTCAATGGGGAACGCTATAGATCCATGATTAATGACTTTTTCGTGTTGTAATTGGAGGATGTTGATGTGGACGACCTTTGGTTCCAACAAGACGGCGCTACATGCCATATACTGCCAACGAAACAATCAATTTATTGAAGGAAACTTTTGGTGAGCGCATTATCTCGTGTCGTGGGCCTGTGGCGTGGCCTCCAAGATCGTGCGATTTAACACCGCTGGACTATTTTTTGTCGAGTTATGTGAAATTGCATTTCAACGCAGATAAGCCCGAGACGATTGACGCCTTTGAAGAGAATATTCGGCGCGTTATTGCTGACATACGGCCCCAATAGCTGCAAAAAGTGGTCGAAAATTGGGCCTCTCGGCTAGAATTTATTCGAGCCAGCCGCGGTGGCCATTTGCCCGAAATCATTTTTAAAACATAATGGCAGACTTTTATCTATATAATAGAGCTAAATTCTTGGCCATAACATTGAATAATTTGCATTTTATTTCTTCTTGAAAACCACACTTCTAAAAAAACCACCCTTTACATAGTGTTTGCTTATCAGCTAAACAATCAGAAGGTTCCAACTCGCAATCGCAATCTTGTTACGTTACAAAAAAAAATCGAAGGAGGCGTTCACGAAGCAAAAGTCCCAACCAACGCAACACACACTCAATCCAAAAAAATAAAAGACGACAATGTAGTGCAAAATCGTGAAGTGGAAGTTGTGTCATCTGTACATTTAGATAACGAAATCAAGAAAAATAAAATAATAGTTCAATTTATTTTTAAGCTATGCAATTAGCATTGATAACATTGAAACACCTTGATCCGCAGTATACTCAGCTGATTAAGAAAAAAAAAAACTCCTTCAACTGTGAACAGCTTAATAAATTAGTCTTTATGGAATTAATTACAATTTGTATATCCTGACCAAAGCCCGGCCTTCTTTTCATCAGACCAAGACCACTTTTCAATAATTATGTGTGTCGCACATTTTTAAAATTATCCCTTTAATAGAATCTAATTGTTATTGACCACTCCCTGACATTGAACCGACGCGTGGTGCGGCGAAGTATACTAATGAAAGTACAATACCTTCATAAAGGCACGGTAATGCATTTGTATTTGAGTACATTTTCTTTATTCACTTATAGCAATTAATTTAGGTAGTTATAGATACTTTTCAGGATTAGTCGTTCTGCAAGAAGTGTTTGTTATCAAAATGGCAAAAGGTGTTCCGAGTAATTGAAATTCGTCCCAAATATTTAGTTCAATCTTTTGTCCATATATGCTTATACAAAGCTTATAGCAGCACTCGGGTAGAATAACTGTCAAGACCGTATTCAGCTATCGGCTGTAATTTGACTTCCTCGGGATGCTTATATAGCTCACCTATACATATCTCTAAGCTCAAACACGCGTGAGATAACCCAATTCCAAGGACACAGCCGCCACTTCCTTAATTGTGTCGGAGTAGGCAGTCGGCCATCTTCTCCCCAATAACAGCAGGTATAGAGCGTATACGCTTCATAGCGACTGACCTCTATTTCCGTATACGGATAAGGTGTATGGCCAGGCCATGATGGTATGCCCATGCCGGAACCCAACTGCAAGGTTATCTTTCAACATTTCAATTGCCATTAAATGTCATGTTCCTAATGGCTATCCTGCCAGCAGCCTCGTTTGCCCTGCCATTTATGTAAGGTATAAATAAATAGATGTGAACTTATTCCTCCTGTAATGAAAGTTGTGTGACTGAGTGGTGAGGGTGGCATGAGGTTCAGCGCAGCGTTCACAGGTTCTTTTTATAGGTTAGATGGGTGGTTGCAGCGGGAACAGAAGCAAAGAGTGCTGATTGATATATGGTCTAGGTCTGGCGCGGTGATGTGATGTGAAATTTGTGGGAATCGCCGCTAATTGGAAATTATGTGAAACGTTTTCGATTGATTGCCGAATTTTCTGCGATTTATGTATGCATGTATGCGAAATGCGATGAGAGTGACAAACGAAATAGCCATATTGCTGTGGTTGTTGTATATTCGGCTGAGGTCCTCTACCTATACATATACATCAACATAATTTATATCTAGTAGCGTTATATTGTATAGCCAAAAAGTTCACAAAGAAAACTTGTGATGGTGATTGCACAGCTTAATTGATATCAGACCGCAGTTAAAAGTGGTGAACATTAAAACGCTCGAGTGATAGTTAAAATTTGCATATATTTACATAAATTTCGGAACCAATGAGCTGAGCATACCGGAGACCGGACGGTTGGCCTGCCCTCGTAATAGTCCTATGGTGATGGCGATGGTGATGCTTTATCGTGATGGTTTGTGGTGGTCTTCTCTATTTTCTATTTTATGCGGTCGACCGATAGCAAAGTCTAAAGTGTTCATTAAACAATTTTTATGGTTATGCGACAGACATTTGGTAGAGAAAAATATTTATGACATTTTGTGTGAACCATCATGGGGGCAAGCAATTTCAACAAGCTTATAAAACAAACAATTTATCAGATGGTTTTTCCGTGCAGCTAGGAATAGATAGGTAAAATTTTTGACTAGACAGAGTTTATGAAAATTTATCAAAACAATGATTTAAAGTACCTACCTGCCTGGAATGTTTTTGCTAATTATATTTATGACAAAGGCTCATTTTTTATTATTTAAAGCTGAGAATAATTTTTTCTCGTGTTTTGTGATGCGGGCCGTTTTGAAAAACTAAAGCGAGTACATGATTTGTTTTTAAATGAAATAGACAAAAAACTAATTTCTCTGAACTCATTTATTGCTTTGAAATTATTTTTGGGTTTTTGACTGGATTGAATTCAGCTAAAATTAACAATAAAGCACATATATGAGTAAATGCATCTTGTCTTTAAAATAATACTGTAATTAAGTACAATTAATTGCAGGTATATGAAATTAAAGGGAGTAAAATAAGCTTTTCACTAGAGCTAAAAAAAGTATATGTCATGACTGAATTTTTTGAAATATCGGTGTTGCAAAAACAGCGCAATAAAGTGGCTTTCCTAGAAATTAAAACTCAATATCTTTTGTATTATTTTAAAGACAAGAAAAATACCTTTTATTTGATATCAATATATAAATTTTCTACGTCAATTATTTCGCCGGTTATGGACAATTATTTGGAACAAAATCTGAAATCCTTATTTTGCAATCGGCAACTTCAAGCCCCGCAATAACTCGACTTTCCCATGAACGATTTTGAAAATATTTTACTCATGTATTGGGCTTCATATCACCTATCATTTGATACCAAATTCGTTCGTGTACACTCTGGGCCAAAGCTCGCCATATTAAAATGGGCATTCTCTTTATGATTTTTCACATGGAAATAATCTTGAATTTTTTTTAAATTAGGTTGGTATTTTTTTGCTATGATTGATTTGAAGTTTTTTTTTTTACGAAAAAGTAGTTCAGGAAAAAAAAGCACTATGCTTTGGCCATGTTGGCAGTACGGGGTTTCTAAAAGCAGTACAAATACTGCAATTGCAGTAACTACTTTGACAGCTCTGATGCTCATTGAGTACCTACTGATGAATCCATTTAAAAAGTCTCCGTTTCATTGAAATCAACTCTTAATTTAAAGCTTGAAATAATGCCGATGGCTTGGAGCAAACATCAAATCTTACATATGCACATATGTTTTCAAATCTCACTATACGAGTACATACCTATATTAAATGCCTATCCATTACAAAAGCACAATTATGCAAAGATTTTAACATATTAACTGGCAACCTTTAACTAATCCAAATATAAGATATTTATGTGAGATTATTGATCACAATTTACCTTGCTAATATCTACATAATGAAGGTGTATATTTATATGTGCACATACCTATGAACAGGACATTAAAACGAGTGTAATAGTTCGTTTTCATGTAAAGGGTGTTTTTTTTTAGACGTGTGGTTTTCAATCTGGCAATACTTTTTCGGAGTTAGACTTTTTGACAGTTGTCACCTGATTTATGCTCAATTTGGTTTGCCATTTCATAATTAATAGACTTACTTCTGAAAAAAGTTTGCAAATCGTCCAAATCTATATTACCAAAATAATGGATCGTTTCTGCTGTCGAAAATTGGGCCTCTCGGCTGGAATTTATTCGACCCAGCCGCGGTGGTCACTTGCCCGAAATCATTTTTAAAACATAATGGCAAACCCTTATCTTTATAATAAAGCTTAATTCTTGGCTATAACATAAATTATATGCATTTTATTTCTTCTTGAAAACAACACGTCTCAATAAAACACCCTTTATAAGATTCCCTAAACCAAATAAATAAACATAATCTCAGTTTCAATTGGTATTTACAGACATTTTCAAAACAATTTGCATACATTACCTTCGCATAAGCAAATATATGCACTCCATGGATACAGGTAACTTATACACATAATGTACCTATACCTACATTCAAAGCAGACTATTATTCAAACAGCCATTAGGGTAAAATACTTATACCATTTTGGTATAGGAATGGAGTGCAAATAGTACCTATAGTTTTACATGATGTCATGTAATCGAAGTTGATTTCCATCAAACACTTAAGAAATAGTATAATATGCCTTATAAAATAGCTCATCATATGATCATAAATGTTAAACTCCAGACATAAAATAAGGCCAATCAATGATTGAAAGTATAGAAGACTGTATACCTATACCGTTAGTGCTTTTACTAAATCCGCCTTCTGCACTTTGATTTCAATGAGCATAGATTATAATAATTGGTTTTGCACTATTGCAATGTTTCCTTATATAAATGTTTAAGATAATCATCTTCCATCAGGCGTGCATCGGTCTGGCGTCCTGATGGTTAATGCAGCAAGACTTCCAGAGTAAGCAATATGTAAGCTCCACCATGAAATACGATACAAAGAGTTTAACAACCCGAACCCGACTATCATCATGCGAGAAAAGTACCTCGATTGGACGAGACTAGAGAAATGCGAATTTATAACAGTTATAACGGTTTTTCGCCATTAAAAGTGGTCGACTTGAAAAAAAAAAACTCCGAGTGACTGATCTATGCCCACCGGCGGAGGGCCATAGGCCTACGGGGCCGCATAAACAGTACTTCTAGAAACTAAAACTGTTATAATTGGGATGTCTAGAGTCACTTCCATATCGATTACCTATATGTATAGGTAACATTTTCAGAGAATTCACACTAAAAATTGAGTCGATTGCGGGTATATTTTGGCAGCCATGTTGTTTTGGCGACATCTGTCAAATTCGTTGTTTATTATTCAGTTACTAATGATGCCAAATCACCATGGCAAGTTGTAAAAGGTGTTTTTTTTTTAGACGTGTGGTTTTCAATCTGGGAATACTCTTTTCGGAGTTGGTCTTTTTTACAGCTGTCACTTAATTTATTCTCAGTTTGGTTTGCCATAATTAATAGACTAATTCCTGAACAACGTTTGCAAATCGTACAAATTTATTACCAAAATAATGGTTCAGTTCGCGCAACGCATCGCGCGTTGCGTCCAATATTCGGTCGATATAATCGTAAGATCTCATAAATTCGAGCAACCATCATGGATTGATTTCGCACCACGTTTACTCTAGTGGATAGTGCGCATCCTCAGAGACGCCGTACAGTGCGCATTGAAGACGCTATTGCTGCTGTGGATTAGAGTATCGAAGAAGACCCGAATGAGCCCATCCGCCATCGTGCGCAATAATTGGAGTTTCCGAAAATTGGGCCTCTCGGCGAGCCAGTCGCGGTGGCTAATTGCCCGAAAACATTTTTAAAACATAAAGGCAAATTTATAATAAATCTAAATTCTTGGCCATAACATTAAATTATATGTGTTTTATTTCTTTTTTAAAACCACACGTCTAAAAAAAACACCCTTTATATATCGTGATATTAAGCTTAAGTTTTGAAAGATTTGTAAAATTGTAAACTCCCTCTTTAAATTAAATTAATATTGATTAATAAAACTGCGGTAAATGGTTGGAGTTCTACTTTCTTTAAACCGAGTTTGTCTTGCTTTCATCGGGAATACCCTTGTCCACGAGGAGCCTACCTCAGCCTCGAGAAAAAAACATCACACATTTCTCCCCTTTATCATTATTTATACCTTTATCCACCATCGACCCAATTATATGCAAATAATGTATCATTTAACTAGGTTAATTAAAATTTGAGGGCTTTTATATAACATATTACAACAACAACTGTACAATTTACGAAACTATCAACACTCCTTTAATTGTGTAATATTTCTTTCAGGTAGGTATGTATATGGTAAACGTAAACGTCGTTTTAACCTTCAGGCTTTACTATGTACATTCGTTTATCCATTAGAGACTACTAGGCCTATTTTCACTTCGGGGATATTGTCATTGACACTATGGCAAAAGTAATGGCTCAGTGAGCAGCAATTAACAAATGTAACAGTAGGTGGGTATGGGTAATGTTTGTGGCACTAACTCACACGTAGTAAAAAAAAGAGCATATAATAAGCCCCACGTCTGCGTTACGAGTTACTGCTCTTATGGCTTCAAAAGTCTAGTTTTTTGTTTTGCTCCGGAGTTAAACCAGAGTTAGCTGAAGCTTGATATAAATATATATATGGAATTTATTAACTCTTAAAGCAGTTTTCCAGAGGAGAATTTAGTTTTTAGCTACTTCAAGTGTGGTGATGAACTTGGTTTCACTGGAAATTAATGACTTTTAGGGCCTGTTTCACAACGTCTGGGTAAAGTTTTGATGAGCCATAGTTGACACATAAATACTGGCAGAAGGTCATAAGTCCACAATCCAAAAAAAATAGTTTTTCTTAAGCATAAAAATCCTCAACCTCAACCAACTCGGCGGGCGAAACTGGAGAGGGAGACAGCGAGCTAGGGATTTGATACCATAGCTCGTTTGAACATATGAATGAGAGATTGGTTTGTGGGAATACCCTTGTTGGTGGAACAAGCATCTTAAGCCCCGAGTTAGACAGCTAAATGCCGAAATTCACCTCTGAGTCATTTTGTCGCGTTTAGAAAAGGGATCAAGTCTTTGATATTCAGTTTGGAAAGTTCGTCAAGGTCGTTAAAGAAAGCCTTTCCAAGTGATTGTACCCTAAAACGGGTTAGGGCAGGGCATTTGCAGAGCAAGTGAAATAATGTTTCCTCTCCCTGCTGGACTGCTCCACGTACGAATGGATTCGGTGAGAAAAATTGAAAGTCTATTGCCCTTCTTAACTCCAAGAGCTATGAAGGGCTGATCCTTGCCTAGCTAGTTCATCTGCCCCGTTCATTTCCCTCAATCCCACAGTGACCGGAACCAGAACCCAGATAAGAGTGGCACTAAGATTGACGTTCAGGCTTGCGAACTTGCGAGCTCCTCGCGGCATTGCTGGACTAAAGAATTCGGAAAAGTTGAAATTAAAATCTAGGAACCGTTCGTTTTTTTTTTGCCACTAAATGTCTGAATTCCAAGTATTTACAAAAAAAAATGTATTTTATCATTAATTTTTTTCACAGGAATTAAAGATATTGTAGTACAGTCGACTCCGCCTATATGCACTTCGCTTAAATGAAACTTTCAATTATTTGCAACAAGAAATTTATCACGGTTTTTTTTTTAGATCTTTTTCGAACAAATTAGTGCGGATAACTGCACTCTGTTTATTTGAAAACTCCCTTTAATTTAAACAATATTTTTTCTCCCAAAACACTGAACGCATCCATACATTTTTGAAATTTGAACACACCTAAAAACTGACATTTAAAGTTTCATTCCATTCTCATCGTTCCAATTCTTTCAGCTGTCACAATTATTTAAAGCTGTTTTGTTAGTTCTTCGAGGTTATTTATGTTTTATTTTTTTTCTATTTTTGGAAATATTTCACATCACTTCGTTTAGAGGGAAAATAAAGTTGCAGTTATACGAAGTTTGGTTAAGTGCAACAAAGTTGCATATATCCGAAGTTCGTTTAACTCCGCTCAGTTGCAACAAAATTTTCTGCAATTTTTGTGTGGCAAATAAGTGGACTCGACTGTTTATACATATATATTAGTTGGGTTGAGGAGCAGTAGAGAATATAGAGATAATAGTTATAACGAGCTCAGAATGGTTTAAATGAAATGCGCTGCTACTTTATAAAGGCTTGGCTCTCCTAGTCTGGATGCGGGCTTGGTGAAATAATAATTACTCAAATTGTGGTTTTGTTTAACTCCGTAAATAATGGCAATACATAATTTTTTTGTTGATAATATTCAACAATCGTATTATTTTGTGTATATAATTTACCTATATCGCACGTTTAATTGTGCGTTCGATAAAAGCAAGAAATATTGTATCTATACTGTCAATAAGATTATTTCTATAATTTATTCAGTAACGATCAGCAATTATATTTAATTAGTTTTGTGGATTTTTTTTGTCGACCACTTTGACAATCAATTAGGCGGAAAATTACCAAAGTCTGAATTAATTTTGTGTTAATTATTTATTGAACCAAAAAAAAATAACTAAATAAAACGAAAGACTAGGTCACACGTAGTTGATTTATTTAATTCAAAACTCAATAAAGAATGTACAAGTATACATTGTACTTATATATACATAAACCGTAGATACTATAGCCCACGAAAAGTAATACAAAATTATACAATCATTCACTTAGAATAAAATTCAACAAAGCTGAATTTTGACGAAGAGCTTTATTTTCATATGGAGGTAAGTAGGTACATATAGGTAGAGGTACCCTACATTTGAACCAGGGCATTTTATTTTATAGGGAAAAATGAAAAATCATTTCTTCATTAAAAAAATTATAACCCCTTTTCTTGTAACAGCCCACACCCCACAAAATGAAGAACATTTGGTTCAAATTTAGTGCTCTTTTGAGGATATACTTACGACGACAAAAGAAAGCTCTTCAATAGTTTCATCGTTAAGTCTATTTTTTTTATATATTTTTGTCTAATTTAACTGATTTTTGTTGGAAATATTAACACAAGTCCTCAACTAAATGTTCGCAAAGATAAATCCACCATCTTCGAGATATTCGCATGGCAAAATGTTCTCTTCGACACTTGAACGAAATAAATGGTGTTTTTTTTAGACGTGTGGTATTCAAGAAGAAATAGAACGCATATAACTTAATGTTATGGCCAAGAATTTAGCTTTATTATAAAGATAAGGGTTTGCCATTATGTCTTAAGAATGATTTCGGGCAAGTGGCTACCGCGGCTGGCTCGAATAAATTCCAGCGGAGAGGCCCAATTTTCGACCACTTTTTGCAGCAATCGGGGCAGTATGTAAGCAGTATGTCTCTTCCAAGGCGTCAATCGTCTGGGGCTTATCTGCTTAGACAAGCGACTTCACATAATCCCACAAAAAATAGTCCAGCGGTGTTAAATCGCACGATCTTGGAGGCCACGCCACAGGCCCACGATGCGAGATAATGCGCTCAACAAAAGTTTCCTTCAATAAATTGATTGTTTCATTGGCTGTATGGAATGAAGCGCCGTCTTGTTGGAACCAAAATTCGTCCACATCAACATCCTCCTATTTAGACACGAAAAAGTCATTAATCATGGATCTATAGCGTTCCCCATTGACTGTAACATTATGGTCGGCTTCATTTTTGAAGACATATGGACCAATGATTCCATCTGCCCATAGAGCACACCAAACAGTGTCTTTTTGAGGATGTAATGGCGTCTCAACAATGGCTTGTGGATTATGACCACTCCCAAATACGACAATTTTAATTATAAACGTACCCATTCAACCAAAAATGAGCTTCATCGCTGAACGAAATTTGCTTATGAAAATTGGGATCAACGACAATCTTGTTTTGGGCCCATATGGGCACAATTTGGAAGCGTTGTTCAGGCAAAAGTCTATTCATTATGAAATGACAAACTAAATTGAGTATAAATCATGTGACAACTGTCAAAAAGACCAACTCCGAAAAAAGTATTGCCAGATTGAAAACCACACGTGTAAAAAAAAACATCCTTTAGTTCAAGAAATTAACAGTCCTATTAATAACAAAATAAATGCTCTCTACTCCTTATCACAAGTCTTAACTGTCCGTTTGATAACTATTCTTATCAATAAATATAATTTCGCCTTAGGATATTTTTTCCAGTTTTCAAAACTGTAAGGACGGCAACACTTCATCAAATCGTAGAAACATTTGGCGTTTGTGATATTATTTTGGCATATTTCCTTGAGAAATACGTTGGCCAGGCCACCAGTGTTAACGGCAAGCGCTGTAAGTCGATGATGAACAACTTCTTTTTTTCTCATAAACATTCTGTTGTTAAGTCTTATCCCTCTTTAAATTTATCCTTTCAAATTTAAAATAGGAACAGGTATCTCTTAAATTTTTCTTTAGTTTAAATAACTAAAGTTATATCAAGTTTCTTAATTTGCATCCAAAGTCCTTTGTCAATCATTTGATCCTCATGGCAACACAGCTTGTGAATCCCAATACTCATCTAAATTTATATAGATACAACATTATCATCTTTCAAAAACACTGACTTTTTGGTCTTATCTCGCAATCCGCATTTTATCTCTGTTTAAGATCCCATAAAATAAGTGTCCCCCGAATAAACCACCTTGGATTGGTTAAGCCACAAAACAGACTTATAAACCTATTCCAGTGTCAATCAAAATCAAATAAATCTTCCAATTTCCTTCTGCCGCAACCCCCGGGCTCCGGGCTCTTCTTTTTCTTCGTGCATTCTGGATAAATATAACAAATCATTCACAGGAATCAGTTTACCCCCCCACAACAACAAAATATCCATTTGTTATAATTCCAATTAAACGCAATCATCAATCAAAAACTCTCCCCTTAAAATTGTTTTATTGATATAAATTTCACTATACATTTAGCCTTCTCTCTCTCTCTGTCTCTCTCTGTCTGTCACTTTTTGCCAATGTCCTGTGCTATGCGGAATCCAAAATAAAGCACCTGGCACTCTGATCAATACACATACTCGAACAAGAAACTTAAGCCTAAGGCTTCTCTCTTTACACACAAGTGCAAAAGTTATTCTATGAAAATCTAAACACAATGGGCATGTTATGGGCTTGGACATCCTTCAATGGATCAAAAGCTCCAATCTAAACCTACCGTCGAAACTGTGTATTTTATTTTATGCCCCCATCTATTTTGCAACCCTTTTGTTTTTACAAATGGGACTCAGCCCACAGCTCACTATACAAGGAGACTCATATGGAAAGATTTGAGAAAATTTGCTTCGTTTCCGCAGGAACTTGTTTCAATAATTGGATATTCGGACCAGAATCTATGATCGCACTTATGAGAACATGAAGGATAAGTTACATGGATATTTTTTGGGTTACATCCGATTTTACTGTTTTATGTTGGAAAAGTTGTAATTACGGATCATGACCCTGAAGTGCATTAAAAATACATTTTCTTAAAAAAAGAAAAAAAAACAAAAGTGGAGAAAGTTTATTCAGGCGGCCATCTGCTCTTCAATATTCCCCCGCATCGCATGGAGCGGAGGGTATACGAATTCACCTTTGACATTTTGCCAGCTGGATAAGGAAGATATACAGAGTCCATATGGATTCGCATGTGGAATTTTGCAATTTATATACACAGTGGCGCATTAGAAGGTATGCCGGGCCATATAATATCTGCGTTAAGAGTCTTTTCTTTTAAGAAATGACTCATGACATGCCAATTAAATATAACAGTTTTGATTTATAAAAGTACTGTTTATGTGGGCCCGCAGGGCCAGGGCCCTCCGCCGATGGGCATACTTCAGGCACCCAGGTTTTTTTTTCCAAGTCGCGCTTTAACACACACCCACTTTTAATGGCGAAAAACTGTTATAACTGTTATAAATTTGCATGTCTCTAGTCTCGTCCTTTCTTTTAATGTTATTGGTTGAACTTTGCATAATGGTTAGAGTGCTGGTGGTGTCGGATTGAATCCACCCAGGTTAGCCAACTGTTATGTTTGTAAACATTGAATAACTTTGACATTTATCAACCGATTGACTTGATTAGAAATGTTTTTGAAACGTCAGTTCAGGATAATTTTAACCATGAATGTGCCTGCCGCTGTAATAGTGAAGCTGTACATTGAAAATAGTCGTTCAGCTGTGTTAACACCGTGGATATCGTGGCCAACAAGCACCGCCTGACAGCACTATTCAGCGTTTGGAACCGAATTTATCTGAGCGGGAGATTGTTGACATGTCTTTCATCAACGCCCAAGACGTTCCAATGAACTGGTTGAAGCGGTAAGAGAGAGTGTTCCCGAGAACCACCGTGTGTCGTATCATCACTGTGGTCAGAATCTTGGTGTCAGTATGGAACCACCTTCTGGCACAATATGCAATTGACTAAAGGTTCAAGGAATATAGTACCGACAGACCATCCACGTCACTTGGAATTGGAATACGACCAAACTTTGACATACCGACATAAAATATGGTGCACTTTGTATATCTTTTTCTTTTCAGGGACACAGCGTCTTACACCATAGAATTCTCCCAAAGTATCTCTTGCCATGACAAAGTGCCTTTCATCTTAGCCGTTCGGATTCCAAAAACAATTGTAGGTCCCCTCCATTCCAGCCAACTTAAAACAACTTAAAGAGTATAATTTCTCCAGAAAAATGGCCAAACTTCGAAAAAATTTCGACAAAGATGAATTTTGGTAGAAAGCTTTATTTATATGGGCTAAGCATTTTCTAAAAAGTACCTTTAATTTTTACCAAAGCTTTTGATTATTCTGTGATGAGGTAAAAGAGGCAACATTTAGTTACTTTTTTCGAAAGCTGTCCGATTTTGGAAGAAATATCAAGCTTCTTAGCTTATACTTAAAATTTTACAAAAAAAAAAGAATTCTTCATTAAAGCAATATATTTTGAGAAAAACGAATATTTCATGAGTCGTAATAGAGTCCACATTTTTTCATGTTGTTCAGGGATTTAAACTGCTCCCATCTGTGGATACTGATAGTATAGGTGTACCTAATATACGGCCCTATGAACAAACTCCCCAAAGAGTTAACTCCCAATGAACTAACTCTCATCAAAAATCGGGACTTGGTTCAAATGAACTAACTCCCGTTTTTTTTTTTTTTTTTGGAACTAGATCCGAAAGTAAAATAAACGCAGTCCAACAATTAAAATTAACTAAGTCTCAATAATGGGATTGAGTTTGTTGTGAACGAAGCCCCAACTGAAGTTACTTCCGAATCATTTCCCACTGATAAATTTGATGGGAGTTACTTACTTACTTAGTTAAGGTGGCACTATGGTCCGGAGTGGACCAGACCTTCAACCAAACCAACAAGCTTCTTCCAGCCAGCTGGCACGACAACTTGGATAAGGTCCTCTTCCACTTGCGTGCGCCACCGGAGTCACGGTCTTCCGCTACTCTGCCGTCGGCGTCGGTCAGGGTTGGATTCAAAGGCTTTTCGGGCTGGAGCTTTGGTGTCCATTCACTCTAAATGCCCCAGCCATCTACAGTCGTTGAATTTTTCCTTTCTTTAGGCTAGGCCAACCCCGCTGTAGAGCCCGTACAGTTCGTTGATGGTTGTCGTACCTACTCCTCTACTCCAAGTGTATGCAAACAGGAGCAAAAATCATCCTAAAGCTTTTGCATCTATGCCTGTGCACCAAATAGCAGGACCGGGATGATCCTCATCATATACAGGGACACTTAAGTTATCCAAGACAAGAGACGGCTTTGATACTCAATTGCCTTCTTCACCCGAACAAGCAGCGTTTGCAAAGAGTTAATCTGCGTTTGATTTAAGCAGTGGTATTGTTGTCTGTGTTGATAGCAGAGTCTAGGTAGACAAAGTCTGAGACTACCTCAAAGGTATAGCTATCTTTGGTAATATTTTGTGCAAGACGTTGGTGTTGGGTGTCTCTTCTTGATGGCAGCATAATTATACTTGGTATTTCCCTCTTTGACTGCTAAGATGTTCTTTGCATCTGGCTTCTGCTTATATACTCACCAAAGCTCTACAGACATCAGGCTTTTGTTCTTTCAATTTTGTCAATATCGTCCGCATACGCGAGTAATTGGACGGACTATTGAAATATTGTGTCTCTAGTGTTTACGGCAGAGTTTTGCACTATTCTTTCAAGAACGATGATGTTAAAGAAGTCCCATGACAGTGTGTCGCCGGCCGTGGCCTTGTCTAAATCCATTTTTGACATTAAATGTGTCGGTGAGGTCTTTGCCGATCTTGATGGACCAGCGTCTGTGTTCTCCATTGTCTTCCTGCACAAACTGACAAGTTTGGCTAGACATTGCTCGTCTCTTCAGATGCTGTCATACGCGGCCTTGAAATCGATGAAAAGATGGTGGGTATCCATTTTAAAATCCTGTTTTTTCCCCAAGATCTGCCGTAATGTGGATATTTGGTCATTGGTGGACTTTCATGGTCTAAAGCCACACTGTTATGAAGCTATCAGGTTGTAGACAAACAGCTTTAGGCGCTCACACAATACGGAAAAAAAAAATCTTACATGCGATCTTAAGGAGAATGATGCCTCTGTAGTTGTCGCAGTTTAGAGGGTCTCCTTTCTTAAGGACCGGGCAAACATAATGTTGAGGTTCCATTCATCGGGCATATTTTCCTCCGAACATATTTTGCAGATGAGCTGATGCATGCTCTTAACCAGGTCATTGCCTGCAGCTTTGAACAGCTCGGCAGCAAGGCCGCCGGCCGTCAGCTTTATAGAAGGTTTATTGGACTTCTGTGGACTAACTTCACTTCGTCGAGATCGGGTGGACGGAATTATTGATCTACGTCACGTCGTTAAGAAAGTATGTATAGTTAATTTCGTCTTTAAAGTCGGAGTTAGCTCTTCCGAGAGTTATATAGATCGTAGGGCCGAACATTGAGATGTTAGGGCCTTATTCTACTTTACCACTGCTCCGCAACTGAAACTATATACATCTCCTTAAAAATACAAGTGATTTATAATAAAGAACAATTTGAATTATACATTTTGTTAGAAAAGGTATCCATTTCTAGTAACATTTTGAGTATCAGAAGAAGACCGTCAAGTCATGTATCAGTATAGAGATAGGATAGAGACAGAGAAACTCTTGTGCTATAAAATGTCCAATAAAATAGATTTTTGACTTCCTGACTTTGTCGTTAGTGAAATTTATGGCCGTACATTTATTTTCAAAGGGATGAAAAAGATGAAGCAGAAGTTTTCTGCAGTTTTGGGTTTTCTTTTCATATACCTAAGTTATATATTATATTGTAGTATATACTCGCACACATGGTGATGGTGACGGGCTGGCTGATGGCGTCTGCTTCTTAGAACTAAAACAACAACAAGCCAAGCATTATGCTTTGGGTTAATGGGGTTTCTAGAGTTTATTTCTTCCCACCTAATTTTCAAAGAAGAAATAGAAGAAAACGGGGGGAGTTCTTATACTTTTGGGGTAAGAAAATTCACATTAAAATGTAACAACAACGAAAATTGGTACTTTGGACGATTTCTAGGAGGAAGACACGAGACATCGTCGAGGACGATGATGAAGAACACGAACAAGTCCAAACGAAGAAGCGTTTCTTATAAATAACTGTAGAAGAGAACTTTACCGTTTGTTTGTGATTTTGGGAAGGGGTAGAGTACGGATATGGAGAATGGAGGGCGGCTCTGGCTATGGCTAGAGAATTGCAGTAGAATGAAAATAATTTGGCAATCTGGTTACGCCTGGCCCCGATTTTTATTACAGCACGCACGAGCGGCATTTGAATTATTTTTTTTTGTCAACGAATGGACAATATTGTGTCCGTCTGTCTCTGTGTTATACATATTTAACTTGTGTATATGTATAAATGGAACCATATATAGGAATCTCGTTCTTGACGATTTTACGTTTCGTTATGTCCATTAAATTCTGTTCTCAATTTGTCAGCGTAATGGGAGTTTTTAATGCAGAAATCTTGTGGAACTTTCTTATTTTTTTTTGTAATGGCTTTTCCATGAAATGGATTTAAGTTGCAATTTTAAGGACCATTGGGTCAATGTGCTGAATTTTATAAACCTACATTATTATTATATTGTATTGCTTTGCTATAATAAAGCTACGTTTGAGATTTGCTTGTTTTCATTTTATTGCAATCGACATAAGGTTCCGAGTGGTCAGCAGTTAAGTGATTGATTTAAGTTTGGAAGACACAAAATTAAGAAATAAAAGATGGAGGTACATACATACATAAATATAAATAATTTAATTGACAAAAAAGAAAAGAAAAATTGTGTTTACCTACATAATTGTATCCGAAATTGATTTTGCTCTTTGAATGCTTTTAGAGCTTCAGGAGTAAACGCAATAGTTTTGCTTTTCTTTGTAACAGGTGTTTTTTTAGACTTTTTTTTCAGTTGGTATTTTTAACAGCTAGCACTTGATTTATGCTCAGATTAGTTTGCCATTTCATAATAAATAAATTTACTCCTGAACAACGTTTGCAAATTGTTCAAAAAGGGCTCCAAACGAGATCGTTGTTGATCCCGATTTTCACAAGAAATTTTTTTCTTCAGCGGTGAAGTTCATTTTTGGATCAATGGCTACGTCAATAAGCAGAACTACCGCATTTGGAGTCTAGATAATCCACAAACAATTGTTGAGACGCCGTTTCATCCTCAAAAAGTCACTATTTGGTGTGCTCTATTGGGCAGAGGGAATCATTGGTCCATATTTCTTCAAAAATGAAGCCGGCCATAATGTAACAGTCAATGGGGAACGCTATAGAGCCATGATTAATGACTTTTTCGTGCCTGAATCGGAGGATGTTGATGTGGACAACATTTTTGTTTCCAACAAGATGGCGCAACATGCCATACATCCAACTAAACAATCAATTTATTGAAGGAAACTTTTGGTGAGCGCATTATCTCGCGTCGTGGGCATGTGGCGTGGCCTCCAAGATACTGCGATTTAACACCGCTGGACTATTTTTTGTGGGGTTATGTGAAGACGTAGATAAGCCCGAGACGATTGACGCCTTAGAAGAGAATATTCGGCGCGTTATTGCTGACATACGGCCCCAATTGCTGCAAAAAGTGGTCGAAAATTGGGCCTCTCGGCTGGAATTTATTCGAGCCAGCCGCGGCGGCCACTTGCCCAAAATCATTTTTAAAACATAATGGCAAACCGTTATCTTTATAATAAACCTAAATTCTTGGCCATAACATTAAATTATATGCGTTTCATTTCTTCTTGAAAACCACATGTCTAAAATAAACACCCTTTATTAGTTCAAGAGCTGATGCGGCAATTTTAAATATCCTTTTGGTAACAGCATAAACAGTCCTACTTTGTGTGGCCGGTTTTCAAATTAACACTGCCTTAACGAGAAATCTCTGATGGCATATTTTTATCAAATTAAATTTATTACATACAGCGATGTAAAAGCAAGACCTTTTTTCCCCAACAATCTTCTTTTTCCTTAAAAGTAAAAAAAATAAAGCCTTATTTGCAAGTATCCAGATTGTCTACTTTGCAGTAGGCTACCTTAAATCTGAAGGTAAAACCGATTTAAGGTATAAAAACTAACAACCCTTTCTTCTTATTAAAGCTTAAGTTATTTTTGTCAAGTTTTTTTTGTGGATCGAATCAGCCGAAGGGCATATTAGGTACATAGGTTGCTATCTACTTAAAATTTAAATTAAACTCTAATTTATATTCAACGTCTGGGACACGTGTATCTCCCTTAAATAAAAAAAAAAAATATAATAAAATAAATAGGTACGAGCGGTCTAGGACTAGGAGTTGGGTTCGATATGCCTATTCGCCATTCCACAAAATATGGTTTTCTCCTTTCTGTTCCTTATGCAACTCTAGAATCATGCATTATACATTTTCCAATTTTCACCTTACCTCTCACGTGGAAAAGTGTCCCTTTCACAAATTGGAATGAAGACCCACTAAAGGTACACCTACAACCCTTGAATCCAGGATTTAGAGATGGAAAGGACTTCATGGGGGCAGGGGCACATACCAAATAGACAAAATTGAGAATTTGTATACACCTGACTCAGGTTTCGTATATCCGATTTGGGAATACCTACTTATCGCAACGTCCTGATGGGTGTCACATGTACAAATGAGCCCCCAACACGCATACAATCGGAGCCAGGATTTCCCTATCCTTTCCGATGCCTCTACGATATTCATAAAAGAAAATCAATACGTGGCAGAAAGTACATCCTGCGCCGACATTTGCTGTTAATTATTTACAAATAACACTTTCGCATTCCTTGTTTAAGATTGCAGGAGTGAGAGCGATGTGAGAGCTGAGTGCAGCAGCGAGGATCCCCCGCAGAGACATTAGCAATCCGCCACTTCTCTTTGCAGAACGTTTGCATTAATACATAAGTTGCAAGGATTCATCCGGGTGAAAGAACCGGATGTGCAGAGTGCAATCTGTGCAGGGATGTTGTCTCAAAATAATTTATGTTAATCTTAGCGACAATATGGGCGTAGGTTTGGCGATAAACTTTTCGCCTTTCTCGTCTGAACTGAGACCTGGAGAACTGAAACTGAAAGAAAAGGAACATCCTATCTTCTATGCACATAAAATATAGTAAAGATGTGATTCGGTGAAAATATAGGATTGGAACTTTGAGAGGAGTTTATTAAGTTCTGCTCTTTTTTTATGGTCGTTTTTCTTGCCACAACATGTTGAAACTCTACGATACTTGCACCTTAAGACAAAAGAAGACATAAGATGCCTAACTAACCTCTTTATCATCTGGCTGTATTACCTGAGATTTTCTAGAGAGTTTTTTTTTGTTTTTGTGTGTGTTTAAGTTTCTTTGGTGCATCGCATCATACAAGGTTGAGAAGCGAACGCCATGAGATGGGGCAAAGTTTGAAACATTTGTGTTTCGGAAAAAAAATCTGAACTTAAGGCGCCGCCACCAGCTTGAGTTGTAGGACTTTAAAAAGAGTTTTTTTAACTTTTGTTTCCTATGTGTGTGGGCAAAAGCAGAAGGCAGCTGTAATATGTACATACTTGCGCTTTTTTTTGAGAATACTTAAAAGATAGGTGGCACAGTATAAGGAAAAAAGAAGTGGTTTACAAAAATGAAAAATTCAACGAAGTGAACGGTACTAGAAACACCATTAAAATCCACCTATACACGATAGCATTTTTCTGAACACGATTTTTTGGTTATCTTGTTACAAGGCTTAAATAATGGAAATCGTTGTTTCATTAACACGCATTGCCTTATTAGCTTCCCTTTAGCTATGAAGCTATAGTATGCCATTAAATCTTATTAAACTTTAAGATTTAAAAATTAAACTGCTTGACTTGATAGCACGAACTTGCTCTTGTGGGACAAGTGGGTGAATAGATATTGGAAGTTTAGGGTAATGGTTTAAATGATAGTATAGAAAATGTGTGAAATGAGTCAAAACAACAAGAAAATCATATTTGTTTTTTTTAATTATTTGAACATTTTTAAATGCAGGATTATTTAAACTATACTTAGGGCCAGTTTTTCAGTGGTGATTTAACCAGAGTTAGCTTTATCTAGAAGTAAATTAACCCACAGTTAAGAGAGGAAACAGTTTTTCGGTGGAAAGATTAAACAAACTCGGAGGATAAAACATCAAAGCATGCGTTCAGTTAATCCTGAGTTATCTCACCCAATTTGATTAGTTAACTTTGGTTTAACTTTAATATCACACTGAAAAACTGGACTTTAGAAGTAGGTACCCAGATTGCAGAATATAAACAAAATCGTTTCAGCCATTAACGATTTATATGGAATTATAGTTAATAGTTAACTAACCGATGATTTGCTGACATATTTCTATATGTATAGTCAAATATTTTTTGCCATGTCAGTTGCTTCGCAGATTTAACTCGGAGTGAAGTTTAATAACATGGTAAAGCATTACATTTAATTTACATTTTAAGATATTAAATTTCAACATCTAATTAAAAGAACCCTAGTTATAAATCTAGCACAGTACAAACTGACCGATATTTTACCTTATAAACTCTGAAAATCCGACTACTAAAAGTCAAATTATAAGGCTAGCCAATTTACCCGTGGTAGTCACTTTGCTGACCTAATTCTGTATAAAGTTTGATATTTTACTTAAATTTAAAGACTTTAACCTTTATGATCTGACTCAAGTTATACATACATTTAGCCGATTTTTCCGTGTCAATCTTCTCGCAGACTCAATTGCAAATGTAGCTTGTCATTTAACCTACATTTTAAGACATATACCTTAATGAACGGTTAGTTAAAACCAAAGTTATTGGTCGATGGTGTGCATCGACTCTTTTCGATATTCATTTTTATTTTCACTTCCTTACCTAACTACATACACTTTAAACCGACATACCTATATAAATCGGTCCAACCATGAGTACAATCTCCTTGTCCTGTATTCACAATAATTAAACTTATTATGGAGACATAATTATAGCCTGAAATTTTACCTGTAAATTAAATGCCTTAATACTGATAATACGATAGATAAAACAAGAGTTAAATGCTTTGAAGTGCACCTATATCGACTGTTCTAAGGATTTTCCAATTCTCCACTGAAACTCGTCTGTTGGCCACTTTTTTAAAGTTTGTTTTGTTATAAGTGATATTTTTTAATAACTGTGGGGCTTGTAAAGCATTTAGAATACATTATTTTTTTTTACCTTTAATCAAGAAAACCATACTTTACTTATAATTGAAATTCATGCCTTAAAATGTATTCTTTTAACCGATAAATGTATGAAACAAGAATCTTTGAATAACATATTGAATAAAAATCTATCTATATAATTTAAATTCCAAAAATAGTCATCTAGTGAGATTCCATACAAATTTTTAGGTAAAATTTCACAGTCGCCACTTACTGGAAAAAGTGACACTTAAGTTTCCCATATTAGGACTTATGGCTGAGGGCCAGTTTCACAGTCAGAAAAGTTTGACTTAAGTGGGCAATTTGAAAGATTGAGGGGCAATATCAGAGTGCACTGAATAAGTGACACTTAAGTCTCGGACGATGGTGACGTAAGTTCCACTTACGCTGGCAATGAAACTAAGCCTAAAGTCTAAATGGGGAAAACTTAAGTGCCACTTAACACGGTAAGTGTTGACTGTGAAACTGGCCTTAAGTTTAATAGCCAGCGTAAGTAGAACTTAAGTCAACAACATCGTGGAGACTTAAGTGCGACTTATTCAGCTTAGTATGCACTGTGATATTGGGCATTAATCTTTCACATTGGCTAATTAAGTGCCACTTTTCTGATTGTGAAACTGGCCCTTAATATATTTTTAAAACTAGTGAATCACATTAATGAAACAGTGAGACACACAAAAAGACATATTTCGACACATTGTATTGATATTTGGAAAAAATGATGTGCTTGCAAAAAGAAATATATTTTTTTAACTTTTTTTCAAATGTTTCCGAGACCCATGGAGCTTAACATACAAAAAGGTCTTTTCAAACTCTAACTGCACATCTAAACCAAAAGCTTGTGGAAGGTTTGGTCAGGTACAGGTTCTCGAACTTTCCTTAATTTCTGTCCAAATTTCTACAAAAGTGTTTGGATGGTGATATTTCCGCAACCAAGGGTCCGGCTTAAGCCAAGTACGCTGGCGATGCGAAAAGAAAAATCCCATACAAAAATGATAAAACGAAATCATAAACGAAAAAGTTTTTCTTCTTTTCGTTTTGCCGTACGCTGTTCCATGAGGGAAATTGATAATTGTAGCAGATTATTTGAAAAAGTCTCCACTCTTTTTTCGCACTGAATTAATTTCCCGGACCATTAATTGTGTGCGGAAAAATGACGTTTGAGGATTTTTGTGTTTCTATTTGTTGTTTGTTTCATTACAGTATAGATAGAGACTATAGTCTGTCAAAGCTCTTCAAATCCAGAAATCTCACCATAACTTCAAAACTGCTGCTGTACAGGACCATGGTCCTGCCAGTACTCACATATGGATCCGAGACTTGGGTTCTTAGCAAAAGGCACTCCGACCTCTTAGCCGCGTTCGAGAGAAAAGTCTTAAGGAGAATTGTTGGCCCCATATGTGAGGAAGGACGATTCCGGAGACGGTACAATCATGAATTGTACGCAATCTACCTTGAAGCAGATATCGTGACAAAAATTAAGCTCGGTAGACTCCGGTGGGCAGGGCACGTAGCTCGCATGAGCGAAGAGGAACCTGCTCGGAAAGTTCTTTGTGGTACATTCTATGGTAGACGACAGCGTGGTAGACCATACTTGCGCTGGAGAGATGGCGTAGACCAGGACGCCCGGAGCCTTGGGGTGCGCAACTGGATGGCGGCGGCTCGAGACCGGGATGGGTGGAGAGACTTGTTGAAGGAGGCCAGGACCGGACCCCGGTTGTCGAGCCGACGATGATGATGATAGATAGAGATACGATTTTTTTTGCATTTGTGTTTGTTTTTTGTTTTTTTTTTTTGCAATTGGTGACACTTTCAACTGTCATTATTTCGCAGTGGTTTCCGTAAGCATTTCGCTGTTATGTTGGAGACCACTGAATAAATTCGTTTCGCATGTACAGGGTACTAGGCTTTATGCTCTAGCGTGATGTACACGTACAGTGGACTTACAGAGGCACAGACAGCGAACCGTATATGTCTTCAGATTTGCTATTTTGTTGAATTCTAAATTTCTTCAAAAACCTTCCCCATTAAATATTTTAAAACAAAAATTTGTTAATTTCTCATATTACTGCTGTCATATTATTGTCGTTGTTATTCGCCCTTTATTAAAGGTAACACCAAAAAATCCTAACTTTGAGTTATATCTGAGTATACCACCCTACATAAGAATTGAAATAAATTTATACAAGCCATAATGAAATCAAATGTAGTGGAATGGAATTCAGAATGCCAAAGAACATCGACCTGATGGTACCATTTTATTTTGGAAGTCTACCAACTTTCACAAGATTTTTGGCACATCGTCCAATGTATATGTATATTGTACTTAAAATATGTGTAAGTACATTGGGATATTAAATAAGTTCACGATTGTATAGTGTGTGGGACAAAAGTTTATGAAACTTTTAACGGGGTCAGTTAGTGAATGTGATTCTGTTTTTCTCCAATTAAATTATTCGGATGTTATTTCAAAAAAAAAAGTAAACAAAAAATTTAAATATTCTGCGTTTCTGTTGGCAGTTCAAATAAAATATTTAAAAAAAGCTTATAAAAAATTGAGGATTAGTAAAGGGTTACCTAAATCCTTACTTTCGGGACTTTAATCCTTACAAAATAATTTACTCCATAAATATAAAAATTCTTATAGAGATATGTTGGCTTTTCCCCTTTCAAAAATTATCATTTTATCCCTTTTCAAAGGAAAGGAGAATTTTCCCAGATATACCCAACTTCTCTTATAACCCCAATACACAAAAAGCATCCTAAGTGCGATGTTGAAAACTGTCAGCCTATAGCCAAACTTTCACATATTCCTAAAATCTTCGAAGGTATTTGGTATAAAATCTTTAGTTCTTTCATATGCCTTTGACAGCACGGCTTTCTTAATTGTAGGTCCACACCTCTACTAACCATGTTGAATTTGTATCCCCTACCCTCTGAGCCTCAGATAACGGAAAGGAACCCGATGCTCTCTCAACTGATTTCAGTAAGGCATTTAATAAAATTTCCCACAGATTAATACTTTTTAAATTGACCACCCTCGCCTTTGAACCTATATTCTTGAAATGGCCTCTTACCTGGGTTACCGTAATTACAATTTTATTTTCAGATCAGTGCTCTCCAGCCCCTTCTTAAGTACCTCTGGAGTCCCCCAAGGCAGCCACTTAGGTCCTATTATTTTTATTGACGTTTTAATAAATATATAATGGTACAGTCAATGGGGAACGCTATAGAGCCATGATTAATTACTTTTTCGTGCCTGAATTGCAGGATGTTGCTGTGGACGACCTTTGTTTCCAACAAGACGGCGCTACATGCCATACAGCCAACGAAGCAATCAATTTATTGAAGGAAACTTTTGGTGAGCGCATTATCTCGCGGCGTGGGCCTGTGGCGTGGCCTCCAAGATCGTGCGATTTAACACAGCTGGACTATTTTTTGTGAGGTTATGTGAAAGCGCTTGTCTACGCAGATAAGTCCGAGACGATTGACGTGATCGAAAATTGGGCCTCTCGGCTGGAATTTATTCGAGCCAGTCGTGGCAGCCACTTGCCCGAAATCATTTTTAAAACATAATGGCAAACCCTTATCTTTATCATAAAGCTAAATTCTTGGCCATAACATTAAATAATATGCGTTTTATTTCTTATTGAAAACCACACGTCTAAAAAAACACCCTTTACAAGCAACACATTTTGAACTTTCTAAAACTCATCTTATTATAAAAACACCTCGAACAAATTCAAATCAAAAGATCCACGTATGTATACGTACGTTATCTAAAACAAAATGGAACTGATTATCGATAGGTTCTTCCTGTATAGCTTGAGCTACCTCATTCGGAAGCATCAGTCTGCTAGTTAAATACATCGGCCTGTTTTGTGGAGTATCTTTGATCTCCTCAATTTTCGTATCTCAAAAAACGTCTATATAGCAAAAGCGTTTAGGTATACTCGTATACCAGGAGTTATAAGTCCCCCACCATCGATATTTGAATACCCCAACATTTCTGGTGCAAACACGAACAAACCACCAACATTTAGGTGCGCCAATGAAGTGAAACACTCTTCATTTGAGACCGAGACGTGTGTTCCCAACCCATTCCCACTCTTCGTATATGTTCTGTTCACCAACATACGAACACCAACATCGAATCTCTAAATCCTTTGAACATTATTTTCATTTATTCGAACTACGAAAAGCATCCGCCGGAATGAAAGTTGCGCCAAAGAAAATTCTGCCACCTCTGAGAGGATCGAGTTTACAATATATATTTAACCAGAGGAATATGGATGTGTACGAGTAACTATATCCTTTGCCAGGTCTTGAATGTAGGTAAGCCGAAGAACATTCTAATGAGTGTAGGTGGTGGGGAGGAAAATATTGGTACCTTGGTTCGTTTGAGTTCCAAGTCTGCAGCTTTTCAGTAACTTAACGATGCTTCTGCCATCACAGGTATTCAGGTTGCCGATACCTGGGCTGGGCTGGGCTGGGCTGGGCTAGCCTGGCTGCTCCTCCAACCTTTGCCAATATGCCATGTCGTCTGAGTAGTAGTTGTAAAGTCCTTCGATTCCTTATGTGCCCTACTTATTCTTCTGCAATCCAATGCGATTCGATGTAGCAAATGAGATTTAATCTCTGGCATTTGCTTGTATACTTTGACCACTTGGCTATGCGTTTATTGGGTTTGGATGATGCTGAAGGATCAAAGAGGATATCTACAGGAAATTGACTAAATGAAAACCTATGAGCTGTGTTGCATTTATAGACTCACCTATATCTCTACCTACCTATACAAACGAGTATTTTCTTGTATATACGAGAAAGAGTACATGTATGTGGTGTGAAGTATGGTGAATGGTGGCATGGACAAAGTATATATACGTAGTTTTCTGTATAGAAATGAAGAAGCAAATCTATGGAGTTGTGCTAAATCGATTAATTCACTTTGGATTAATTAATTAGACAGAGGAGCAGAAGATAAGAGCTCTGTTTTGTAGTAGACTACAGATATATACATAAGTAGTCGCGCAAATGGCATCAAAGATGCCCTTATACCTGTTGTGTATCTGAAGCTCTGTGTTGTGTACTATCGTATCCATTCCATGTAAGGGTTTTAAAATGGTTTGGTAAACATCTAATCAATTGGAATTGTGTTGCATATACACGAACAATTGTTCTATACTTAACAGCAAGGATACTCTTATATAAAGTAGGTCCTGTCCTGCTGTTCGGATCAAGCTCTGAATTCCTGAAATAATGGCAAAGTGGGCTAACCATATATGTGTGTGCGGCAAAGAATAGGTGATGATAGGTCTATTGTGTTGCATCGTTGTGTGGTAATTGAAGGTGCTCTTATGTGGCTAGAACTAGGAATTGTGAGGTGAGCGAAACGGTCTGTACTCACAGCTCATTAAAAATGAAACATTGGAAATGAAGAATTTGTTGATGAAATTGATTACCAACTCGAATACGGTTTAAACGATTTTAATAGAAACTTTGTATCTGCGATGCTTTAAGATATCCTCAGAAAATTGAATAAAAGTTTTTTGTACAGGGTCCGCCATCTAACGTTTTTTTTCAACTAGTGCTTATTTCGTGAATGGTAACACTTAGCTCATGTTTGATTTGACAGATAATAAGTTTTATCCTTCCGCTGAACGAATATGGTTGTGTATACGCTTCGCTAAGTGGGCCTGCGATCGACTTAGAGAAGATGCCGATTTTGCCAAAAAAAATCATCTTTTCAGATGAAGCTCATTTTGATCTTGGCGGGTAGTAAACAAGCAAAATTGTCGCATTTGGGGCACAGAAAACCCGCACGCATACATTGAAAAGCCCATACACCCAAAACGAGTCACTGTTTGGTGCGGATTTCGGTCCAGAGGCATAATTGGGCCTTTTTTCGAAAATGAGCAAGGAGTGGACATTACAATCAATGGCGATCGTTATCGGGCCATGTTGAACGAATTTTTGTTCACAAAAATTGAAGAGGAGGATATTGGCAACATTTGGTTTCAACAGGACGGCACTACGTGCCACACAGCCGAAGCTACACTCTATGTTTTGCGCCATTTTCAAAAAAAAAAAAAAAAAAAAAATAATTTGGCGGACCCTTTATAAGATGGAAATATGGTCTGTTTGAAATTTTTAAGGAAGGTTAGTCAGGTGTATCTGCTTCTTAACAGAGCTTAAGTGTATTCTTAAAAAAATAAATTGTGTTTTTTTTAGAGGTATAAAACTTTAAGCCGGCAACACTATTTTAATTGGCGGCCATTTTTTCAGTTTTCAAGTGATTTATTTTAAATTTGGTTTTGCATTTCAACATGAATAGACTGACGCCTGAACAACGCTTCCAAATCGTACCCAAATTGGCCCAAAACAAGATTGCCGTTGGTCCCAATTTTCATAAGCGAATTTAGTTTAGGAATGAAGCTCACTTTTGGTTGAATAGATACGTCAATAAACAAAACTGCCGTATTTGGAGTGATGATAATCCTCAAGTGTATTTTGGGACACCGTTTCATCTACAAAAACTGACTGTTTGGTGTGCTTTATGGTTTGGTGGAATAATTATGGTCCGTAGTTCTTTAAAAACGATGCTGGCCAGAACGTTACAGTCAATGGTGACCGCTATAGAGCCATGATTTCTGACTTTTTCGTTCATTAATTCAACAACCATGATGTGCAGAAGCTGTGGTTTCATCAAGACGGAACAACATGTCACACAGCTCGTGCCACAATTAATTTATTGAAGGAAGCGTTTGGTAGCCGCATAGTTTCACGCCGCGCCGTTACGGACCTGTGACTTGGCCTCCAAGATCTTGCGATTTAACGCCGCTTGACTATTTTCTGTGGGGATATGTGAAGTCGCTGGTCTATGCCAATAATCCCGAAACGATTGACCACTTAGAGGACAACATTCTTCGCGTAATTGCCGATATACGGCCACAAATGTTCGAAAAAGTAATCGAAAATTGGACCTCCAGAACCAGATAAGACTATGTCCGAGCCAGCCGTGGCGGTCGTATGCCAGAAATCATATTTAAATTATAATTCCAGAACATTATCTTTTGAATAAAGTAAATTTCATGTCAATTTAAAAAAATCATCTTTGTTTTATTCCATTTCAAAGTTCTATACCTCTAAAAAAATCACCCTCTAACGTGACTAATTTTGTATCTTTCACATTAGGTCTCCATGTTTTGGAAACCGTGCACCATTAACCAACGCTTTCTATTATTTTTTTTTTTAAATTATTGAACATTGCCTGAGAAATGGCTCCATATCTTCAAAGCTTTTCAAAAGAAGAATACTTCCTTTTAAATAACATTTTAGCTCACTATAGAAAAAGAATAAAACAATACCTGTCTATACTCTGAAACGTCATTTAACGAAGAAAAACTTTCCGCATCAAGGACCACCACAGGTGTTTTCTTCATCTCGAACATTTATCCGTCCTTTAAAAAGTTCTCAATCGCCCATGCCGCACGCTATGTGTAGATATACTTCAAAAGACCTTCACCAACAAATGTTGCCATCGCTCGTCCCCTACAGATAAACTAAAAGAATTGAAAATAAGATGAAAAGTGGGAAATATAGAAGGAATCCGGTGCATCTTTATCCTGCAGCATATAGTTTCCCATTTGGAATAAACCGCATGTTTTCTTATTGAGGAGCAACTTATCAAATCGATAGTCAAGAAATTTCCTCAAACATCGATTATGGGACAAAATGTGAAACTTTTTATCCGAACACCCTCGGGTCTTCTTTATTTAGATACACATACACATACCTACTATATAGAATGTCCTTTGAGTTTTTGTCCCCGAATATACATCACCGAATGCGACCATCAACCATCGAGATCAAGCCAATAGTTGGTAATTTTCTTGCAGTGAAAGTTTCACAGCCCCACCTGCTCGTTCTTTTTTTTTGAACAAAGAACGTACTAAATGTAGAACGAACGAGCCCCATGTTTTCCAATGAATCACTAAAAGAAGTGACAGACAACGACGACGACGACGACGACGCTACCGCTGCCGCTAAAAGTGACAGATAAATGTGCAGAGGAAGAAAAAGAATTAAAACTTTGGAGACAAAAATAGATCCTATTTTACTTGACACTTAAATCCACCAGAAGGTCGTACGTAATTGCTTTTAAGTACATTCTGACAGAAGCTTCGAATGCACTCATTTTTTTCACCTATAATACATTTAACTTGAAGATTATCAATCAATGAGATGCTCGAAATTTGTAAGGTTATAGCAGACGCATGCTGTTAAAGTGGCAATTCACCATGGAAGGTAAAAGCATTGAAAAACCTGTGCCAACTGTCAAACTTTGTCTCTTCAAAATCAGGGACCGAAATACCGCATTAGTTATAGAGTAATACGTGGCTGAATTTTGTGAGTTTGGCATTACCGCTCACGTTATGGAGTCATCATCCCCATAAGTTTTACTCGTTCATTCGATCACTAATGGCACTCACTCGATCAGTCACTGATGCGGTAATTTGGCCCCAGTGTTCCGTTCGAGAAATTAATGTACCATGGAGATCGTGATTTTGGTCCGCGCTACAACCACCTTGCTCAATCAATTATTTGACGTTTGGTACGTGTGTGTGTGTAGCCGAAACGCAGGGTTTAGTGATGCAGTCCTTTACAAGAACTTGGCATTTCTTCGACTTAAAATTGGAGAGTTTTTCGTCGGGACTTAGGTCTATAAACTGTCCCTTCCCGTATAAAATTCAACTGAACAAGGGACCTAAGGTGAATGACCTTGCCCATAGACAACTCTAGCTGCGTTGGTTGATAGGGCTCTGGAGTAGTTGGAAGTTGACCCAAATTTTGCCAAAAAAAATAGTGACGATGCCCATTTTTGGATGAATGGATTTGTGAACAAGCTAAATTGTACGAGTTCGATCTATATACTTTTAGTGCATTGGACTGTCATATCGGAGGTCTTGCATTACATCCCAGCATATGTACTTCTTATTTCGATGAAGGATGAAGTGACAAAATCTCCAAGAATGTCTCTTTTCATGAAAAAGTGCCTCTCATTTAAGCCGCTTGGATTTGCAGAAAATTATTCAGAAAATTCTATAGATCCCCTCTCCATTTTTGCCAGCTAATAGAACGCCCACAGGAATGTTTGATTAAGAATGGTAAGTCTACAAGCTGTTGCGCCACCAAATTTATATATTTTTCCAATCATATTGGCTTGCGTCATCTAAAAGGATATTTTATGATACGTGTAACTGGAATGTCATGCCTGATTCAAGTCTGGATGTCACGAATTTTCCACGAACTCCTAACATATCCTTTAAGTGAGTATAACTATGTATGTCGAAAATAAAAACAAAACAACGAAAGAAAGTCAAGTAATAGTAGTTATAAGGAAACTGTACACACACACACACACCTACATAAATATAAAGGAAGAAATGCTTTGGTAAAAGATGAAAGTTCTTTAAGGTTGTAATTGGTGGTAATGAAACTTTTTATTGGCCTATTCACACATGGTGTTAACATTGCGACACATACGTGATGTTATCAGTATGGCAGAGTTTTTAAGGATAAACCTTTATTTATATTCTAGAGTATAAGGACCAGGCTAAAGATTAAGTATATAGAGAGAGTGACAAAGTATGTTTATGGATAGACGCATAGTGAAATAGAGATGCTATCGGGACATAAGAAATTCTGACCACAAATTAAATGGCAAAATACACTTCACTTACACTTATAGATGGATGAAATAATTTATTTCGAACGACGCGACATTCCAAACACTATATATGAGAATAGGAAGGTTTTTGTATTGAAGGAAGATCGTAAAAAAGCAACGTTATATAAAGAAAAAGCCTTTCTTCCAAAGTGGCCAGTTAAATATTAAATCCACAAATCAACTGATATTATCGTCAATGTTAATGGTTTACTATTTCTTAAATCACATAAAATGTGTGGATTTTCCCTGCCCACTTGACCTTTAACTTTTATTCAAAAACAAATGTTCCCGTAGCTGATGGTGAAGTTTCGAGTTCACCTTCTTCGGTTAACTTAATTAAACAAAATTTGAAGAGGAAAATCAATATTTCTATATAATGGGTGTTTTTTTTTAGACGTGTGGTTTTCAATGTGGCAATACTTTTTACGGAGTTGGTCTTTTTGACAGATGTCACTTGATTTATGCTCAGTTTGGCTTGCCATTTCATAATAAATAGACTTACAACGTTTGCAACTTGTGCAAAACGGGGCTCGAAACGAGATCGTTGTTGATCCCGATTTTCACAAGAAAATTTTTTTCTTCAGCGGTGAAGTTCATTTTTGGATGAATGGCTAAGTCAATAAGCAAAACTACCACATTTGGAGTCTAGATAAACCACAAGCCATTGTTGAAACGCCATTACATCCTCAAAAATTCACTGTTTGGTGTGGTCTATGGGCAGAGAGAATCATTGGTCCATATTTCTTCAAAAATGAAGCCGGCCATAATGTTACAGTCAATGGGGAACGCTATAGAGCCATGACTAAAATGACTTTTTCGTGTCTGAATTGGAGGATGTTGATATGGACGACCTTTGATTCCAACAAGACGGCGCTACATGCCAAAACAGCCAACGAAACAATCAATTTATTGCAGGAAACTTTTGTTGAGCGCATTATCTCGCGTCGTGGGCCTGTGGCGTGGCCTCCAAGATCGTGCGATACAACACCGCTGGATTATTTTTTGTGGGGTTATGTGAAATCGCTTGTCTACGCAGATAAGCCCGAGACGATTGACGCCTTGGAAGATAATATTCGGCGCGTTATTGCTGACATACGGCCCCAATTGCTGCAAAAAGTGGTCGAAAATTGGGGCTCTCGGCTGGAATTTATTCGAGCCAGCCGCGGCAGCCATTTGCCTGAAATCATTTTGAAAACATAATGGCAAACCCTTATCTTTATAATTAAGCTAAATTCTTGGCCATAACATTAAATTATATGTGTTTTATTTCTTCTCGAAAAATACACGTCTAAAAAAAACACCTTTTACCCACATATGTCAGTTATGGGAGTACCGAGAGCAAAACCACTCAGAAGTGGTACCAGCCCCATATAGACCGCACGTCGATTTGTTTTCGGCACCGGAAACTCTGCGCTGCTTTATTGTATGGTAGTACTTTTTAATTAACTTCAATTTAAGTTTAATAGAAGCTGTTTACTATTTATTCTGATGGCACTTGAACATATAGAACTTGAACTTCAGAACAAAATAAGAAGAATGTTGGATGGATACATTGTCATCAGAAATAATTTACTAATTTTCTATATGCTTCTATGTTACTCCACCCATATACAGAAACATGTTATTTAAATTTGTCTCTAACACTTACATGAAAATAGTTCAAAATTTTGAATTGTGTGTTGATGCTCACAATTACCAGATGAACAGACTTTCACTTATGTCACCGAAAAACATATAAAACACAACCGAATATCCTTGCACATTGATCATCCCAAAATTTACCCATCCTGACAAAATTTTCAAAAGCCAACTTATGTACATTGCACATCCATCCCAATCCTTTGGCAACATTCTCTTTAGGTATGTCCAGGTAAACCTAAAGGTAATTGCAGAAAGGGTTGCAATTCGCCCAATGAAAATTTGATTTCCTGCTCGAAAGAACGAACACCCGAATCTACCCCCTGCCAAAATCATTCAGTCCAGCGCTACATTTCCATTCGTCACCAATTGCAAAGCAAACAAACAAAATTACCAAAAAATCTCTTGGGAAAAATAAAACCCAAAATTCCGATCACAGGGCGTAAATGTTTAACGGACAAGCGTCTGTGTCTCCATTGGGATCTAGGCTCTCTTATAAATATTTCATACATGTTGACTTGGAACCAAAAGTTTAAATTAATTTTGGCTTGGTTCCAGGTTGAATTATGCATCCCAACTGCACATGTAACTCGATGCGCCTATATTTATCGTCATCGTCGTCGTCCTTTCTAAAGGAAATTCCAAATATGTGTGCATCAATGTGCAATTTTATTTCATTTGTAGTTCCATATCCCATCCTATCAGACCTTGCAGCGGTAAAAGTTAAATCACTATTGCAACAATAAAAAAAAAAAAAACAAAAACAAACAAACAAGTATCTATTTTTTTCTGGCCAGACTCACCCACAAGGACCCACCATCACTTAAAAAAAAAAAGGAAAAAAAAATAGGGGCCGCCAAATTGATGTAATGCCTGGTCTTGGTTTGCATCCTGTTTGGCAAGGCTTCGATAAAAATTATTTTTGTTTTTTAGTCATGTTTTCTGGTCCCTCCTATCGTTGTTTTAGGGAAAAGTCATGGCAGGATCAGAACTGCATCTAGATAGTTATCCTGTATTTTTTTTTTTCTTCTTCCTCCGCCATATTTGCAAATCTGAAACGACACGAAGACAAAAACAAAGCGATAGGATAACGACGGGTAATGAAAAACATGTCAAACAATATTTGAATTGGAAAAGCATTTCTCTTCTGCCCTATAACCCCCCTCTGGAGATAATGCTTGTTAAACGGGTGGTTTTTGGGGATACAATAAAAATTACTGTTGGTGGCATTAGTGGTTGGCAAAAGATTTGGCAACGGACATGATGGTTGTTAAGCGAAAGGATTTGTGGAAGATCTGATTGAAGCAATGATTTTGATTGAAGATAGAAATGAAATGCATGAGTGATGGATTAGGAAGGCTAGGACTCTTTCATATATGATTTTATAAGGTAAGATATACTGAAGGGCTTAAGGCTGTAAGCAACCAATTTTATTAGAAAATTGATAACATATTGTTTGTTAAATTTTTAAAATTACATATGTACAGGGTGGGCCAAAAATGCAAACAAATAAAAAACTTTTTATTTATAGATATATTCGAATTATTATGTTTTACATTTTAGACATAAAGATTGGGAGAATTAAAAATGAACACAATGGCACAGCGAACAAAAACTGTCCAATTATTTTTGGAAAATGGCCGGCAAAATTTATGTAAATGCACCTATTTTATGGTGTACAAAACGTTCCAACAACAGCTGCGACAATTCGTCCTGTGGTGGTGACCAAATTTTAGGGATATGGGAACGTTAGAGATGTGAGAAGTATATACGGGCAGATCTCGTTATAGAAGATTGGCCAAAAACACGCAGGTCATTCGTTAAAGACTAGCAGTTGGTCCTGAAACTTCGACACGACGACGGTGACTTTCAAATCAGTTGGTCATACCGCGTGGCATGATTTTTAAGAAAGACTGTACCGTAGCAAAAATTCCAGTTGGTTCGAAATCTCAATCCTGGTGATCCAGAATGACGTTAAGAGTGCTTTAGAGAGCTTTTCACATTTATATAGGAAGGTCTTATTTGGCCCACCCTGTTGTGTTGTGAGTGAAAACTGAAAATGTGGTGGTGTGGTTGTAATTTCTTTGAAATATAGCATTAGGAAATTTCCACAGTTCCACACACAAAATCTTTTGCTAACCGCGTACTTATCTTTTGGTCTCTAAGTGTGCTCGCCAATAGCTTCAAGTGGGTAGAGAACCAGTGGCAACACTGCCAACATGCTATTAGAAGTGCCGCCGATGATGGGTGGTGTGTTTCATTTGGCGATCACAATGACAACCCTGGTTCGATGAAGAGTGCTGGATTATGCATACAGCCAACAACGAGGCCTACGAGTTAAAAGCTGCAGGCTAAAGGACTGCTTAGCGAGCAGCCATGGCAAGGAAATAAAAAGAAAGGAGGAACACTGACTTTTTCGAAATAAAAGAGTGAGGTTGTTACGGCATGGGTTATGTTCGAAAGTTCTATCAAAACAGAAGCCAGCTTTAAAATGAGAGTGAAACTACGGAAGCTGCTAGATGCGCATGCAGTCGGTTGTGAGGATCTGGAAAAAGAATTTTTTTTTAATTTTTAAATTCCGCTATTAGGAAGAACATACTCCATTTCACTTGAACGCTGAAGCTGATGCCTAAAATTTCATCCGCTTGTGCCAAGGATGATAATGGAGGAATCCCGCTGCCCCGTCAAATTCCTCTGAACCCTCTGATTTTGAGAACCGACTTAGACAAGATAAAAGTTATCAATCTCTTTAACATCATTCTCGACACAATTTTATACGCAACTGGACAAACAACAACAGAGATAGAATTTTTGAAAAGTCAACGAGCTATATGGAGACATAAACCTAGTCAAAAATCTGAAAATACAGACTGAGATTATATATTCGTGTAGTGTGGCAAAAAAAGAAATCTCTATACTTTAGAGTATATATACAAAATTGTATATAAATCGGTGAAATGATGTGCAGTCCCTGAATTGCAAGTATTGCAGGTAAATTAGTTAAGGGGAAGAATGAATTCAACAATTATCTACTTTGTTGCAACAATTTCAAAAACTAAATTTTTTTATAAAGGGTCCGCCATCTAGCGTTTTTTTTTCAACTACTGCTTATTTCGTGAATGGTAACACTTAGCTCATGTCTGATTTGACAGATAATTAGTTTTATCCTTCCGCTGAACGAATATGGTTGTGTATACGCTTCGCTAAGTGGGCCTGCGATCGACTTAGAGAAGATGCCGATTTTGGCAAAAAAAATCATCTTTTCAGATGAAGCTCATTTTGATCTTGACGGGTAGTAAACAAGCAAAATTGTCGCACTTGGGGCACAGAAAACCCGCACGCATACATTGAAAAGCCGATACACCCAAAACGAGTCACTGTTTAGTGCGGATTTTCGTCCAGAGGCATAATTGGGCCATTTTTCGAAAATGAGCAAGGAGGGGCCGTTACAGTCAATGGCGATCGTTATCGGGCCATGTTGAACGAATTTTTGTTCACAAAAATTGAAGAAGAGGATATTGGCAACAGTTGGTTCCAACAGGACGGAGCTACGTGCCATACAGCCGAAGCTACACTCGATGTTTTGCGTCATTTTCAAAAAAAAAAGTTATTTGGCGGACCCTTTATAAAAAAGGGTGTTTTTTTAGATGTGTGGTTTTTAAGAAGAAATAAAACACATATAATTTAATGTTATGGCCAAGAATTAAGCTTAACTATAAAGATAAGGATTTGCCATTATGTTTTAAAAATTATTTTGGGCAATTTCCCGCCCCGGCTCGCTCGAATAAATTCCAGCCGAGAGGCCTAATTTTCGACCACTTTTTGCAGAAATTGGGGCCGTATGTCAGCAATAACGTGTCGAATATTCTCTTCCAAGGCATCAATCGTCTCGGGCTTATTTGTGTAGACAAGCGACTTCACATAACCTCACAAAAATAGTCCAGCGGTGTTAAATCGCACGATCTTGGAGGCCACGCAACAGGCCCACGACGTGAGATAATGCGCTCACCAAAAGTTCCCTTCAAAAAATTGATTGTTTCGTTGGCTGTATGGCATGTAGCGCCGCCGTCTTGTTGGAACCAATGATTGTCCACATCAACATGCTCCAATTAATGCACGAAAAAGTCATTAATCAGGGCTCTATAGCGTTCCCCATTGACTGTAACATTATGGCCGACTTCATTTTTTGAAGAAATATGGACCAATGATTCCCTCTGCCCATAGACCACACCAAACAGTGACTTTTTGAGGATTTAACGGCTTCACTCCAAATACGACAATTTTGCTTATTAACGTACGTATTCAACCAAAAATGAGCTTCATCGCTAAACAAAATTTTTAGGTGAAAATCGCGTGAACCGAACCTTTATTTTGGTAATAAATTTGCACTATTTGCAAAAGTTGTTTTAGGAGTAAGTCTATTAATTGTAAAATGGCAAACTAAATTGAGCATAAATCAAGTGACATCTGTCAAAAAGTATTGCCAGATTGAAAAAAAACACCCTTTACTTCTCAAAGTGCGTTCTACTTACAATATAATAAAACTACAACAAGCCCAGAAGTAAAAATTTTAAATCCAATCATATTATCTCACCGAACAGAAAAAAAAACTTAAATCTTTAAAAAAACTTCTTGGTAAAGCGAGTTAAACGGAATGAAAAAAAAGAACAATAATTTTTCTAAATGGTTTTCTAAAAAAAATGTCCCATTAAAAATAAATCCCTCTCAATCCTTTTTCATTCCATTTTCATTTCTCCTAGAAGATACCTTAAGTAATCTGCTTATTAATTTAATCACTATAAATATTCTAAAGAGTACTCTACTCACTACTACTATCTCTAGACACACCGGCCGCACTTTTTATGATATTGCAGACACAAAGCTTAACAATTATAACTATTGCAAATGTAGTTCACTTTGCTTCGACACAGAGACAGAGGATAGTAAGCAAAGTTTAAATATGTAAGTACATTATAGAACTAAATACAGAGACTATAAGCGGATCTTGCAGTCCTTAATAAAATAGATACAAGAGAAATTAAATAATTAGCAGTTTCATTGCTTTCGTCCCATTCTTCGAATGAAGAGTGTTAATGCCTTTTTTCTTATGCAAACCCCTTTTGCCTTCACTCCCATCAGTCAGTCCACAAACGCCTCATTACATCAATCTAGCAAGAGCACTACACCCTTCTCAAAGAATATAGGCAAATTAGTCTTGAACCCTCTATTATTATTATATTCTATTCTGCCCCCATCAGCCAGCCATCCTATCGTGTATCTTGCATAGAAAACTAATTAGAATTGGATGAAGGAATTGCAATGGCTAAGGCAGGAAATAAGGACGAAAAAAAAAAGAACGTACCTACTTATTATTATTTGAATGCAAGATGCTTTGCACTATCGTAGTGGATTATATATGTATAAGTTGCATCTGCATCCTGCAAGTATGTTCATTGTTCATGCTACTTCCAATTCTAGTAATTAATTTCCCAACAAACCATGCCATTAAGTATGGTGGAGCACAGTGGATCGAGTTTTTACAAAACCAAACCAAATTTCCAAAGCTGAGTTTTGCTGGAGGGTACCTTTACCCCAAAATGTACCCTTAATTTGAAGCAGTTCTTTTGATTATGTGGGTGTCAGGACCCAATTTTAGATTTTTTGTAAATTCTTCGTTAACCGTCACGTTTTTTTGGAGAAATTTCAAAAATTGGGGGTTTTGTTTTGAGAGAATCGTGCTGAAACGTTACAATATCGGTTGCTTGTTTTAATGTACTTTTTTCTGTCCCCGTTTTTTCTCAAATTCTATTCCTCAGACGAAAAACATGTTCTAATCTTTTTTGAGTAGAATTTCATAAGCTACAAGTTTTGTTTCAACATTTCCTAAAAAAAATAGATAGCTTCAAAGATATTGAAGATAAACAGACTATTGCCCCTTTCACCCCATAGAAAATTATGATCCTTATTTGGACCAGGAATATGTCGAACTACTGGGCAAATTTCATGACTGTTAAGGCATGTTGTAGATTTTGTAGAAACTGCCTCCAGCAGCCTGAAATCCTTTGAATGTATAGATAGAGTTGCCAAATTATAAAATGAAAAAAGCGGGATTTTGTGAAGATTTTAAGGGGACAGGTGCGTTTTTTGTTAGGGAACATTACACTGTGATAAATCTAACAAAATAGCCCCAGACTTTGGCCTATTGAAATCTCTTACACACTTGACTGATATGAACTTTAATAAGGGGTTTTCCAATAAGAGGTGTTATTTTGAATAGCCCGCTATTTCGGTAGCTGTCACTTTTGAAGCTGTCATTTTTTAACATTTGACAAGCAGAAACTACGCCATTAATAAAAATGGAACGATACACGCTTCAACAACGCATTGAAATTATTAAAATTCACTATAAAATTGGTGAAAATTTGGCAGAGACGGTTCGTAAAACTAAAACATTTTTGGGTCGTCGTGAAGCACCTTGTCGGACCGCAATACAGAAATTGGTCGACAAATTCGAGCTGTTGGGACAAGTTAGTGATGTGAAGAATAAAACCCGTGCACGTCGCTCAAGAACAACTGAGAATATTGCTGTTGTAGCCCAAAGTGTTGAAGAAAACCCATTCCTCGTCGTTCTTTGGAATTAGGCATTCCACAAACGTCATTACACCGTATTTTGCATAAAGACTTGGGTCTTAAGGCTTATAAAGTTCAGTTAACACAAGAACTCAAGCCGGCTGATCATCAACAACGTCGTGTCTTTGCTGATTGGGTCCTTGAAATGCATGAAAATGATCCGGAATTTCATCGAAAAATCATCTTGACTGATGAGGCCCATTTCCACCTCGGAGGCTACGTCAACAAGCAAAACTGTCGCATCTGGGGCTCGGAAAACCCAAGAGCTATTGTTGAAAAGCCTCTCCATCCTCAACGCGTGACTGTTTGGTGCGGTTTATGGTCCGGCGGGGTCATTGGACCTTACTTTTTCGAAAATGAGGCTGGAGCAACAGTTACGGTCAATGGATTGCGCTATCGAGAGATGATTAATGATTTTTTATGGCCGGAATTGGATGGTATTTATCTGGACAACGTTTACTTTCAACAAGACGGCGCTACGTGCCACACAAGCAATGAAACCATCGATCTTTTACGGAAAAAGTTTCCGGACCGTGTTATCTCTCGAAGAGGTGATCACAATTGGCCACCGAGATCTTGTGATTTAACACCTTGCGACTTCTTCCTTTGGGGCCACGTGAAAGATAAGGTCTACGCCAACAGCCCAGCGTCGATTCAAGACCTCAAAGATGGAATTCGTGAGGCTATCGAGGACATAGGGCAGCCACTTCGCGATTTGGTTATGGAAAATTTCATGAAAAAGATATTATATGATATATTCTTTATAATGAAATAAACATCCGATCATTTATCTCAATAAATGGCATTTTTCTTTGAGTATCAAAATAACACCTCTTATTGGAAAACCCTTTATTAATAATGACAACAAGGTCCTGATGGTATACCCTTTACTATTGTTGCCTTTGTCCATCCTTTTTAATTCTTCAATATATTCATTGTGTATTTCCATCTATTTGGAAAAGTTCTTTCATATTCCCTCTACATACAAAAGGTAAGAAAGATGAATTTAAAAATTATAGCCCTATTGCCAGATTATCTGTGATTCCTAAACTGTTTGAATCTATTATTTGTGAAACGCTATGTTTCTATGTTAAATCAATTTATTGTTCCAAAACAGCACGGTTTTTAAAAGGCCACTCTGCTGTAAATTTTTTAATGGAACTGGCAGAAAACTGTTTTGACTCATTTAAAAACAAAAAAAACAATTAGATTGTGTTTTTAGTGACTTCAGTAAAGCGTTCGACAAACTCTCACATCGAGTTTTGCTTTTGAATGTCAGGAAACAGGGATTTAGCGATCATTTTGTAAAGTGGCTTCAATCTTATTTATTCGATGGATCTTAATCGGTACGTTGCAAATCAAATAAGCTTAAAGTTAATTCTGGAATTCCACAAGGTAGTCATTTAGGCTCTATCCTTTTTATTTTATTTATAAATGACTTACCGTTTGTATTGAAGCACTCCAAGTTACTCACATAGGCGGACGATGGTACAGTCTTCAAAACTATTTCAAATTCTCGAGATTGTGAAGAGTTCTTATTTCTGTTTTGTCTTAATTATTAAATTAATAAATGGGAAAATTGACTCTTTGCACCTTCTATTTTGTATAAGCTTTAATATTCCCCAAAGAAACCTGAGGAATTTGACCGAATGCACTTGCCCTCCCCTGGCTCTGGACAAAACCACACAACTGAAACATTTTTTTTGTTTTTACTATGAATTTTAATAATGCTTGTCTTCTCTCCATTATTTGCCCCCCCCCTGGCTCTGGACCATGACAAATGTAACTGAAAATGTCCTTATTTTCGATATTGTTGGAAAATATGGATATTTTCTTCACAGCTTTTTTATGGAGTTCATGGTGGATAATATCCTGCGGGTGCCTGTGTCAAAATGCAGTTTAAGTTTCACTTTTGGGAGAGATTATAAAGTTTTTGAGATGACAAAGGGGAGCTGTTCCTCCAAAAAGGGGGTGCATGGTAACCCTAATTAAGTCACAGCATATAACTGTTGGAGAAGATCTCGATACTTGAAGCACTGATGGTTGGACGTTCGTTCGTTCATACGCCAAAATCGGTAGATCAAAACCTTGATCCGAAGATTAACAATTTTTTTAATATACTGGCCTTAATTCGCCGCAAGATTTGAAGACCAGATTTAAGATCCATTTGAACTACTGTGTACAGCAGTGAACTGGAAGATGAGGCATCCACTTGGTAATCGTTGTGTTTCTAGGTGCTAAATTCTTTTCTACTCCTTCCATTTCTTCTCATGTCGATGCCGGCCGGAGAATTAAAGTAACGCAGGATCAGGGAAATTAGAATAAAATTTACATTTTCCTGTGTTTTTTTTTTTCTATGCTAGTCCTACATTTTATGTTTGTCCGTTTCGTTTGGGATTTGTCTTGCACGATGTGAATGAGAAAATTTCTTAGATTGGAGACAAATCCAGGTTCATCGCAAATCTGAAAAGATATACATAGAAGTTATAGGTGATGCGCTTGTTCCTTGTCCTTCTTCCTGATGATGAGGATAAGATCCTTCCTGGGTTATCATCCCTCAGCAATCACAGTATATCCCTCTGTCTTTTAAAACAATGACTTCGCTTCCTTCCTAGTTGTAATTATTCATTCAAAGTAAGACTCTCTTTCTCTTCAGTATTTTACTGTGATGGCATTGGAAATTGGGATGAGAGGCAGCATCGTTTTGCAGAGACTATACCTACTATTGGTGTAAGAGGAGAATGCTTATGGTGTTAGTATAATGATGGTGATGATGGAGGGCAACTTATGAAAATGAAAGGAAACAGAAAGGAATAATTTCCGTTTTCGATTGTTATTGAAATTCACATTTTACATGAATATTCATGGAAACTCATCGAAAGTTCGTGTCTGCTTTTCTAAAAGAAAATTTACCCTTCTTCTATTTCTAGCAGATATTTTTTTTTTTTTTTTTAGAGTCAATTTCTTGAAGAGGTTAGAGATAAAGTTAACTTTAGTTGAGTACATAAAGGGTGATTTTTTAGCTGGTTTGGTTTTGGCAACACTGGTTTTGACAGCTGACGTGTGTTTAGTACCTTGTGTCACTGTCAAACAGCTTCAGTTTGGTTTGCAATTTAACCATGGATCGTCTTACAAATGAACAACAAATAAAAAAGTTCTAAACCTCTTAAAAAATCACCCATTACATACATTTAGATGAAGAAAATTGATTAGACTTGAAGAAAAAAAATTAAAGTTCGTTCAATTTTTAAATTGTAGGTACTGTTGCGTATAATTGTCATATGGAATCTTGTGGGAAGTTGTCATGTGGTCTTAAAAATAGCGAAAAGGTCGAAAAGGATTTTCTTTTACAAAAAGGAGATTCTTTGACCAAGTTTCTTTAAAAAAATATAAACTCAAAATCGACTGGATCAAATAAGATACTTCCTTCTGCGGGTTTGTTCGTAATTGCTAGGCGAAAGTTTATGAAAAAAGAAAGGTCGGAAACTTCTCAACAGGTGGCGCTGTATGCACACATTTAGTTTGTCAGTTCAATTAAATTACCGTTCAACAGGTGACGCTGTAGGCGGTTCGGAAATAGCTTTGGGTTATTCTTTTCAAATTTAGTTTTTTGTAGGGTGAAATGGGGTAAAAATATAAAAAAAAATCCGATTTAAGAAATGCGTTTGGTGTTTAAAATGTTGTTTTTAAGTGGATGGCCTTAGAGATTTTTCTCCGAAAATCGAAATTTATGGGGTGAAATGGGGTAACAACGAAAAGTGGCATCTGATTTCAAAAACTCTTTTTGTGTTGAGAAAGTAATAAAGGTTGGACTTAGAAAATCATGTTTTAACAGACTTAGACATTTATAACGTGAAGTAGGTTAAAAACCATAAAATAGTATACGATTTCAAATATTAGCTGCATAATTAATTAATTTATTTAAGTCTTTTGTAATTTGTATGCAAAGCTTAGGTTTTGTTTTTTTTTGGAAGTGTGGTTTTTAAGAAGAAATAAAACGCATATTTTTTAGTGTTATGACCAAGAATTTAGCTTTATTATAAAGATAAGGGCTTGTTATTATGTTTTAAAAATGATTTCGGGCAAACGGCAGTCGCAGCTGGCTTGAATGAATTCCAGCCGAGAGGCGCAATTAGCAGCAATTGGGGCCGTTAGTCAGCAATAACGCGCCGAATCCAAGGCGTCAATCGTCTCGGGCTTATCTGCATAGACAAACGACTTCACATAATCCCACAAATATAGTCCAGCGGTGTTAAATCGCACGATCTTGGAGGCCACGCCCGCCACAGGCACACGACGCGAGATAATGCGCTCACCAAAAGTTTATTTCAATAAATTGATTATTTTGGCTGCATGGCATGTAGCGCCATCTTGTTGGAACCAAAGGTCTTCCACATCAACATCCTCTAATTCAGGCACGAAAAAGTCATTAATCATGGCTTTACAGCGTTTCCCACTGACTGTAACATTATGGCCGGCCTAATTTTTGAAGGAATATGGACCAATAATTCCCTCTGCCCATAGAGCACGCCAAACAGTGACTTTTTGAGGATGTAACAGCGTCTCAAAAATGGCTTTTGGATTATGATTACTCCAAATACTACAATTTTGCTTATTGACGTACCCATTCAACCAAAAATGAGCTTAATCGAATATTGGACGTCGCGCGAACCGAACCATTATTTTGGAACAATTTTCAAACGTTGTTCAGAAGCATAAATCAAGTGACAGCTGTCAAAAAACCAACTCCAAAAAAAGTATTCCCAGATTGAAAACCACACGTCTAAAAAAAACACCCTTTAGTAAATATATTATAAAATATAAACTCAAAAAATGTTATCAAAAAAATATATGGTCAAAAATTTCACAATAAAGCCGGAATATCTGATATTGGTGGCAAGTGTTGGAAGGGCAAGGCTCGAAGAATTCTTTCTATAGAATATTGACAGTTTCTATAGTGAATGGTCCTCCAGCGACCGCAGAGATCCGTTCTCTACGAACTTTGTGACATACCTTACGACCTTCTCAGCGTGGGTTTGAATCAGCAAATGCAGGGGTGAAAAATGGTATCACTTGAATACGGAGAGGGGGGGGGGGGGAGATTATTCGTAGTATAGAAATTCGACATCTTTAAGTTCATACTAGAATTTTATTGCTTTATTACACAAATGATTTTTGGGAACTTTACCTCCCTTTGTCTTGTTGGGTCCTGACTACAGAGGGTCTGACCTTAGACAAGAAATCTTAATTTACAGAATTGTTTTCTCTTATACACCCGAAACATTAGCCTGTCACAACTGTAATACATTCATTGTAAATTTTTTTACAGTAATTCATAAGCAGAAAATCAGTTAGTCTGTAGGATGTTCGGTTGTTTTAGTATTTTTCTAAATTCTACAATATGGACATAAATCTTTATTAATAAACTGAGATATAACTATTTAGAAAAAATGGTGTTAGACATTTGTTAAAAAACGAACTTTCAAATGAAATGTGTGGATATGTGTTAATACTAGATAGTTTCTCCCACACAACAATATAATGTTGTATGCCATTTTGTATAAGGTAAGAACTACAATCTCTCGCTCTCTATGGAACTACATAACTCCGATTTATTATTCTAAACCTCAACCACGTATCGCCTCAAGGAAATTTTACAACATGCAAAGGACTTTTTTTTATATAACAATGTCGTGATATAAACTTCTCTCTTTTATATGCAATATCCTTTAACTCCCGAAAGAATTTGCTTATACTGTTCTAAATACCTTTGAATTTCAGGAACGAGATGAAAAAATCTTCATTTCGTTTTACCTCATTCCGCTTTCATCCCTTAAACACAATATTCACGATTCGCCCAAAAATAAAGTCATTTATCTACAATGTACCTAAGTTGAAGCTTATATATGTAGATGCACGTACCTTGTCTTCATTGAAGACGGTAGTTATAAGGTACCTGAGTTTATCTCTTTATTAGGGGTTAAGTTTCTAACCAACACTCCGTCGATTATAAATTGATAAGGTACATACACTTGCTATAGTTTTCTAGGAATAACAACAACAACAACAACATCACGATCAAACTGTTGTTGCAACAAAAGTTACAAAATATTTATACAGCTTAAAATCCGCACAAGGCAACGAACAACGAACAACGATAACAAAATGTATGAAGGTATAACTTTTAGATCTCTGCGAGGACGAGAAGAGAGAGACCATACTTAACTTAACATGTGATATGCTTTTGTACTTGACCTTTCTTAACAATTTTTAATACATGAAGTTCAGTAAATTGAGGTATAAAAAAAGATAAACTTTATATGCGCCATCAGACTCGAAAGAAAGACATGACTTAAATTTAAGAATTTGGCCAGGTTTCTATAGTTCAAAAATACGATGCACTGATTACATTTTTAAATGTTGATCATAAAAGCAAATAAAGGGAGTTTTTTTTTAGACGTGTGATTATCAATCTGGCAATTCTTTTTTCGGAGTTCGTCTTTTTGACAGCTGTCACTTGATTCATGCTCAATTTGGTTTGCAATTGTATAGTAAATAGACTTATTCCTGGTTCCGTTCGCGACGCATCGCGCGCTGCGTCCAATATTCGGTCGACATAATCGCAAAATCGCATAAATTCAAACAACCATGGATCGGTTTCGCACCACGTTTATTCTAGTAGATAATGCGCATGCTCAGGGACGCCGTACAGTGCGCACCGAAGACGCTATTGATGCTGTGAACACAGATTAGCCACATGAAGATGAGAATCCCCGGCAGCCATTTTAATTTGCCTACAAGCTTGAACTGGCAGTTATCAGATAAAAAATGAGAATGTGTGTATAAAAATCTCACACATAGACAGTAGGGATCTTCACACACCGGGTTAAATTGTTGTTGCAATTCACATCTATTCATCGACGCGGGAAAAAATTACAAATACAACAATGTAAACAAATGGGTTTTGAAGGGTGAAACGTACGAAACATTCTCATCTTCATATGGCTAATCTGTGGCTGTGAAGCAAAGTATCGAAGAAGATCCGAATGAGTACATCCGCCATCGCGCCCAACAATTGGAGCTGTAGAAAATTGGGCCTCTCGGCTGGAATTTATTCGTGCCAGTCGCGGCGGCCACTAATAAAGCTAAATTCTTGGCCATAACATTAAATTATATTCGTTTTATTTCTTCTTGAAAACCACACGTCTAAAAAAAACGCCCTTTAGAAAAACTATGAATTCGAAGCTTTAAAAAAAAAATTTTATTTTGGCTTTTCAAAATTATTGTAATTAATTTATTTTGAGTCGAATCCAACTTCACTTGATACATATATATTGAATCCGCGGGCCAACCACAAATATCGTTCTTTCTCATTCGCAACAAAGGTATTGTAGATCGAAAACATTACATAAGTTTCGTCTTTTCTTAAAATAAGTTTGAAAAATCTCCAACTATCCCGAAGTAAAATACAGCAGATTCCATAACGTACATATAATGGTAATTTCGATTTCTAGACCCATTATCATTCCATCAACTATTTTGGATTAATTTTAGAAAAACATAGACTTATTTTATCAACACATTTTTGGCATAGAAAATTTCTCTTACTCACTGGTAAAATTCACCCACTAATAAATGCCCATTAACGAAAGAGGTGGAAACAAAGTTAGAGAACTATGATGGCAAGGCTTCGTTAGTCCTTAGTGAGCCGAACTAAATAAATCAAGAAAATTACCATCCATCCAGGGCAGGTTATGTCCTGTGCGCATAATTCCTTGGAATTGACTTTCGTTTTTATGTAGAACTATGCAAAGTCCTTTCCGTCGTCATCATTTTCTTCTCAAAATGGGCTGCCCATGTCCATGCCCTGCCCATGCCCATGCCCATGCCAGAGCAAGGATCCTCTTCTTCAGCCTTGTCCTTTCACTCACTCCATAAAACAGCATTGTTAATTGTGTGTAACGAAATTATGAGATGCTGCGGAGCTTTTATGTTTGTTTGTATGTGAGCCCAGGCACAAGAGGATGATGGTCGATATCAGAGTGAGGAAATGAAACGTACCCTTAATACACATATTCGCGTACATACATATACAGGGTGGACCAAATAAGACCTACCATTATGTTAAACAATAATAATTTTTGTATTTATAGATATTTCGAATATTTTTAGACATAAAGATTGGGAGAGTTTATAATGGAATACTATACACGATCACACAACGAACGACAACTTTCCAATTATTTTTGAAAATGGCTGGTCACTAATTGACACAAATTTACACATTTTCCAACAGCTGTGACATTTCGTCCTGTGATGATGACCAAAAAGCTCCAAAAGCTCAATCCTGATGGTGATTCAGAAGAATATTTTGAGAACTTAAAAGCTGTTTACAACTTACATAGGTAGGTCTTATTTGGCCCACCCTGTATGTATGTATGTATATCCTGGATCTTCTAAGGACGAATCCTCTGGGTATCTATCTACATGCTCTATCTCTTGAAGACTTATGTATTTATAAGTTTTAGTTGCAAGCGACGACGCTGACGATGCCGCTGCTGTGTCTTTCTTGATGGCTCAAGGAATTTCTTAACTTTGGTGCGATATTGGATATCTTCGCTTGGTTTCAAAGAAACTTGATAATGCCACCGAGAAGATGTAAACACTACTTCGATACTATAAGAATGTTAAAGCTAAATTAGGAAACAAGGCATCACCAGAGAAGAAAACATGGATACAACCAACAAAAACAACTCTAAAAAAAAAAAAAGGAAACTACAGAAACAAAACAACAACTAGAAAACAAAAAAAATTAGAAAACATGAATAATGGTAATTGGCTGAGAAGTTGTAAGGATATTAAGTGCCTTATGGTCAATTTGAAGTAGAGAAAGTCTTCCTCTTGAAACCTACTGCAACTTGAAAGGAGAAATGAAAATGAAAATGAAAATAAGTTTTGTTATCTGAGAGGAGTTATTTCTGGTTTGTCTTGAATTATATGCAAGGATATAATGTTATAGGTAATTAATTTAGGGATTTTGTAAAAATGATGACATTTAATACTTTGATAGGAGATACTCGAGTCGTACGAACCTAAAAAAGTTGGTAAGTATTTTTCTAGGGATATTTTCCTTGAATATTAATTGATCTATATGGGAAGTTTCATGAAAGTATTCCCAAAGATTGTCTATGAAATTTCATGGGGTAGAGTTATTTAAACAGGAAGGATGTTATTTATTATGTTACATAACATAGGTATCAATGACAAAATGAGAAGTAGAGTTGCCAAACTGGTTTTGGCTTCTATGGGATGTTTTTTTTTTAGAGATATAGAACTTTAAGTTGGCAACACTATTTTAACTGGCCGCTATTTTGTCAGCTGTCAAGTGATTTATTTTAAGTTTAGTTTGGCATTTCAACTTACGCCTGAACAACGCTTCCAAATTGTGCCCAAATAATGGACAAGATTCCCGTTGATCCCATAATTTTCATAAGCGAATTTTGTTTAGCGACGAAGCTCACTTTTGGTTGAATGGAAACGTCAATAAACAAAACTGACGTATTTGGAGTGGTGATAATCCTCAAGTGTGTATGTTGAGACACCGTTACATGCACAAAAAAACTGACTGTTTGGTGTGCTTTATATAGTTTGATGGAATATTTGGTCCGTACTTCTTTAAAAAAAATGTTGGCCAGAACGTTACAGTCAATGGTGTCGGCTATAGAGTCATGATTACTGATTTTTTCGTTCATCACCCATGATGTGCAGGAGCTGTGGTTTCAACAAGACATGTCACACAGCTCATGCCACGCAATTGATTTATTGAAGGAAGCGTTTCGAAACCGCATAGTTTCACGTGCATTTTCCTCCAAGATCGTGCGATTTAACGCCGCTTAACTATTTTCTGTGGGGATATTTGAAATCGCTATTGACCACATGGAGGACAACATTCACCGCGTTATTGCCGATATACGGCCAGGTTTTACTCGTTCATTCGATCACTGATGGCACTCAGTCGATCAGTCACTAGTGCGGTAATTTGGCTCCAGGTTGTGTATTTGATGTGAAATTTGTGTTTTTAAATTTCAACTGAAAAATAATTACAGTGGTGGTCCAGTAATAACTTTTTTCCTTACAAATCCTTAGGTAAATAGAATGTAAGATTTTATTTTGGAAGTCCGTTAGAGTTTTGTGTATAGCGAACGAAAATTTGAGCATCTCAACGAAGACGAATACGTTGGACAATGGAAAATTGTGTATGTATCAGGGCCGTAGCTGCCGCGGTATCAGCCATATCAATGATACGGGCCCCCAAGAATTAGAAGACCCGGCATGTGTAGTTAAATTGGTATTGAGATGAATATGAATAACGAAACACAATGTCAATTATTTAGAATGTACTTATTATTTAATTGTTTTGTACCTATTTTTGATTGTTCCATTTGCAACAACTGATAAAAAATTTTCCCAGCTTAAACTAATTAAAAATTATCTCAGGACTTCTGTGGGACAAGAACGCCCAACTAACAATTTAGCTTGTATAAGGTCCAATTTTTCGAATTTGGCAAGTAATAGCTTGTATAGAGCTTGCTTACTTGCTTCTTTCGCAATCCACACATTTCATACTTTTACAATTAAAAAATAGCTGCTTTAAGGCCTGTAAGAGCTTGGCAAGTTCTATACAAGCCTTATAGGTAAAGGTTAAAAATTGCCAGCATAAGGCCTTCCGAAGTTGTTTATTGAAAATTTAAGAAATGATAGCTGTTATAAGGCTCTTCACAACAAGTCGATGCAAATAACTTGTGTACGGCTTGTCTATATTGCTGTTTCTATAGCAGTCTAAAAATAGCTTGTTAAGAACCTAATACAAGTAAAATTGTTACTTTGGTACTACGAAAAGCGTTGATCCCAAAAATGTTTGATACAGGGCTACTGGTATCTTCCAATATTATCAATAATATACCTATCTACATACCTAGATATATTAACACATTTACAGTCAAGAGTTGCTTTACAAAAAATTTGCTTTCTATATTAGTTTTATTATTATTTATTGTACTATTCATACTAGAATGTCAGTTTATTGGACTCGACCATTCTTTATTCCGTCAATTTCAACTTAAAGGTGCTACCACCAATTGTTTACGAATTAATTTATAATTCGTTTATTTTGGCTAGAGATACAGCTGTACAATAAATAATAATAATAACTTAACAGTCTGGTCTGTTACCGACCATCCAACCTCTCCCCCTTCGATACGTACTACGAATTGTAGTCTATCGAAACAAGGTATGGAGAAAAATGGAGGCGGAACAAGGCAGCATACTTAAAGGCGCTTAGAAAAAATGCTGATGCTCTAAATGCATTTGATAAACAAAAACAACCCATTTTCGATGTGTGACGTCAGTGGTCTCAAGTGGCGGAATGCGTAGTGCATACGGCTTCTAAGACTGAGCAAATCTGATATCGTGGGTTCGATCAATATGGTGGGCATGTAGAAAGTTTTTCATAATAAAATTATATTAAGACTCAGCACCACTAATAAGAGGAGACTGATGATAGGCGGCTTGGCACCCCTTGAAACAGCTGTATCTCTAGCCAAAATAAACGAATTATAAATTAATTCATAGACAATTGGTGGTAGCACCTTTAAGTTGTTGTTGTTGTTGTTCAAAAATTCTATATTAGTTTTATTTAGTTGTTTGTAGAATTTTGTTTTTTTTTTTCTTTTTTTTCATTTTATGAAATTTGTCATTTGTTCGTAAAATACTAGAGTACCTAATGGACTTGAAGAAAGTGTTCGTAATATCGGCATTCGTTATACTGGACCACCACTGTATATCAACAGATCGTCAAAACAATGAGCACTAGCTTGATCTGATACCAGAACAACACTAAACGTTGTCTTTCTCCGTGCCGATTCGGCTAGAGGAAGCTGCCAAAAAATTTCTAACAGCTCAACACTTTGGTTATAAATGATTGACGTTTTATTTAGAAGATTCTCTATACTGATAGGCGTCAATTTTGTTTATAGTTGACATTACTGGAATGAAGGCATAAGTGGGTTTCTCCTGGCTTTTACACCATGACAACACTTTTTTTTGTGATTTTGTGTAAGAGACAAAACTCAGAAATTATATAGGAGTTCAGAATAAAGGAATGATTAGAAATTGGTGCTTAAACCACAAAAAAAAACATCTAGTCTTTTATTTCGACTTAAAACTGCCCCTCTTGATGCCTAAACGATGTTTGTCTTATTGTCTCGGCATGAACTACACACACTTAAAATCTTTGTACCTTCTATTGCGAATCACCCTCTATATATTGATTTGGGTTTCCCTCACGTACTTTTTCAAGAGGCAATCCACAAGTTCCCTGTAGCATACTCAAATTTTCCTTTTTTTTTCTACTTCATAGATTGTAAAACAATGAAAAAATTAAATATTTTTGTAGACATTATTCCCTTTGGAACATTGTGGATAATCACATATGAAATCTAATTTACCACTCTGTCATCTTATTTATATATATTCCCTGTACAACTTGAGAAACTTCATATACCTACAGAGAGACGTCAATTCTTGTGACAGGACATGAGGCAGACAATATCCGTGGGCTCTGGTGGTGGTTATTAGTTTATTATCTCCGCCAAAGTTTATTGTTGCCCTTAAGGATATCATCATTAATTAAGTTACTAATTAGTAATGGAGCGGATGATCTAAAGAAGACGACTACGACGCAAGCAGCTGCCGGCAAGGACAACGACTTCTAGCATGTCTGTGTATCCATTTTTTTTTGTTCCGGATGAGTTGTAGGCAACAGACGAAACATTTCGTACAGTTGAAGGACGAACATTTGCCATTTATTGGAACATGGAAGGCCATATCGCATTCAAAAGGCTTGTTTTGTGCAAGCCTAACACCCATATGAAATGCGGAGTGGATTAGGTCGAAAGCATTGACCTTCTATATTTATATGTATGCACATAGCTGGTTCATATAAGCAAACCATCTTTGTCATCATCGTCAGCAGCATCAACAGACTCATCTTTAAGTCACTTTGTCAACCATGACTGCCGTAATTATTGCCCTTGAGGATAATGTGAGTATGATGGGTCTTCAGGACAAGGACGAGCCATGCCATGGCACATTATATAGCAGCAGGCATCACTATTCGTACTCATCTACAGCCTTTTCGTTTCATAGTGAAGATGATGGTGATGGCAGCGGCTCAATGTTGACATTCAAGTATGGACCCGAGTATGTTGTAAGTGCAAACAGAGCCGCCTTGGCAAAAGGATTTCAGCTCCAACTCCCCTTTGATTTTCTGCAAGGACAACTCTCCAGCCAGTCTTTTTCACAACACAATGAACACATATACTATATAGTCTGTACACACCCGAACTATACGGAATCCTGTGCTGTGCATATGGGAATGCCCCTCGTGTATGTGGTGTTCCTGTCGATTATGTTTACTCCAGAACTGGAGATAATAACTTACATAAATCACTTCTGGCCTGGAGCCAAAGGGGTGCGTTGTTGGTGGTGCGATACATGAACTGCGGCAGCGGGCTAAGGGAAGTAATCTCCTACAAACAATACCAGCCCTCTCCCGCCACACACTCATGTGGCTGTTTGGTCGGTCTGCATTTGCTCCTCCATTCAAAGGAAGAAAATTGAATTTTAATTCACAAAGGAGTTTGCCTAACGTTATCATTGTTTACCAACTGCGCTTTTCTTTACGACCACTACAACTCTACCGCCACTACGCCGGTATCGTTTGTCGGAATAGACGGGAGTCCTTAGTATTTTTTTTTTCTATAGTTGCCTTTTCGTCTGCCAACATGTTCGTCTTGCTTTGGTTTTTGTGTGCAGAAGCAGGCAGAGAGCGAGTTGTCGTATATACCTTTAGTCGAGACGTCCTTTTAACTTGACAAGTTCCAAGTAGCGTGCTCGGCTTTATTGTTTGTAATTTCGTTACAAGGCATATCGCAAGAAAATAGTGTAGGTACACAGAATCGCAGATGCAACAAGGGAGTGATTTCTTTTTAATAATGAAATATAAAAAAAATAAAAAAAAATATTAAAAAAAAAGGCTCTAAGATTCTGTGGGAGTAAGTTAATCGGGGAAGTAAGCCAAGAGATATAAAAGTATGTATACAGGGTGTTTTGGGATTAATTACAATATTTTTTAGGAATTTTCACTTCATTGTTGTAGCAGGACCAACTTTGAAAAACTTGTAGTTTGAATAAATGGAACTAGTCAAAGTCTATACACTAGGCGCGTTTAGGAAAGTGAGATTTCAGAGATTTCGCTCCGTCAAAATGTTAGCAAAGAAGTGAATCCAAAATTATTTTTCCTCAGGATTTCGACAACAAAACTGAGAAATTTTGCACAGAAATCCTGTTCATGTAACTAAGACTCCTATTACCATGCGGTAGCGAGGGCCCAACTGACATTTTAGCTTCGGTAAGGTCTAACTGAATAGCCTTTCTTATTTCTTTAAGACATTTGTAAAGTGTCGATAAGCATAAAAAGGAGAATGTTATAGAAGCTTATTTAACCTTTCATAAAATTCTATAATGATTTCGATAAAGCTTCCTGCAAGTACCATACGCAGATCATTTAAAAGTTCCAGCTTCAGAAATGTTTCTATAAAATTTAAACACATGCACCTACTATAAAAGTTTGAACTTTCCAGTAGGGTTTCTATTATACCTATCAGAAGCCGATAATACAAGCCTTACAGAAGTTGAAGAAAATAGGAAAAAAAAAATATTTTATATTCAATTTCTTTGAAGTGATTTTTATTCCATTTATTCCAGAAACTTGTTTCTTGTATTGTTGTCTTGCGTTGTCTATTGGTTTATTAAATGAAATTAAGAAAACATTGGGAATAAAGGTGAGTTAAAGAAGTTAATTTCTATGTTTTCAATATTATATATTCTCTCGTAGGTTTACACTTAAAAAAAAAACGATTCTGGCTGCCAGATCGGGTATTGTTTCAACTTATTAACTATATGCAAGGTATTAGTCCTCCATCAACATCCTGCATCCATTGGGCATGCACGAAGCCCAATATCACCACCACCATCAAATCAACAATCTTAAAAAGAAATCAAAAGACAATTGTTCGTTTTTTTAAAAAGCTTCTTTAAAACGACTTATACAAGTTTCAGCCTCTTTATTATAAAATCTGACAAACCTTAGCCAATTGTTCGATAAAACTTTTAAAAAATTGTAACAGAAGCCTTTTAAAGACTAAATGACAGCAACTTTTATAAAATAACTTATACAATCCTTATACAACTACATCTTCATTTAGCTTTTCTTACTTCATTTAAAGAGGTCTAACCGTAAAACAGGTACTATCCTCGATAGAGTTTCCTTATCTATCTTACAAACTATTTAAAAGCAGCAGTTACCGGAATCCATGACTTCTATAAGATTTTTTTTTAAAGAAAGCTCTATAGAAGCTATATACATATTATGACTTGTAGCATATCAATATTCTAAGCTTAAAGATAGAAGCTGAAATGTTAGTTGGAGGAGTAAGTAAGGTACCTATTCTTTATGCTTAGAGTTTTTTGAAGGTAAAAACTTGGTTAAGAGTGTACCATTTCTTAATGTGGATTTATTGAGAAGCTCAACAAAACCCTCTTTAAGTTTTATAATGTATTGCAACAAAAACTAATTTTTTTATCAGAAACTGCTCTATAACAACCCTGTTTTAAATCTCAGTTATCTCAAATCTCTTTGATGTGTTCTTTTAAATTTTCTGTGTTAATTTGCTAACATAGGTAAAGTACACAAACCTTTTGAAACGTCTCAGAAACCATATCACAGAAATGAATATCAAATTCTAGCTCAGAAACACCCTCTGTTCGTATTACAATCGAGGGTTGTATCACTAGAATAATTCAGAATGTAATCAACACTTTTGAAGAAATTTATAATCCACTTCCTTGTACCATCACTAATAAACCATGTTGATTTGGATGGGGTGATTTCAGCATTGATAATATTCTTTTTGTTAGCTAATCTCCGAATGAATCTTATTATCGCATTAAAAATATTATATGCGAGACTCAAGGGGCCTCTTTGTCGTTCCAAAAATAAATAAAAATGAGACATAATTTTTGTTTTTTGTCTGTTCAGGCTATAAGGTAACTACAATTGTGTTGCCTTTTGTAGATAATTATTAAATTTTAAAGCAAATTTTTAATATTTATTTTCCATTGTTTTTGTCTAATGAGACAAATGAGAATTCCACAATGGTCCTTAAATTCAAATCAATTTTTTGTATACTTAGGAGTAAAATTCTTGGTTCTTAACCTATTTTCGGGTAACTTTTCGAAAAAAACTACGTTTGACGGGATACGAGTAAACTTGGTTCGACTAAAATTCGAAAATCAACTCGAACATAGTACTAAAACCAAGTTTACTAGCCCCCTGTTCGAAAGTTTACTTTCAGGTTTACTTTCGGGCTCGGATAATTGAATAAACTCAAAAATTGCCATTTAAAGCGTGATGGCAACCCTTGATCACAAGGCCATGCAGAAAGGGGCAGGAAGAGGTGCTTGCCCCACCCTTAATCTTACATGATTTTGCATGCGAGATAAATCCACTTCGATTAAAGTGTTTTTTGTCTTACTAAGTGAGAATAGAAAACCATTAGTGGAATTATTTGCCTGAGGTTTTATTTCACTGCATCGTTTATTCAAAACAAATTCTTTTTCTTTAATTTAATTTAATTTAATTTAAATTAGATTTAAATTTTTATTTCTTCTCCATGAAATACCATGATATTTTGATATACAGTCAAATCCCTCTTGTGGTCAGTCGAATTTTCCTCTAAGTCGAATTTCGTCGGCATATTTTTGCATTATACTCTATTTTAACATTACCCTCAACTTTCAATACAAAAACCATGCTCTAAGTTGAAGTCACTCTAAATCGGAATTCCCTCTAACTGGAATACTTTCATTCGATTTTAAGCCTAAGTCCAAGCCCTGTAAGGTCCTGTTTTTTAGTGCGAGATTAAAGTTAAACCCGAGTTAACTCATCAAATTTGTTTAGTCATTCCGCATGCATTCTCCACCGAAAAGCTACTTCCTTACTTAACTTAGGGGTAATTTATTTCTTAAGTAAGCTTACTCTGGTTTAACTTACTACTAATAAACTAGGCTTAAGTCGATTTAGTTTCTTTTGCAGAAAATAAATTAAAACAAAAAATATGTACAAACATTGCAATCTGCATATGACAGAAGATATACCGGATGAGGTTCAAAGCTACCTTTTTCAAATAGAATCGTTTTTTTGGACGAGTTAGCTCTGCACCTATTGTGATGACTCTGTATCAAAAATTATCATTTTTTAAGTTACTTTGTTTAATCAATATTTTCATTGGATACAAATGAACTAATGAACCATAAAAGTAAGTAGCTTCTCTTTATTTATTTAATTTTTGTAATCTTATTTTAAAATTCAATAAATTAATGTTTTCAAAAAAAAAATATGAACACCTCTTACTCGAATTTTTTTTCCAAAAATTCCTCTAAACCGAACTAATTTTGATATCACGTGACAATTCGACATAGAGGGAATCGACTGTATTTCGTTTCCATTCTATAGATTGGTGGTAACTGAAAATGGAATACATTAATTTTTAAAAGCGCCATCTATTGGCGCAAAATTTTAAACATTTAAAACCTACTCTAAATCATTTTTAAATTCGACGCCGACTCTAAAAATGAGAGTCGAGGCTTTGATAATTTTAAACGATATAAAGTATACTTTAACGCTAAAGCACTCGTCTAATCTTAAAATCAGCAAAATGCTTCTCTTTCTTTTTTAAAGTATACTTTATCCATTCAACGTTTGTAATTTCATAACAAAAATTTAAAGAAAAATGTTTGATGAAGATTTTGAGCTTGTAAATTAACAATCACGAAAACTGTCTTAGCTTTAATTTGTGGTGCATGCACCCAGTAATCATTACCACGACAAAACAATACCATCTGCACCCGCCGATTCAATAGACTACAACACCAAACAATACAAACTTGTATTCGGTCGACCGCCCCAACAAAAACAAAAAAGAATGTGGTACATAGTGTTGGACTACCATATCGCGGCAAATCAATTTCTGCTCACAAAATCGCCCATCATCTTAGCAGGAAAGGGGAGTTAAAAAAAAAGAAAAAAAAATTACCAAAAAATTTTATTTTCAAAGGGGACACCCGGATTTGAACCGTGGACCTCTCGATCTGCAGTCGAATGCTCTACCACAAATCATAAAAAAAAACCTTACAAATGCGCTAAAAACCTTAATTAGTTAGAAGAGTTGTTTAAAATGTTTAAAATTAAGAAAAGATTAGACAATAAGGACACACAACTAAACGACTGCGTTTACTAGAGTCGGTTTTATTCCTTAAACGAAGACTGTTTAACTGTTTTGCGCCATTGTATACAAAATTAAATTAAATGTGAGTTTCCCGCCCCCTCTGATCGAAATTCTGCGTACGCACTTGCTTGACCACATTTCACTAAAAAACTGATCCGCAATAATTTGTTTGTTTACAAACAAAATTTTCATACTTCCCATCTGGTACCCCAATGAAGCCTGATTCACAATGCGGTCAGGAAACGAGACGTGAGAGTGCCGAGAACTTGTTGTAGTTGTCAAACCAATTTCAAACAATGAAAGCATACCTGGATATACAAAATACGGCGTATCTCGTCGTCACGTCACCCCAAGAATTCGAAAAATTGGAAACAAAAAAAGACGCGACGTGAAGACGATTTTCATTTTTCCTAAGTAATTTACAGATTTTTCACAAAAGATGAAATCAATTGTATCTAAAGAATAATCTATTGTTCTATTGTTTTACAAAAATTAATTTTTGTCGTAAAGACGTTCGATGCATTGTGAATTGGGCGACGATTTTGTAACTAGAAAAGGATGACAGCGGTTCTCGTCACGCTCACTTCCCGTTTGCTCGTCGCATTGTGAAACAGGCATGAGTTTAGTTTGTCCTACGGCGCGGCGGGATCTTCTCCTATAAGATATGTTCAAGTGCATACTCACATATATATAACTTGCCCAAATGCTAAGTTGGTTGTAAGTATACAAACTGAGTTGAGGACATCATCGTGTTCATCATGTTTGTTTTTTTTTTTTTAATTACAAAATCTTGGACTACTGCCCAATTTTCTCGCTAGCAAATATATTTGTTTTATGTTCACCTGTCAAAAAATTACACAAAACTGCAAACTAAATTTAACTGGACATTTCCGCTCCATATGTGTGTTAGATTAATTACTCGGATATCATTTAACACCATCGAAAGTTGCATCCTTTTCGGCTAGGCGTTAGGCGAGGACGAGGATTCTGTGATGCTTTATATGGGTTACCTCACAATTTTGCTAAATAATGTTTGTCTGTGTATAGTATAGTGAGTGGTTTGTCGTTCTTGGTTCTTCGTAGCGTGGGATTTAGGTATAGTGATACAGCACAAACTTGTGGCAGGCATTCTATACCTTCCTTCTCTCCGGCTGCAGGTATGTATACCTTTGTATACAAATTCTCATTTCTGGAATTCAAACACAAAACTCTGACAATGTGTTTGCAATCGTAAATGGTAAAAGGGCTTGTTTTTGAGTGAATCATTGGTAGGATGCTTGTAGTCCCGAGCCCGAATGATGGTAAACTTTGTTGGCAACTCCAATTATTGCGTCTAATTGAAATGTGAAGTCATTGTTGTTGTCGTAGATCACTCTATATAAATACACATATACTTAGCACAGTTTGTGAAATGCAAAAGCCTGGCCCAAACGCCTTTCCATCCATGTGATGTGAATCGAATATGACCAAATACGAGAGTTACTCGCATAGATATGTAGGAATAAACATTTTATGCCAGTAGCTAGGTATAGGTAACTTTTCTTCTCAATAAAAGCATGTAAATATATGTAAGTCAAGTTCGTTAATACATTTCTACTCTAGAAATTACTACCTACATGAATAATTTTATTCGATTAATTAAAAAAAGTTATTTTTTGTACTTAAAATTTTTAGTGTTTTACATTTATTTTATTCGGTAGTTTGTGGCAACAAGCAACAGTGATGGAGTTTTCAAAAATAATGATGGTGATGGATGTAAGCAAAACTTTGATTTGCACAAAGGAAATGATTGTATTCTATATTTTTCAAAAAAACCATGTGGACTTGGTTAAAATATTCATAGTTTTAATGGTTTTGAACAATTTTTGAGCTCCCCTGACACTGGAAACACAATTATACTTACAACGGATGGGAATTCAGTGTCTTAAGCAAATTAAAGTTCAGAGGGTACCTACTTTAGCAATAAAGATAATGCGAAATAACTTGGAAATATTTTATTTATATAAAAATATATTTAAATATATAATATCGGGTTTTTCAATAAGAGCGCTACAAAATTTTTTCTTAAATAAAACAAAAACGGTTTTGGATATCAATGAAATTCTTTATTTTTGTGAAAGTACGTTCGATGCCAATATGTATATAACTCTATTTCTTTTGCATGGCCACCACGGGCACACTTGCAGAGGTCCAGAGGCTGAACCCAATTTTCGACGGTTTTGAAGCATAAATCGGCTGATACTGCTGCAATTTCACGTTCGATATCCGTACGAAGTTCATTAATCGTCGCTGGCTTGTTGGCATAGACCATAGACTTGACGTAGTCCCACAGGAATTAGTCTAACGGCGTCAAATCGCACGACCGAAGCAGCCAAGCGACTGGACCATTTCGTGAGATAACACGTTCTCCAAACTTGGTTTTCAATAAATTGATTTTGACATTCGCTGTGTCGCTTGTGGCGCCATCCTGTTGGAACTACATGTCCTCCAAGTCCATATCATCCAATTGGGGCCAAAAATATTCGGTTATCATTGAACGGTAGCGATCCCCATTCACAGTAACGTGCCGGTCTTGATCATCACGGAAGAAGTACGGCCCAATGACGCCGCCTGCCCATAAACCACACCAAACCGTAAGTTTTTCGGGATGCTGCCTCATGGAGTACGAGTGGATTGCTGTCTGACCAATACCGCATATTTTGTTTATTGACGAAGCCATTCAGCCAGAAATGAGCCTCATCGCTGAAGATGATTTTTCGATGAAAATCCGAATCATTTTCAAGTTGTTGCTCAGTCCAATTCACGAACATACGACGCTTCTGGTGGTCAAGCGGCTTCAGTTCTTGCGTCAATTTAATCTTGTAAGGATGTAGGCCAAGATCTTTTCGCAAAATTCGCCACAACGACTTCACAGAGATGCCGAACGCTTGAGAACGACGTGTGAGAGACACATTTGGGCTTTCTGCAACTGAAACCTCAGCGGCAGCAATATTCTCGACACTATGGGCACTTCTTTGTCTCACTGGTACGGGAACATTTTGTACTGTGCCTGTGGATTCAAATTTTTCCACTAGACGCTCAATTGTTGATCTGCTAGGACGATTATTACCACAATAAATTGGACGTAGCGCTCTTAACGTTGAGGCCACTGACTCCGAATTTCGGTAGTAAATTTTATTAATTTCGACTCATTGTTGGCTCGTATATCTTTCCATCATGAAATGGCAAACCTTACTGAAGAGCGGCAAGAAATATGACGTCGTTTGCTTTCCCTGTTACTCTACTTTTGTAGCGTCCCTGTTTAAAAACCCTTTATATTCACATACGACTACGCTTATCGAATCCTCGATTCGAAATAACTCATTTTAACCATCTTTCTCGGTTTATTCTTACAGTGTTGCCACACTTCCTAAATATGTATTTTTAATTTTGTTTTTCTTATAAAAAAAACACATCTATACCATTCAGTTTGGGCCTTAATTTCACTATTTAACTTAGGCCCAATTTTTCAGTGCGAGATTATCCTAATTTCCGGGTTAAACCCGAGTTAACTCCTGAAACATGATTTTCAGTCAATTTAGATCTCGATTTAATTCAACAAATTTGGTGATAGTTAACACTGGATTAGCTGAATAGGTGGCAAAAATATAAATGCGTATTAAAAATCTATTCAAATCGGGGTACGACCCTATGAAAAAAAGGGTGATTTTAGTAGTGGCGCCATCTTATATACGATAGCGAAACATTGATGTCTAAACTGTCTATACCAGTCTTACAGTCGAAACTTACCGGAATAAGTGGCACTTAAATTTCCCATGTTAGGACCTTAGGCTTTGTTTCATAGCCAGCGTAAGTGGAACTTAAGTCACCAACATCGGCGATTTAAGTACCACTTATTCCGATAAGTGCGCACTGTGATTATTGCACCTTAAATCTTTCAAATTGCCCACTTTACGTGCTTGGACACTATTTGAACAGACATTTTTATTGTCGTATTCAGTAAAAAATTCTCGTACCGAATTTTAATATTGTTATCTGAGTAGATCTTATCAGATAGAGACAGACAGGCTAAGAAGAAGAATGACGAGTTAATGTCTAAATAATCATTGCTTGATTAATTCAGCCCATAGAGCACACCAAACAGTGACTTTTTGAGGATGTAACGGCGCACAGTGGTGCGAGAGCGGAAAAAAGTCTTTTGAAAAAGTCATGTCTATCGTTTTAAACTTTATGTTTAAGTACTCTTAGATAACCCGAGCGTATGACTTAAAAGTATTTTTTAACATATATATTGTATGTTCTGATTTACAAGCCCTCAAAGTTGAAAAATAATTTTACTCAAATCGCGAACCGTATTTTCAACAAATTTTGAGATGTTTTTTTCCGAAGTTCCTGTAGATAAATTCTCTAGCTTCTTAAATAATTTAATTGGTCTATTTTCGATTATCTAAAAATAAGAAAAAATATTGATTATTTATAAAAGATACCTTCTATAAGTAGCCTGAAGCTTTAGTACTAAGAAAAAATGCTTTTTTTTTAAACTTTTTGATTAAAAAAAACAGCTCCAAAAGATACCAAGAAAGTAAGTATGCCACCATATGCTCCATACATTCATGTTAAAGCACAAAAAAAATCAGCTGCAGATACGTGCAGATGTGGAAGTTATGCTCAAAAATGTTTCACTTAATCGGATTTCAAAAAACTCCGTCTTGACGGTGGTGTTTACCAAAAAGTTTGATTACTTCGGTATTAATTGTCAGAATGAACTGGTTAAGCACATTATTTTAAGAAAAAATGTCAAACTTTATTTTAAAAATAAAACAAAATTAATACATTGACCCAGGGCTGAGAATTTCGATTTTTGCGAAACCATTTATTTCTGCCTGGAAAATTTTTCAACTTTCAACTCAATTTTCTTGAAAGCAACAGACGAAAAATAATATAGTTTTATGATATTTTGAATTATATGATAGAGCTTAATACAAAATACAGAAAAGGATTAGGGATAATCCTTTATTTTTTTTTAATCTTTCGCTAAAAGTAGGGCAGGTAAAATAAAAAAAGTGTTTTTTTTAAGTTTTATTGCTTTGTTTTTGTTGTGTATGCTCAGAAGAAGAAAATTCAGCAGGAGTTTCGTGAAAAACTGGGCATCATTGTCGATCTTGTAAGACAAGGTACGGGGACAAGTAATGACGGCAACACCTCCAGAAGAGTTTTTGCAAATCCAACCATGACTTCAGAAATCACTGGAGTTAGTGAATCCCTAATTCGGCGGTTTGCTGTTATCCTTGAAGTAATAACGTCGAATGAAAAATTAGACTTAAAAAAATATGCAGCTTACACGTGGGAAACTGCTGAACTGTTTGTTGAGAAATATAAATGGTACAATATGCCAGCAACCGTACATAAGGTTTTGATCCATGGAGAAGAAATAATTAAAATCTGTGCATTTCCTGTTGAAGGAAGCCCAAGAATGCCGAAATAAGGATTATAAAGCCTACCGCAGGTTTCATTAGAGAAAATGCAGCCGAATTGCGACGAATGATGATGTGATGCATCATATACTCATATCCTCAGATCCAATAATAACAGGTTTAAGGCCACAGGCAAAAAAGAAAATACTTCCAATCAGCGCAGACGCTAAAAACCTCATTCTAGCATTATAAAATTACTACTTCAAAATTGTTTTTTATTTATTTTTTTGTATGTATTTATCTATTTTTTTATTTAAATTTATAATATACATAGTTAATAATAATATTTTATTCAAAATAAAAAGTTAAGATTTTACTAAAAAAAACTTTTATTTAAATATAAAATCAAAACCCTCCAACTTTATAAAAATGTCAATAACTTTTTTTCTACCAAGTTTTTCTTGACCAAATTTTGACCAAGCATGTATAAGACTAATTTTAACATGTTTGTCAAATTTCATTAAAATTCGTTTAATAGTTCAGATTTTACAGACTTTTTTCCGCTCTCCCATACAAACATCAAAACACTCAAATTTTAGAAAAAAAGTCAATAACTTTTTTACTAATGATTTTTTCTTAGCCAAGTTTTGAAAAAATGTGTATAAGACTAATTTAAAAATGCGAATCAAATTTCATCTTAATCCGTTAAACAGTTCAGATGTTACAGATTTTTTTTTCGCTCTCCCATACAAACATCAAATCCCTCAAGTTTTAGAAAAATGTCAATAACTTTGTTTCTAATTATTTTTTTTCAACCAAATTTTGACCAAATATGTATAAGATTAATGTAAACATGTTTGCCAAATTTCATTTAAATCCGTTGAACCGTTCAGATAAAACAGACTTTTTTCCGCTCTCCCATACAAACCGAACCACTGTGCGGCGTCTCAACAATGGCTTGTGGATTATGATCACTCCAATTACGACAGTTTTGCTTATTAACGTACCCATTCAACCAAAAATGAACTTCATCGTTGAACAAAATTTTCTTGTAAAAATTGGGATCGGTGGCCATCTCTTTTTGGCGCATTCACCGAACGTGCGACTCGCTTGATGGTCGTTTGGCTGCAGTTCTTGAAATGGCAAACCAAACTGAGCATAAATCAAGTGACAGCTGTCAAAACTACCAACTCCGAAAAAAGTATTGCCAGATTGAAAATCACACATTTAAAAAACACACCCTGTATACAGGTATATGTAAATATATGTAGATTGTAGGTCCCTAAAACAAGTAAGAAAGAGGAAACAAGCACAAAAGCCTTGAAATACGAACTCTTATTCATGCAAATTATTTAATCTTCAACAGAAATACATATATGTGTTCAGATTGGTTTCCCCATCTATGCAAATTGAACAAAGAATACTACCCGTATTTAACAGATTTTTACTAAATTTTTTCAATTTTACAGAATGTTACTTTTCATACCTAAACACTTGAATTATGCATAGATTCATGACAATCACTTTTGCATCTATGTTTGTTTTCTTTTCAGTATGCAAACTATCATTCCCCCACATTACATACAACTAAACACCAATCTTCTCTTCTGTCTTCACATCAGTGTTATTCGTATTCGTACTTGTGATAAAAATTATTTTAGCCAGAATGACAAAGAGCATACTGTGCACATAATTCATGCGACCAAATGCAATCTAACTCGGTGTGCGCTATAAGACAACCATTAAAAATTACGTGCAAGGACTTTTTTATGCAATCACACACATTCCATCCAACGAGCAGTATAGGTATAAGACCCAAAAGGACAAGCCATGGAGAATAAAAAAAAAAAATCAAGAGATATACATAGAGATAGAGAAATATATAGAGACAGCGTGCGGGTGTAGAGAGGGAATCCAATCTGAGGCAATGAAAACCACCGCACTTTAAGGACCTCTGCACTTTTACTAACAACTAAATCCAACCACTATCATCCAGCACTCATGAAATATCCTCTCAAAGTGGTTATAGCCAAGCATAGTTATGAGGAGACATTCCCTTAGATAATGGGACATGATTTTTCCATAAGTGGCAGCAGCCTAAAGTAAAAGGATATAAAACAAAAATTATATTCAAGTTCGTTAAAAGGCCGGATTTATATCCCTTCGCTTGTTAAGAGGGAGAAATAAAAAAAGAAAACGAAAGAAAAAAAACAAAGCTTTTAGGACAAATGCAAGTCATTCTGGAAATTTTTTGTAAAAACCTTTATTGAAATCTTTTTTTCAAACGAACGCTTAGAAGACAAAAATAGAAAAAGACAAGAAAAAGCGGGTATATACAAATAATGGGTAATGGTAATGGTATATGGACAGAAAGCTCATCTCATATCTTACAGCTTTTAAGATTGAGGAATATTTGTATTTTGTAGAACATTATTTGAAGCACGTTGAGGAATCCCTAATCAGCCAAAAATTGGAAAAATATGGGGTCCCAGCCCCAGAACCATCCATTAGATTTACATAGGTCAAGTTTGGCATACGCATGTGTGGTTTGGTGGCCCTAGAAAAGGCCTAGAAGGCAACCAATCTAAAAACTATGACAAAAATACAAAGACTGGCATATATTGGCGCTACTATTGCCATGAAAACTACTCCAATCGCAGCCCTGGAAACGTTTCTTCACTAGCCCCACTTGATTTATTCACAAAGGAGGTGGCAGCTAACAGAGTGCTCTATGACTTAACCAATAAAACAATTGGGTAGGGGGCAACTTTGGGCAAAAATCCATAACGAATTTTCATGGACATTCAAAGAGACTATTCAGCACCGCACATTGATTTAAACCCAGTGCAGTGGCTCTAACAGATATCCCCTCAAGGGACCTCTGGGCGGCCAACCGGGTTATAAATACTGATCATGTTTCGGTTTTTACAGATCGTTCCAAGACGGTTAAGGGGGTAGGGTCAGGCATCTTCTCAGACAACCCACCCCTAAATAGATCAATAAAACTTCCAAATTTTTGTCAGTATTTTGCAAGCGGACGCACTTGCAATTTACGAGGCAGCAAGAAGTCTTGTCACTTTTGAATTAGCAAATAGAAACAAAACCGCGTTGCCGTAATAAGTTAAGAGTAATCGGTGCATCAAATACAGTTACCATTCAATTGGTCCCAGGACATCGTGACATAAATGGAAACAAAATGGCGGATAATTGCGCCAAAATAGGATCTTCTCTTGATCTTAGCCAAACTGAATCCTCCGTTCGCATGCCACTAGAAGCAGAAAAAGGTAGATTTCACAAATGTTTCGTCGAAGCTGCAAACGATAGATGGTCAGATGGTCGGGTCTCGAGGAATCTATGGCCGAACCTTTCTAAGAGAAAGACAAAGACTTCCTTCTCGAACGAAGCAGACATCAACTATATCCCTTTTGGTTGGAATCCTACCAGGTCACAACTCAATGAGAACCCACATGCGAAGCATCAGCTCATCTGACTTATCCAGAGGGTGTCAAGATGAAGAGGTGAAGGGAGGGCTCTAGTTTAATAAGGACAAGAAAAATAGCCTTCGGAGATTACTTCTTTGAAGAACTGAATGAATTCTCTTCTCTGCCACTAAGGCCCAGTTTTTCAGTGCGGGATTAAAGTTAAGCCCGAGTTAACTCATCAAATTTGGTAAGTTAACTCAGGATTAACTGTACAGATTCTTTTGATGTTTTATCCTCCGAGTTTTTTTAGTCGTTCCGCATGCATTCTCCACCGAAAAACTGCTTCCTCAGTTCACTGTGGCTTGACTTCTAGAGCTAGCCAACTCTGGTTTAAGGAACATACTGGAGTTTATCAAGAGTTCAGGGTGGTTCAGGGAGGCATCTTATACCCACACCTAAGCTCCATACTAAATCCTTTCCTCACCCATCCTCTTTCCCCTCACCAATCATGGGGACCACAATAGATCCATTGAGATCCAAGTCCTATGATGCAGCTTGTCGTGTTATCATCCCTTATAACCTAACCTAACCTGCCAAAAATTCAGTTTTAATGCTGCAATTTGTGAAAATTGAATATTGTTTAATTTGGTATTCTGTTAGAAGACACATTACCCATTAACGATGCTGTAGTAAAAGAATGTTATTACTTGATTGGCTATAAAATAAAATAAGGTACAAAAAATGACATCTAGCAAAAGTATGCAATTAATTTGTTAAACGTGAGATTGAAAGGATTGAAATTAAACCATCGTCTCCGTTTTTGAAGATGGTCTAGGTATACCTATATTGCAAAAACAAAACATCACACCAAAGTCCTTGTAAGAATTTTTGTTTTTTAAACTCAGCATCATGGTCTTTGTATTTTTTTTCACAGTTGTTTTCCTTAGACTTTTGTATTTATATTCCTGTTGAGATTTATCTGTTGCAGCAGAGTGCAGCTTACATTGGTTTTCTTGAATTCTCAGAGCTCTCGAAATAATTCTCAATTGGTATACATGCTTTCAGCATGGCTTTGAATATAGAACTTTGCCTTCTAATATCACTATAGGTATAGGTACATTATACGTACAGTTATACTAGAAGTAAGGAAATCCTCTCCGCAGGACAATCGACCAAAGCCAAACAAAGATTTTTCTCAGCTTTAAATGTTTTTTTTTTTGTTTTGTATTGTTTTTGTTTACTTCCGTCTTCTTTACTTAGATCAGAACTGGAGAGTAAGGGTTCACCTCCATCTAGCTAGTTCTTATCCGTATTTTAAAGGAATTGTACACAAGCTGACCCAAGACGACAACTACGATGTCGTTAAAAAAAGGACTTTCGAGCTGCGACAGTGCGATGGATGACCAAGGCTATAAGTACATATATAGCGCAGCGCAGCGCGTCTGATGTTGTAATCGTTTATATTATGCAGAAGTCAGCAGTTAATTTTATTGTCAGTCTGTGTCGTATTAAATTATGTAGTTTGCCAGGATGCAGCGGCAGAAGCATCAGGATCCTGTGCTCCTCTCCTTCTGGCTTAACTTTCAACTCGTTGGGGTCCATGTCTGCCCTCTGTCTTCTATTCATCTTTGTGTAACGAAATAATTAACAACACTCGAGTAAATTGTCACACACTAAAAGCTAGTGACCCTCTTTTACGTGTCGTCTCGACGAGATATCCTGATGGGTGTAGGTATCTGTTTTTTGCTTTTACGACTTTCACGAGAGATCGTTTTTTGTTGACATGTTGAAGTTTTGCTCAGATGGTGCTCCCAAAGTTATTTAATTTAATTTTTTTTATGAATTAAAATAAATTATCTTGCTTTGGTATCTATGTACATTTAGATGGAAAAAAATAAATTCAAAATCGAGAAAAGCTTTTTCGGAAAATGTTTGTTTTTATACATAAAAATTTTTCTAGGTTATGTCACTTTAATTAGTTTTTACTGTTTGGCATTATTTCTCATTAGCTAAGAAGATACAAATCTTGGCATTGGTTTTGATTCAGCAAATGGGCTCCAGAATCTTAGCACCCCATATATGTTAGATATTGGAAAACAAATTTTGCCATCTTGGTTAAAAAAGGTCAGAAAAAGTAGTATCAGAAATTGGTCAGCCAAAGACAATTTTTAATCAATGGTTAAAGTTTTTCAAGGTCATGAGCTAATTTAAGCACCTCATTTGTGGGGTATTAAAAAAAATATATAATCTCAAAAGTCACTTAATCTATTTTTGAGAAATTGGTAAGCGGAAGGTATTTTCTTGCGAATTCTTAAAGTTTTTTTTGAAGATTGTGACATTGAAAACATCTTTACAAATTCATTAAAAAAAATCTATGGCTGCCCAATAACTGAAACTAATTGACTTTTTTTGACCAATTAATAAACTTTTAGATGGCATACTTTGTTTGAGTACAATATATCCCACATATGAGGTGGTATAAGATCCCGGAGAACTACTCTGCCCTCAGTATAGAAGCCATCACTGGTGAAGTGCATATTTTTTTTTTTGTTTAAGAAATTATAATTCACACTCAGATTGAGCCGAAATATGTATATAAGACACAGAATAAACGAATTCAAGAAAATTGAGTTTTGCCATGGTAGAAAGAGTAAAAAGCATGAATGAGACTCCTAATGCTCATTCATCTCCTTTTGAAAGACTTATGCTGGATTTACACGACTGACAAATTGGCAGTTAACTGTCAAAAAACTGACAGAACAATGGAAAAGTTCACTCTTTTTGCAGTATAGTGACAGAAAACTGCCAATTTTTTTCAGTCGTGTAAATCCACCATTTGATTTCAGAAATGACATTTGAAGCCCAAGTTTTAAGTAAATGGTGTTTTTTTTTTAGACATGTAGTTTTCAATTTAGCAATCATTATTTCGGAGTTGGTCTTTTTGACAGCGGTCATTTGATTTATGATCAATTATTCAATTTGGTTTGCCATTTAATAACAAATAGACTTACTCTTGAACAACGCATGAAAATTGTGCAAAATTGGCTCGAAACGATCGTTGTTCATTCCGATTTTCACAAGAAAATTTTGTTTAGCGAGGAAGCTCATTTTTGGATGAATGGCTACGTCAATAAACAAAACTACCGTATTTGCATTACATCCTCAAAAAGTCACTGTTTGGTGTGCTCTATGGGCAGAGGGAATCTTTGGTCCATATTTCTTCAAAAATGAAGCCGGCCATAATGATACAGTCAATGGGGAACGCTATAGAGCCATGATTAATGACTTTTTCATGCCTGAATTCGAGGATGTTGATGTGGACGACCTTTGGTTCCAACAAGACTGCGCTACATTCCATACAGGCAACGAAACAATCAATTTATTGAAGGAAACTTTTGGTGAGCGCATTATCTCGCGTTGTGGGCCTGTGGCGTGGCCTCCAAGATCTTGCGATTTAACACCGGTGGACTACTTTTTGTGGGATTATGTGAAGTTGTTTGTCTACACAGATAAGCCCGAGACAAGATACGGCCCCAATTGCTGCAAAAAGTGGTCGAAAATTGGGTCTTTCAGCTGGACTTTATTCAAGCCAGCCGTGGCGGCCATTTACCCGAAATCATTTTTAAAACATAATGGCAAATCCTTATCTTTATAATAAAGCTAAATTCTTGGCACTAACATTAAATTATATGCGTTTTATTTCTTCTTGAAAACCACACGTCTAAAAAAAACACCCTTTAGTTAATAACATCTGATGTTTCCAGATATTTATTTAGGAACATTTTCTAAAACAAAACAAAAAACTTTTATGTTTAGTTTTTTTTTGCAGACTAAAATTTCACATAAGTTCTTATGCTGAACTTAAATATTTAAATTTTGTTTCAGAAAATAGGCACTAAGGACATATGCTGCCTCGCATTGTGATTTAGTGATGAATGAATCTGGATTATATTAAAATAGCTATAAGGCCTGCTCCCCCTAGCAGCTTTTGGTTCCACCCGATGCAATAACATGTGATGATGTGGGAGACCGCTCACCACGTAACTTTGTTTCTGGCGACTTTAAGTCCTGACGGAACTTTATTGCTGGCAACATGTACCAACTTTAAGTTGCTGGCGCTGCACTCACTATAGGCAACTTCCTAGCCACTATCAGCAACTTCCCAGCATGTAGAAAACTAAAAAACAAATTCTCAAAACTTTCTCGGAAGTTGTCTATTGGGCTGGGGCAAGCAGCTTGAGTTGCTCCGTGTTGCTGACAACTCAAGGCAACAAAAATCTTGCCAGCAACTATGTTGACAAGAGTTAAGACTTAAGAGTTAAATAGTGAATATTAAATATTTTCTATTTTTTTGCTTTTTACTAAATCTCGATCCCAACCAGCATACACCAGCCTATAACAAAAAACATTTTACTTAAGTTTGAGCAAAAACCCTTCAGAGATCATGGTAATCGATCGAGGTGACGACATAGGTAACATAGTTGTGGAACCTATTTTTCACATTCACTATAATCTCACTAAAATATTCAATTAAAATCTCTACTTTGATTTCTCTCAAGAATTCAAAACTTGCCCTTTAGTAATTAAATTATCGTGAATTAAAATTGAACGAAGTTTTTTTTTCGTTTAATTAAATAGGCATTTATATTATAATTTAGTCTATTTAAAAACATTGATTTAATATAACAGTTTGCTTATGAATTGAGTTAAAAATCAAGCACAGAATATAAAATAATCAATCATTCAACTTAATACAAATATACCTACAATTTTAATTCATTTAAATCACCAATTCCCATTCGCATCAATTAATGTTTATTCACTTCAAATTATTATCCAACCATCCTCTGAGCTGCAAGCTGGCCGTCACGACAGACTCATCAGTCCGTATTGCAAGCGAAACATTTCCAACAACTTTATCGATTGAATCGCAGCAGCCTTTAACCTAAATTAAAATTTAATTACATCATCATGCATGAATCGTAATCGAATCCTTGAACTCACTAAAAAAAAAAAATCCTTTTTTTCTCATTCTAAAGGAGATGGCGTAGGAGGAGAAGGATGAGAAGGACGAGAAACTCCAAACGCGATTATAATCATTGAATGAACCAGGGGAGGGCATATAACATACAAACGAATATCACAAAAAAAAAACAGAAAGAAATTAAAATCTCAATGACCATTGCAAATATTTTACCTACCAAGAACCAACGGCCATTCCCAATTCGATGATTACATGACCCCTAACGTATTATAAACCTACTTGCTTCAATGACAGAATATTTTTGCGTTATCCTTTCACAGATTTGATACGGTCGGTGATGTGGCCATGCAATAAACTGGCGCCCAACGGGAGACCAGCCACGTTTCGTGTTCATCCTCATGCAAGTATCAGCAGCCACTTCTCGTTCGTCCGGGATGTCGGGATGTGGCACCAGCTCATATTTTACATAATTAAACATCAACCAGAGCTGCAGACGCAAGGAGATCCTTAACTACACACGACCAGGATTGAGGGCACCTACTATACAAGCACCAACACTCTTCTGTCGTATATCTACTCATTTACACCCATATGCACTAGCTGGTTGGTTGGTTGGTTGGTATATCGACCGACATCCGTGGTGAATCCATATCCATAGTAGGTATACCTTAGCCAGGACCAGGATAATATTTGAACTGGCTACGAGGTTGAATAAATAAATTCCATCAGGTAGCCCAATTTCCTCGAATGTCATCTATATTTTTTGGACATCTCTTCTCTATACGACAACTACTCCCATCTCCCATCCACAGCAACATCTACATTCTACTCAGTGCTCATTCAGAGATATACTCGTACTCCTGGTTGCAGTTATATTACTGTTTTTCGTCGTCCTTTTTCATTACCCTCGACTAATTTTGTTAGCTCCCCAGGCAATCAAAAGTGTCATTTTTGGTGTGAGTTTGTAATATTTAGTTGACCTGACCAGATCATCACCGTGGTCGGGATTAGTCCTTGCTTATTTCTTTTCCTCGTCATAACACACCATAAAACAATTTGCTCAAATGAATTTCAATAGTGAGCGAGATGCGAGAAGGATGAGCTTCTATATTACAAACAAACACAAGTATCACGATCGAGGAAGGATTATATACTTTAGCTGGAAAGGATTCTCTTGCATTTGAGTGCACTCAAGGATTTAGAAAGATGTTTTTTTTTTCTGTCCCTCCTTCATATATCTTGTTCTCTAAATCACTTTATGGCCTCAATATATCGTTGTCCTTCTATACTATACTCTGATGGTGCGATGGTAATGGTGGTTGGTACGCTGTCTGCACTTTCTTTGCTGTTGCCTTCACATACCCGATTTTCTGTTCACAAAAGGTTAAAAGTTTCAATAAAAAGGCACAAACAATTTCTATTTTGTAGGATTCAGCTTTCAAGTGATGTTGCCTTGTTGAGGGAGCACAGCGTGCCGGGAGGAGGGAATAAGGCTGAGGAACAGAAACTGAAACAGAGGAACGAGGCACATATATATCGGGTCCTATCCAAAAATGGACGACTAACTTTAGAATTCACTGCAGTTAAGTAAAAGCCGCGAAAGTGAATTTCCTTGCAATCTAATTTACGGTCGAGTGGAAGTAACAGTGTGTCTGTATATGTAGGTACATATATACAAATACAAAGTTTTGTTCGCAAAGATTTAAGATGTATTTCGTTAGGATACGTTCTTTACGGTTGGTTGAAGTTTAGTGGCATTAAGTTGTACAATATACTGACAATTGGTTTTGAACTTAAAGCTGAAAGTTTTAAATTAAAGTTGATTTCAATTTTGGAAATTTTTGCAATTTTTTTAAAAATGTTTCGAAGGGGAAGCTATATAGTTCTTCAAGTCTTCTTCTTGGTTGATATATTTCAATAGTATTATATAAGCTTGAATCAGAAAAATATTTTCCCTGGGCAAAAGATATTTCCAGCCTTAATGATTAAATATTAGGGTTTTGTTGAATATAGTTGACATTGGATTTTTGTGAGAAAAAAAATAATTTAAATTGCGGACGAAATATCAATAAATTGTGTAAACTAAGAACTAGTGGTCGATCAAAGTTATTTTCTACTTGCCTTGAACTGACCTATTCCTCAAATAGATTTTTTTAAAAACTGTACAAACTAATTAGAAAATTATTTTGACTCAATATGAGACGTTAGTAAGTGTTGCAACCTTTTTATGAAAATGCTTACATGGCATGATAAAAATGGGGCAAAAATTTAAAATGCTAATTTTTCCGGGACTGCTTAATCATCGATAATAAACGCATCAACAGTGATGACCTGAAAATACACATTTTGGAAGCTTCCTTTAGCGGAATCAGCACAGCAGAAAAAAAAAAATGTTTGGTGTAACCAACAGACTCATGGATCTATTATTATAAGGTTATGCCCTTTGGCCTCTGCAATGCCGTTGGATCAGGTGCCCTTACTCCTGAAGTTCTAAAGGCATTCGAAGAGGTAAACCAGCCAATAGCCATTGGCAACAACTCGAGTCTTGGCCAAGGCAGATTTCTTAAAAATATTCATCCTTTTGTTATGTGTGATGCTTTGTCAGCGGGTGTTAGTTGTGCCTAGAGTTAACTTGACGACGAAGATCCTTCCTACCCCACCGACGTGACGAAACGATTAAAGGTAAGAACAAGGAACAAGTATTGTATTTTACTGCCTGGGAGCCTGGGACGCAGTGTCAAAAGTCCACAAGCCAAACTTAAATTATTAACCTAAAAGTATGATAATTTTTTGCAAAAGGAATTTTTTATTTTTCATAAAACACATTTCGAAAATATTTGATTTTATAAGTCATTAGAATAATTGTGGACGTATGGCCCAACTTCTCTTTAAAATTGTGGACTTACGACTCGAAATGTTGTGGACTTTTGACCCACTTGGGTGGTTTAAAAGTTCACAATTTATTTGTGTACTTGTAACTCATCCATTGTGGACTTTTGACACTGCGTCGACGTGGATAATTTTAATAAACATTTAATAAGTTGGCTCAGAGAACATTGCGCTTTTGAGGTATCTATGTACATATGTGAGAGATTGTCATCGCATCCTGTTTAGTAGGGACATCAAAATCTTTTAAAACATTTCTGTATTAATTGTTAGAATAACGCCCAGTTGATTTGGAAATATCACCCAAATTTTGTTTATCGGCCAAAAAAAACAAAAAAAAATGGAAATATGGCCCAAATGACTTCAATGTAAATTGTTGTTGTAAAAATTGGGCGTTATTTCATCAACTTTGTGCGATATTTCCAAACATTTTTTTTTTTGTATATAGGCGTACTTTCCTAATTTTTGGACGATATTTCCAAAGTGGAATTTCTATGAAACTTGCGGCGCATAAACAAACACTGAGGTATGTATGGGAATATCGCCCAAATGCAACCCTCTGCTTAGGCAGACTATAGGATTTGGGGTAGGTGCAAGGCGGGGTGTATGTAAAGTGTATTTTGCATTTAAGAAATCTGGATTTAAAGAAACTTAACATCCACACAGCCTCACACCTCACAAATCCCATAGTATGCCCAAGCAGGGGGGTTGCAGGAGGACAGCATGCCTCACGGTTTATGCGCCGCAAGTTGCATTGAAATTTCACAGCACCCCCCCCCCCCCTTAACATACCTCACTGTTTATTTTATTAAAGTGAAATAAAGTTGATTGGACTCAAAACGGAGTTGTTTCAGTACAATTATTGGCAAGATTTTGATTTGGGGGTTTTTTCCTAGCATTTGGGCGTTATTTCCTTTTCCTGGATTTGTTTGGGCGATATTTCCAATTTTGCGTGTTATTTCTCATTTAACTTTTAAAATTTAAATTTTGGGCGTTTTTTACCTTTAAAAGAAATTTTTTTTAAATGCAAATAACGCCGAAATCAAGAAAAATAAAGAACAACGATTGTTCAGAATTTTTTTCGGGCGATATTTCCAAATCGATTTGGCCGTTATTTCTTCGGGTGTTATTGCCTAACGCCCGAATACTCAACCCGTTTTGAATCTGAGCTGATATGAAAGAAATTTGAACTTAATTTTCAGTTAAATATAATTCACAGAATATTTTTCGTCATCGGACCAAACAAAATCAAATTCAAATTATATATCACATTGGAATGGGTTTGGGGGTATTATTAAGTTCAATAGTGAAATTAAGTTATTGAAAAATTGCAAATAAATAAAAATTGAGAAATAATTATTAAGTAATCGAACATAAGAACAATTTCGCTCAAACTAGTCGTTCATTTTCTTGATTAAAGCCACATCCTAACAAAATAGTTACTACATTCAGGTTTGTATTTTATTTTAATTTATTTCGAAATAAAAAATGTTGTATCACGAACACATGATTGACAACTCATACAATTGTTAAATATACATTAAAAGCTAAGTATGAAATACCTGAAATCACCGACCTATACATAAAAGTATCAGTTTTCTGTGAATCACTCAATTTGAAGAGTGAGTTCAAATAAAAAGTTTTTTTAAGCTTTTATATCTATACCATTGAAGAATAATATAAAAACATTTTTAAAGACGGACAAATCACTTCCTTCAAATAACGAGTAGTTCAAGCCATCAGGAGATGAAAAGCAAACACAGGGATATCCCCATACATTAACTTATTACATCACTCTCAGCACGTTTCTCAGTAAACTGACGCTTTGCAAATAGACGCATTAAATATAAACTTGATAAAAAAAAAACCTAAGAAAAAAAGATATGGGATAGGTATAGTGTTGTCGAGAAATATTGTCTCTAAGGAGGATAAGGTGAAATCCCAATAACTGATGTTATCTTACTTTTTCCTTACTTTAATATGTATGCTTGCGGTAAATAAAATAAGTTTTATTTGTTCACGCATGGAGGTCCAATTAACACTTTGATACTTTTTTTGATGTTCATTGTTGGGAAAAGGGCAGGTTATTCTGTCATGTTTAGGGAACTCTTGACAGGATGACATTTTAATGTGTTTTCTTTTCCGAATCTCAAGGATACGTCTTTTTTTCAATCCTTCTGTATACTTTAAAGAGAAATAGTAAAGTAGAAATCTGTTTAAAGTCGAATTTCAAATCAAATCTGATCATGAGAAGGTATAGGTAGGAACAGCGCTCTAGAGCAATCTAGCTCAGTTACCCAATTAGCAAATGAGTTCGTTGTATCGATACCAATACCAGATTTTACCTCTTTAAGGATCTAATAGGAGTATAGAGTATATCCTTAATCTTAGGAGTCCAACAGATTCAGAACACGAGTTAAAACCGAAGCTTTTCCTAGATCAATTTCGTCGCTCTGAGGATATAGATCGCATATATCTTTGATGTTTATCTCAGAAAGTTCGTTGATTTCGTCAAGAAAAGCCCTTTCAAAAGATTGCACTCATATTTTAGCCAGGGCGGGGCATTTACAAAGGAAATTAACAACTTTTTCTATTGGAACTGCGACACTGAGTATTATAAGGAATGTCTTGATTCGCCCTATGCTCTCTAGTGATGGATGTTCGTTTAACTCCGCCACCTACGATTGGGTTGAGTAAAAAACCTTCACAACTCCAAGCGGAATGTTGACTTAGTCATCAAGTGAACTATAACGGGCTGAACCTTTCCTGGCTAGTTCGTCAGCCCACTCCCAATGCTACAATGACTTGGAACCCATATAAAGAGTGACCCTGGAGGTTAGCACTAAGGCTTGAGAAAACATCCTGACATTTGTGAACCAATTTAGAGGATGATATAGCCGAATCAATGGCTTAAACAGCTTCCTTACTGTCTGTTAGGATATCGGTTTTTCGGTTTTACTTATTATCTTGTTTGAGTTACTTGAACAACTTTCTTAGGACCGTCAGGATAACTCTTCTTCAGAGGTTGATTATAGTCTCATCTCGAGATCTATTTAACTTGATGGCCTCTTCTTAAGTAGCGAGAAAATTGTTGTATTCGTCAACAATCTTCTAGTACTTTAACTCATCGGCGGCGTTCCTATCATAAACCTTTCCAGCGTCAGCATTCTTGCCAATTTAGTCAAGAATAAAGGGAGCTTTCCTGAACTCTACCTTGAGAGAGACGTTTGTCAAAAGTGTTTTATTTCTCCATTTATCATTGCTATGGCTCGCGTTCTTACTCGAGCGTATTGGGTTGGTATTTGTCGGCTTAGGAAGCAAAGGGGTACTATGTCTGGTACTGTCTATGCTTCGAGATGTTTTTGAACTCCAGCTGCAGCATGAGATTCAGGTGCCACATGAGCTCCCCATAAAGATCTCCTGGCCGGAGGTCAAAAGTTCATCTTCAAAGTTGACGGATGGTTAAAAGTCTGTCATGTTAAGATCCTGTGTTACTTCTTTAAGAGTTAACGCGAAGAGTATGACGGGCCCTTCCATCAAGTCGTTGGGCTTTTTAATGCCTTATGGTTTACCCTCTAGCCTTCGATTTCTTAGGCACGGATTATGAAAATCACTCACAACACCACTGCAAGATAGGGCTTCGTATCTATGGTCAAATCACATTACTGAAGGTTAAGATATTGAGGAGAAAAGGAACACCTCACGTATTCAACTTCTGACCTTCGTTTATATCCATTTTGGCAATGTAAAGGGTGTTTTTTTTAGACGTGTTTTCAAGAAGAAATAAAGAGCATATAATTTAATGTTATGGCCAAGAATTTAGCCTTTTTATAAAGATAAGGGTTTGAAATTATGTTTTGAAAATGATTTTGGTCAAGTAGCCGCCGCAGCAGGCTCGAATAAATTCCAGCCGAGAGGCCCAATTTTCGACAGCTCCAATTGTTGGGCGCGATGGCGGATATGGACTCATTCGGGTCTTCTTCGATACTCTGCTCCACAGCAGAAATAGCGTCTTCGGTGCGACCTGTACGGCATCTCTGAGGATGCGATTTTGCGATCATGTCGACTGAATATTGGACCGCGCCATTATTTTGAAAATAAATTTGCACGATTGTAAAACATTGTTTAGAAATAAGTCTATTAATAATGAAATGGCAAACCAAACTGAGCAGAAATCAAGAGGCAGCTATCAAAAAGACTTACTCCGAAAAACGGATTGCCAGATTGAAAAACATTGAAAACCACATGTCTAAAAAAAACACCTTTTACAAGAACTTTGGTAATTATTACCATCCTGCACCCACTACGAGGGTTTGATAGAAGGATTGTTGCCAATCATCGTGCTATTAAAAGGTTTTCAATTGAAATGAACCTAAAAGTCAAAGCATCACTTTTTTTTAAATCCTATCTGCTTATTTTTCTCATTTCTTTAATGATTTGAACTCCTTTAATTTCTGTATCTATCGCATTTGTTTATATTTCTTTGGCTTTTTTTATCATCATTGCTGTCCTTTAGCATAGTTGCCCTGCTAATTAGGAAAGAGTAAATCCTACAAAGCAAGCAATCGAGATGCTGTCCTATAGCTAATTATGTTGCTATTTTATCTCGTTTCAAAATAGCAAATTTATTTGAAGAAAAAAATAGCCCTCAACAATGCCAAGTCAAATATAATAGAAAATAAAAAAAAAAAAATGTTCCACATACGCCACAGTATCCCATAGTGTGAAGCAAAAAACCAACAAATTTTCTTCTAGCAGCGAAAATACCAAATTTTAATATTCAATAAAATATCACATACAATATTTTAAGTTTAAATTTTCATCCGTTTTTCTTCATCTCCTTAGCTGATTTTCCTTTCCAAAGAAGCAAATATAATCGTGTGTACATATTGCTATAGTATAATGTATGCTCTAAGGATGAAAACTTTTAAGCAGCCTCCTAATTTGATTCAAAGCAAACTTTGACAAGGAATACACACCCAAGAAGAGGAAGAATTTGTTTTTTTTTTCCCAACTTGGTTCGATTTATTTTTATTTCCTTAATTTTTCAACAAAAAAAAACCAAGAACATCCACAAATGCGCGCACCCGTATCCCTTTCAAATTTTCAACACACAGAAGCATGCAACGAAATCAAAAAGGGACAGGAAAAAAAAAACATCGAAAAGAATCTCCGCAGCTGCAGAATGATTTCATATTGCACTATTCTTTGGTAGCAAGGCATTTCCTCTGAACTGAGCTGAAATAAGGATGCCCTGGAAAAAGGCTGGGTGCGTGCATTTCTAAACTATATATACAGATATGTATAAATCCTCAGCTATACATAGAAGGGCATGTTGCAGAGCACCACCATGTGCTGGTTGTGCATTCATCCATTTGAACGCAAATATAATATTTATAGCGTGTGTGCATGGGCAAAAATGTTCTATGCAAAATTTGCTATGCACATATACCAATACCAGCTATAACTACTTCTCTGCGAAAAGGGTGATGATGAACTAAAAAAAATAAAAAAAATAATATTCAAAAAAGGACGAAAAATGCATTACGTTCCAACATTGACATCGACGAAGAACATGAGAATCGACATGGAACTACTCTTTTCTGGCATGTGAATTTCTCGTCCCTAACATTTTTGAACAGCCATCCTTAAATTCCTTACACATGCACTTGCACAACCAGAATCATCATCAGCATTTTACGAAAATGTGTTCTTATATTTGCTACTTTCATTTATTGTTTGCTTTTTGGATTCATTTTTTTTTATGTCGTTTGCTTGCTTCAAAGCTCAGGGAAATTTTGTGTGGATTCGAAAAATCAGTATGGTGTTCTTTGTGCAATTTGCACTATGTAGGTACACGCTCTTAGAGTGAAAGCAATAGCAAATTTGGTGATTTTTATTTTCAAGGGTATCTATAGTGTGGGACTATAAATACAAATGTTTGGTGGCTGCATACCCTATAGACATTTTTAAGAAGTATGAAAATGTAATGGGTGTTTTTTTTAAACGTTTGGTTTTCAATCTGGCAATACTTTTTTGGAGTTGGACTTTTTGACAGCTGTCACTTGATTTATGCTCAGTTTGGTTTACCATTTTTAACTAATAGACTGACGCCTGAACAACGCATGAAAATTGTGCAAAATGGGCTCAAAACGAGATCGTTGTTGATCCCGATTTTCACAGGAAAATTTTGTTCAGCGATGAAGCTCATTTTTGGTTGAATGGGTACGTTAATAAGCAAAATTTTCGTATTTAGAGTGATTATAATTTACAAGCCATTGTTGAGACGTTGTTAATTCCTCAAAAAGTCACTGTTTGGTGTGCTCTATGGGCAGATGGAATCATTGGCCCATATTTCATCGAAAATGAAGCCGGCCATAATGTTACAGTCAAATGGGGAACGCTATAGAGAGCCATGATTATTGACTTTTTCGTACCTGAATTGGAGGATGTTGATGTGGACGACTTTTAGCTCCAGCAAGACGGCGGCGCTATATGCCATACAGCTAACGAAACAATCAATTTATTGAAGAAAACTTTTGGTGAGCGCATTATCTCGCGTCGTGGGCCTGTGGCGTGACCTCCAAGATCGTGTGATTTAACATCGCTGGACTATTTTTTGTGGGGTTATGTAAAGTCCCTTGTCTACGAAGATAAGCTCGAGACAATTGACGCCTGTAAAGAGAATATTAGGCGCGTTATTGCTGACATACGGCCCCAATAGCTGCAAAAAGTGGTCGAAAATTGGGCCTCTCGGCGGAATTTAATCGAGCCAGCAGCGGCGGCCACTTACCCGAAATCATTGTTAAAACATAATGGCAAACCCTTATCTTTATAATGAAGCTAAATTTTTAGCCATAACATTAAATTATATGCGTTTTATTTCTTCTTGAAAACCACACGTCTAAAAAAAACACACCCTTTAGGTATGATGTGATGACGGGAGGATGTCAATTTCAGGGGTTGCTGCAGCGAGAGAAGCAACCAAGGTAGGGAGGGTTCAGATACAATTTCTCTCACGTCAACAACACTTTTGATGTTAAAACTGACATGGTTTTTTTTGTAACGGGTTTGATGGATTGCGATGGGAAGTACCCCCATCGGCGAGGTAAGGGTTCCTGCATGCCAACAACAACCCCTGTTAAACAAAACCACTCCTTACAAAATGGCAAATGGCAGATTAACGACTATTCTGATTGAATTTACATGATGTGAGATAAAATTTAACAGATTCTTGTATTTAAAAGAACATGATAGATTGTTGAAATTTGACAATATTGGAGTACCACCCTCGTTGAAGATTTTTGATAATCTAAAGGTGTAATGAAATTGCGGATATGAACAGAGCGATATAATTCTTTGCAACTTAGGACAAAGGTAACGTTAAAGAGCAATGGTATTGGAGGTTAACATGTTGAAATGTTACCGGAATCACCCGTCTTTGCATTCGAGACACAAAATTTAACGTTGAACTTTTCTCTCGAACAAAACAAAAATGTCGGAAAATGTAACTCACACTACAAAATATGAAAGCACGTACCTATCTTTTAAAAAAAAACTCACCCACTTCAAATGCATGTACATAGCTACTTTTTGGAAGTCAAAATACATATATACACCCTTCACTCCTTGTTGTCTCTAAGGCATATATATGTGCACTCGCGTAGTATTACATTCTTTTAGTGAATTTCAAAAGTCGAATTTATGTGCGCATTCCAGATGTGCTCACACAATATAGGCTCTCACTCACGTCTAAGACGCTTCCGTTTGAACTCCACTCCATCACCCCTTCCCCCCCCTTCCCCCCTCCATTTATTTTTTTTCTTTCATTGATGCTAAATAAATGTTTTTGCGTCTCTTGCTATATAGAAATGATTTCAAAAAAAAAAAAAACGAATGTTCAAATTTGAATTGTAGGACGGCGAAAAGGCGTTGTGTAGGTGATGTACGTGAGAAATTATTAAGGAATCTTTTTGTTTTACCTACAAACATCCTTTTGCCATATCACTTCCCTGTTCCCTCACTCCTTGCAAATGTTTGGAGAGAAATGATCAAATAATAATTTTTAATCGCGTACTATATATTTTTTGTTCTTGCTGTCGTAAGTACTTCGAGTTATTTTGATAAAAACGTGACGATAATTTTAAACATTCGAATTTTGTTTCTGAGGTCTTATAGAGAATTCATCAAGATGTAAAGGGTTTTCCAATAAGAGGTGTTATTTTGATATTCAAAGAAAAATGGCATTTTTTGATATAAATGATCGGATGTTTATTTCATTATAAAGAAGAAGGTATGCCGTTAATAATGGAACACAACATCAGCCAAATGGCCGCCACGACCACGCTTACAGGACCATATCCTTTTCATGAAATTTTCCATAACCAAATCGCAAAGTGGCTGCCCTATGTCCTCGATAGCCTCACGAATTCCATCTTTGAGGTCTTGAATCGACGCTGGGCTGTTGGCGTAGACCTTATCTTTCACGTGGCTCCAAAGGAAGAAGTCGCAAGGTGTTAAATCACAAGATCTCGGTGGCCAATTGTGATCACCTCTTCGAGAGATAACACGGTCCGGAAACTTTTCCCGTAAAAGATTGATGGTTTCATTGCTTGGGTGGCACGTAGCGCCGTCTTGTTGAAAGTAAACGTTGTCCAGATAAATACCATCCAATTCCGGCCATAAAAAATCATTAATCATCTCTCGATAGCGCAATCCATTGACCGTAACTGTTGCTCATTTTCGAAAAAGTAAAGTCCAATGACCCCGCCGGACCATAAACCGCACCAAACAGTCACGCGTTGAGGATGGAGAGGCTTTTCCACAATAACTCTTGGGTTTTCCGAGCCCCAGATGCGACAGTTTTGCTTGTTGACGTAGCTTCCGAGGTGGAAATGGGCCTCATCAGTCAAGATGATTTTTCGATGAAATTCCGGATCATTTTCATGCATTTCAAGGACCCAATCAGCAAAGACACGACGTTGTTGATGATCAGCTGGCTTGAGTTCTTGTGTTAACTGAACTTTATAAGCCTTAAGACCCAAGTCTTTATGCAAAATACGGTGAAATGACGTTTGTGGAATGCCTAATTCCAAAGAACGACGAGGAATGGACAAACCTGGGTTTTCTTCAACACTTTGGGCTACAACAGCAATATTCTCAGTTGTTCTTGAGCGACGTGCAAGGGTTTTATTCTTCACATCACTAACTTGTCCCAACAGCTCGAATTTGTCCACCAATTTCTGTATTGCGGTCCGACAAGGTGCTTCACGACGACCCAAAAATGTTTTAGTTTTACGAACCGTCTCTGCCAAATTTTCACCATTTTTATAGTGAATTTTAATAATTTCAGTGCGTTGTTGAAGCGTGTATCGTTCCCTTTTTATTAATGGCGTAGTTTCTACTTGTCAAATATCAAAAAATGACAGCTTCAAAAGTGACAGCTACCGAAATAGCGGGCTATTCAAAATAACACCTCTTATTGGAGAACCCTTTATGATGTGTTATAACAAATTTGTATATAAAAAATTTTCAGAATTATAAATAAATACTTTGTATGATTAGGAAATTCGTTCTGTTTTGTATTTTCTAAAGTAGGTATCATTTTATTTACGTATGAAAGTTTAAATAATAATCAATAAACAAGTGTTTATTCGTTGTTTAGTCAACAGGTATGTAATTTGAATTATCTTCAGAATCCGAACTTCTTACATGAAAGACTCTTCATCACTCTAAAATTGCAAAAATTGATTTCAAAAATTTAAATAAAAATTCGATCACCTTTTGAAAATTGTTATACAGGGTGATTCGCATACGGTGTGACAAAAAGCTAGCGCGTGTAGGTTGGGTTGAGACAAAATAAATCGTTTGGGATGGGAGTCTATTTCTCTCTCCCGTTTAGCCAGGAGAGGAAATTATCTAAAAAATGACTTAAAACAGAAAAAAAAAAAATATTAAAAACAACAGTTACAGATACAATTTTTTTTTAAAGCCAGAAATTTTATTTTTAAATAAAGTTGTTTTAGAGAATAATTTCTTTGAAAATTTAATTTTCAAACTCAAAATTTAGAAAAAAAAAAATTTTAAAATTTTGTTCAGAATTTTACGTTAGTCAAACGCAAAAATTGGATGCTAAGATCTCTTTTAGTTTTTTAGAAAATTGAAAATAACAGAAATAAAACTCCTTTAATTTGACTTCAATCCATTGCTAAAGTTAATCTTAAGATCCTATTTCCACTACGTAGCTAGTAAAGTAGATTTAGTTATGTTCAATTTTCTCAAAAAGTACAAGACATTCAAGCAACCGGTTTTCTGTTTTTGAATAAAAAATAATAAACGTATAGAATTTTGAAAACAAAATTAGTACTTAAATACGTCGTACCTCGCTGTCTTTACTTTTTATTTATGCTCCAACGAGAACATTGAAGGAAAGGTACCTTCTTTTTTAGCGAAGAGTTTGGTCTTTAGCCTGCTATGATAAAAATTTAATATTTTTTTTTCCTTTCAATTTTTTTCTTTTATTCGTTTCTTTATATTTATTATATTTCAGCTTATTTTACATTATTATTTTATTACAATTTTATTTAAGATTTTCCAAAGCAAATGGCTGCACTTCTTAATCTTAAGTCAGACGGAGGATTAAAACTAATTTAAAAAAACAAATTCTAATTTACATTAAAGCTGTTTTCTTAAAATAAATTTGATAGTCTTGCAAAGTCTTCATAGTTGAGCTCAGGGATGAAAAATCTTCTTTTCGCAATGCACAAAAAATTAAAAAAAAAGCGTATTGAATTGCACTCTTTGATTTTCTTTGATTTGCAACAAATTTATTTTGTTTGAAAAAAAGCGAACAACATAAAATCTTTTAATGTAACAAAAAACTAACTTTACCAAATTATGTAATGTTTTACCAATTAACCGTTAATTGGAATAAAATACCGATACCAGATTAAAATTTGACGTTTCCATGTTTACCTAGATTAACCTCATTTGTGTCCAAAAATAATCTTTGCATACAGTTTAACGCTGTTTTATTCAAATGCATACACGGCCTTAATTAGATTTATCTTAATCTTCTTAAAATATGGAAGATTTATCGAGTAGACTTTGAATTGATCTTGTTTAATTTTTTTTACAGAACCACTATTTTTAATCCAAATTGTGTTGAGGGCATTAATTCAAGAATAGAATGTTTATTGTCGCATTATATAAACATAATAACTATTTTTCATTAATTAATGATGTATTATTGAGTAAAAATTCTAAAATTTTATTGAATTTTATAAAAGTGTATTTGAGTACTAAAGCAAAGATAAATGTATCGAAAAAAGTACAATTGTATCGACTTTTTCATCCGTGGTGGAGCTTGAAGCTAATGGGATAGTAAATAAATAAATACAAATTAAATAAATTTATCAAATTTAGAAAAACTGATTTTGAAGAAGAAAATGTAGAATTGACAATAATTGTGCCTTTCTTGTTAACTGTATTTTTTCTTTGTAATCATAAAACTGAGATTCATAATTTAATGAATCTCAGTTTTGTTTTATATTAATAAGCTTCGTTCTAATAGATGCGTTTATTATTTGTTAAAATTTATTTTCTTGAGTTGTGATTTTAATGTTGATCAATATTTATAATCAACCAACGGAAACTCTGGTCGAGTATGCTTTGGCGCTTTTTTCCGAATTAGTGCAAATTAGTTCGCGAACTTTTCCCAACATTTTGACAGTTTTTCCTCTCTCTGAGAGCATTTCATCCCACTCCTCAAAATTTGACATTGAGCCAGATTTTCTTTCAATCATCAAGGTAATTAGTAAGTAATACTTCCCTTTGAGGAAGGTATAGTGTGTACGCATTTCCAAAATTCAAATGCACCTATAGATAAGATGCATCCATTATATTATGCGATATGCCCCTTTGGATGCCTTGATGGTGAGTTATGCTTTTGTGGATGTATTTTCACTCATCTATCCAGATATGGATTTGGATGGCTTTTAAATCAATGATTCCTTTTCCAAGCTTTCTCTGTCTTAAGTATATGTAGGTACATACGTTTCGTATCCTAACAGAGAAGTAGGTATTTTTACCACTAGGACGATGAAGAAAAAAATCAAACTGATACTGACTGTCGGTTTTCTTTGCTTAAGGAGCGTCTCTATAGCGACGGGACGAATGGTGCCGTCAATAGTCGCTCCGCATATGAGCTTCGTATTTGACTCTTGTAAAGGATTTATGTTTGTCTGGCCATGGAAATGGAATTCTTTTGCAATTTATAAATTAAACGAGAGTCTTAAGTCTGGTAGAGTTGAGGTCCTGGAATGTGCAACCTGCACTTCTTTGCTTCATATGATTCTATTTATGTACCTCCATTATGTTATGGTCAGCATAAAGTAAGTAAAGGCACATCTACTCGTTCGGATCGATCGATGGAAGGAAATAATTCGCCACTTTCGTTTCGGTTTCCGTTTGGTTTTCTTTTGCTTTTGATTTTGATTTTGTTTTTTTTTTCTTTTTCAAAATTCTTGTCCACACTCAATGTAAATGGGGAAGAGCGAGTGGTATTGGATGGGTTTTGTGCTTATGCGGTGTATAGTTAGGGAAAATCAACTGGCATCTTCAAACGGAAGCGCATATAATGCTGGCAATGGCTATACGAATGGACTTACGGACGGACGTTGAATGGTATTTATTTTCACATCCTCGAAAACAAATATTCTGTATTGCCGTGAGCGAGCAGATGTGTGTGTATAGAGTCCTTGTTTGGACGATGAACCAGCTGCTATACGAGTATGTAGCTGCTATATTATAATGTCGAGTTCGGGAAGTACGAGTACGAGTACGAGTATATGTGTGAAGAATTTTTTGGGGAGCACGAAGAAGGATAACTAAAGTGCTCAAATAGATACTCTTGGACAGTTGGCAATTAACTATGTTGTCCGTATTGCGGGATTTCGTGAAACATTGCAGTTATCTTTGTGAAACGTGTAGAATTTGAACACTATGCGGCTTTGTTAGCAGTCAGGTTTCTAAGCTAACAGATGTGAAGTTAATTTGATGAAATGTTGACGTACATAAAAATGGCAGTGGGTTGGGTTTTTGTTGCTATTTTGATATTGACACAAAGAGTAAGTGGTACCTATGATTTAGCTTTTTGGATCTTATAAATAAAACTGGATATTGCATGTGGTTATAGAGCCTATAAGTTGAAAGGTATGAAATTGCTCCATACCATTTGAACCTCTCCTGAACTTTGTAATATTCAATCTTTCACATGTACCTATTGTCATTATACTTAGGTAGGGTAGGGTACGAAATCCCGAATACCAAAATCCCGAATATGGTAAAAATTCCGAATACCAAAATCACGAATGCCAAAAGCCCGAGTGGACAAAATGGGATTTTGGCATTCGGGATTTTGTTTATTCGGGGGATTTTGACACTCGGGATTTTGTGCATTCGGGATGGTGGGATTCGGGATTCTCATTATGTAAAGCGTGTTTTTTTTAGACGTGTGGTTTTCAAGACGAATTAAAACGCATGTAATTTAATGTTATGACCTAAAATTTAGCTTCATCATAAAGATAAGGGTTTGCCATTATGTTTTAAAAATGATTTCGGGCAAGTGCCCGCCGCGGCTGGCTCGAATTAATTACATCCGAAAGGCCCGATTTTCGACCACTTTTTCTCGGGCTTATCTGCGTAGACAAGCGACTTCACATAACCCCGCAAAAAATAGTCCAGCGGTGTTAAATTGCACGATCTTGGAGGCGACGCCACAGGCCCACGACGCGAGATAATGCGCTCACCAAAAGTTTCCTTTAATAAATTGATTGTTTCGTTGGCTGTATGGCATGTAGCGCCGCACAGTGGTTCGGTTTGTATGGGAGAGCGGAAAAAAGTCTGTAAAATCTGAACTATTAAACGAATTTTAATGAAATTTGACAAACATGTTAAAATTAGTCTTATACATGCTTGGTCAAAATTTGATCAAGAAAAAATTGTTAGAAAAAAAGTTATTGACATTTTTATAAAATTTGAGGGTTTTAATGTTATATTTAAATAAAAGTTTTTTTTAGTAAAATCTTAACTTTTTATTTTGAATATATATATATATTATAAAATTAAATTTATAATCGATCGTTGTTCCACACAATAATATCCCTGTTTTCTTCCATAGTCATTTGAATTGGTACCAAAGATGTCATAAACGTCCGAAGTTTCTTCATTGTCAAATGTTTGACTGTATTGTGGTTGTCCAGAGGCACCATCGCATCCCCATTTAGTGTACAGTGTTAAAGACTGTCCTACAATTCTGGTTATCTCCTCTGATGTCTTTCCTTCTAATAACCTTGTTACAGTGTGGTCTAACAATTTTTGTAGTTGCACACTTGCTGAGCTTTCCGTAATGTTTATATCTAAAGGATAGCACTTTTTCTTTGCTTCCAGTAATTTAATATAAGGTGGAAAAACATCATGTCCTTCGTCTTTTAGTGCATGTCTCAGTACTTCATATTGGCGTTTCGACAATTCTGCTTGTATAAATAATGCAAGAGCCTTATCCGGATCAAATTGTGAACAGGAAAAGCTCTCTGATGTTGCTGCATAGTTTATCTCTTCTCGAGGAAATATATTTCTAATTTCGTCCCTCTTATACCTTTTAGCTCGATCACAGCATTCGTCAAAACTCTTTCGTGGTCTTCCCATATTAGTTGACGTTTCGGGCAATACACTTTGGGTTAGGTCTACTTGGAAAACTCCTTCGAGCCAATAAGTGTATTTTTTTTTTAAAATGACTTTTTTTTCTATGAACTGCGTTCCATCGACTTAAAAAATGAGAAATAAAACGTTTCTTTAATTCTGATAGCACAGTTTCTATTTGCTCAGAAATTAAGTTGGGGTATTTCCTTACAAAATATGGTCGAAGATTTTGAACATCTTACCCATTAGTAATAAGTTCACTACACAACACCGAATAAGGAATTTCGATTGAATCCATTTTAATGTATTGAATTCACTATATATGTTTGTTATTATATTTAACTTCACTTTCACTTATTGCACCTTGCACAAATGCTCAATAACTCAATACTGACTTTTTTTTCATTAATCCTTTATATAAATAGATTTAAGTAAGAGATTTTATTCTAATAAGCCATTACTAATCCTTACAGGTAATAAAAAATTACGCAATACAGAACAAAAACAAAGCAATAAAACTTTAAAAAGAACACTTTTTTTATTTTTACCTGCCCTACTTTTAGCGAAAAATTAAAAAAAAATAAAAGATTATCCCTAATCCCTTTCTTTATTTTGTATTAAGCTCTATCATATAATTCAAAATATCATAAAACTATATTATTTTTCGTGTGTTGCTTTCAAGAAAATTGAGTTGAAAGTTGAAAAATTTTCCAGGCAGAAATAAATGGTTTCGCAAAAATCGAAATTCTCAGCCCTGGGTCAATGTATTAATTTTGTTTTATTTTTAAAATAACGTTTGAAATTTTTTTTTAAAATAATGGGCCTAACCAGTTCATTCTGACAATTAATACCGAAGTAATCAAACTTTTTGGTAGACACCACCGTCAAGACGGAGTTTTTTGAAATCCGATTAAGTGAAACATTTTTGAGCATAACTTCCACATCTGCACGTATCTGCAGCTGATTTTTTCTGTGCTTTAACATGAATGTATGGAGCATATGGTGGCATACTTACTTTCTTGGTATCTTTTGGAGCTGTTTTTTTAAATCAAAAAGTTTTAAAAAAAAACATTTTTTCTTAGTACTAAAGCTTCAGGCTACTTATTGAAGGTATCTTTTATAAATAATCAATATTTTTTTTTATTTTTAGATAATCGAAAATAGACCAATTAAATTATTTAAGAAACTAGAGAATTTATCTGCAGGAACTTCGGAAAAAAACATCTCAAAATTTGTTGAAAATACGGTTCGCGATTTGAGTAAAATTATTTTTCAACTTTGATTGCTTGTAAATCAGAACATACAATATATATGTTAAAAAATACTTTTAAATCATACGCTTTGGTTATCTAAGAGTACTTTAACATAAAGTTTAAAACGATAGACATGACTTTTTCAAAAGACTTTTTTCCGCTCTCGCACCACTGTGCGCCGTCTTGTTGAAACCAAAGGTCGTTCACATCAACATCCTCCAATTAAGCTCCGAAAAATACATTAATCATGGATCTATAGCGTTACCCATTGACTGTAACATTATTGCCGGCTTCATTTTTGAAGAAATATGAACCAATGGCAATGAATCCCTCTGCCAATAGAGCACACCAAACAGTGACTTTTTGAGGATGTAACAGTGTCTCAACAATGGTTTGAGGATTATTTACACTCCAAATGCGATAGTTTTGCTTATTGACGTAGCTATTCATCAAAAAATGAGCTTCATCGCTGAACAAAATTTTCTTGTGAAAATCGGGATCAACAACGATCTCGTTTCGAACCAATTTGGCACAATTTGCATGCGTTATTCAAGAGTATGTCTATTTATTATAAAATGGCAAACCAAACTGAGCATAAATCAAGTGACATCTGTCAAAAAGACCAACTCCGAAAAAAGTATTGCCAGATCAAAAACCACACGTCTTAAAAAAAAACGCTCTGTACAAAAAGGTATAATAATTTGCTTAGCTTACGCTTGAGCTTTTTCAGCTTTTTTAGTCACTAAAATTTTCAAAAAAAATGATTTTTTTTTAAATATGAAATTCTTACTTTGATTGGACTTGAAGTGAATTTTTAGAAACGGAAGTAAGCCATGTACTGAATAGAACATTCTTTTGCCCTGCATTTTATTTTGCTCAACCCCCTTCACAGAAGTTAATACAAAAAATATTCTTTAAAAATATCATCTCAGTTCCACAACATCAATTTAATATATTTATAACGCGTGATTTTTAAGCTGGTTTGGTTTTGGCAACACTGGTTTTGACAACTGACGTGTGTTTAGTACCTTGTGTCACTGTCAAACAGCTTCAGTTTGGTTTGCAATTTAACCATGGATCGTCTTACAAATGAACAACGCTTGCAAATTATTGAATTTTACTATCAAAATTCGTGCTCGGTTCGAAATGTTCATCGCGCGCTGCTTGTGTTCAGCGATCAGGCTCATTTTTGGTTGAATGGGTACGTAAATAAGCAAAATTGCCGCATTTGGAGTGAAGATCAGCCAGAAGCATTGCAACAGCTACCAATGCATCCCGAAAAAGCCACTGTTTGGTGCGGTTTATGGGCCGGCGGCATTATTGGGCCTATTTCTTCAAAGATGATGCGAATCGCAGCGTTACTGTCAATGGTGAACGCTACCGAGCGATGATAACAAACTTTTTTTTGCCCGAAATGGAAGTTCTTGACTTGCATGATATGTGGTTTCAACAAGACGGTGCCACATGCCACACAGCACGCGAAACAATGGCGCAATTGCGAGGCGAGTTTGGTGAACAGTTAATTTTTAACGTTTCGGGCCGGTCAATTGGCCGCCTAGATCGTGCGATTTGACACCATTAGATTATTTTTTGTGGGGGTATGTCAAGGCTAATGTCTATAGGGACAAGCCCGCTTCGATTGACGCACTGGAAGCCAACATCCATGCATTCATTCGTGAGATACCGGCCGATATGTGTGAAAGAGTATGCCAAAATTGGACTCAGCGGATGGGCTACCTGAGACGCAGCCGCGGTCAACATTTGCATGAAATTATCTTTAAACATTAAATTGCAAGGTTCAAACTATCGATTCAAATAAATATTTCATTCATTTTTTCGAATTTTTTGTGTTTTTTTTTAAAAAAAGTTTTAAACCTCTTAAAAAATCACCCATTATGGTGGGCACAGTGCCCAGTGTGTCCAAAGGAGAAGCACATTCCTTACATCGCATGAACTCGAAATGTAGGTATTCAATATGCAAACATATGAGACACACTGTCACCGTTAATTGCCAGAATTTCCACCAATCCTCAGCCTTGCACCCTGCAGTCATATTTATTTAAACTTTTCCAATAACGCTCTGCCGACATTCAGGACATCTCATAACTACCTACTACACATAGCTGCTGGCCGCTTGGGCTAAAAATCCAAAAACACATACCCATCAGAGATTCACGCACACCCGCACACACTCAAAAAATATTTCCTGGCTCCTCGTACTGCTTACTCGAAAAAGCGAATCGTTTCCAATCGAATGCGATTAATTGGAATCCGCATATCAATCTCACTCGGGCACACACAGTCGTCGGCGTTGGCGTTGGTGTTGGCGTCGTCCTTGCCCCCCTCTGTCCCGCCCACAATAAGGAAATAAAATATCATTCCTATTTGCTTTGCAGCACAGCAAAGATAAATATGAACAACAGCTTCGTGTTTATGCCCCACTCACCCTCCTGACGCTTTGGCTCTGCTGCCATCGCTTTGTCCTGGAATTATTATAAATGTATGGGTGTGAGTATTGTTCGCAGCGCTGCCCTGCTTCTGCTGCCAACAAACAATTACAACAACAATAAATTGTTCTTCTGTTGATGTCGTTTTGTTGTCGTTTTGCTGTCGTTTTTCTGTTGTTTTTTTTTTTTGTTTTTTTTTTTTTTGTATTACAGTTATGGGTGCAACTATGCTGAGCTGAGTCTATAGGAATCCTCGCGGGATTCTGTGTGTGCGCTTGAATGCCTGCATTTCGGTAGGTACATTCAATTGATGATTCCTATTGCCAAAGGGTTTGAGGTTACATTCGGGAATTCCATCAGGCTCGGGTGGTGGCATAACATAAGCCTTTGCACCATCGAATCCGCTATCACGGTGGCGTATATTTGACCCTATATAGATGTGAACTTGGCCACCACCATCCACCACACCAACGAAGCGCCCACCACACGCCACCCGCCTCCGTTCCAAATGCTTATAGCTTATCGATATACTAACAAACATTATGCGGATATTTGACGCCCCCTCTGCCTCCGCTACGCCCTATATCGGTATTGTTTATTTCGATATTAATGTATAGAAAATATTGAAAACGCTGATCGATTGATCCGATTAGAGGATGTTGCACGCATTATTTGTGTACCGATTAAAGTTTTGGAATTGGTATCACAATCGGATTCGGCTATTGTTATATTGTTATAGCTGCGGAGAAGTGTAAGGTAATGAGCCAATAAATTGAATTGCCTTGCACCTCTACCCTATATTTATGCTGAAACCAATACACATTACATATACATACATACATACAGCAAACAGGATTCAGTGTGGGATTAGTGAATTATTGACGTGGTGACACCGTATCCCAGATAATGCGGTGCGTGTCCTTGTTTAAGGGATTTAGTTTAACTAAGCCCCCGCTTTAATATGCTACATCACCTTAAGTGAGACAAATGCCAGAAATAAGGATTGCATCTGTTCGAGCCATGGAAGCTATAAATAATAACTAAAAGTATTTAAAGATTTTTCACTCTAAGAATTGTATATATACACAGGAAGAAGTGTAGAAGAGATTATGCTCATAACAAACCTACAGACAGAAAATGTGACGTGAAGTTCTATGAATTCGATTGAAATCTTAACACAATAGGTATTAAATTCACAGGAAGATTATTTTTCAAAGTATACAAATATTAGTACAGAGGTAATAAAATGAAGTACCTAGACGCGTATACAGGTTTGACTGAAAACCCAATTACTGTAAGTAAATTAATAACACTTCACAGACTTTATTTATTTGCTTGCTTGGCATATGGTCAGTGGCGTAGCTAACTTAGTAAAAAACGGGGTCCTTCAGATTTTGGCCAGTTTAAATAAAAAAAAAATTTAAGCTACCGTCAATAGATGGGGTTTGGGCAACAATGGAGCATTTAATAATCTTCAAATTCAGATATCAAAATTATTTGATTCCGCAAAAATAATGAACGTGAAAAAGAGACTTATGGTTGCCGTTAAATCAGAGTCTTTTGAAATTTCAAAGGTAGGTAGGGCAAACAGAACACTCTAGCTTAGTTTCCTCCCCCAATTTCCACCATCTTGAATTTTATGAATTGGAAGGATTAAGAGCCATTTGCTGAAACAAAACTTAAGATTTTATGTTCAACATAAGAACTTACGTGACAGTTTACGTTGAGGAAAAATTAGAAAATAAGCGTTTAAGTAGAACATAAATATTAATGTTTCGTATCTGAGGCTCTGAGGCTCTCCCATCAAACCAAGACAAAATAATCGGTGTGAAAATGCTGCGAAAACTTTGTTGCCAAATTAACAGTAAAAATTGCAGGTCCTTCCCACACCAAAGTGAAGTTTCCGACTGTCACTTTGTCAAAAATATGTCCTTTAGGTCTAATAGGTAGGTAAGATTTAAAAATAATTTTATTTTTCTTTTCTTTAACAGCGATCTTTTACTGAACCAAGCATCCTAACGACTTATAAATGGCACAGGCTTAATTCTGAAAACACTACCTTTCCAACCGTGTATCACATGGTGCAAAAATGATCCGTAAAGAAGTGGTAAGGTTTGTGACAAGCACCTTTTTTACTCGGGTTTTATTTCTTCAATAGAGTATTACTGCTGAACCAAGCATCTTAGCGAGTTTAAATTAATGAAAAGTTAACACACCTTTTCAAAAATGTATCACAAATATAAAAAGAACTAGCTGGCCCGACCGGCTTCCCACGGGTAGACAAACCTTAACTTCGCATAAAAATTACCAAGGAAAATATAAATAAATATTTTTGCTAATTTTTGTAATCGAATTCTTCTTTATGGGGCTTAGCCTAGTTCACGTTATGAATGGCTAATTATGTAAAAAATGATCCTATAAGTCCAACTTTTTTTGCTTTCCCAACACAAAAAGAATTTTTGAAATCAGTTGCCAATTTTCGTATCTACCCCCATTTCACCCTATAAATGCCAATTTGCTGAAAATAAAAAATACCTGAGGCCATCAATTAAACAAACAACATTTCAAACACCAAACAGATTTCTTAAATTGGATATTTTTTATTTTTACCCCATTTCACCCTACAAATAACAAAAGTTGAAAAAGAATATACCTAAAGCCATTTCCTAACCACCTACAGCGCCACCTATTTAACGGTAACTGAATTGAACTGAAAAACGAATTGTACGCCTATAGCGCCACCTGTTGAGAACTCTCCGAATTTCCTTTCCTTCGTGTTGCAATTAGGAACGAACCCGCTGAAGGAAGTATCCAATTTGGTCCGGTCGTTTTCAAATTTTAAGCATCCGAACACACCACAATCCATTTTAATATACATATATAGAAGATTAAGGGCCAGTTTCACAGTCAGAAAAGTGACACTTAAGTGGGGAATTTGAAAGATTAATTCCAAATATCACCGTTCACTGTTACCTGAATAAGTGGCACTTAAGTATCCGATGTTGGTGATTTAAGTTCCACTTACGCTAGCTATGAAATTTAGCTTGAATTCCTAATATGGGAAACTTAAGTGTGCCACTTATTTCGGTAAGTGTCGACTGTGAAACTGGCCCTAAAGATACAATTTTTTGAACGTTAAAGAAGTTGTAGATAACTGCATAGTTAGTGAGATAAATCATATAAAATCAGATAATTTTGTACAGGGTTCATAAAATTTGCGACTAACGCCATTTTGACCAAATATTAAAGAAAAATTACATCTGACAACGAACAACAGAAAATGATCTCAATGGCCCCCACGATAAAAACGATGTCAACGACGGAAAATTTGAAAATTTGTCGCGGTCGTTGAACTTCATCGCGTCATCGTGGGCACTAAGTACTCACATTCATCAGTTTTTAAGACACATTTCGGACCAAATTTCATGAATTTTGCTACACTCTTTTAATTACATCCATAACTTCAAATAAAAATTTTCAAAATTCTAAAAACAACTCGCACTTATGCCTTTGCTTGCTGAAACAATACTTAAATATTTAAGTTCAACATTAGAGCTTATGTGACAGTTTACGCTGAGGAAAAAGTACAACATAACCTACTTTGAACATAAATAGCTATTTATATTTATGTTTTGTATCTCTTAGATATAGTTTTTTCAGAGCGAGATTAAAGTTAACCCCGTCATCAAACTCATAGTGAGTTAACTCAAGATTAACTGAACATGATTTTCATGTTTTATCCACCGAGTTTGTTAAGTCGTTCCCCATTAATTCTGCACCGAAAAACTGCTTCCTTAGGTAACTGTTGGTTGATTTACTTCTAGAATTTAGTTAACTCTGGTCTAACTCACCACTGAAAAACTGGACCTTATGCTAGATTTACACGACTGGCAAATTGGCAGTATTCTGTCAGAAGAAAGGAAAAATTCATTCTTTTGGTTTGCTGACAAAAAACTGCCAGTTTGGCAGTCGTGTAAATCCAGCATAAGTTCGTTTAAACTCTTGCATTTTTTTTTCCTTAAACGCGTGCTTCCTATAATTTAAAGTGATACAATCTATCGTGTGAAAATGCGTTAAGTAAATTAATAGCATCTCAATTCCAGGGCTCGCAGGCTTCCCTCTACATACGATTAAATTCAAAGCTTAATGAGTGGTGAACAAAATGACACACATCCTGAATTTGCAGTTAACAATGTAAATACAAAAACAAAAAGCAAAAACCTAGAAAACAATAAATGTTGATATATTTCCATTTCCATTCAACTCAATGTGGTTTCTTATTGACAGAAACATGGGATTCCATTGGAGATAATGTCGTTCAATTCGATGCCAGTGCCAGAGCATATACTCATATACCATACGGACGGTTTTGTTTCGAAAGGACTTTTACCAATGTTTCATTCGTGTTTCCCTCCCCTGCCACATAAAGTGCGTCAATTTAATCTGAAATCTGGAAATCGAGAAATATGAATGAATGACAACGATGATAGAATGATGATGATAATGGTGATGATGGCTGTTCCTATAGAAGTGATGGGGATGGCATGCAATTCCATCAGGCAGCATCTAGCATGTTGTAATCGCCTGATGCCTGCTGCAATCGTATAGTGCCAAAGTTTCCCTTCATTGAAATGGATAGCTTGGGGCGCTTCGAAGTTGTTTAATATAAAAGTTTGCAAGGAGCAATGCACAACATTGAAATTGATTCAGCATCACGCGAAGTTGATTGCTGGAGACGTCAACGAACCACCAGAGAACTGCACCAATGCCATCGCTCACTAACAGCAGAAACAGCACAACCACTGCCACGCTACCACAAACCATAGACCGCCACGCTTATGTTGTAAAGTTTTACATCCTTGGGGCGCATCAACAGAACAGCGCCGTTGCTTATTTGAACAACGTTGCATTGCGATGCGATGCGATGCGGTTCTTCAGCTAGAAATGATTCTGGTTGTGGTTCTGGTTCTGGCTAGCTATTCAAACTGCTCTGTGGCCGTATTTATGAAGAAGACTCCTCTCCTGCGGAACATAACGAATAATATGGTGACGATTGAAAAGTGGGTTTTCTCTTACAATACCATGTCGAACTTCTGTCCTGAGTATAGGGCTGGTTTGGTTGGGGGCTGTAGAATAATTGCAAATAGAAAATGTATAGGGAGGAGTATACATTCATACATAACGATATGAGAAAGTTTCATCGGCTCAAAAAAGCAAAAGACAATTGGTTCGATGAATGGATTTCCATGGATTTAGACGCAAATCGATGCTGGGTAGTAGGTGCCAATACCATCCTGACATCCACATCCACATCGACATCAATTCAAGAACCCAATAACCAAAGGAGCAATGGAAGTTTGTGTATTGCCTGCAGGTCTTTTGTGTCGCGAGAAATTCTGACGGGAAAGAAACAATAAAATTGATACTGATGGTGTTCAATAGACTTTCAACAATTGCGAGAATCGGAAAATACGATAGATTGCTGATTTCAGTGTGAGAATGAGGAATAAGGGTGTCAGAGTGAAATGAAAGAAATTTATTGAAAAGCACAGAGATTGTATGATAACGGAAAATATATTGCAAAGTCCGTTTTGGTAGAAATTGGATCGTAGGTAGTCATGCATAGATTTTGATCAAATTAAAAAACCTTTTAAATTCCTGTAAACCTGAGCTTTGTTCCTTAAAAGAGTTACCGGGTATGCAATACAGATTATATTTTGTTATAAATCGATTTAAAAAGCTTTTTGGATTTCAACAACTTACAAAAAAGAGGTGATATAAATAAAATGGAGCAGGTGCTCAGAGCATGCACTTCATAAAAAGTGGAAAGTACTCAATTAAAATCCATTTACTCACGTGTTAAAACAACTAATGAGTACTTACTTATTCACACGAAGTAGGAGCTCTCGGCAAAAGTCGACAAAAAAGGCGAAGCTTAAAAAAAAACCAACTCAGCTGAATTTTTGGAGGATAGCTTTATTTGTATGGCTTGTCTAGAGCATTTTCCAAAACTCTTGGGTCGGATTATCAAAGTCAATTTTCATAAGAATATCAAAAAGGCTCGAAAAATAGTTTTTTTCTAGCATACTTTAAGCTAAAAAATGTTATTAGGCAAAGAGAAATTCATTCGTGAAAAAATTCATGTCTTTTCATTTATTGCAGAAGCACCTTCTTTTGTAAAGTTGTAAGAATTTTAAGCCTAACAGATCTTTCCTCAACAATTTTTTTTTTTTAAAAACTTTTGTTTTTTTTTAACTTTGTATTGAACAGTAATTGTGTTTGTCATAAAATATAGGAAATTTTTGTCTCCATTTATTTTTTTTTAAAACTGTTTTCAAGGGCTAACAGTGTAACGAAGCATTAAACTTTCACCCCCACCTACCGAAATATTATACAGCAAACGGCCATCGTCTGAATTGATAAATACTTACTTTTACTGATCATATGCAACGCCAACCGACTAAATTCAACATAAACCAGCACCCTACATCAGTAGAAACAGCGTACACCAGCACCCTACCATCATTCAACCAACTTGTACCAACCGACAACATAAATCAGCACTCATCGTACACCAGCCACTCATCACACCACTGTTCGTGAATACAGAGTAGTGCAGTGTCATCAATCAAAATAAATATATTTTGTTTGTGAATTTAGAGTTCACACTTTCTATTGGCAAGAAAAATAACAAGAGTACGTATGAAAACCCGAATAATTTGAAGCTTATCGACTTGAATTCGAATCGTTGTAGTTCCTAATTTAAGATTCTGAAGTACTGAGGAATAAGGGTTTAGCTGACCTTCACCTTGACCTTAGTTTGTAGCAACTTCTGGTCGCTTTAGGTTGCTTTATTTGGTACATGCTCTTACCACTTCTTATTGATATTAAAATTTGTGTTTTAGTTTTCCCTCGGATTAGCCCTGGACTGGAATCAGATTCCTACCGTTGTTCTCCCTGCTTGCGCCTTCTGAGTCAGATCTTGGGCCAAAGTTATTTTCCCTTAGACCAGCCTTGGGCTGGAAACAGTGAAACAGATTCCTTCCGTTAAGTCCCTGATACGTTTCTTCTAAGTGAATATCGTGTGCTAAGTCTACTCCAGGGTTGTCACTTTGTTGCAATTGCAGTAGATCTTCTGCGCTTTTTATCGAAAAATAAATCTACTGCCTTTAAATCAAATCTACTGCACTTTTGGTTATACGAAAAAAAAATCCTTCAATAAAATATAATCTATAAAATAATTTTTCAATTCTTTCACTGAATGCACTCTTTCTTCATGAAACCCACCCTTTCATGCATACAGGTTTTGACTATCGGCTTTGTTTTGATGACAATTGACAGCTGTCACAGCAAATCTGTCAACGTAAAGTTTTTATTTATTTGAGTTTATTTTTTGTTTTTATTGTGAGAAAGAGAAAATGGGAAAGGATGGATACATTTTTATTTAAATCTGCACGCAAATTTCATTTTTTATTTAAAATTGTTTTAAGTGGTTGGAAATTGATATAAATATAAAGTTTATTTGTATTTATTTAGTAGTAATTCACAAAAAAAAACCGGCTGGAGAAGAGGAAAATCAATGTGTTGATCAAGTTTATAAATATTTCTAACTTCCAAGTGCTTTTAACCTTATAATAGGCAGGCATATTTCCTTGGTTAGATTTTTAAAAACTAAGCGTTTTTTTTTTAATGAAAGAGTCGACGACGTTAAGGAGAAATTTCCCATCCTAACCTAACCCATCAATATTTGTTTCCTGAAAACATATAAATCTACTGCAAAAACAATAACAAATCTACTGCACTTTTTTGGGAAATCTACTTCGAAAATTTTTTTCAAAAGGTGGCAACCCTGGTCTACTCCTGAAACTCTCTACCAAAGCTTTGCGATATATGAAATACCGTTTTATTTAGCTTAAGTTTTGAAAGTATTTTAAAATAATAAATACTGAATAATAAAACTGGTAAATGGTTGGAGTTCTACTTTCTTAACCTGAGTTTTACTTGCTTTCTTCGGGAATACCCTGGACAACGACAAACACTTACCTCAGCCTCAACAAATTTGGAGGTTGTTAGTGGTTATAGACTGCCAAATGCACTTGGCTATTGAGTTCACTCACAAATGAAGAGTAGATGCTTCTCTCGAAGGAGCACGTGCTTCAGTTTATTCATACCTAGCAATGCAGTAGGCATTTATCTTAAGAAGATGCTCATCAACAATTATGTAGAAGTCGTAGAATCGTTGAGCACTTGATGAAGTAATTTACTTATACTTATTTATAATATAGAGCATCTGCTCCGATTTAATTATAGCCACATACTACCTGTTGTTATAACTTCCTCTCGGTAAAACTAAATATGAGCCGTGATTTTACTCAGCATAATATAATTTTTTGAGTTTTGTATGGAATATTTGGATATGTTTTTGGATTTCGGTAAACAAACAGTCGTGACGATAGGAGGAGGCCTTATAATTACAATAAGATACAGGTTGAAGCATGGCAGATGCATTCATTTTGATATGAAATGAAACTGATTACGAGAGAATGGGCTAATTTCCGTATCTGTCATTTGGGAATTTTAGTTTATATGATTTTAAATAAATTGTCGGTCATAATTATATGGCATCCTCTTTAGTGTCCATTCACTGCTGCAGCATTGTTACAGGAATTTAGTCCATTTAAGTATCTTTAAGGGTTGTGAAAAATTGTGTTGGAACCCCAATTCCTCAACCTCTATTCCTTCCAATGCACCCAAGCTAAAACCCTGAATCATGATAAGGTAACGTGCTGAATTTACCATGGTCGCTCGATAATGTTCCTCAATAAAAGTACGAGTCGATTATCCCTAATCTTGAGGCTGCACCACCCTACTGTCACCCATTCCCGGCGTTTAAAGTAAGTGTAGGTTTTAACCCAACGGACCACTAAATTTTAGCTGTAACAATAGTGTAAACTCAAATTCCCAACAGTGTGCTTTGATTCAGTTTTTTTTTCGAATTTAAGTCAATGCGTCTTCGCGTTCCACTGAAGTTGGGCCATACACACGTCATTTGTGTCGGAAAATTTTAATGTTGACTGTGTATGGGCTGGTATGTGCTTCATTTTTATGACACCCTGTCTGACCCCTGTGCATACACTTGTTTTGTGTGTATGGGCCGCTTTAGTCTCGTATTGTTTGCATGGTATGAGCAGTATGCGGTCTGTCGGCTACAGCTATTAATATCATGCACCCGCAAGAGAAGAATACGACTTGATTATGGGAATTTCGATTTTTCGAGTTTTTAAAACAGATTGTCATTTTCATTTCGTAATAAATTGCTTCTTAGAAAAAAATTAAAAAAGCGTGTGTAAGAGGTTTACTGGACCATTTAAAAAATAAAATAAAAAATCAATTTCGATAGCAAACAAGCACAATATTAGTAGGTACTCGTATCTGCCAATAACTTTATTACCACAATAAGCCTTTACCATAACCTGAAGCAGTTATTTAACCAAAACAAAAACCCATACACAACAAAAATACTAGACAAACAAATAAATTACAACATCAAATAAAATTCACATATCCATGCACAAAATTTAGAAAAATGTAAACATGTCTTTTTAAATTGCCACAGGCTCAATGTCTTCAGGGAATCGGTATCCTTTCGATATCATATCACATCCGCCCTTCTGTAAGATCATGACAGAAAAAAAAACAACTTTAAAAAAACACATCATCATCAAACAAATAAAAATAAACTACACACCTTCACAATTGTGTATTTTTCGTCACAGAAGAATCAAAACAACAACAAGAAAACCCTAAATAAACAAAACCACAATTTACCTGCCACATGTGATCAACATACATATATTACCACGTGTCATTTGGTCCTTTTTACATAATATTAAGGATCCACACAGAAAAAAAAACAGACTTTTTACTAATATGTTGTCTTTTTCTCAGACCAACCAAACCATTCAAACTGGAATATATATGTATTTCTTAAAACATGACCCAAAGAAAAGGAAATCGAAATTACAACACTAAAAACCGGACCAAATACCCAACAGATATTTGTGTTTCAAGACTCCATCGTCGCCTTGTCTAGAGCTACAACAGCAGTTTTACATTTTGCTGAGATGAATTCTGAAATTCACCCAGGTCTTGCTTTAAATTGTGGGTTTTTTCGTTCCTCATAAATAAAACAAAACATTTGCATACAATCAGGACTATTTACTTAATGTCCTGTGCGCCATCAGAGCAAATGGACGACGACGACGTGTATCCTTTTGGTTTCTGATTCTTTGTTGCTTTGTGTATGCAGTTTTGTATCCTAGGTTTTCAATTGTCGAAGGCGTGTGTGTTTTTTTTTTTTTTTACAAATTCTGATGTTTTTTCTGTACTATAGGGGAAACCAAGGACATTCATTCCTAAGGGCGAGTTGACTAACTACTTACTTATAACTTCAAATGTATGTAGGTACCTTTAAATGCATGTGTCTCTTCTTGTTTTTGCATCTGAAACAGCTTCTCACAGTGCATCTTGTCGCGAATGCACGTCCATCCGGAGATATTGGATTTAACTCTCTAGAAGAGAAAGACTCTTTCGTTGAACGAAATACAGGTAGGCTGATTTTGTCATACCTGAAATGTTTAGGAAATGGAGGGAAAACATTTCAGAAATGTCTTTGAAGTGTTTCTGTTGGTCTGGAAACACTTTAAAATTTCAGATTGTAAAAAACACAGTGTTCAAAATTTTGATATATTTTTGAAAATGATGGTGAAATAGCAGTAGAGGGTTACAGCTCTGGAAAATCAGCCGCTTACACCGTATAAAAATACGCCGCCACCCAAAATGTGTCGATATGGATGTTTTTGGATAGCTAACGACACCTAGATAACACCCATATTGACAAAATTGGAATAGGGTCGGATTTGTTGGTATTTTGCCCAAGCGGAAATAAATTTAACGTGTAAAAAAAAAAAAAAAAAATATGCACGACTGCGTCGCACAGTCTGAAATAAATTAGCTATGGGAGTATAAATTTTATCTAATTGCCAAAACTTAGATTAGTTGCAGGTGGTATTATGTGAGTATACAAAAATTAACAACATAGCCCAGTGTTGCATATACATGCATTATGCATGCAAGGAATTTATATTATTTAAACTGGAAAATAGTTTTAAATCAACAAAATTAGAAATAAATAGATTAATATACTTCTGAAACTATTTTGAATCGAATGCGATGTTCACCATCTGATTTCTTATATAAAACTTAATTTATTAGAAAAAAAAATAAAAATCGTAGGAGCGGTTTTAAAAAAAAATAAATTTTTATATGTGTATAAAATTTCATTAACATTTTTAAGAAAACAAAATGGCACGTCAATTATAAGAATTAATTAATTTTTATTATTTTTCAAAAAAAAATCTTCCACCCGTTTTCGAAATACATATGTATCAAATTTTCAAAAAAATAATTTTGAATTTTTTTTTACAAATCCGAAAATTACTTTTTTAAAAATTTTGATATGCATTTTATTTCAACTTATTACAAGCTTCTGTTTAAAAATTCAATTTTAATCGATAAATAAATAATTAGATAGTCGAAAATCAATAAAACCGTTCTATGGTAGAGGTGGTGTTATTAATTTTTCAATGTGAAATTTGATAATTTTAAATGCTAGACCTTTCTTATAACATCATCATCATCATCGTCGGCTCGACAACCGGGGTCCGGTCCTGGCCTCCTTCAACAAGTCTCTCCACCCATCCCGGTCTCGAGCCGGCGCCATCCAGTTGCGCACCCCAAGGCTCCGGGCGTCCTGGTCTACGCCATCTCTCCAGCGCAAGCATGGTCTACCACGCTGTCGTCTACCATAGAATGTACCACAAAGAACTTTCCGAGCAGGTTCCTCTTCGCTCATGCGAGCTACGTGCCCTGCCCACCGGAGTCTACCAAGCTTAATTTTTGTCACGATATCTGCTTCGAGGTAGATTGCGTACAATTCATGATTGTACCGTCTCCGGAATCGTCCTTCCTCACATATGGGGCCAACAATTCTCCTTAAGACTTTTCTCTCGAACGCGGCTAAGAGGTCGGAGTGCCTTTTGCTAAGCACCCAAGTCTCGGATCCATATGTGAGTACTGGCAGGACCATGGTCCTGTACAGCAGCAGTTTTGAAGTTATGGTGAGATTTCTGGATTTGAAGAGCTTTGACAGACTATAGTAGGCTCTGTTGGCTTTGAGAAGCCGCCCGCGTATTTCTTCTTCTATATTGTTATCGGCTGCTACTATTGCACCACTTCAAATTCGTGCTCCGCTACCTTGATTGTTTGACCAACTGTTCCTCTCGCATTCGACGCCACCATGTACTTTGTTTTACCTTCACTAATGTGCAGCCCCAGATTTTGTGCCGCCTGCTCGATCTGGATGAAGGAATCATGTACAGCTTGCTCGGTTCTTCCGATGATGTCGATGTCGTCTGCGTAAGCCAGTATCTGGCTGGACCTGTTGACGATGGTCCCTCTTGTTGCCGTGCCAGAGTCACGGATTGCTTTCTCCAACGCCAGGTTGAAGAGGAGGCAGGCCAAACCATCCCCTTGTCGGAGTCCATTAAAGATGTTGAATGGTTTGGATAGCAATCCGGCTATTTTTACTTGGCTTGTTACGTTGGTCATGGTCAACCTACATAGTCGTGTCAATATATTTCTTATAACGCTACACTT